>JAEQBH010001274.1:0-607643 GCA_016808115.1 Tetrastigma voinierianum | reverse complement strand
GAATCCTCCTCTAGGAGAATAAACAAGGTTGCAATTCTTCTCCACCTAGGTTCTTTGAGGTTTTGGCATAGGTTAGACAGCCTCTTTTCACTTCTCGGGGTGATTATGGCCTTCCTCATCCATTCTACTGGTGTTGGATAATCTATCTCATGAATTCCTTTAGGATTTGGAGCTGTTTGTGATGAAACCTTCCATTCTCTTGTACTTCTAAGACATTGATCTTGGTGAATGGAGTTATCAATTTTACGGTTGAGATTGCTCAAGCCCATCATTCCTCTTATTCAATGTACTCTCTGATGTCGATCCTTTGTGCCGGTTGCATTAATTCTTTTGTTCCTCAACAAGATTCCCGCACCTTATAAAATTCAATATGGCTTGCTCTCTTTGGAAGAGGATGGTGGTTGTTAGCGTAACTGAGGAAACCAAGCGGGCTTGGCACACGGGGTACATAAAGCGGGGTTGGGTCTCCGTACTAGGTCAGGGTGATTCACTCCGGTTGGAATTGTAGGTATTACCATATGGAGCATTGGATTGTTGTGGCTTGTATTGTCCTACAGTGTTTGCACATTCTGACATCAAATCCTTCACTGCAGGGGCCATAAGACACTGTTCTGTTGGGTGTGCAGGGGATTGAAAATTGGTGCAAGTTGCTTGGGCATAAGTTTTCAGTCCTTAAGCACCTCTTAGAGCTGTTTGTGGCCGATATCTTTCTATTTAGGGTTGAAATCCACAGCCTACATTTCAGCCTCATGAATGATTGCACTTACATCCCTCTGGTTTGGTTGTCTGGTGGTCTCATCCTATCAGTTTCTCTAGAGTTAGCTCATCTGACCCTTAGAAGTTTCAGCCATGAATTTAAAAAATCCATGGCTTCATGGGATGTTTGTAAAAGAGTCTCCCGGCGCATGGTTTCTGAGTTGTCTCGCTAGCGAGACATTCCACCATAGAAGTGGTTAACCAACATCCATGTCAAACCCATGGTGTGGACATGCAGCGATGGTTTCCATAAATCTCAAACAACTTTGGTAAAATCTCTCACCATCTGTTTGCAAAGTATAAATTTGCCTTTTCAAATTATTAGTCTTATGAAACCTTTGAAGAACACTCAGAATTGACTTACTGGCTTCATTGACTTCTAATAATGGTTCTAAATTGCAATGGGTTCAAGCTATATCTTAGCCTTGTCCTTAAGTCGTCAAATGCCTTTAGCAGTAAAATCCATGTCCGTCATACCTTCCTTGAAGGTAGTGTGAACCTCCTCGAAATCCTAGATGTGTGTATGGATTTTCATTTTCCATCACCATGGTATGGGGAGTAGGTACCAAATAAGGCCTCCAACTGCTACATCTTGGCGGGAGAATGATCTGAGGATGGGGCACTAACTCTAGGAGGTGGATGCTGATCCCTCATGGTTCTATATGCATTTGAATTCATAGGGGTTCCTGGTTGACTTTGTTGTTCCTCAATTATGGGATCCATGGTATCGGTTGCACAACGGCTTCACTAAGCTAGGTCAAGTTGTGTGCTTATCCTATACAATCTACGATGTGTCATCACTTGTTGCATACACAGGTGTTACACAATTAAAGTAATAGAAAACCTTAAGCAAACTCTTAAGATTAAAATTAACTAACAACAATAAAAGCATAGTGAATGACTTGAAAGTAAGCAGTCTGATTCTGGCCAAGTAAACAAATTGGCAGTTCCACCATTGAGTTGCAAAAAGAATGCATGCCTTCACTTGTGATGTGGATCACAAGTACTCTTGACTTACCATGAAGTAGTTTGGCACCGTCCATGGCACCATTTGATTAGTGCCCACGATGGTGGCCCAAAATCAACAAAATTTATATACACTAAGTTCCTACTCTTGCCGTAGTCAAACTCTTTGCCAGTATAGTGGTCTGGTCGAACACGGGGATGGAGTTTTCATCCTAGAAATGGTTTGCATCAGTGCTGAAGGTAAGGCTTTCTATTTGGACTCTTACTAGATTGTGTTTCAAAAAGCAGTGGGAATAGTTTGAAAGCGAATTGTAAATTTGAAAGTTAAAGGTGAAAAAGTTGCTTTGAAGATTTGGGTTACTAACTTGGCAAGGATTAGAGCGAACAAGTGTCCTCGGGTTTATCATAGCGTTATGACATCTGTATATGGTCAATGGCATGCTTGGGATACATATTCGCTTCAGCAAACCTCACCCATGAAACATCTCTATTTGAGTCAATCTGGTGGCATGCGATTATAGCTAAAACCACCCCAACATTCGATTATCATTCGGGAGGCTCGTAGACCATCTAAAATTTCTTGATGCATCTCTCACCCCCATTTCTCTGTCTAGCAGACACAAAATAAATACAGATGTTATAACCTCAGGCATGACCACGATAAATGACATGAAATATTAAGGACCTCAAGGTATGAGTCCTGACCTTAGGAAGTGTGGCTAGAATCAATAACATCCCGTGTTATGCGAGCTATGTTTTTTGAGAATGGGGCCGTAAATACACTACCCGTAACTTTTAATACAAGAGGACAACATGCATATGCCCCACCACCAAGCTGGCTTCCTTCCTCTTCAAGAAAGGAAGCAGCGAGCATCTCTTGAGGTTGTCATCCTCGAGAGGTGTGTTTAGCGTAGGGAAAGGGAGAGAAAGAGAGAAGAGAGAAAATAAATAAAAGCAAAACCTAAAATAAGGCTTTATTTCTGCAGTAAAAATGAAAAGAACTTACAAATCACCCAAAACTTATATTCCCTTCCTATCCCCTCCTCCCTTTATTACAAACATGAAATTATTTATAGGCCTCCCTCGAGTATGAAACTACGAAAGCCACAATAACTAAACTAGTTATAGAACTGATTGGAGTAATAAACCAAGTTTGGAAGGCGGTTGCATTAATTACGAGAGGATGACAAGGCTGCGAATTTACATTAGAGGTGAGAATTTCGCTAATTAGCGAATTTGGCAAGGGATTAATTTGGCAATGGCTTAGCGAGTGGCAATCATTGAAATTTAAGCTAGGTAAGCGAAATTTAACCTAACTAAGCGAGTGGCATCAGTGAAGCGAGTTCGCAAATGCCGCGATTGCAAGTTGGCTAGCGGGTGCAATTTGTGCTGAATTCGCGAGCAGTTTGCGAGTTGGTTGCGAGTCGCTAAGATGCGAATTGATTGCGAAGCAGGTGCGAAAATTCTGTTTTCTTTGTTCACGCATGCCTCGTCCTGTCTTCAAGCTGCATCTCATTTCCTCCACTTTTCCTTTGTTTTCCATTGATTTTTGGGCTTGTTGATGGGCATTTGAGACTAAACTCGACCTCATGATTGATCATTTGCATTGTGGTTGAAGCACAGAAGTGCATACAAATACCTAAAACGCCAAAAAACGTACTCCAGATGGCATAAAGTGTTACTAAGATGACACTAAGACACTTCAATTTGTTTATATGACATGATTAATGCACAAAAAGTACTCAAAACCTATCTAATATAGGGTTGAAATTTCACTTTTGAGCAATCACCTCGAATCTGAGGGAATGAGATAATACTTTTCATAAGAAACACTTCTAATTACGTTGTTTTCTTTTGCAATACTTCATACCCATTCTATGAATTTATCTTGCTTATCCCAAGTTATCGGTCAAGCGAGAGTCTCTGACTTCGAGTTACTCTTTACCAATTAGAATAGATCACCCTACTCTTAGTTATAGATCTCATTAACGGGATTGGCCTCACTCATCTAGAATTGAGTGAACTCTGCTTGTTTGAAATTGATAACTCATTCAGCTCATCCTTGATTTCAAGAGAAGAGGATTTATCAAGTAAACTTACAAAGCTCCATTAGATCTCAAATAGCAATTAATATACCCTTTAAATAAATCATTCACAACTCGAGTTTGTCATCTACGGCACATCCTTTCGGACCTCATGAAATCGAGTAATGAAACAATTCTTAAGGGTATAAGAAAGATATGGATCAAAACATTAAAACCCATAGTAGAAATAAATTCATAAACTGAAATTCATGATTTGGAAACGACTACGGGAAAGATAATTTACGTGATAGCATTCACTTAATGGAAGATGGGTTCCTCGATTCTTGAATTACACACTCTGGCGTTATACGATCATAAGAATAGCGCAGGTGGGCGAAGAATTTGAATTAAATTTATGCAGGCTATTCAGTAGTAATTTAGAAAATGAGTGCTGCTTTCGGCTTAATTCCAGCAGTTACATCGATTCAGAAAAGAAAACGAAACTGAAGCGATAAATCTAATCTAATCTCTAACTATCAACATTAAAGAAAAGAAAAGAAAAGAAAAGAAAAGAAAAGAAAACTAAAAGAAAAATAAAGAAAATAGGCCTTAATTACCCGAACCTCTCGTGCATTATGTATGGCTACTTTTATGAAATTTGGGTAGGCTAGCGTATTTATAGGGTTTCTCAATTGGGCCTAATCCCGATGCGGTCCTTGTGTGGATATCAAAGTGGTTGGCCATGTTAATGTTCGGTCGCGGCTTCCCAGCTCCCTTGTCGCGACATCATCCCATTCGACCACAGTCTCGTGACATCGACAAGTCTTCTGCAGCCTTCAACTGATGTTCCTGATGTCGTGACATCAATCCCTTGTACAGCGACATCATTCATGCCTTTGTAGGTTTCAGTGATGTTTCTGATGCCATGAGCCTCGATCTCACGTCGAAAGCTCAACTTATGCCTTGCGAGTTTGAATTGGTCTCTCTCGATGCTTGTGACCTGAATCTCACGTCAGGCCTCGGCTCAGTTGAGTTTTAATGTTTTCTCTTGATGTCGACATCGTCTCGCATCAGCGACCTGAGCTTGTGCCTTGCGAGTTTGAATTGGTCTCTCACGATGCTCGCGACCTCGATCTCGTCCCGCGACCTCGAAGCGCCTAGGATTGCGGGGTTTTAACATTTTCTCATGATGTCGCGACATCGATGTCTGTTGTCGTGGCATTATGCTGCTATTCTTAACTTCGGTGAGTTTTCTTATGTGACCATCAATCTCTTAATCGCGACATCACTTCATGACTTCACGGGTCTCAGCCCATTTGATTCACATTGTCGCGACATCAATCTCTTGCCTTGGCAACCGAAACCTTGGCTCTGCGAGGTTTGGGTTGATCTTTCTCCTGATGTCGCGACCTCGATCTCACTTCGCGACCTCAGCTCAATTCTTCTACAGCATTTCAACTTGTCTTCGGATGTCGCGACCTCGATCTCACGTCGCGACATCAACTTAAGGATTTGCAACATTCAACTGATTAAGTCTCATGTCGCGACCTTGATCTCTTGTCGTGACATCACTTCAGGTCTCTGGAGGCTTCAACTGGTTGCTCTTGGTGTCGCGACTTTAGTCCTCTTGTCGCGACAAGCGCTAATTAACTTTCGAGTTCATCCTTCGAACATGTAATAGCTTCCAAGATGATTCTCTATCATGACCTCCATTCCGTTAACGACATCAGCCCTTGTCGACATCACGTCTTTATGTGATGTATAACTCTGGCTTGGTTGATCCTCGTTGCTTATACGGTAGTTCTGTGCGACACACTTAAATTTCCTTGATTTTCACGATATAGCGACCTCATAGCTGGCGTTTGTGGACCACCGCATGATGACTCAGCGGGTTCTTTCATTTTTCAGCTCTCTTGCGAAGATTAATTGCACTTTTATTCACTTATTTGCGTTTTTCCTCTTCTTTTTCTTCTTTCTTAAATCTGCACACTAATAACAAATGGTGGTTCTTTATATTTTACACCAGTAATTGTCTCTTGATATGAAAATTAATGAGAAAAATGGACTAAAAATAGATATTTTAAGATCATCATATATATAAACGACATGTTGATAAAATCAAAGCGTGGGATCACCAGCATCACGCATGAGGCATTAAATATAGGCATATGGAATGAAACTCGGCCTGCGAAATGGCATTCGGTCGGTCTGGGCCAGTTCTTGGGTTCATGATGACTAGAGAGGGGATAGAAGCCAATCCTTTGAACTTAAAGCTGTTCAAGTCTCTGACTCGACCTCACATAAAGAAGTGTGACAATTGTAAGCCGGAGTAGAACGCTCAAGGTGATTTATTTCGATTCCACGGCCAGCCTGAACGCCATTTTTACTTCACCCGGGGAAGCCCGATGGGAGTAGGATGGAATGCGGAATACAGGCGGGCTTTCATCGGATCAAAGCGATGTCGACCCGAACCCGATTCTTGCTAGTCGAACCACGGGAGAGATTTTTTTATTGTATTTAGTCTCGAGATGTGCGGTCGGTTAGCATTGTTCAAGAAGGTGACGGAAAACATAGGCCCGAAGTGTTCTCACGTCAGTAGATCACTTCGTGATGCAGAAACTAGATATAGCCCATTTGAGCAGGTTGCTTTAGCTCTCGGGTAGCAGCTAAGAAATTACGCCGATACTTCCAGCACATCCCATTGTGGTGCTAACCAACCTTCCTCTACAGAGCATTATCCATAAGCCTGACTTATCGGGGAGGATGGCTCGTTGGGCGGTCGAGCTGAGCGAATATGGTATACAGTACAAGCAAAGGTTATCGAAAAAGGGGCAGGTGCTAGTTGACTTCTTGGCCGAACTCCTGTTGACCGGACCAAAAGACATGGACAAATTTAACACTATCTCAAAGACTGTTGCTGTCTAATCCGGCAATGATATAAAACTTGTTAGCCAGGGGACCAAAAGTTATACAAATTATAACACTATATAGCGAGACTGTGTCTAATCCGTGGCACCATAAAACTTGTTGACCATATGTCTTAGTATTTGATTGGTTCGAGGTGTTTGCAGTGGAGTAAATTTTTTCTTTAGTGGTTTTGATCAGATTATCTTTTATAAGTACAGGTCGGACAAGTAGTAAATTGAATTTAAGTCGGTCATGATCCCAGGATGCGAAATTTTCAATCAATTACTTTGACTTCTCAAACTCACATACTATTTGGACTATAATGGACAATTTAGATCAATAGTAGCCTTGAAATAATGAACACCTAAAATAATATGAATGACCTAAGGCAATGAAATGACAAATTTAGATTAGCAGTTATACCTTAAAGAGAACATTGAAAATAAAGCTATTGTAGAAGAATCGATTCTCGACTTGTATGGTAATTTTTTTTTTTCTTTACGAGACACCCAGTTTTAAAAACTAGTCGGAATGTGATAGTGCAGCTGGATCTCTCCGACTGCAGTTCGTCATCACCTTATGTTCTCTCGAATAAATTGGGCTAGATAACTACTTTTAATCTTGTGCCACCATTGGGTATTTTTCTTTCAGTATTCATACATAACATGGTGTAAACCTTAAGCTCCTTTGTATAGTCATTGCATGGAGTTTTACCACTCTTTGGTTCCTCTTCCTCAAAATTGATGACTCATTCTTTCCTTGATTAGATCGTTGCTAACAGAGTTAGATATCGATTCGGGTGAGGCGAACTCTGCGCCTTGAATTAGTAACTCACTCGGCTCATTCTCGGTTTTTAGTGAGAAGTTATGTGAACTAATACAGGCATTAGATCATCATTAGGTTCCCATACCTTCGAAATTATTCATCCTCTCAGAGCCTGCCTTCCTGCAGCGTAGCTCCCTTTCGGAGAACTGGAAATGAAACTTGAATAGCAGTTATGAGTATAAAGTGACATTGGGGATCAATTGTTCGGAAAAATCGCAAAACCAGCCGAGTCGAATTATGGCTGAAGTTCGTGATAATGAATGAAATCTACGGGAAAGATAATTTCGACAATAGCGTCATTTCAATGAGGAGGCTGCAGGTTTCTAAATCCTTTAGTTACACCATCATTGACTGGCGTCAGAAAACCATGTAAATCGGAAATGGCGGTTGAAATCAATTGTGCAGTTCAAGCTACCGAACGATATAATTTGAAGAAATATAAATCTGCATTCAACTACACCCTTTACAGCTAACATTCAAGTCCAAATTTGAATGAAATAAAAACTAATCTAAAAATAAAAAAAAAAAGAAAATAAAAAGAAAAGAAAATTAAAATACGAGGCCTTGGCCCATTAGGATCTCTCATGTTCGCGAAGGCTGCGTTCGTTGATAGCGACCGTATTTATAGGGTTACGGTTGGGCCCTAATTTCGATGCACTTCTTTTTAATTTGCGATTTAAAATGGCCAGATGGTTGTTGATGTCAGCGACATCAATTCTTGTCGCGACCTCTGTTGTCTTTAATTATGTCATGATCTTTGTTTAATTCGCGTGTCTTTGGTGCCGTGATGTCGCGAAACGGCTTAAATGACGTCGCGACATAAGCGTATTGCATTTGATGTCGCGACAAGTTGGATGTTATCGCGACCTCTTCTCTCTATAGTCGTTTGTCGCGACCTACGGATGTTATCGCGACCTCAGTCTTACAATTGATGTCGCGTGACACAGGTGTTATTGCGACCTTCTTCTCTTACCAATGTTGTCGCGACCACTGAATGATGTCATGACTTCCCTTCTGTGTAGTTGATGTCGCGGCCGAAGCAGTCTATCATGACGTACTAGTGCATCGATGTGCGACCATTAGCTTTCCTTACCAAGCGATGTCGCGACTTTCCTTCATTCTTTGAGGGTATGGCTTACTTCTAATTTTGAAGCGATGTGCGACCTAAATGTGATCAATTTTTTAGCTCTTGTACTTGGCGACTTCTTTTTTGGTGTCGTGACATCATATCAACATCTTGAGTTAAGTGCATGCGACCTCACGAATGATGTGCGACATCATTCTTCTTCTTCTTCGATTACGGATTTGTTTGACCTTGGCTCCCTTTCACGCCCATTTCGCTTTGTCTTCAATTATGCTTGATTCGCGGCCCGGACCTTTGGAATTATAACAGAATATGCATTTGATTGTTGTCAAAGCTTCACGACATCGATTTATTTAATCCTTTTGCACTTCTCTTGCTGACTTCCTTCGGCCCATTATCTCCAGTATTCTGTAGCGGCATTGTTCTTTTTTACGCATTTCTGCTTTCTTTTCATTCTACTTTGCCTGGCCAATTAGAGTGAATTATTTTGTCTTCATATTAATCGGGCTCTTTATATAAAATCAATCAGAAAAATGGACTGAAAATAGATGTTTTAAACATCAAACTCCCAAACTTAAAATTTTGTGTCCCCCAACGAAAGAAAAAGATTTGTTGTCAACCAAAACAAAAGGACATTTTTTACGTGCATTATGCGTGTGACAGTTTAATTGAAATTGAAATTGCATTCTTTTCAACGTATTCAGCTTTAAGTCAAGATAAAGGTTGGTTTCTGCTCAATCGGGTGTACATAACGAAATTGTTTAATTTGTTTTTTACAGCAGTATAGTTAATTGAGTTCTGAAATGTAAGTTGGTTTTCTTTCTCATTTTTCTTGTGAGTCAATTAATAACAGAGGATGTTCACCAGTTTTGATCTTTTCTACGATTTTCCAAACAAATTCCATAGGCTTGTTGTTTCATATTGATCTCACTAATATGGTGATTCTGACCTTGAATCGTCCAGTCTTTTGGGCTTGTAATGTTAGGAGTTTGGAGTAAGGAGTAGGATGGATGGAATTTTTAGGAGTTAAGATTACCAATGCTCCTTTTTTCCTTTCTTACTCATCTAGCACATCCCCTTTTCACTCATAATTTCATAATAAACCCCAGGCTTCGTGTTTAGGATACCACCTTGATTTTTTATTTTTCTATTGAGCGTAGTGAACCCATTTTCTCGTGTGAATTCAATCTGAGGAAATTTTCCTTCTTGTCACCTTTGGGAATAGTCTGATGTTTTTGTCTTCTTAGGCTTTCTAACACTCTTAAGCGAACTTTGGGTTAGTAACTCCCATGCAGATGGCATTAGGGTACTAAGTGTAGAGGCTTACCCTAAGAACTTAATTGTTGAGAGTTAGAGCGTAAGACAAAACCTATTTACATAAGCTTTCTTTTGTTGTATTTCTTTTCTCTTCATTCCGCACTTACGTATTTTCTCCTTGAGTTCACTTAAAATTTACTCCCCCCCGAGCTTTATTTGTTCCTCTCTTTTGAGTTCTTTGGTAATCACGGAGTTCTTTAGAGGATTGATTAAATGGGTTAGTGTCTCCATTGGCTTCTTTAGAGCCAGGCTTGTTTTGGCTCGATTTGCAGGCCCAAAGTGTATGCATTAGCATATGAATAGGGATGGCTAGAATGGCTCAAACTTTCAAGATAGCTGCATGTTTCTGTTGTATCACCTAGGATTTAGCTTGATATTAATCTAACAAGTTAAATTTGGGTTGATTAAACATGACCTAACCTTGAGATTTTCTTGACTCATATCAATGGATGAGAATTTAGATGATGTTATTTCAACGGGTTCATGACTCACTTCATTCATACCACAAACTCAGAAAATTGTTTTTTGTTCCTTCAATCATTATAACACTTCCTTATTCTAAACATATATTGATATTTATTGTGATTATTGATGTTTGATATGTTATTAGTGTGTTTATAGTTTCTTATTTGTGTGTTTATTTTTGTGTGATTGTTATTGTTATTATTGTGATACCTTGACACCAATAAAGTCGAACTAATCGCATTTGTGTTCTAGTCTAGGTACATATTCGACCTTATCTTTGCATCTATTTGTGTTTAATTATATTCATCTAATCAATTACATCAGCTAGCTCCTTTTATGATATTTCGACATTTTCTAACTATTAAGCAAAAAAAGTAAACACACGATTTGCTTCTAACATGAGCAATTTACGGTTTTATTCCATTGGAATTTTCAAATGTGAGGGCAAGGATAAGTGAAGGGGTTGACAACTGATACGGAAGGTCTATTTTTCTTTTACCATTTACGAGTAAATATGCGGGGATCCTAGATCAAGGGTATCCGAGTTTTGGGTTGAATTACGGAAACTTCATTTCCGGCTCTCCTCTTCTTCTTGGCATTTTCTTTTACATGCATTCTTCCACGACCATTCATTTGTGAGATCCACCTTCTCATTCGAGGTTATGCTCTCTTTAAAGTTTTGTTCATGTTATTAAAGAGTTCGTTCGGACCTCCAATTTGGATAGATTGTTGTTAATCAAATCGAATTTTCCAGCGGACCTCTTCTATGGAATCATTGTAAGATTTAAGAACTTTATCTCTATCCATCATCTTCTTCTCGAAGTCCTTTAACAATTACATATAGAGAAACTTGAATCCTTTAACCTGTTCCTTGGTCTTGGCTTCTTGATCTGCATCCCTTTCTTTTATAAGTTTCAGGAGTTGAGAGTCTCGATCAAACTGATTGTTATAGAATGCTTCGTGACTAAGTTTCAACTTTTTCAGTAAGTCTCGATCTCTGTCCTCCATTTCTTTTCTGAACTTGTCTTCTTAACTTTAAGATCTTTTTAAAGCATTTCCTCTCTTACTGCTCATTTCTTAACTACCCATTTCAGCTCTTCCTTTTTTATCTGCTTCATATATTTCCTCTTTCTATTCGAGTTCCTCTTCCCCTTCATTGATATCTTCTTTTTAGTCGACTTCATACACATCTTCTCTGAAGCTCTGTTGAGTGCTCGTCTCTTCTCTTTCTTCCATACTGCATAGCGATAGCGACATCTGCATTAGTTGATTATCTTCTGGGCTCCTCGAACTTTTACGAGGTTCTAAAGTCATACTCTTCATTGGTGGAGAGGCGCCGGAGTGGGGTGGTGAAATCTATAGGACTTGTCTCATCGGTTCTAAGTCCTCTGTAACGTAGAGGTATTCCCTTGTTTGTGTTCACGGGTTTTGTTCTCGTGATCCCGGCCAGAAGAGTATCCTCTTCTTATACTTTCATTCTCCTCTTCTTTTCAGAATCTGCTTCCACCGCAGTCCTTTTTCTTCAAATTCCTTGGCCTTACACCCCGGTCGGGGTTAATGGTGAAACGCCAGGAACCGCCTTCTTACGCCCGTGTTCCCTTCACCCCGTGCCAGACAAAGCCTAGTGATTGTTGTTGGATGAGAATCAAACCTCTTTTGTTTCTCATTTGTATCTTATTATTGAATTGCAGTCTTTGCTCCTCGATTGAGCCTTGCCCTTTGATGTGCATACGGGATGATGGCTTCTGGCCCTTGCATGCATATGCTTGGATTTGGAACCAACACAGGCCTTGGGAAATAAAACCATACCTTAGCCTCCTGCATGGGTCTCCCCTGCTGATTGTCTTTTTTGGTGCTTCTTTCGTGAAAGTCATTGAGGCCCTTACATGTCGATTTTCGAGCCAATCTTCTCACCCAGTTCGGGTTTGCTTCATGACTTCTTAAATTTAGACTATGCCTTTGCCATCGTACACCTCGTTAATGGCATTTGCCACATATGGAATGTCGAGCTCACGACAAATACGAGAGTTGTCCTTTCTTCTACGAGTTAGAGTAGGAATTCGGACCAGCTAGCTGCGTATCAGGGCCCTCACAGTGCTTTGAAATTTTCCCATCCTCGTTGTTCTATCATTTCAGCAGAAAGGGGAAACTCAGGTTCTTTGAATCCTCTCTCGACAAACCCTTTATCGACTATAATACCTCTGCATGTTAACACGGCCTCTTAGCTTCAAACGCATCTTCTTAGCACAACTACATCACCTTGTCTTTCCCCTTGTATGCTTGTTCCGCACAATTGGTTGACTCGGGTCTGGGTCAGACCATACCGGTTTGAGCATGTTCCTCCATGATTTCGTTCGGTCGGGCGAAAGTCTCGGGTTGGCCATTGGGGAGGAATCGGAGTTTAGGAGGAAGTTTGGATTTAGGGTTTCTGAGAATCGGGGAAACCGGAAGGAGGAATATCTGACGAGGATTAGTCGCATGAGGAAGAGAGATACTTGATGGAAAGAGTTTCTCAGCGATTCTGATTCAGTTATTATGGTGGAAATTTATTGTAGTTCCATTTATTATGCTTATCAAGACTTAAATTAGGAGCTAAGAATGTGCTTTGTCATTAAATTTAAGGCAAATTGAAAGAAATTGCCGGTGTGATTTATCTCTGTGCCATGACATATTTTTGTTTGTTCGACCTGAGTCTGCCGATGGAGGGAATAGTCCTCCAGAAGGTTCTGGAAACATCGAGCATCTCGGGACATTGTTAAGTTGTCGCTGACCTCTCTTTCTTACGGAAGGGATTACTCTTTATCAGCGACCCAAAATTTACTGTTGCGACCTCAGTTTCTTTACCATGACATTGACTAAATTCGACATCAACTTTTGTTTGTGACAGTTCTATCCGACCATAAGTTTTTGCCATGACATAGTCTGATTTTGCCTCCAGATTTAATGAAATGACAACTTTTCTCTTGATCAATTAACATATTCTCATCATCAAACGAGCCAATTTCTGGCAATTAAAGAATGTATTCTATTCAAATTTCACAGAATTTATATAGGGAAAGGAATGCTCCTTTTTTTTTCTGTCGTTCTCTTAAAGTTGCTGAAGTTGTCTTTAATTCATTCCTTCTTGCGAGCCATTTTACGCATAAGTACTTTCTGCAACATTTCTGAGGGAAGGGTTCAAGACAACAAAATTAACCACCTTTAAGTACTAACTAATCATTATATCCTTATAGAAAACAATCAAGATTAATTCAAAAAAATTTCACAAAGTCTAGCAGAAATTAAAGTCTACGCTGGGTTACTCCCGCCGGCTACTCGATTTAGGTCGCCGTGGACTTCTTTGTTTTGATTTTCTTTTCTATCTCTGATGAACTTATTTGTAGCTCTTCTTTTCCTTCTCCCTGCTTTATTAATGCTTAGTCTTTGTCCATTGACTTTAGGAGAAGATTCCTCCTGACATCAGTCTGGAGTATTCTTTTGCTCCAAAGTAGTGCTTGACACCCACGATATATAGTCCGCTCACCTTGATTTTCCATTTCCTAGAACAATCTTAATAGGTTAAATAACGAACTCGATCCGCTACGAATTCCTTCCTAAGATCTTGCTGATCATGCCACTTCATTTGTCTTTCTTTTGTAGATCTGCGTATCACAGAGCTTCATTTTCTGAGTTCTTCAGAGTTCATTCGGTTGAAACGATCTACTCTCTTCCTTTGCCCGTTTCAAGTAGATTCAGCTTCTTGATGGCT
Source organism: Tetrastigma voinierianum (assembly GCA_016808115.1). Taxonomy (NCBI): domain Eukaryota; kingdom Viridiplantae; phylum Streptophyta; class Magnoliopsida; order Vitales; family Vitaceae; genus Tetrastigma; species Tetrastigma voinierianum. The sequence goes on along the minus strand of JAEQBH010001274.1, from coordinate 593,551 downwards.
GCCTTGTATTCCAATTCAAGAGGGTGGCATGACACCCAAATGTCTGTCTGTAGGGACATCCCGATAGATTTTGAATGCGATCCTGGCAGTCCAGAAGTGCATCATCAAGTTTGGAAGACCAATCCTTCAACTGAACTTCTGATCTTTTCGGGAGATCCTTTTAACCTCCGGTTGGAAACTTAACTTACTATTAGTACAGGGATGATAAGCTAGGCTCATTATAACGGATTATATCTTGCTCATGAGCTTTCTGAAATTTTGTTTCAAAGTGACTTCCCATCAACGGTAATAGTCTGGGTGTTCGAATCTACTCAATATATTTCTTTGCGGGAAACTCACAAATTTGTATTAATAATTCCTTAGAGCGAGCTATTGCTTCCACCCATTTAGAAACACATAATCCTTTGCTAAAAGCGGTATATACGGGTTTCAACGATTGTAGGAAAGGGTCCCATCAAAATCCTCCCCATACATCAAAAATTTCCACCACCCGATATGCCTCGTAGGGGCATTTCATTTCTTTGCTAATGTTTCCAATCTTTTGGCATCCTATCACATAATTTGACCCATTCGATCTGATCCCAGCTTGATTTGGCCAATAAAATCTGATTGCGATGCTCTTATGAAATTTATTCTTTCTCCGAGAAAAATGCCCCATTATGGTGATGCATGGCATTCATTCATAATGTGCTTTGTTCACCACCTTTTACATCTTCTTATAATCATCGGCTCCCCTCTTAAATAATAGTGGTCATCGGATATAATACTGTATCGGAGTCTTGAGCTTTCTTTTACATTTGGTGCATTTGAATTCGGAAGGAACCTCCTGGCTGTAGATTCACCAATATCGACATACCATGGCATTTGGGGTAAACAAGTTGGAAATGGTTGCTCATCTGGGAGCTTTCTCTCTTAATCTTATCTCCTCCTCTTATGGATTTCTTTTATGGACAAGTGATCAGCTATCACATTGTCATCCTTTTATCTCTAATTTCGGATCAAACTCTTACTGATAATTAGCACCCACCTTATGATCTGGCTTAGCTGTTTGTTTGACATAGATGGTGGTGCATGGATCTGATGTAACATGGATCCAGAATGTATGGCCCCTGAATTTTTCTGAGCAAACACTATTTGCTAGCATCTCCTTTTCGGTTGTGGAGCCAGTTTTCTTGTGCTTCATTAAAGGTTATACTGGCATAGTATATGACCTTGAATATTTTCTCTTTTCTTTGCCCAACTTGATATTGCGAAATCAACATCACACATTATGATTCTGATCCCATTCTTTAGTTGCAGCTATGGCGGTGTGAGCAATCGATCTTAATTTCTTAGCGACCTTGCGAGAATCATGGTAAATTTTGTGTCTTTCTCAGTGTCTGCATAGTGGTCAAAATTTATTCTCTTGAGAAGTCTTTGGTGAATCTCACAGCAAATCAGTATGCCCGAGAAAACTTCTTATCCCTTTTCTTTGTGGTGGGAGGTGCAAGGGTTTTGATAATAGAAATCTTGGATTGGTCCTTCTAGCCCTGTGAAATTTTATGACGAGAACAATACCTTACATTACGTGAAATGGCATTTCCCAATTTAATTACTAGCGCATCCTTGCATCTTTGGAAATCTTGTTTCGGAGTTGTTCAAACCTTTGTACATTGGACTATACAACATGAAGTCATCCATAAAATTTCTTTCTTCTACCAAAATAGAACATTGACATCATACATCTACGGAAAGTAAGCGGGAGCATTGCACGACCCGAATGGCATCCTTACGGCGAAGATGTAAGGATATGAATGGTCTTCTCACTTAGTCCTCGAGGTGCAATTGCAATCTGGTTGTAGCACGAATACCGAATCCAGCAAGTAGGGGATGTCTGATAATCAAATCTGACATCATATAATGAATGGCGAAGAGAAGTGATCTTTCTGATTTCGCGTATTTGAAGCTTCATATAATCATGCATACTCTCCATCTTGTCATAGATTCTTGTTGGAATTAATTCATTTCTTTCATTGCGGATTCTGATGAAATCCACTTTCTTTGGAACCACATGGTACAGGCTAACCGGGACTATCTGAGTGCATAGATAAAACCCGGCATTTAACCATTTGAGTACCTCACTTCACGACTACTTCTTTCATTTACTAGATTGAGCCTCCTTTGATGTTGTGATTGGCCTTGCATTTTCTTAGTATTTTGTGCATGCATATTGATGGTACAGTACCTTTTAACTCTTCAATATACACAAGCTATAGACTCCTTATGATTTCTCAAAATTTCCGGCAACCTCTGTTCCTGCGAGTATCACTAAGTCTAGCGAGGAAATTATTCACATTTACTCTTTGAAAACCGGGTAAGCATACTTTAAATGACTTGTATAGCACTAGAACTAGCCCTTCTTCTTGGTTTCATGATGGAAATTCCATACTCTTTAATTTGGTCTCTTTTTCACCTCGGTTTGTTCACAAGACTCATCCTTTCTGATTAGAATGTAAATTGTTGGCTGCAAAAATCTGAATCAATCTTGAATCTTTGAGGAATTCATCTCTTTTCATTGATTGAAAATTGGAGCATTACAATCATAGTAAAATTGAGTTGTTGACATATACATCTTCTATTGACGCATCTTCCCATTTCTATGTCTAAACTCCTCAAACTTTTGATTAAGTGAAGTCGACTTTCTCTTCTCAACTGCGAAATTTAAGAATTCCCTTACATATCGATTAGAGCATCGATTTGCAGAATAAGCCTTCCAGGTAGAAGAGGACTTTTGAATCTTCCTCCATATCGGTCTGTTGAGTCTCTTTGGAAAAATAAGTTCCCACCTTTACGGCACATCTTCTATGATTCCTTCGAGGTTTGCGGGAGTTCTATCTTGCCATTTGGAGAGTAAAGCGTAGTGGGAGTAGCTCCCCAGACTTAAGCTTCTTAGCGACCAAATAGGCCTTCTAGAACCAATCCTTTGAGTCTGAAGGCTTTACGAAACTCAAACTCTCCGATGGTGCGAGAATGGTAGCTCCCTAGATCCTTCATCTTTCTGATGGCCCTCTTGATCATAATATTGCAGGATTGCGATCGGGGTTCCACGATTCCTTCTTGTGATCTTATGCTTTTTGCTCGGTATATGCGAAAACTTTGCGTAAAGTTGCATCGGTACCATAATGAAAGGCGTCGCGATCTCTAACCACAGAAAGGGGTTTCAAGGCACTTGCAAGCCCCATTCCCTCCCCATCTTTGATTCGCGACCTCTTTGTGGAAATGGAATTTGCCGAGCGAGTTGTTCTGGGTTTTCTTCTTGCTTCCTTCTTCTCGTGACAGTTGTTCCTTCTTTCTTTCTTTCTCAGGTGTTTAAGAACATAAGGCTTTCATCTCCTTGTTCTTTCATCTTTTGCATCCTCTTCTCCAAGTCTTTCCACTTAATTTGCCTTCATACAGGTCTTTGGATTCTTTTTTGTGTCCTTTGGGAAAGGCATCTTTCATGCAGTTTCTGGGTTTGGGCCAGTTGCCTATCGTATCTCAAAGTTCTTGAGAGAAGCATTAGTGGTCTTTTGAAAAAGTTGAGAAATTGGCATTGAGGCTGGTCTGCAAACTTTTGTTCATGGAGTTTAACGACTTCTTGTTGTCACCGTGAATTACGGCATTGATCTTGAATGGTGGGGCTCTCGACCTGATATTCATTTACGCTTCCTCCTCCTTTGTTCTTTGGCTGTTTGGAACCTTGGTAGGCTGCGTATCACTTCTTCCCCGAGATGTTGTTCATGCCTTTGGCGCGACAGGAGCCCCTCCACCATATGAAAAATTTTCCTTGGTTCCTCGATGCTGGATAGCGTGGTGTCGCGGCGAGGTTATGGTTGGTTTGAGCTGATAACTTCTTGGCTCTCCCATTAGCAACCTCCTCGACATCATACGCTTTGAGTTCTTAGTGGAGTACCTCAGCCTTCACTCTGATAGTTCCTCTCAGCTGCTCCTATTTCGCTGGAAGCGAGTGTGCATCTTCCTCTGCCTTGTCCATTACATGCATGATGGCATCTAGCTTTGCCTCCATAGATTTGTCATCTTGCTCGGCTCCATAGCTCCTCTTCCTGCACTTGATTACTTTGAAAACTCGTGGAGCTTTCACATGGCGCATTAGCCCGAGTCCTCGTCGGATCTCTTGCCTCTTCCAGCGCACTCTTACGTTTGAGATGCTCCTGCAACACTTAGGCATCGATAATTCCCTTAGATGCATCATTCAAGGCATGATACACTATGTCCATCTGAGTCTTCAATTACATCCCATGCATCGGACATCTTTTCGCCTTTTGGATCTCTCAAAAATTGCTACATAGAGCTCTCATCTTCCCCTATTTGAGACACAATTATCTCCTCAGTCTCTACGAGGTGGTGATGGGGAAGAATCTACCCGTAAGAGCTATCTGGCTCCTCCCAGTATCAGAGAACCATATGGTAGAGATTCATACCATGTGGCTGTTGTATCTCTTATAGAAAATGGAAATAAATGCAATTTGTATGACCTCTAGTCTCACCCCATTCAAACTTTACTATATGTTTGCCATTACGAAACCTTCCCGGATGCTCATTTGGGTCTTGTAGGATGGCCGATAAGTATTGTTGTTGAACATTTATGTCGATCTTGGCTTTAGTTCAAAATTATTTGCATCCATGGGTTGTCGATTGCGAGTATTCATCTGACAATGAATCTCCAAAAAAGTCCTCCATTGTATCGATGATTGGAGGCCTTGAGCTGCTTATTCATTATCCTTGTTACGATACGGCCCCTTTCATATCTTGCCGTATTTGAGTTTTACGATCTTTTCGCCTTTCTCCAGAAGCAGTGTTTCTTTCTAGTTCGATTATCTGTTTGGAATGGATCAATGTTATTAACATTTCACATGCATTAAAGTTTTCTGAAATCAAAACACTTACATTAATATTCAGGTTAATCGGTAAGTAAATATTTTCAATATGGTACAGTTGTAAGTTAGTGGCTAAAATAACCCTTTGCCATGACAAACTATTTTTGTTATTTTTCTTTTAAATATTAAAATTAGCATTTCCTTCTTTCCTTCGGAATATTGATGCACCAAATTCTTTGATCCCAGAAGCAATACGCCATAAAACTTGTTGGCTGGACGAAAAAGACATATACAATTTATAACTTATCGCTTGAAAGACTATTGTCTAATCCCAGAAGCAATGGCGCCCATAAAACTTGTTGGGACCAAGGCATGTACAATTTATAAAACTAGCCAAAAGACTATTGTCTAATAATGACCAGCATCATAAAACTTGTTGGTAAGTATATGTATGTAGCTATTTGATTAGTTCGAAGATTGTTTCAATTGGAGTAAATTTTTCTTGAGTGGTTTTTTGATCATAGTTATCTTTGCCAAATTGCAGTCGGACAAATGTGGTGGATTTAAGTCAGTCTCGATCCACGAGAGATCCCGAAAATTTTAAATCAATTACCCCATTACTTTCAGCTCTATACCTTTAATTTATAATGGGCCAATTTAGATCAGTAAGTAAGCCTTGAAATAATGAAAACACAAATAATATGAATGACTCTACGAAATAATGAAATGACAAATTTAAGATTTGACAGTTATCTTGCAAAGAGAACATTGAAAATAAACTATTGTGAAGAATCAATTCCCTCACAGTAATATGGTAATTTTTTTGCTTTCACGAACCCGCAGTTTTAAAACTAGTCGAGGAATGTGATAGTGCGATTTGGATCTCTCGAACCACTACCCAGTTCATCATCTCACTTCACGTCTCTCTGAATCTGATGGGCTAGATAACTACTTTTAATGCAGGTAGCCTTGACTGCAGGTATTTTCTTTCCCTCGATACTTCATACCCACTGCTATGATGTAAACCTTAAGCTCCTTTGTATGAGTGTTGCATGGGTTTACATCCATCACAGTTCCTCTTCCTCAAAAATTAGAAACTGACTCATTCTTTCCCTTGATTAAGTGTTAACACGAGTTGAATTCACGATTCGAATTGAGGCGAACTCTGCATGCTTAAATTGACCGCTCACTCAACTCATTCCTGGTTTCTAGTGAGAAGAGGATGTATCGATTTAATTACCTGTGAGCACATTGAATCATCAATATCGGGTTCATTACCTTCGGAAATTATTCATCACTCTCGGGAATGCCTTCTCTGTGTCACTCGGGAGACTAAAAATCGAAACTTGGAATAACCCGAGATTATAGGTATAAGGAAATGACATTAGGATCGATTCGAGAGAAATATGCAAAACTAGCAAGTCGAATTATAAACTGAAGTTTAGCAATAATGAATAAAATCCTACAGGAAAGATAATTTCTGACAATAGCGTCATTTCAATAGAATTTAGGTTTCTAAATCCTTACACCATACATTGACTTGCTGATCAAGAAAACCACTGTAAATCGGAAAATGGTAGTTCGAAATCAAAAATTTATACCGGAATTCAACTACCCAAGCAGTAGTGAAGAAATATAAATGCAGATTCAACTGCCTTTCTACAGTGCGTTCAAGTCCAAATTTGAATGAAATACAGACTAATCTAAAAATAAAAAAAGCGAAAGAAAGAAAAAGAAAGGGTCTAAAATCTGAGGGCCTTGATGGCAGGATCTCTCTGCCGAGTCGCGAAGTTTGCGTTCATTGATGCGACAACCATTTGCAGGGATTCACGAGTTGGGGCCCTAATTTCGATGCACTTCTTTTTTGACTGCAGTTTAAAATGGCCCAGTTGGTTGTTGATGTCGCGACCTCTGTTGTCTTCAGTCATGTCGCAGAGTCTTTGTTTGGTCGCGACGTGTCTTTGGTGTAGCTGATGTCGCGACAGCTTAAGGACGTCGCGACCTTAACTGTGTGCATTTGATGTCGCGACAAGCCCCGGATGTTCTCCTGCGACCTCTTTCTCGATGGTGTTTGTGATATCTGGATGTTATCGCGACCTCAGTATCTTTACAATTGATGTCGCGAAATGACTTTGGTGTCGCGACCTTCTTCTCTTACCAATGTTATCAGCGACCCTTTGAATGATGTCGACTTCCCATATGTAATTGATGTCGCGGCGACAGTCTTGTCGCGACTTTCTTTTTAGTGCATCTGATGTGAGACCATTAGTTTCCTTGTAAGCGTGCCATGGCTTTTACTAACCGATCTTTGAGTCGCGACTACTTAATTTGCGGAAAGCGATGTTGCGGCTAAATGTTGATCGATTTTTAGCTCTATCGTGACTTCTTTTGTGTGTCGCGACATCACTTATCAACATCTTGAGTTAAATTACGCCGAGCCTCTGAATGATGTCGCGACATCCCTCTTCTTCTTCAACATCAATTTCTGGTTGTTTGACCTTGAGCTCCTTTCCGCCCGGCTCGCTTTGTCTTCAATTAATAAGCTTCAATTCTGTTGGACCTTTGGAATTCTGGCAGAAGATGCATTTTGATTGTTGTCAAAGCTTCCACGACATCAATTTCTTTAATCCTTTTGCACTTCTCTTATGCCAACTTCCTTGACCCATTATGCTCGATGTCTGCTGACCACGATACGCTCTTTTACATTTGCTTTCTTTTCAATTTCCTCTTACGGCCCAGTTGGGTGAGATTATTTCGACCTACCTGCGTAATGTCCAGACTCTTTATATAAATCGATGAAAAATGGACTGAAAATAGATGACATTTAAGCTCGTCAACTCCTGAAGCTGGAATATCAAGTGGCTTGGGTGGTAGGCTCCTTTACATAGATGGGGCATCTAGACAAACTGGGGCAGGCATTGGTATTATTAGAATCCCTAGCAGGGAAAGATTGAGCAAGCGATGCAATTTAGGCTTAGTGCCTCGATAATAAAATGAAATGCGAGGCTATTCTAGCGGACTCGGGTGCGACGTTCTATCTGTCGACAAGCTCCTAGTTCGAAGTGACTCCCAATTAGCTATCGGTCAGGTTAATGCAGAGTTTGAATCCTGAGACCCCCGAATGAGGAAATATGGCTCCCGGGTAAAACAGCGCCTGGGAAGCCTTTCAATTTGGAAGCTAGAACATGTTCCTAGAAACAATAATGAGAAAGCAGATGTCTTAGCTTCAATAGCCACTTCTCTTGGTGAGCAAATTATATTTTGCCATCTAATATGTCATTCGGGTCCATCGATAACCGATCAAATGTCAGTCGGTAGAGTCACCACTTCTGGATGGGCCTTTATAGTCGATACATCTAAGCAGGAGAACTCCCGAAGCGAAAAGGAATCCAAGAGCCCCTTCCAAGAATTCAAAATCCATCGACTAGATTTTCTGCGGTCAATGGACAGCTTCTTCAAGCGATCTTTGGGCAATTCGTGCTGGGAAATGTTTGACTCAGAACAAAGTCATTAATAATTAGCCAGAGCTGCATGGGCGTATGTGGGGAATCATCCGGGTGGCAGAACTTTGGCACATAGAACTCACACCCAGTCTTATTGGTCCACCCAATTAATGGCTGCAAGCTACCAAACGCTGTTGTTGCCCTCAAAAAGCGATTAGATTCGGCTAAGGTAAATGGGTGGGCGAACTCCTGGGTGCTACCAGGCCTCGAAACTCTTTGCCATGGCTTGCAGTGTGTCCCCCTTTACGCTTACTTATGAGATGGAAGCTATAATCCCTACAGAAATTGGTATGCCTCTTTGCGGGACGGATGTGCAGACGGGGGGAAATCTGAGAGAATCAGTAGTCAGAGTTGGACATAGTGATGGGTGCAGAATCGGCGGTTATCATACAAGCGCTTACGGCTGGCAGCGAGCTCCTGACAAGCGAGTAAGGCCTCAGAAATTTCAGACAGGAGATCTTGTACTAAGAAAAGTGTTCGAAAATACTGCCGACCCAACGGCCAAGAAGTTCGACTGATTGGAAGGACCACAATATTTATAACATGGACGGTGGTTCACGGATCTTACGGCACTGGATAAACTAGATGGAACTCCTATACCGAGAATGTGGCATGCCACATTCAATTTCCATGCACATTTTTGTCCATCGACTCTCTTTCTACACGGTCTATATGAAAGCCGGATCGTGATAATTAACCTATCGGCACCGTATAGATAACATCTAGCGAGTTTATACAAGTCGAATGGAAGCGATCAACTGACCTATCAAGGCGTTATAGATAACATCTATCCGATCCATACAAAAGTTCGGATGTGTGATACATGGCTATCCAGCCCGGTATAGATAACGTTTAAAATTACATCTGAAAGTCGGGATGGCGACGATTGACACGTGAATGGCCGGTATAAATGACGTCTAACCGTCGATATAAAAGCCCACGGGATGGTGCGTGAACACATCAAACGATGCAGATGACATCTAGCCGTCGATATAAAAGCCGGATGGTCTGTGAATGGCCTGTCGGAGCCAGTATAGATGACATCCTAACTTTGTCAATACCATAAACAGGATGGTGCGGCCAAGACACATCGGCAGGTATAGATAACATCTGCCTGAGTGCATGTAGAGAGTACGGATGCGTATGAATGGCCTATCCAGGCCGGCGTAGTTAACATCTAATAGGTCACACCAGTTCGAATGGCGCGTGCGCGGCCTCCTCTACGATGTCAGTAGTGTGATAACTCTGGCACATCCAGGAATAATGAAGTGATTACGATCGGCATATGAGGTTTGAATGACCTGGCCCAGAGTGGGGCCACATATCTTTGTACCTACTAGTCCGGTTGAAACCGGACATACTCGAAATTTGTTATCCCATCGGCCGTTCAGCGGGATGCCCCGTCCGGATGTCATTAAAAATCGAATGATGACATTTTAAAATCGCTCCAAATTAAACGCTGGCAATACGAAAACAATATCCTATCCGGCCAGGCATGCCTATATCATAAATCGAATAAAATTAACAAAAATCTTCTTATAAGCACTACATAAAAAGGAGGCCCTTCGAATATCGACGTTAGGAAAGAGCGAAAAATTTCGATTTGGCCGAGAGGAGCGGGTCGATCAACGGCCCTCGGTTGATCTGTTGGCTTCCTCATTGGCATTGGTTGAAGGCCCCGATGGGGCATCCAGACCATCATCGGCATCTGGAGGGCTCTCGGTAGAGACTTCTCCTTAGTAGGCAGGACGGGGCTCGACGGGAGGCAGGAGAGAGGTGCTCTTGAGAGGCGGGGGTTGATAAAGAATTCTAGGGTCAATGGATGTAATGTGTCAGGTATTCCAGCTGGGATCAGGGGCTTGCTGCCACATATGTTGTGTGCAAAAGCAAAGCACCCATAGCCATAGTAAAAATCATCCTTTGTTGGCGTGAGCTCGCCTCCATTGCCTTCTTCTGTGACGGCCGATTCTAGAGCCAATTAAACTCCTCCTTAGTGGGCGAGTCTCCATAGTGGAATGAAGTATTCATCAGTTTCGCGTGTTCTATATCTCTACTTTTCGACATGCTTCTGCGATTGGCGGGCACATCGGGTAACGTCAACTGATTCGAGCCGCAGTGGTGTCTGATGACAAATTTGTATCCTAAATTCCTCCTCACAGTATGATACTGTATAACAGTTTAAATTGGGAACCACGAGGATGAGTTTTCTTCGTATAAATGATTTTCAGTGATTCAAAAATGATGAATTTCAATTTAGTTCAAGATTTGGTAAAGGATTTTGGTGGTGAAACGATTAAATTAAAATGAAGAAAATGAAAAATAATAAAGCGATCTCCTTGAGTATGGTATCTGAGCAGGATCTGATGATTGAGGTTTCGGGGCCATTTCTTGGCGTTGGGGAGGATGACCTATAGTCATTTTCGAACTGGATCTTCATTTAGCTATAAAACCTAACCCGAAATAATTATCCTTTTGAAAAATGGTGTTCATTATTGGCCAATGGTCAGAAACGGTAGTCAGTCTCCTTGACTCCACTTCCAATGGAGTGCATAAATTATAATGAATCTCGGTGGATTTAGCAATAGCATCCCATGACCACAAACTTACCAAAATAATAACCATTCGAGGAGATTGAAGGATAAAAATCTGTTGATTAGAAAGGGAACACAAAGCGCGATAGATTTTTGCGTGAAGAACATGGAACCTCGATGGCGAAGTAGAGATCACATGTGACCTTCCACTTCAAGGGAAGAGGTTTTAGCAGCTCATCCTGCAGAGTTATCATCCCACTCGGAGGTGTTTGGTACTTGAAGAGTGGAAAAGAAAATGAAAAGGAAAGTGGGTGAAGAGAGAAAAAAGCAGGAAATTTGAAAGCTATCTGAAAAAAAACTTATTATTGCGGTCCCCCACCGATTAATAGGGTCTTGGGGATTTTAGCAATCAAAGCCACTGCAATTAAGCCAGCATTTACAAAACCTGTACAATGGGACGAAAAGGAAGAAAACCAAAGACAAAAGCAAGCGCGTGAGGGAATTCAATAGAGGCGAGGATGAATGAGTGGCTGAATTGTGAGCAGTCTTTCTTGAAGAGTGAGCGATCTTGTGAGGCTTGTTCTCGCGGGTGCTCCATTTTTCTTCACTTTTTGCTCTTCTTTCCTTTTGGATCTGATCTACAACGATGAGTTCAACTCGGGTTCTTCATGTTTGAATTATTTCGATAATTTAAGCCAGTTATCTTGCAAGCTTCACCAAAATTAGCCACAAAATGCGATCGGTAAATAGCGAGGGACCTTAAATATCTGGTAATTTAATTATTCTTTAATTAGTACACACAAAAGTAACAAATATACAAATCTGCCAGGTTAAAATAACACTTTTTTTAAAAAGATACTAATCAGCTCGGGACTCGCTTTCAATCAGGCATCTTTATAATTTCTTTGAAGCATGTTGAACGAGACTGGCTCATATTCCATGCGTGCTAGAGACCTTGTGCTAGCAAGTCTTCTAATCGAGAATTTGTGCAGCTCATGGCGAGCCCCATAAATCACAGCCGACTCTGTGGGTGAAAGCCCCTCTCTTGGCGGCCCTCTTTGATTCAGGCTCATTGCAACGCGTTTAACTCTGCTTCATTCAAGAAAGGTTAAGAGTTTTCTGATCCACAAAGTATTGAGATTCAAGTAGAGCCTCGGCTTCTTTGCATCCCTCGATCCCGACTTTGAAATTCGATCTTTGAAAAGTCGTGATGGATGGCGTAGCTGCGAAGAAGCATATTAAGACTAATACCACAACCAGAAACACACGCTAATTCAAAGACTTACCAGTTCAGCTGATTGAGCAAAGTTCCGGTAGCGAACTTGCATCCCATCCTCAACTATTTGCGGCAGGTCCTCTTTTGACATTTTACTCTGAGCGATTTGAATCTTTCACTCGCCTTGCCTTTTAGCGGGGCGCGATGAGATTGTAGTAGCATTATCGGATACAAATCAAATAGATGATGCTTAAGTCTCAGGAATTGTGGCTCACTTCCGTCAGCGGTGGCACCTCCTGCGCGACCATGACCGCTATATCGAGGTGAAGCTTTTCATTTCGATCGGGAGGAAAATGACTTGGGCTACACTAGAATCGGGATGGTCTCCCCCGAGCTCCTTTAAATGACATCCTCGATGCTTGTCGTCATGGGATCCTTCTCGGGGCGAGGCTGGGGATGATCATCCCTTTGCATTTCAGGCGGGGCGGTTGCTATGGCTTTATTGTCGAGAAAGGCGTCGAGGATCCTTTCGAAACTCTCCACGCACTCTTGCGCTTCTACAGCGGCGTAACAATCAGCGACCACTGTATTCTTTTCCACCACCTCTTCCTCCTCCTCATCTAAATCCCGAGGTTGGCTACCTTCAGGCCGAACCCAAGGAATAAAATTTTCCACTTGGTCACAGAGGCCCAGTCCGGCTGCCGGATGCCCCCATGCTTTTTTAGTCTTTATTACTCGGGGCGGGGATTGATTCTTGGCTAAGGGAATGCACTGGGGATGGCTACTCTTGTCGCCCCAGGCTAGCGGACGGGTTGGGCGAACGGAACTCCCAACTATTAGAGGTCAGATGCCGTCCCGGGCTAGCGCTAGTTCAGGCCGTATTTGACCTCGAATCCGCTCGGATGCTGTCTGCTATCTAGTAAAGATATTCATCGGTTGTAACAAAGTGCTCCCCGACCACAATCTCGGATGGCAGCTGGCTCGGGATGATCGGAAGACTGTAGGGTGATGAGTGAAAAAACTCATTACATTTTTAATCCATTTTTATGAGTTTATAATGAGAATAACGTTGAATTGTCTGCAGAAAACTGATAATTGAATCAAATTCCAATTTTGCAGAAAATACAAATCAAATTTAAGCAAAAATCATAAGAAATCAGCTACCGCATGACATTGTTGAACAATTTGGAACTTAAGCGTGGTAGTACGATTTCAGTGATTAAGTCCACGACCTCGAAACCAAATTTGGCTTTGAAGAAGCGAAGAGTGAATCGTGGGGAGTACGTGACTGAAGAAGGTGGGGCCAATATGACGTGAGAATAAAGAGAGTAGTCAAATGAAGAAGTTCATGTCGCGACATCATTGCGGCGTCGCGACGCAAACGAGATATTGAAGTGGAGATGTTGCCGAGGTCGAACGAGGAGGCGACTATAAAGCGCAGAACAACTTCTCCAAGTAAAAGGAAATTCGCAGCGAAACTAAAATCGAGCGATAGAAATAATGAAGCCGGACATGATGTCGGCGACCTTACGCCGGTCAGCGTGAAATTAAGCAGCGATAGACATTGAGGTAGTGACCGCGAATGAAGTCGCGACATAAGAAAAAGCTTCCGACATCAAAGATCTTATAAGCATGACATTGAAGTCGCGGCGTATGATTGAAGTCGTGAGCATCAAAAAAGCTCACTATGCGAGAAAAGTGAAGTCGCGGCGTCATTATTGATACGCGACACGATTCTGAGGAATGAAGGTCACGAGCGTGACCCGGTATCGCGACGCCGGATCCTAGGGGTGTTAAAGTAGTGGCATTAGATAAAAGTTTCTACTGAGACAAGCGGATAAACGAAGTCGCGATACATTATGATTGAAGTCGCAACCTCAAGGAGTTCATAATGCGACCCGGTGAGTCGCGACGTCCCGATTGGTCGCGACATCGAAACTGACTCGTAAAAGAGCGTGATCGTGACGTCCCTCAGGAGGGTGACATCGAATCAGTGTGACACGAATGAAATTGGCGACAGCGACAAACCAGATGGGCGATTATTTTGAAGTCGCGAATAGGTTATGTCAGTTAGGTTTGACTTCGGAACATCTATAAATCGCGACTATCTTTGAAGAAACGATCTTGAAACGCTCAGAAAGAGAGTGCAGGTAAGTAGAAATCGTTTATTTTGTTTCTTTTTCTTTTGTTTCAACATTTATTTTGGAATTAGATTAGGTAGATTGTCATTTTTGAATTTGGATCTGAGGAGTTGGTTATTTGAGTTAGTGAATACGAGAATGTTATTTTCTTTAAATTGCACCTGATTAGTTTAAAAGTCCAAACTAATTTTTTGAATTAGAACTTCAGGTTTAGTTCTGAGTAGTTCTTTTGATCGGAGGGCTATTATTGATATAATGAAATGAATTTAGAAACCGACCCAAGTTGAAATTACTCTGTTGTTAGAATTTATCTTTGAGAAATATATCAGTTCTTAGAACTTTAATTCTTGAATGACTTATTTGGTTTTGTTATTTATTTAATATCTGATCTAAATATTAAATTGTCTATACATATTAAAGGATTGTTTCATCCTTTCACCGATTTCAGGGCCATGGTAAGCCACGGAGAAGGCATTCTGGGGTATTGGGCTCAAACTGTCTGAAGTATGTGGGAGCAATATTAGGGGATCTAATGGGCTTTGTGAATTATATTGATGGAAATCATGGCACCTCATGAAGTAGAATGGTTGAATGACTTTATCAGATTAAGAATGGCGGAGAGTTCCTATCGGGTGAGCAGTAAGTTCAATCCCGTGTTATGAGAGGATCTAATCAAGGAAAGAATGAGAAGCCCATTCGATTTTGAGGATGAGAAACAGTGTATAAATTATGAAACCCATTGCTTTTTTAAATGTCTTAGGAGCTAATGTTTACAATCCATAATTGCTGAACATGAAGTATTCGAAAAGAAAAATAGCAGAGCAGAATGACTCAGACTAAAAGTAGTTATCTAATCTCTTGCTTTCCAAAGCAGGGGAAGGGTAGAGGATGAAAATATGTGTTAAGGGAGAGATCCACATGGCATTACCTTCTTCTTGAATGGGATTAAAATGCAGAAGTTCATGAGGCAGAGATTACAAAGTAGTCTGGGGAATTGATGTTTCTGATAGCTGTAATTTTCAATGTTCCCTTTAAGGCTAACTACTCGGACATTAATACAATTTTTATTTTCTTTTAGTGTAAGCATTAATTCCATTTTGTTCTTAATTGACATATCTTTGTTCTTTCATTTAGTATTTTTCAGAGTTTAACTAGGTATATATCCATTTTACTAAAGTCATAGTCCCAGATAGTGTAGAGCTTGAGTAGCTAGGAGTGGTGATTTAGATTCTTGAAGTCTCTCTATGGGATCAATCTGGACTCAATCACTTTATTACTTGTTCAATACGTACACTTGGAATCATGGATCAAAACGAAAGAAATCTATACATAACAAGAACCAAGCTTACAAGTCTGATCTGATTGTAAGAAATATATCAAACAAGTTTCATGGCATTTATTCTTTGATTAGACAATGAGTCATCTGTGTATACTTATTTATGTTTAGCCTATTTGATGTTTTTGATCCATCACTCCACACTCACTATAAGCCCAGAAAGAAGAAAGAGAAAAGTGTGAGTGAGTCTAACTAACAGTTTTTGGCGCCGTTAAGATTAGATAATAGTGCTTGGTAATGGCGTCATAGAATTTGTGTATGTTCATAGGTTGAATTGAACCAAGTTTTAGGCGCGCTAGGGGATTAGATAATGAAGTCCTTGATAATGACGTCATAGAGAATTTATTAATGTTCTTAGGTTGGGTGAACTGGTTTTTAGGCGAGTGCGGATTGAAAAATTAATTATATCGATATTACGATGAAAAGTAAATACTAATTTGGACATTTTGAAAGAACAAATGACACTCAAACGGTGACTACCAAATAGTCACTAATTTTTTAGCAAGCCATGTTTAGAAAATATTTGTTGAGTTTGACTAATCTATTAATATGAGTGTGCTTTTTTATTGAGCTTTAATGCAGAGCTTGGGGATCGAAACCTAATTCAGTGAGACAAGATTAGAGAGAGCGCTTAGGAGCTTGAAGACAAAAGAATGACATGACTATAGCGGGGAAGAGAGACATGACGAAACGAGAGACAGAGGGCCAATGACGAGAAGACCCATTGCCGGCACCCAATGGAGGGGATTTACGGAGCTGTTATTCAGAAGAGTATTGATGAATGACTACGAGTTAGTCTGGCTTGATTACAGGCTAAAGCTGGCCTTAATTACAATGGTACCGGCCCAACATCGAGTTTCTGCGGGTCATCCCACTTGAAGACCCTAAGCAGGCACTTGGGAAGATTTCTCGGGATGGCTAATACGAGGTGGCGACGGGGTGAGACCAGAGGTGATAAATTACATCTCTTCCCATTTTCTTTGGGGAACCATAGCAGCCACATGGTATGAATCATTACCATATGGATTACATTTAAACTTGGAAGAGATTCATTAGAAGCTTACTTAGGCGATTCGCCACATCTCTCACTTGAGAATGACTGAGAATAATTGTATTCCAACAAAGGAGGAAGATGAGGCTTGTATATTTGCTTAGGAAATATTCAAAAAGATTGCAGAAGGTGCCCCGATGCATGGAATAGACTTGAAAACCCAGATGGATATAGTGTATCATGCTCTGAATGATACATCCAAAGGTATTATCGATGCTTCATGCTGTGGGGCATTCAAGCGAAAAAGTGTTGAAGAGGCAAGAGATCTGATAGAGGACCTGGCAAAATGCAATATGAAAGCTCCATCTGAGTTTTTCAAGGTAATGCTTGAAGGGACATGGGCTGACGAGATGACAGCCATGGAGGCTAAGTTGGATGCTATAATGCATAGGATGGACAAACCAAGGAAGTACACAATGCTTATGAAATAGAGTAGTGGAAGAGAATTGATGAGAAGAAGTGCTGATGAGGTAACAGAAGAGAAAATTCTTATGAATGTGAGGAGGCTAAGTACGTGGTAACGAAGTTATCATTTCAAGACAAATTCCTAACACCTTATACACTACCATCCAACACTGAGGAACCATGAGAATCTCTCATATGGTGGAGGGGCATTACATGGCCCAAGGCAAGGACAACATCCTCAACAAGGATATCAGTAGCCACCAAGGTTCCAGCGGCCCACGATGCAAGGAGGTGAGGGCGAAGTAAATACCGGGTGGTCGAGGAGGAGGCCGTACCATTTGAGAGCAGATCTTTGCGGTTCATGGGGATAACAAAAGGCTATTACAATTCCATGAATAGAAACTATCTGACTTGGAAACTTTCAAGTCTGATACTCAGATGTTTCAGAAAAATGCTAGTGCTTCACTGAAAAATTTAGAAAAACAAGTAGAGACGATTATTTTGAATAGTATCCATCGGAAACGAGGGAACATTCCCGATTGACACCCGGAAGAACCCTAAGTGGCAGTTCAATTTGAGAGTGGGAAGGATTTGGCGGCAACGGAAAGGCGAGAAATAAAATGAAGAGACTGAGGCGGAAAGAAGAGGAAGCGACGATTGAGCAGGATGAAAGGAAGAAAAGACCCGAAAAAGAAAGTACCGGCTTATGCTCCTGCGGTGCCATTCATGAAGGAGACTTGAAGTCAAAGAAGCGGTTTTAAATTCTTGGATTCTTTTCAAGAGAAATGAAATAAATATCCCGTTACGGGAGGTGATCAGTCAAATGCCTCTTATCTGAATTTCTGAAGGAGGTGCTGACGAAAGAAAAAATAGGCGGAGGTATAGTAAAGCTTGGATGGCTTGTATCACGGTGCCATTATCAATGAAGCTCAGTAGATAGAGACCACTGGCAGTTTTACTATTCCACTTGTTCTATAGGGAAATGTGAGTTCAAGAAAGCTTTATGTGACTCTGGAGCAAGTATAAATTTGATGCCTTTATCAGTTGTGCAGAGACTTAGTTTGGGGAATAACCCCGGCGTGATTACTTCTGAGATGGGCGATATATCGGTAAGCACAACCGAGGAGGGCATTGGAAGATGTACTCGTCAAGGTTGGGAAATTCATTTCGATAGATTTTGTTATCATGTAGATGGAGGGAGAGAGATCCTCGAGTTCCTCACATTGTTCTTTGGGGAAAACCTTTCTTAGCAGCGGGGCGCCTTGATCGCATCTCTGAAGGTGGTGACACTCGGAGTTGGGAATGAAGCGGTGCATTTTAGTATTAATAGAGTCTGGAACATCTAATGTAGGAAAGCCCAGGTTGTATGGCTGTAAGAAGCAATAGCCTTCTCAATGATGAAGTGGTCTGATTGTATCATTGAGACTCTATCATTAGGAAATTGGAATGAATTTTCGAGTACCTTGAGTTTTGATTGAGGTTGCCTTGGAATTTGTTTAATAATGAAAGCAGGTCTCAAGTATCAGTAAACTTGATCAAGATGAAGTGAGTAGCGGAACAAATGAAACTCATGGGCGAGGAAACTAGTGCGAAGGGTTAACATTGGAAGGTGCCAGGTCATTTTGGAAATATGAGTTTTTAGAGACAGAAGAGAAAACCGGTTATCATATTAGACTGCGTTAGTTGAAAATTTGAAGAACAAAAGTTCTTCAGTAATTTGAGGAAAATACAAAAGCGGTGCTTAGTCAGGTGAAGATTTGAAAGAGTATCAACCCCTCAATTGTATACACAAAATATTGCTAAAAGATAATACAAAACTTACGACAGGCATCAGGAGGTTAGACTTGATAATAAGAAGAAGTTGTCGAGAAAGAAGTTACGAAATGGTTAAAATGCGAGGCTTTATATATGCTATTTGAGACCCAGTTCTTGGGTAAGCCCGGTGCATAGTTCCCAAGAAGGTGGATTCACTATAATCGAAATGAAAGAATGAACTTATTCCTCACAAAAGCGTAGCAAGGATGGAGGTTTTGTATCGACTCACGAGAAAATTGAGAACATTACGACGGAAAAGGACCATTTTTCCACTACCTTTCATCGATCAAATGCTAGATGGAGTTGGCAAGACACCCTCATTTTTGTTTTTCATGATGGATGCCTGCAGATCCTAACCAAATAGCTATTGCACACGAGATCGGGAGAAAACCAACTTTTTATGCCCATTTGGTACTTTTGCTTTTGAAAGAATTCCATTTAGATTTACAATGCCAATGCTCTGGTACCTTCAGATGCATGATGTCTATATTTTACGATCTACTTGAAGAAGTTATGGAAGTCTTCATGGATGATTTACGATTATATCGGATCGATTTTGAACAATGCACTGCATAACACAGGGACGATACTTGAAGGTCACGAAAGACAAAAATCTAGCTCACGAGATTGGGAAAAATGTCATTTATAGTTCTGGAAGGTTGTCTTGAGCCCGTGGTTGTGAGCTTGAAGTAGACCGAAGCAAAGGTTTCAGACAAGGACCTAATGCCACCCTACGATCAGGGAATCGGAAGTTTCTTTAAGAACATCAGGATTTTATAGAAGATTTATTAGAGATTTCAAGAATTGCCGGACCCTTTATGCGATTCTTTGGAAGATAGTAAGTTTTATTTTGATTGAGTCTGCGAGAAAGCATTTGGAAGAAATCGAATCTAGACTGAGTAGCTCCCATCATGGCAAAACCAGTTAGGTGGAAGGAATTTGAGATCATAATGATGCAGTGATTTTGCAATGGGAGCGTATTAGAATGAGAAAAAAGTGTTCAAGGCCATCTTATGCTAGCAAAACCTTGATGAAGCCTGAAAACTACTCTACCCACTTTGAAAAGGAGATGTGAAATAGATGTTTTTATGTAGAAAATTCGGGCCATATATTACGAGGTCCCATGTAATGATACACCACTTGATCATGCAGCCCGATCAAATATTTGATGGCAAAGGAAGGAAGCAAAGCGAGATTGATCAGGTGGGTATTATTGTTGTAGAATTTGATTTAGAAATTAAAGAAACCGAAGGGCGTGACAATGTGATAGGTGATCCTTGTCAAGTAGAGGCATTATCTGAGAAAAAGGAAAGAGAAGCAGCAGAAAATTTTCCGGATAAGCGATTATTTTGGTATCAACTCAAATCAACATCAATATCTTGATGTATGAATTTCTGCTTTATTAGATTATACCACAGAGTCATTCTATGAAGAAAAAAGTTAAGGATTATTGTGGGTACTACATGCAGGATGATCCATATTTGTTTAAAAGAATTTGATATGATTATAAGAAGATGTGTGCAGGAAAGTGAGCAAAGCGAGATTTTTACAAGAATGTCATGCCATCACCTTATAGGACACATTGCAGGAGATAAAACAACCTGAATTCCCAGACGAGTTTTCTTGGCTCGATCTTTGGGACTGTTTTGAATGAGTAAGAGTTATTGTGATCGATGCGAAGAATGGGAAATATCGGCCAAAGGCATGAGATGCCCACACGCAAGGTATCTACAGTGAATTTGCAATTGTTTGATGTATGGGGAATGGATTTTATGGGTCCTTTTCCAGCTTCACTTGGAAATGTATACATACTCCTTCTGTTTGTGGATTATGTATCAAATGGGTAGAAATGGCGACTTGTCCACAAGATTGATGCAATCTGATTTGTAGGTTTTACAAAGAAATATTCTTAGCGGACTTAGGACACGGAGACTATAATTAGTGATGGGGAAGCCATTTAAATAAGGTGTTTGACAAACTCATGAGCAAATGGTGCTCCAAGCCAGTTATGAGTTTGGCTTATCATCCTCAAACAATAAACATTTGAAATTTCAATGAGAGAAATAAAGAAAGTGCAGGAAAATCATGAGTTATAAGCGGGAAAGATTAGTCTTTGAGAGCTTTGGTGATCATTATGGGCATATAGGACTGGCCCAGCTCCACAGGAATGTCCCCATCTCAGGACTTGTCTTTGGAAAACCATGTGCCTCCCTCTTGGTGGAATCTAGTAAGTATGGATTATTGGCTTAATTGAACTTAGATTTAAGATTGAAGGAAGACTTCTCAGTGAATGAGCTGGAAGAAGCTGAAAGCAGAAGCCTGTAATCTTTAGAATATACAAGAGACAAGGAACAAAGAAAATGGCATGATCAAAGTTAAGGGAAGAGTTTAGAATTTGGGGATAAGGTCTTCTTGTTTAACTCAGTTAAGATTATTTCGGGAAAGAAATTTGAAATCAAATGCGATCAGACCATATCACAGTGGTGTCAAGTACTATCTTTGGGCTGATAACACTTTCGGGAGCGTCTTGAGGAGAATTCAAAGTTAATGGGCAAAAGGCCCGAAATACTATCAATGAGGAGAAAGAAAGGAAGAAGCTACTGGTGATGAATTGATAAAGCTTAGCAGCTAGTCATTCTAAAGACTAAGCGGAAGCTGTGACTCGACTGACCCATATAGATTTTTTAGTTTCTTTATATAGACTTCGAATTTTTTATTACGCATTTTTTGAAAAAAATTTTAGTTCTGATCATGATTTGTTAGAAATTTCTAGGATTTAGTACTAGATTAATTTAATCATTTTTGGAATTATTCTGGCAAGTACAGTGAAAAATCAAATGACTCGGTAGAAGGGGCGAGCTCGGGGCCTCGACACTTCACGGGACTGAGCACTTCGGAAAGGGAGTACTTTGCCTACATAAATTCTGTGAAAATTGAATGGAATACATTTTGATTCTTGTATTGGAATGATTAAATTGATACAGGTAGTACCCAAGAGTGTAGAAGTGAAAAGGCTGTCGATTATCGAATTTAGGGCGAAGTCTGATTCATCGGCGGCCGAAATTTATGTCGCGACGGAAGTTGAGTCGCAACCCAGTCGATGCGGAAGAAGGAAGAACAAGGGGACAAGTCACGACCAAAAGTTATGTCGACGAAATTGGTCGCGGCCGAGCTGCAGGTCGCGAAAGAACCATTCGCGAAAGAGTGGTGAGGGTCGCGACGGCTGGATATTTCATACGTCACTGATGTCGCAGCTGGCGATAACTTGTCCTCCCTGATTTACTTATGTCGCGACAAGCGAAATAGGTCATGACCTCTATAAGAACCAATATACCAATTGAATGAGTTTTAATTGTGCCTAAATTTAATAATGATACACAATCGCGGCTAAAATTGGAAGTCGTGACAAGCGCGAATAAATGAAGTAATAAAAGAGCCCGACATAATAATTGAATTTTATTCATTGAAACTCCACTCCACTACCATCTCTTTGTAAAGCAAAATCTGACCTTTCATGCCCATGTTCTGCGGTTCTCCATTCTTACGAGCCTAAGCCGAACTCTTCCACAAAACCTTTCGATTTCTCTAAATGGTTGAACCTTGACTCTCATCCCAAATTGAGCGAGAGTCGCTGGAGGAGTATATTCAGACATAAGGGGAAGTTCATATGGAACCTGAAAGGGAGAGCAGGCCCGGTCGGAACAACCGGAAGTTGATCGATTCTGACGATAGGAGAAAGGGAAGCGTGAAGGAAGGCGAGTTCGTCTCGGAAGAAGCTTTTTAAGTCACGGAAAAGCACTATCTGAGAAGGTTGTAGGAGAGAAAGGGTTTCACGGCCAACTCATCTCACCGTTCAAGGAATTAATAGAGCGAGAGAGATTGGGAGAATTTCTGAACATATCAAAATCTTGGTATCTCTGTGGTCGTCAGGAATTTTACTTGATTTAGTTGGGAGAAAGGAGAGCTACGTTTATCGGAGGAGTGCAGGTGCCCTTATGGAGGCTAAGACTATTAATGAGATGTATGGGATGGAAGGACGGAAAAATGGATCAAAATTCGAAGGCGTGGAAACTGACCCTAGCAGTAGAGAGATTGCGAGAAAGTGCAGACGGTAAGGGCGTGGAAAGAAAGGGAAAGGAGAACAAAGACCGGCGGGAGATCGTGAGGAAGAGCGAAGAGTATGGTTCTACTTCTTAGCCTCTATTACGGTTCTACTACGAAACACGTTTGCCTGATGAGAACAAAGAAATGATCCTTCTACATGCCCATCTTTGAGAAGGGATCTAAGGTGAAATCTTGGGGCAGTTATTGAAAATTCATAATGAGGTATCATGATGGTAATAAGCAGGGTTTGATCCCTCACCCGAACCATCACGAGGTTATATGCGGGTGTAGAGGAACACCAGGAAGGAGAAAGAAGAAGAGTGTCCCAGTCTTCACCGCTCCTGCAGTGGAATGTGAGGGCAAGAATCAAGAAAAGGGTCATAGTAAAGCAGTTCGAGGATGAAGATGAAAATGCAACACGGGAAGACACCTACATGATGAGGTCAAGAAGAAAATCAAAGCATGAAGGGAATACTTTTATGTTTCAGGAGGGAGTAGAGAAGCAAGAAGATAGAAGCCCGATAGATTTCGACCCCCAGCGGCTCTCCCCCTATAAGGAGGCTTGATAATTTGAGGAACTGGAGAAAGCTCAAAGGAGCCGAATAATCGAATAATGCATTATCCAATTCTATTTAGAGGCATGGAAGAAAGAAGAAGCGATGGGACCTCCGGCCAAAAGTTCGAGGTTTATGAAAAGAATTGCGAGAGAAGGGATCGACAATGGGAAGAGGAGATGAACATAAGAGAAGAAGTATTTGAAGGCTGAGATAAAAGAAGAATCTTGATAGGGAAGAAGAGATGAGCGAAAGGAGGAGCACATAAGATCCTGGAGGCGGCAAGAGGAGAAATTTAAAAATGGAAGAAAGGATGGAATCTGCAGAAGAGAGATCAAAACTAAGTCATGAATCATTCTCTGACAACCCGGTATGATCGCGATTCTCGGCTCTCCAATGAGCTTCATAAGGACGGATCACAGTCGAAGCAAAGACTAAGGGCCGGTCGAGTTCAAGTTCCTATACCTTCAATGTTGAAAGTTTTGAAGAAGATGAAGGACCAGTCGAGAGCTTGATGATAAGGATGCCTCTGAAGAAAGTGCGCTTGAAAATTTGGATTTGATTAATAACAATCTTTCCAAATTTTTAGAAGTCATGACTGAGATGGAACGCACAACGAACACACTGGGCACGAGACAAGATGATCTAAATAAAAAGATGGATCTCACAAATGAATTGATCCTTGAAGAGCATATCGAAAGGGAGAATGTCAAGAAGAAGAAGAGAATAGAAATGAAATTTCCCAAATTCAATCCTAGTCTGGCTACCCTTGATCTTGGATCTGAGCATTTTGCTCCTCATAAAAGAAAAAATAGACCTTCCATTGATTTTACCCTTCTTACTCCCCTCTTCTGATTGTTGTTCTCAGCATCACATTATGAATAAAGCAAAGAAAATTTGTGAAAGGGAAATGTTTGCTTGTTTTAGTTAGTTCTTATTGTTAATTTTTACCTTGGCTTGTTAGGAAAATAACGGTAGGATTAAGTTCGAGAATGAAAATCTTTGAAATGTCATAATACGAACTAGTTGAATAATTTGACTAGGAGATAAACTTGAACACAAATAATTACAAATGAGGGCATGAATAAAGCTGAATTAGGGCATTTCTTTGTTCTATTGTTCGAGTTTAGTTCTGCGAAATTGGAAATTTGGTTATTCTTGATGGAGACAAAATGCTTGGTTAAAATAATGTAAGTAGACGGTGAATAAGTACAAGTCTTGAAGGAAATAATACACATTGGTCAACCTAAAACTTATGAAATTTTGGCTTCAAGGAATTAGGAACATCTTCTGGGGTGAGTTTAGATCCACGATCTGAACTTTAACGATTATTGATTAAGAAGTGAAATCCTAGGTGAAAACAACAGCGAAATGATAGAGGCCATCCTTGGCGGCTTATTGCCTTTAAGCCTACCCATAAGATATGCTTAAGCATATTCTCTAGTTCACGATTTGAGCGAATAAGCCTTATTTCTTCAACGAGCCATGAACAGAATTGAAGTCCCTTCCTTGTAATAGACCTGCGACAAAGAACCCAGATATCCAGGTTTCTAGTTCGGAAAACGAAGTATAAAGGAAGAAACAAGTTTAGGGAATAATATTCCCAAATTTTGATAAGAAGGGGTTGAAGAAGTAAAGAAGCGGGAAGCTAGTGAAATAAGGGAATAAGTTTTGTCTTGCTAGCTGTTCCCTTGACAATTAAGCTCGTAGGGGTGTTTGTACGCACCCTAATGTGGCTTGGTACTTAGCGGGTTTACAGCTGAGTTCTCTAGAGTAATAGAAAACTGAAGACAAAACATTTTATATTCCAAATCTTAGAAAAATAAGCAAGAGTGAGCCAAAAGTCTCTTTGGAATAAAGTACATATGGAGTTGGGAGATTCCATCGAAAGAATTCAAAAGAGAATCGGAGGCTAAGATTGAGGAGATCGGGAAAAGACAAGAAGAAAAAGGAAGAGAGATTGGAAGCGGCAATGCGAAACAGGAATAGGCTGGGTAATTTTAGCCTAAATTTTCCATTACGCCTACCCGATTACCTAAATGACATTACAAGCTGAAAGACCTCATTGATTGAAGGTTGAATTTACCACTACCATTGATGGAGATCAATATGAAAAACAAGCATATGGGACTTTGATGAAAAGTCCCAAGAAAACTCCCGAGAAGATTAGCTAGAATTGATATGAAGTTGAAAAGAAATTGATGACACCGCACACACACACGGAAACTGAGACTGGCTGTTAAGTGCCCGTGATGGTTTATCAAAATTTTGTGGTAGAGTACACCATGCCTTGTACTTTATGTGGCTGAAATTTGGTAATAGTGATCATCTCTTATTCCATATCAGAAGGTGGAATGCTGAATAGAATCAGATAAATCATAAAAATGTCCTTAAAAATCTTCTAAGCTTATCATTTAGGAATAAGCAGTTTCTTCTTTTCTTTTGAGAGACGAAGCAAAATTTTAGTTGAAATTTGACAGTCCAAAACTCATTAAATTTTTAATCCGTTTTCACGGGTTTATAATGAAATAGCGATTCAGATTGCATCGCGAAAGCGATAATTGAATCAAATTCAATTTGGAAAAATCGTAGAAAATCAGTTAAAATGTAGAAATCGACCTCTGACTTGGCATTATGAAGCCATGGAACTTAAGCCGTGACAGGAAGTACAGTTTCCATCAATTCTAAGTCACGACCTCAACAAATTTGGCTGAAAAGCTGAAGTGAGATAAGTGAAGTCGTGACTGAAGAAGGAGTTGAGACAAAATATGACTTGGTAGAGAATAAAGGGCGATCAAATGAAGAAGTTCATGTCAGCGACATCATTGCGGCGTCCGAGCGCAAGCGAGGAATCTGATGGAAATTCGTGATGTAGCGAGGTCAAACGAGGAGGTGGCCTAAAGCTACAGGCATTCTCAGTAAAAGTGCGCCAATAGAGAACTCCAATGGACGACCGAGAGCTAAATGAAGAAGCGGTTGATGTGCAGGCTTGCCAGTCGCGACAAAATAAAAAACTTAGCAGTAGACATTGGGGTGGTGGCTGCTTGAATAGAAGTCACGACAAAGAAAAGCTTCGACATCAAAAGGCATCACGCATGACGTTGGAAGTCGCGGCGTATGATTGGAAATCGCGACATCAACTCACTATGCAGAGAAAAGTGAAGTCGCGGCGTGTTCGTGGTCGCGACACGATTCTGAGGAATGAAGGTCCGCGACATCAGCCGATTATTCAGCGACACGGAATCGAGGTGTTAAAAATGGTCGCGACTAGATAAAAGTTTACGCTAGAGACAAGCGGTCGCGAAGTCGCGACGTATGATTGGAGGTGCAACCTCAAAGAGTTCATAATGCGAGACCCGGTGAAGTCGCGGCGTCACGATTGAAGTCAGCGACATCAAAACGCTCTTAAGCGAGCAGTAGTCGCGGCGTCCACCAGAGGCCCGACGTATCAAGTCCGTCGCTGACACCTGAATGAAATGCGACATGAACAAACAAATAGACGATTATTTTGAAATCCACAAATAGGTGCATCGAAGTTAGGGCTAACTTCAAACTATAAATCTAGCGGCTTCTCACGAAGCGGCTCTTAGCGGCTCGAGAAGAAATGCAGGTAATGAAAACTCGTTTATTTTTACATTTCTTTTTCTTTGTTTCTTTATTTATTTTAGATTAGATTAGAGTAGATTATCATTTTGAATTTCTGGATCACGGGGAGTTAGTTGTTGAAGTTGAAGGCTGAATACGGAATGTTATTTTCTTTAAATTCTGCCTAGTTCGTTTAAAGTCGAGCAAATTTGGAATTCGAACTTCCAGGTTCGGATTCTGATAGTTCTTTTGATCGAAGGCTCTTTATTGGTATAATGAAGTAATTCGAAACCCAGCTTCCGTTGAAATTACTCTGTTGTTAGAATTTATCTTTAACGAAATATATTAGGTCTTGAACTTTAGTCTTGAATCGACTCTTTGGTTTTGTTTATTATTTATATCGATCTAAATATTAGTGTCTATGCAGCAAAAGTTGTTTCATGCTTTGATTTCACAGGAGGCCCTCTGGGTGACACGAGAGAAGGCATTCTGAGTGAACAATATCCTAAGTATGAACCCTGTATTGGGGATCTAATGGGCTTTGTGAATTATAATCGATCAAATCTTAGCTACTCATGAAGCCCAGGAATGAGTTGAATGACTTATCAATTAAAATGAAGCTGGGAGGGTTCACCTCGATTCGAGCGGTAAGTTCAAATCGAGTGTTAGCAAGGATCCTAATCAAAGGAAAGAATAGGCTTATTTCCAATTTGAGGATGAGAAGGCATTATAAGTGTAAGCCATGCTTTGCTATATCTTAGGAGCTAAGGTTTTACCGATCCATGTGCTGAGTATGAAGTATTGAAAGAAAAATAACGAGCAAGGCAGCTCGGACTAAAAGTAGTTATACAATCCTCTTAACTCGAAAGAAACCGAGAAGATTGAAAGGATGAAATATGTCATTAGGGAGAGATCACATGGCATTACCTTCTTCCTTGGGCCCAGTTCTAAATGCGAGATTCATGGTAAGTTCACGAGTAGTGCAGCGAGGAATTGATGTTTCCTGATAAATTTTGTATTTTCAATGTCCCTTTAAAAGCCTTCTAGATGATTCTTTAATTTTTATTTCTTTTAGTGTAAGCATTATTTCATTTTGTTCTTAGTCGACATATCTTTATTCTTTCATTATTTTGAAGTTGCTAGGTATATATCATTTGCAGAGCCATAGTCCCGAATAGTATAGAGCTTGAGTAGCGGGAGGTAATTGATTTAGAATTCTTTGAATACTGTGGATCGATGGAAGGCCAGACTTAAATCCACTTTGTGCTTGTTCGATCTGTACACTTGAATCATGCACATCAAAACGAGAAAGAAATCTATCTACTCTTAAGGAACCACTTACAAGTGATCTGATTGCAAAGAAATATATCAAACAAGTTTCATGGCATTATTAAAAGTTAGACAATAGTCATATGGTAATAACGCTGTAAATTTATGTTGATGTTTTGATCCATCACTCACACTCATATAATGAAAAAGAGAAAGAAAGTGTGAGTGAGTCTAACCTAACAAGTTTTTGGCGCCATTGCCGGGGATTAGATAATAGTCCTTGGTAATGACGTCATAAATTTGTGTATGTTCTTAGGTTGGGTGAACAAGTTTTTGGCTCCATTGTCGGGGATTAGATAATAGTCCTTGGTAATGACGTCATAAATTTGTGTATGTTCTTAGGTTGAGTGAACAAGTTTTGGCCTTGGATTGCGGTTGAAAAAATTATTGAATCAATATTACGATGAAGAAGGAAATCTTAATTTGGACATTTTTAAAGAAAAGAACAGTAAACTTTTCAAGCGTGACTACATTGATATATAATTTTTAGCAACCATGTTGAAAATATTTATTAGGATTTGACGCTAATCCTATTATAATGAGTGTGCTTTTATTTCGAAAACCTTTAATGCATAGGAAGCAGGGGATCGATCTGATTCAGTGCCTTAGAGTGGAGAGAACTGGCTCGGGGCTTAAGAAAGACAAGAACGACATAGCTATGGCGAGAAGAGACGTGACTGACAGAGGCCCTTTATAAAAACTCAGAGACTCATCGAAACCCCAAAGAATTGCATCAAATGCAGCGTTGAAAATTGGGAATTCTCCGGTAAATGCACACATGGAAAAAACCCATGCATTTACAACCCACTAATCCCCACATCAATCAACTTCCATTCGTATTCTTTTCCCGCCTGAGGACAAAGAACCTCCTCAGTCGGAAAAAAAGGGGGCAATGTGGGTACCCTAGGCTTTGGCCCAAACCCTCTAGCCTATAAGGCCCACAGAACGAAGCCCACAATACAATGGGCCGGCCCCCAGGCCCTTTCATCTACATTTATAAAGCAAGCCAGATACCTGGCCGAATGGGGGGACACAACATCCCGGATGCAATCTCCTCCAGGATTGGCTCAATCTAGGATAACCTCCGAGACATCTAGGGCGGCAAGGAATATATCATAGAATTATAGTCTCCCCAGGACCCTTGGCTGCTGGATGATATCTCTTAAGAGCGATCGGACCCACGACCTTGGGATGTTCTGGCCAGGCTCTTGGAGCAGTGGCTTATCTTGAGCGGAAGACACGGAGGGACATGGTCAGCAAGAAGAGCGACTCATAGTGCACGAACAAAGCGCCTTCCGCTGGCTTTGGGAGGAAATCATCCACTTCCCATGAAACACCTCTCATCCCTCCTCCATAAAAAGAAAAAGGACCACACGAATAAAGTCACGACCTTGTTCCCTTCTGGTAAATTACGCTCGATCCTCGAGCTCCTGAAGCTAACCCAGCCATGAAGGGAGTGACGGAGACACCATAAATCAAATCTTCTTATTTTGTTTTGCGAATTGTTGCTATCAGTAAATTCTCAACTGATCAGCATTTCGAGAAAATGCAGTGACTACAAATTTCCTAAGAAATTAAGTCAAAAAGTAAATACCCAAGCAATTAAGCAATACTACAAATACACTAAAATAGATGAGAAGATGTTTGAATATTATAAAGCATCAAAGGCCATTTTATAGGCTTGTAAACAAAAAAATAACAGTTTTCAATTACAACTTACATTGAGCTTTGTGTTGAATTTTATCCCTAAAAAATAGAAAAAAAAAATTAGAAAAATTATTTTCTTATATTTGTTTTTTTATGAAAAATTCATATATTTTTAAAATGTTTCATCTTCGTATTAGTGAGTTAAAATAAATAAAATTGATTTGAAGTGACAAATAAAAATAATATATTAGATTTAATTATATCTTTACTTTCTTTTCCTCCTTATTTTTGTTTTCCTGAAATTCTAGGAGCAAACACTAGCCCTTACGGTTTAAAGGTCAGTTTAGTTCTTATCAATGAGCGTGGAGTATGGTATCTCGACAAGAACAATAAGCAAATGATGGTAGAATTAAAATAAATGAAATTGATTTGAAGTGAAAAATAAAAATAATATATCAGATTTAATTATATCTTTATTTTCTTTTCCTCCTTATTTTGTTTTTCTTCCAATTTCTAGGGAACCAAACATAGCACTTACGGTTTACAAGGTCAATTTGGTTCTTATAGACTTTTAAAAGTGCTTAATTAGATATCTGTGACCTTTATGAAACTTTTTAAAGTCTTGTCAATCTGTGTGACTTTTATAGAGTCTTTACAAGTAAATGTCAAGCTATAGATTTTATAGAAACTTTTGTAATTTATTAAAGTCATTAAAAAATCCAATACACCTTCACAAGTCAAATACTAGCATGCATTTTCAAATCGATCGCTAGATTGTTCTTGCACTCCCATTCCACTTTATGATGTCGAGCCATAAAAATTGCTTGAGTACAACTAGGAAATTAATAGAAGCTACAACCCTTCCATAATTGTTTGGCAGCTTAAAATATTATATTGAAAGAAGTGTTGGAGAGTATAGAGGACTATTAAACGGTGGCTCTTTTAAAGAAACTCAAGCTTGTAGATATTATGACTTTTACACTCAAAGGTTGTAGGATTCATGTGCAGTCCTTCATAGACTTTCAAATAAACAATTAGGCATTTAAATTATATAGAGATGTCTTGAACTAAGACCTCATGTCAAACCAAGTTTTAATACCATGTTGAATGACCAATTTTCCTAAAAGTTCAAGGTTTTACGATTTGAGTTTAATATTAATATTATGGCTTTTAACAATGCAGCTTAGAAAGCTTCAGCCTATGGTCAAAATCGGATAAGCAGATAGGAAGCTAGTAAACTATTGCAACCTGCATGCTATATAGTTACAATTTTTTTTTTTATAAAGCTAAAAATACTTACTTATAAAATATTGTTGGCAAGAAAGCTATGACCAATTCGGACTAATAATTTTATAAATATAAGTTAATATGATATATATATATATATATATATATATATATATATATATATATATATATATATATATATATATATATATATATACTCTGCTTTCTTATATATATATATATATATATATTAAATTTAAGTGAAATTTAGTAAAGTTTAAAATTAAATCATCAAAAATAAAATAAATATGGTTTTAAAATAAAACTCAATAATGATATTTTATCGTTTTATTATTCAATCATAATCTCTGAGAATAGTAGTAATCAAGAGTATATAGGTCTTATTCAAGTTTTCTATGAATATGTAATAGATTGGCCTATTTTGCACATACCACAAATGTTTATAGATGGGCTACATGTGTTGGCTACAAAGCTTTCAGTTCAACATTCAAGATCCATGGACACTTGTCTCCTCTCTTTAATTTCCTCTAAACTTTCTTTTGACCTTAGAGAAATATACCTATATCTCCCCTCTTTCACTCTAAACTTTGCTTTGGCTTTAGAGAGATGTGTATATTTTGATTCTTAAATGTATTATGGAACTTAAAAGCTGAGATGGGAAATTTGTATGTCACCAAAGATGAAGAAATTAAAACCCATTAATATGCATTTCTTCCTCATCCACCAAGAGTCCATTTAGCAGTGTTGTTTAGGTATTTTTAGTCCTAAAAACAGTGTTTTTAATTAATATAAAAAATAGGAGTTTAGTAGTATTTTGCGAAGCTTTTGAGACTTTAAAAGGCTTGAAGTATTTCTTAGAGAAGCACTAAGGTGTTTTTATATATAAAAAAAACACACTTTAAAAGTTTCAAATATTCCTAAAATGCCCCTTATTATTTTTGATACCACCCTT
This sequence comes from Tetrastigma voinierianum, assembly GCA_016808115.1. Classification (NCBI taxonomy): domain Eukaryota; kingdom Viridiplantae; phylum Streptophyta; class Magnoliopsida; order Vitales; family Vitaceae; genus Tetrastigma; species Tetrastigma voinierianum. The sequence continues at coordinate 561,278 of JAEQBH010001274.1, read as the reverse complement.
TCCATCTATTGATATATCAGAATATGAATAAAATTCAAATATTCATTTCATTTCTCATTCTCCATTTAGGTGCTCCAAGACGAATATGATTAAAAACAAAATTTTCCTTGTCATTTCTCATTATGCATTGAACAAGTCCTTGTTATCACATTCATTGTCTCCGAATCCATGATAGCGAGTGTCGTCACCAAGTGTAGTAGAGCTCGCATTGAATGGCATGACCTATCAATCAATAATCTACCTAGAAAAAACTTGCACAAGTAAAACTCTGAAATCTAAGGGCCAATTTAATTATTATTTTTGAAAAGTGCTTTTTTTTCTCAGAAACAAAAAAAAGAAGGAAAATAATGACTATTTATTTATTTATTTTGTTATAAAAAACATAGAGAATACAAAAAATATTAAATTTAAAGAACAAAAATAATTTTTAGAAAACACTAAAATGATGTTCTCTATATTTTCAAAAACTGTTATAAAAAATAATTTTTCAAAACATGAACCAAACAACCACAACATTGATTCTTTTAATCCACAAAAATCACAGGCTTTAATAAAATACAAAACAATGAGTATGATGGCTTTAAAACCTAAACCTCAAATTTCATTTTTTAAAGTTAGATTTTGTGAAACAAGATCACATCCCTAGATGTGCTTGGTGCGTAAGTTTCATTATGTGAAGCATTAATTGAACTTAATTGATTAAATTTATGCAATTAAAGTGAGATTATGGATGCTAATAAATCATAGGGTGTGGCAAGTGTGTGAAGTTTGATGCGTGGGCCGAAGTAATGAGGAGGGCGTGGTGAACTTCGATAAATAGAAAGCTCAGTCCACTCCCGAGCCTAAGGATCATTATAATTCATTCTCACACTCTGATTGATATTTTTCTAGCCGGTGAGAGGCATTCTCATTAAGCCCGAGTGTCATCAAAGGGGCCATTTGGAGAAGATCTTGAGATCGTTTCTTGCAGTCTTCATCGATTCCGCATCAAGCCCATTCATAGATTCCAAATCGGGTATTTAATTTTCGGTTTCTCTCAAAACATTTGTATGCTTTGTGTTCTAACACTTGGTAATCTAGGTTGATTGAAGCGCATCCTCTGGTTAGTATCAAAGCCTGACCATGGTTAATTAAAACGCAGAATTAGAGAATTTTATTTTAGGGTTTTCTTCAAAATCTGGCTGTCGGTTTCGGAGGTTTTCATCAATCTGACATGAATATTTTATATTTGGAATGGCGAACGATCAATGGTCCGGTGGGTGGCCGTGGCGGCGGTCGTTGACCCGGCGCCCTCACTTTTCGCAGCGCCGCCCGCAGCGCGTGAGGGCGGCGGCGTGTGAAGGACCGCAGCGCCCGGTCCCGAACGGCGGCGTTGGCGTCATCTTGGCGTCGGGCGACCGATCGAGTTGACCGACCTTATCGGCGGTTACGCCGTCCGTTTAGGCCCGGTGACCGAATCTTGTCGTGATGGCGTGGATGATGGCGATCATCATGGCCAGGTCAATACGGGGCCCAGTTCGGACAGGCACAGTCTTGGCAGGCCGGATTGTGATTCGACAAAATTCGAATCCAGGCAGGCTGTTGGGCCCGGTCAGTGGCTGACCAGATCCCAGTGATCCGGCGACTGACCGCAGTGGCTGCCATAAACTCTGTGAACCCTTGGTGTACGTGGGGGGCTGTGAGGTCCTTTGGGCAATCTTGATGCTCATGAGCTCGTGTGAGATTCTACCACAATGTGTGGTATATTTGTTTGCATGTTTAGGCTTTTAAGATATGAAAATCATTATGAACCCTATGTACGCTAGAAATTAGGAGTATTTTACGTATTTTGTGTTTCTCTCTATGGTTTCGAAGTAAAAATACGGTAGCTAACATGTATATCAACTTTGCGCAAAAGGACTAAGTAGAGTCTGATTCATTGTATCGAATGGTGAGACGATTATGATTGGCATTACATATATATTGAATGTGATACATAAAGTTTATATCACGGTATGGTGATTTCCAGTTCGATTGGGTTTGCTTAGCCAAAGTGGCACACTTGATTGGGTTTGAGAAATATTAATTATCTTTGTGGTGGAATATCTCCTGTTTATTACGTGATCATGCTCCCAGAGAAAGGAGTGATCACATGTTGGATTCATGAAGGATACATGTATGGCATGTCAGAAATGAGGCCCGATCTTTAGTGGTTCCTTTACCCCAGGTGGGCGTTTCCACGAAAGATTAGAGATATGTTCTCATGGCATTTGTCATCATGGAGAGTGTCTGTTGCATGTTATATTTTGCGCCCCAGGTGATTATGTGATGATGTGTAGTTCTCTTTGTATGAGTATTCCGCAGTGCGATTGTATTGTTTGTTTTGTTTTTGATCCGTTTTGTATGAGCAGCGATTCCATTTTAAATTGAGGTCCTTCTGGATTGAATTTTAAGAAATGGAAAGAGGACTTTCTATTTGGAATGGAGGCGCGGATGTTCACATTCTTGCCTAAAGGATAGAAAGCGGCGAGATATCACAACCACTTTAGTATTAAAGGCGAGAAAAGCAGAGACTATCTTTACAGAGAAGGGCTTGATAAGTTTGCTTATTAACAATGAAGAATCCATACAAGAACACTTAAGGTAGTTTACGGTTAGTATCTTGCTAAGGAAATATTCTGCCCACTGAGTGAAAGTAAATTTCATAATCTTTGAGGTTGGAACACTTCTCCAAAAGCTCTTGACATGAAGTATGATAGTCTTCTTTGGGGTTAGAATTATGTCCACGAGGATGGTAGACAAGAGCGAAGCTTGACTCTTAATGTTACCATTCACGATACTTGCATTGTGCATCAAGCCACTAAACACCCTTCCACACGATTTGAGATTATAAAGACAAACTCGATTCCCGAGATGGGACTTGGTCGATTAATGACTTAATAAGCGAGGGTGGTAGCGGAGGAAGAGAAACTTAAGAAGGAGAAGAGCATATGGCCTTATATGCTAGTTCCTATAAGAGGAAAAATAAGAAGTTCAAAGTCATACTCGCCAAAGGTGCTCACGAGAAACTAAGTCGATCGGCCAGTATGGGTCCAGAAAGACATTCTTGAAAAGGATGGTGATGGCCCAGCTATTTTATGGAGAAAGGTCACATGAAGAAGGAGTGTGCAAAATTTAAAGCTTGGATGTCGAAGCGTGCGAACTACGGGTAAGCTAGTTCTTTAACCTTGTTTGCAGATCGACTGTCGAAGCACCCGTCAGTTCTTGGTGGCTCGATAGTGGAAACTGACTAATCATGTTAAGCGTTTACCATCTGAGGATTCATAGCGGAGGAAGCGAACAAGGATGGATAAAGAAGCTCCTTTGTGGGAAACAACGAGAAGGTGATGTCGTATTGCATTAGGAGATGTAATCTTAATTTTAGATTACGGTTTTAAATTGATGTTGAAAGACACATTTTATGTACCTTCTTTAGGCGAATTTAGTTTTAAAGTATGAGTGTTTTTAGGATTCCATATGATTACTCTTTTGAAATTAAAAAGCAATGTATTTCAATATTTCATGAGTGAATAAAGGTTGGGTGATGTCATATGTCAGGATTATCTGATTAAGTTTATCTCATTGACATATCTAGTGTTCACCTCACGAGTTAGAAAAGGTTGTTTCCTAGACCATTACAAGGAAGAGTCTTATGCATTATGGCATAGCGACTTGGCCATATCTCTAAGGATGATAGAAGGGTGATAAAGACTAACATCACACTGCTCTTAAAAATGACTTGAGATATCGTGAAACTGTTGTAGAGGTAAAATGACCAAGATAAGAAGAAAGCTGCGGTCAGTAGTTAAAACTGTTGGAAGTCATTCACAGATATAAAGTGGACCTTATCACGTGACCTTGTGTGAAATTTTGTTCATCACATTTATTAGTGACTATTCGATATGGTTATTTGTCTTGATTAAGAAAGTGCGGAGTCTCGCGGCCAGTTTCCAAAGATTTTTCGGTTGAAGTGGAGAAACAATTAGGAAAAGTCGCAAAGGTTGTTAGATCGTAGAGGTGGAGAGTATTATGGCAAGCATGGAGATCTTGGACGACAAGGGGCCGTTCGCGAATGCCCAGAGGATTACGGGATAGTGACACGGTTTACTATGCAGGAGTCTGAGCAAATGGTATAGCCGAAAGCAGGCTCGTACTCTTATGGAAATTGTAAGGGTATGATTATTAGAGACCAGGTACCGGTTTTCTATGGGGTGAAGCTTTGAAACGGCTTTGTACATTTTTTTTTGAATCGTGTACTCTGAAAATTTGTTCCATTGACTCCTTTTGAGTTATGGTGTAAGCCTAGCTTAAACCATCTTAAGGTTTGGGGATATCTGCCCGAGTGAGTTGTATAATCCAACATTAAGTAAGTTGGACTCCCGAGGAACCACTCGATGTTACTTTGTATCTTACGGAACATTCGAAGGGATGCTCGGTTCCTATAATCCCGATGGAGCCTGAGAATTTGTGGAATCCGCAGACGGCTAAGTTTTGGGAGTTTGATGTGAAGTAGAAAGTAGGCGCTCACGAGACTATTGAGGATGATAGTACGGTGGGTAATGTGGTATCTTTATCTCCTCCATCTGAATAATTGGCCAGGAACTCCACACATCATATTAGACTTTGTTGAGACTCGGGATCTGTTGTTGGGAGACGGCTCCCAGTGTCAAGTTCATCAAGGCTCAGTGCAGGATGTAGGCTATTACTACTCCGATGGGAGATCCCATAGGGAGAAGGCGGTCGAGTATACCAACAGGGACTATTTAGTCTATGGGAGCGAGACTACGGTATCGGTTGTGGTGATCCGATAACTATGAGGGAAGTGTTTCTTGTCCTCGGTCAGGCTAATGGTTGGATCACGATAGGAGATGAAATTCAATCTATGAGGCATAATGGAGTTTGGGAACTTATTGAATTACCTTAAGTCATATACCCATTAGTGCAAATGGGTGTACTAAGACTAAGACTCTAAAGGAAAGATTGAAGTTCAAGCGGAGCGATAGCCAAAGGTTTCACTCAGAGAGAAGAGTAGACTATGAAGGCCTTTTCTCAGGTCTCTTCTAAAGATTCTTTCGGAGTGATCATGGCATTAGTTGCTCATTTCGATATGGAGTTACCGGATGGATGTTAAAGCGCCTTTCGATGGAACCTTAATGAAGAAGTCTATATGATGCAACCTAGGAAGGTTTGTGACAAATGATTCGAGGAGTAAGCTTGTATATGGCAGAAAAAGAGTCTATTTATGGTCTCAAACGAAGCTTCTAGACAATGGTACTTAAAGTTTCATAGTGTTATTTAGCTATATGGTTTTAATGAGACAAAGTAGATCCAATGTATATCTTTCCAAAGGAGTCGTGGGAGAAATTCATTTCCTAATACTGTGGATGATATCACCTTATGACCAGGAAGTGACCTTGGTTTCTTGCGTGAGGCAAGCGGATGTTGTCAAAAGAACTTTGATATGAAGGACCTTGGTGAGGCGTCTTTTGTCTTTGGGCATTGAGATTCACGGGGCTGGATTCTTGCGAGACTAGTAGGTTTATCTCAAAGGGCATATGTTGATCGTATTTTAGAGAGATTCAACATGCGACAATGTAAGCAGAATTGCTCACATGCAGCCAAAGGTGATAAGTTGGTACATCAGCGATATCCTCGATGTGAGGATATTGAAAGCCCCGAATGAAGAATGTACCTTATGCTAGTGCACTTAGAGTATTATGTATGCTCAGTATACACTGGGCGGATATGCCTTTGCGAGGACTTCTAGGCGGATGTCCCGGTCGAATCCGAGGACACGATCATTGGGTTCTTTGCGAAGGTTATGAGGTACTTAAGGGGACAGACTATCTTGATTTACAAACATGTTCGGGACCTCTGGTGACAGTTGGGTATTGATTCGAACTGGCGGTACATCGGGATGAAAAGAAGTCAACAGCGGATTTATATCTTTAGGATTAGCGGAGGTGCGTATCATGGAAAGTGAGAAGCAGAAATCAATTGCATCCTCACCATGCAAGGAGTTTGTAGCATGCTTTTAGCGGCTTCTCAAGCAATTTAAACAAGAGCCTCATTACAAGGAGTGCTTGAGTGTTGATTTTGTGGATAGGCCCATACAGGTTGTATTGTGGCTTGATAACTGCAGCGGTGTTGTTTTATTTAACATGACAGAGGTCTCGAGAAGTCCCAAGCACATGGAGTCAAGTACTTGACTATAAAGGAAAAAAGTTCAAGCCAGGAGTGACGTTGCGATGGAGCACATATCTTAGATGATATGATTGCAGTCCAGCTAACTAAAGGCCTTAGCCCTTGTGTATTTGATGTTTATCATCATTAACATGGGCTTATGAATATCATGGAATCTTGTAAATTAGTAATTTATTAAATTTTGTATTTGCTCTTATGAAGGTTGAATCGATTTTATTACATTTTGCCTTTGATGAATTTATATCAACTCTTTTGCATTCAATAAGGTATTTGTAAGATATGAGTTTATCGAGTTGAGTACATATAATTATTGAAAAACTCGAGGCATTGTGTAAACCTTGAGTACAGGCTATGGGGCATTCTTGGCATTAGCCTTATGACTATGTTTTGTTACACGTAAAGTAAAGTTACTGTCGAGGTAACACGTATAAGTTGGATTAGGACTTGATGGATATTCTTTGGTGACACTAGGTTTTGTGACACTTAAGGAGAGAATTTGGACTAAAATGGATAACATGAGATATCACTCATTATGAGGTGTGCATCCCATTTAAACACACTATATATTGAATCCATATTAGTAAGTTAGAAAGCACTTGTGACTATGGAAGGCTTGCGTGAGTACATGCAATTACCACCATGATTCGAGTGTTCGAGACTTTATGGAATCGGATTGACTAATAGAATAATCTCTAGATCAATATAAAGGTGCGCACAGTTTGTTTCAATTAATATCGCGAGTAGGAGAATGTAAGTTTTTCATTATGTGGGCTTTATTAATTAGACTTAGTGGAGATAATTTGGTCCTAATTAAGTGAGATTATAAGGATTCTTAATGAATCATGAAATTTGGCAAAATTAATGTGGGCTAAAATGCGGCGACGTATTAGAGAGGGCAGAGTGGTCGAGCTCGATAAATAGAAAGGCTCGAAAGTCCCTCCCAGACCCAGGAGTGCGTATAATTCATTCGTCTGATTCGAGGAGAAATATTTTTTCTAACCCATTTGAGAGCATTCTCATTAAGCCAGTGTCATCAAGGGGCCATTCGGAAGATCTTGAGATCGTTTCTTTGCAGGTCTTCATCGATTCATCAAGCCATTAAAACGGATTCCACGAATCGGGTATTTGAATTTTCGATTTCTCTTCATTATTATTATGCTTTGTGTTCTAATAACAACTGGTAAGTCTAGGTTAGATTAAGAAGCACATCCACCCAGATATTCAGCATTGACTGGTGCAGTGACCCGAAGTCAATGACTTCCAAAATCGGCAGTCTTTGAAGTCAGTGAGTGCTGAAATTTAAGCACATGTGTCTAAACCTTCAAGGCTTTGTATCTATGTCATGATTTGGTCTTTGCGAACAAAAAAACTATAAAAACTTATATGATATTGTATCAAATTTCAATATTAGATTTTATTTAGTTGTAGGATTAAATTTAGATTCCTGAATAAAAATATTAAATGTCTCATTAAGTTCTAAAGTAACAAATAAATAAATATATTGATTAGATTTAAAATTTTAATGGTAGAGGAATATCCTATTCAAAAAAAATTATATGTGACCTTGGTAAGATTGTAGATATAAAAATTCTCAGGAACATAAAATTATAATTCTTTTAAAAGAAGAAAGATAATCATGCTATTCTAAATCATTTATTTTAAGTTTAAAAATTGGAACTATTTATAGGTCCTCCCTCCACCGACATATATTATGCTTATTTTATGCAAAATGAAATACGTTGGAGAAATATTAATACAGATCAATTAATACGGGGATAAAGTGTATAAATGTCCTTGGTGTTGCTGTCTATAGGTTTATTCTATAACTAAAAGCCACATATCATAAACCACATTAACGAGATGGATAAACGGGATGTTAACGATACTAATGTGACACATACGTTTTAATTATGTGACATCTTGGGTTCTTAGCTTATGTGACATCTTTGCACGTGATCATTTTAAACCAAACATTGTTTTGATAAAAATGCCCTTATCCTACCGATTCCTCATCAACCCAACCCATTCTCTCTATTTGGTTTGCAAGAAACCAGATTTGGTTTGCAAGAAATCAGACATGAGTAACAAAACATAACTTCAGATTATTAAGCATAATTTTTTTTCGTCATACCTCGAACCCAACATATACCCCTGTTTGGTTCCCAATAAATCAAATAGGAAAATCAACGAAGCACGTAATTTCGAAAAAAAATTTCAAGCACCCAAAATGAAACATAGAAAACCCCAACAGTAGCATTATCATCAATTGCTCCTAGCTCACCACAACTTTGAATACCCTCGTTTGTTTCCCGAAGCCACTAAATTCCAACAAAACACACAACCTCAAATATTTTCGAACACCTAGTACTCAATTCTTAACCCACGATCATTTACTTAAAAAATTTCCTCTACAAAATCAAACTGGGCAGTAAACCTCAACAACAAAATCAACAACCAGAACTCTAGTTCATATTTGAAAGGAAAATCTGTTTGTTATGGGAAGGCATTTTGCCTATTGGCATGCAGATGTGTTAGACAGAAGTAATGCACAAGACACAGAGAATTGGTCACATAATTCGGCTTAGCTACGTCCACGGGGCTGAACCTAGATGTAAAGAATTTCTACTATTTTCAATCAAGTTAAAGTTGGTTTTATATGAGACAAGACTCTCTCTTTCTCCAACGCATTCGTCACCTAATTCTTCCATAGTGAAACATAGAATGAGATCCCTCACTCCCCCAACAACAATCTAGACTTTTCACAAGCCCAAAAACATCATTCAAATAGATATATAAAACTCTTCCAATATTGAGAGAGTTGGGCAATACCTACAATAGGTATTCAGCCCCCACAACCATCTTCTTTTTCTTCTACATTTTCATTGTGTTTCTTGTGGTTCAAAATGTGTTTCCTATTTAATATCCTCCAAGGGATTATAGGCTTTGGACGTGCTATATGAAATGTGTGTGCCTATGTGCGCTAATACATGTGTCGTATCAAGTAATATAAAAAGTAAGAGAGTATCGTTCTCACGAGGATTAGGTTATAGAAATCTTTGAAATTATAATAGTCTAACTGCTCTGGATGATGGAATAAGATGAAAGTGAAAGAAAACAATTAAGAAGCTGAAATCCTAAACTATCCATGCAAATGGAGGTGAAATAAATATGGAAAAAGCCTAGGGTTTAGATTTCATTTAATTAATCATATGCATTAAACCAATTTATTCAATTAAACATTCGATCACTTATTAATGGTATGCCTCATTGTGCATACGTGAATCTCTCGATAACCTGATCTACTCTTAGGGTTTAGGTATTTTGTATCTACATTCAATACGGAAATCATAGAATCATAATAATAGAAACCTTAAGTACCATACAAACCCACTTGAAATCTCATGTCAATGGTGGATTGTGATGCTCTAACCATTGTCTAATTCAACTCTTGCTTCTTTGATCTCGAATTGAACCACAAATCATGTCAGGATAATCGAAAGTGTTTTGTCTGTCCGAATCGCCTACACACAAAGAAAAGCCTATAATAATACGACGAAAAACAAAATATTGTAACAAGACGACATAAAATCATAAGTTGTAGCAGGATGATAAAATCATGAAAAATGAAATAATCCAGATTTATATGAAATAACCATTTTATTAAGAAATGGTTTGATAGAAATAGGACACTAGAGGGTAATTTCATCTTTTGAAATATGAAAAAATACCATCATTGTTTAAGAAATGTGACTCTCTAAAGAAAATTGAGAGAAATTATTTTACTTTGATTTTTAGAGAAGAATTTTCATATAATTGTTGTCTATGCTGCAATTATTTTCAGCATTAATTAACCTCATCAGAGTTCCTTTACAAATAAACATTACGATATAGAAATTGACTTTTCAGCTCTAAGCTTCGGTGTGGTAGGCCTTGTTTTTTTAAAACTATGATTATTTCTAAAAATGCAAAATCCACAATTGAGTGTTATCAAAAAATTGTTCTTATAATTTTATTTATTTTTATTTATCAATATAAAAGTTTAATGAATTTAAGAATATATAAAATTTCAAATACTTTATTAATATTTATTTTTAGATTTTTATAGCACATTCATGCAAAAAATAATTTTTTCTTAGGATTTTTCTTTCCTGGTGTACTTTCAGAACCAAACACAACCTTAGTTTTCTTAACTCGATTTTGAACCTCTTTGGCTGCTTTCACATGTCTTTTCATTAATTTTATGATGAGCTTTTTTGCATTTCATATGAACAAATAATGTTAGGAAGAGCTCGGAAACGACCAGCCAACCCCATTTGGCTGATCCGTTTGGTTCAATCCTGCATTTAAGGCAACGAGTCAAAACAGTCAGGCTAATTGATTCTTTTCTTGGATCGAACTTTTAGGTATTAAATTTATCGGTCGACCCTAAACAGGACTAAACAAGTCAAAATTTATTACAGTAGTGATAGTATTTCATTAAAAAATTTTCAATATATTAAGTATAAATTTTTCCCCTTAATGTCTTTGCTTGGAAATTCAACGTAATACATCTTAGTATTTTTATTATTTTAATTTGTCCATTACCCACGTGAAATTACAATTCTGGCATTTTTACTCTATCACATGTCCTTGCGTGCGCATTGTTTTCTTTTGTCTACTACAATGAGGTGTAGGGGAAAATGGATGGAGGTGTAAATAAATTCTTTCTTCACCGAAAAGAATTGAAAGACAGTGAAGAACTGAAGAGATTCAAGCGGCAGGCGGCCGGCGGCAACGGCCAACTCGGCGAATTCGTTGAGGAACTCGGCGCTGCCGATGTCGTCGCAGAGACTGGTTGATGCCGACGCCCAGCACGGCCCCCCGTAGGCAAGCCACGTCATCTGAACCATCAACGGTGGCGCCCCCCGGAGCACATTTTCCACGTACAAGCGACAGCGACAGCAGCTTCCTCCACTAGTTCATCTGCCGCGGCTCCCTCTCCAAGTCTGTGATAGCGAGGTCTGAAACAGCCTCAATGAACACCGCTCCCTGACCTCTACACACCACCTCCAGATTCGAACAGCCCGACCCGACTCGAACCCTCCCCGCCATCGGGTAATACGGAACCAAAGCTCGACCCAGCGCCGCCTTCACACGCTCCGCCGTCACTCCATGGTCGTCGGAGCAAGACCGAACTACTCTTCCCCAGCCATACTTTGCTCTTCTCTGCTTTGGTGGGAGTGTGGGACTATGAGGGTTTTAAATTTGGCACTCATAACTATTTTTCATCCTCTGTCGTCCAGCCTTGTGATTATCAAATACCCTTTCTCAATCTCACCCATATCTCCCACCTCCAGGCTCCATGTGCAAGAGATTTGCTTAGAGATCAGAGGTCTCCTTTGTTCATCTATCGCCGACGAGAGAATTCGAGGAGGCCTCTTTTTCGTTGATGAGTGGCGACGATGAACTGAACCTTTGTCTTCTTTAAGAGCTCTCATCGTCAGAGGCTTTAGGGTTTTTCGTAGAAGTGTGTTTTAGTACGTGGGATTAAGCGGGTTAATTTTGTCTTCCGATTTGGGACCCAATCTGGTCGGACTAAATTGGGACAAATTTGTCTTACCATCGTGTGTTTGGTCTGATCTAAACTGAAATTATGGAGCTTTTTATCACGTTTGATGCATCTTGGTTTGTTTTTCTTAATCTTTGAATGAAAACATTTTTTGAGAACTATCTTGAATAGTATTTGTAGCATTAAGTATTAAGTTTATTTTGTTTTTAACATTCTAGGTAATGAGTAAGGATGCGGCCAGGGCCAGGTATTTTGGGTTCCCAGTTCGGCCTCATTCTTGGCCAACCTTGGTTTAATTTAATTTTAATCGGGTTTTTAATAGGTTTGAGTTTATTTTACTCGAATTTCGATACGGGTTCGAGTATTGTCTACCTGCATAAGGCAGAAAATTAGAAATTTTTCAAATTTGGCAAAATGTTAATAAAAATAATAAGTGCCTTAAGGAGTTCGAGGCACAAATTCTCTAGATTTCGGATGGCCAAGCGAAGCTGCAGATTAAATTCGTCAAGATAAGACCAGTTTACATTCGAATTATAGAGGCAATGAAATTTTAGATTTTAAGGTGATAAGTTTCTTGGTGACTCAGGGGACCGAGATTTGAAAATCTGAAAGTTAAAATGGTTTGAAATTTGCAAGATTCATTTAAAATAAGTGAGCTGAAAAAGAAATAAATTGTTTGAGAGTGAAAGCAGGGCGAATGAAGCAATATGAATCATGTATCGAAAATAATAATAATAAAAATTTTAGATTATATTTAAAATAATTTTTATTATTTTATTTTTATACTTTTAATATAAATAATTATTGTTATTATAATGTTTTTTAATAAATAATTTATAAAATTCATAATATTTTTATTTGTATGAAAAATATTAATTTTAATATAATAAAAATAAAAAAGCAAATATAAAAATATTAAAATAAGAAATAAAACAAAAAATAAAATGTAAGCAGAGTGATTGAAGTACTACATCTCAGCCCATACTGTTTAATTTTTAAATGATACAAGTTTAGAAATTGAAAAAAAATAAAGCAGTTTTTAAATAATATATTAGTTAATAATTTTGACACAGAATTTTTAGTTACATTAATTATTTTTTTGTAAAAAACTATAAAATATTTTGTCCCAGTTTAGTGGGAGGAGACCCACTGATTTGAGGGGGTTAAAAACCAAGACAAAATACTTCATAATTCATTAATTTTGTCAGGTTTAGTCGGTCGTACTCTATAAGCTTGGCTTACTTGGCTTATTAATTTTGTCAAAAAAATTAGTCTAATCTATCAGTCCAAAACACCAAGCTACGGCCTTAGGGTTTTTCGGCCAAACCTGAGGGGCCTAGGCTAATAAATTTCTATTTATATGTAATCAAATAATAATAAATTTTTTTAAAAAATGGGCTAACCTGGCTCAAACCTGGATGGGCCATAGACTTATTCAGATAGGACAATAGACTCGGATTCTATTTGGATCATTATTTTTCTAACTTGACTCTCTAAAAATACTAATCAAAATGGGTTGACCCATCAAACTGAACCCATATTCACAGCTTTGTCACTTATAACACACTCCTTTGAGCATTAAAAAAACATATGATTTATTTGCTATGTAGTATCAAATGTCAAAGTTGAAACACAAGCTTTCAACTGTAGCCTTTAATTTATTCCTGGCCATTAATTTTGTATGGTTGAATAAGTTGTAGCCTTCTAGCATGTTCAAATTGCTAGGTTGATTGTCCACTAGTATTTTCGTTTTATTTGGTTTTACGAACCTTTGGCCTCTTCAAGCTTTTATTTTATGGTGTCTTTTCATTAATTTTATGGTGAGTGTTTTTTTTTTTTTGCATTTTGATATGAATAAATAAATGAAATTTGTTGTCTAGGAGGTAGGACTCGCTCCTTGAACATTTATAATAGACATCTGATTTGTTTACTGTTGGTTGTCTCAAACACTAACTCGACACTAGCCTCTGATTTGTTCTTGGCCATTAATTTTTTATGATTCAATACATTGTAGCTTTCTAGCATGTTTCAAATAGCTAGGTTGATTGTCTTTATACTCCCCTTGGACATAATTTGAATGGGGCACATGTCCCAATAAATATTTTTTTTTTAATTTATCCTTTCGGGACAGAACCTAAGATCAAGGTTCTCCCCCTAATAAAAATCCATCAACATTTAAAAATTGGGCTACATATCTCATTTATTAATTCTTGTCAAACTTAAGCAACTTAAATATATTCCTGTTGAAACCAAATCTTGGCTTCGCTCCTGCGACTAAAATGTCAAACTCATAAAAATAGCTTAGATTCTTAACTCCACAACTAGAAATTACTGGAAACCACTACCCTTCTATAAGACTTGTTTGGCTACTTATAATATTTTATCCGGGGAGTGAATAAGGTTAAAGTCTATGTATAGAGGCCTTGTAATTAACACTATCAAAGTTATTTCTTTAGGATATTATATATGTTTTTATTTAATTCGCATGAAAGGATTTGAATATCCATTACATGATTTTCAATTGGATCATAAATATAACAGTTTTATCTGTATTTGAATATCCAATTTTTTCTTAATAAAAAAAATTTTAAAAAAACTAAAAAGCCAAATATTTTGATTTTTCTATTCAATCAAAAATTTCAAAAATTAAGCAATAATATATAAAAAAAAGTTAAAAAACAAACAGACTGAATGTTGAAAGCAAATTGCTTTTAGCAAAAAGCCAAAAAAACAAATATCACTATAGTTTTTTTCTTGTTTTCTAAATATAATACACCCAATTATAGAAGTTTTAAAATAATTGAAAATAAAGAGATAATTTTTTGATTTATAAAATATTGTGACAAGAAACCTATCTGTAACTTGTATTAATAATTTTCAAACTAATATTTAGGACTTAGCCTGGATGGAATTTCATTATTTAATGTAGACTAGTGACACAGTCATCATGAGAGGAAGTAAATGCACTTAGCCTAGAGTCATTTGATAACGTCATTGTTGTGCAAACGCGCAAATAATAAAACAAGTAAATATTAAAAAACAAAGACTATATAAAATTTAATGAGATTTGGTATAATACCTCGATCTCGGCGTCATTGAACGACTTCCATAATCAAAGGGAATTGCAAAGTGCCAAATTAATTTCCTAAGGGGTGAGCAATAAAGTAAATACCCGATAAAACTGGGGTGAAATTGAAAGGAATTTAGAAGCTATTAAAAACGGTAAAAATGTAAACTTCTAGTATAGGTTGCAAGCACAAAAATTTTAGATCTGGATATTAAACCAGGCGCCATGTTGGGTTTAGTGCCATGAAATGCAAGATTCATAGGCGAATTTTCATTTGAATTAGAGATAATTTAGTTTTCACGATTTGATGCAGATGTTCAATAAAGGCAACGAGAATTTGGGTAATAATCTAAGTAAATTTCATTTAAGATAATTTGAACTTGAATCGGGACGAAATAAATCATTTCGAGGCAGAGACGGACCCAGGCAAGGGTGGACACGTGGTGCGACCACTACAACAAATAATGGAATTCTGGACGAAAAATTATGTCCACAAATGTACAAATTTTGTCCATAAAGATAATTATGGACGAAACATAAAACATCTCTAAATAGGCTTCCCCAAATAATGAAATCGTCCCTAAATATTATATGATTGTGGACAAAAATAATTTTAATCCCACTGATAGAGTGAATATACGGGGCGAAATTGGCAATCCACTAAGTAGTTAAGTGAACTATTTTTTGGGATGAAATTTTTTTGTCCACAATTCAATTAGAATTGGTGACGAAAACCATTTCGTCCATAAAGGGTCGAATGATAAGAATTGGGGATGAAAATTGATAGGGTTTGAAACTAGTAGCCTTGAGGCCCGCGCAGCCAGAAAAGCAGGCCAGTGAGACACCACAAGCCCTTGGCTCCCGACCCGAAAATGAAAGCGTTGTAGCTCGCCCGTGGCGATACGCTGGATGATTTGGGAAGCTATATCTACCGTCAGTTAAATCTTGCCAATAAGGGAAGTAGGATGATTCTCAATATAACATTTTATCCTATGATCGACTATATCTATAAACGAGGAAAATGGATGAATTGCAATAAGCGACTTGCATCTCTGTGATCAAAGCCACGAGGATCTCTCGCAATAAAGAGGAGAAGGATAATTCTCAATAAAGCTGCTCCTTAATGCCCTTATGCATCGATATCGATAAAGGCGAGAAAATATCTCATCGATAGGAAGACTCCTTATCACCCGTCGATTAGGAAAACTCATGCTATATATACGAGGTCACCTGACCCGATTGAAGGTGCGCGAACATACGCAACACATTCGCCCTCTAGAAGTGAATCTTCTCAAGCGAAACTTAGGCATCGGGCGGCCAAAGAAGCGTCGCCGACCCTTTTGTTTCTTGTGTTTTTTTTTTTTTTTTTTTTGCTTAGAGGCCGGCATCAGGCAGCGGACCGGCCAGCAATTCGATCCCGGCACAGTGACTTAAACACGCTCCGCCAGTTCCGGTAGCTCGGCGATTCAGATTGAAAAGGCATCATCGATTGGTAAATCTGTGAACGACAATTCCTTGATAAAATCGCGCTAACCTCTCGATGTGCTCGACTCGAACATAAGCGGAATACTTGCCCGATCCCTCAGGATCACGGAATCGGGAGGGGGTGGGCGGGTGATCGACCTCCGGGCGTGGCCAGCTCTTCGGCTTGACACGGGCGAGGTGGAGGCGCAGTCTCTCGCAATCGGCTGATAAGAGTTGGAACCGCTCACTGGAGCGGATCACAGCGCTACGAGAGCCACGAATACGGAGGTTCCTGTGATATCGAAGAGCTGACCACACCTCGGCCCTCCTCGAGGGATTGAAGCAGGCAGTCAGTAGGAGGCCGGGGCGCGCGCCACACGACCCACAGGGAGGAGGACAATGGAAACTGGCACATGGAAACCCGGAAACAGAGCAAGCCCCTTTAGCGAGGGCTGGGAGAAGCAATCATAGGAGCCCGAGTTCAGGGGCCTCCAAGCCGAGAACTTCCCGGTGGCATGGGAAGGAGTTGTAAAAGGGTCGAGCTCAGGCCACGATGGACACCCCAGTGCAGATAAGTAGGAGTCCTGGGTCCACGAGGTGCTTACGCCCCTTCAACAAAGTTCGAATCACGCAAGTGGGTGTTCGATGGTGCGAGAAATCCCGAGTGGATCATCATAGCACTTAAAGAATCAAATGGAGCTACGTAGGTATCGGGACCACATCGGTCTTAGGGCTTCGCTATCACTTTAAAAGGCCCTGCGCTGGCGTGGTTTAATAGGCTCCCACCGTCATCGATCTCCTCATTCAGAGAGCTCTCCATTGCGTTCGTCTCCCACTTTATTGGAGCCAGAACATACAGGAAGCCTAGTTATACTATTGCCATAAGCGAGCTCGCTGGCTTGGGTCTTAAGTCGGAGGTTCGATGCGAGTCCTTTGAAGGTAGATATACTGACGAGTTGTTATCAACGCATTCATCATTTGGATTAGGAGTCGCGATCGAAAACGATGTTTTCCATTTCCAGAATCTCGAGCATGGCGGGAGTGCTCGCGGCGAGAAGTACGTGCGGCGAAGAAGCCTCATATCGAAAAAGGCTCTTGACCCATAAGAGAAGAGCGGAATTGACAAGCGACGGGGACGGGCGAAAAGAAAGACAAGAGATCGGGAGAGGTCCCAGAAGAAGAGATGGAAGCGGAGTCCTCGAAGACGTAGGAACCTCGGAGATCGCTGGGTGCACCAGTCCAGGCGGCAGTATTATTCACCTCGTGGTTTACCCCCTTGGCGGTTGCGATGCTCCAGCGAGGTCTTGCACAGTCACAATAAAATAGTTTCTAAGATGGTCATCGGATAGAGTCGAGACCACCTTGAAAGAGATAACACCCAGTATTAAGTTCCATAGGAATTTCACGGACATCGCATGGGCGATTATCATTAAAGAAAGAAATAGAATATTTAATTCAATGTGGAGGTATCTAAACTTCATAACATCTAAAGTGAGCTGGAATCAAGCTCAGGCTGTGTATACCTTCACCACCTCGGTAGGCAACTCAACACCAACAACCCTTAGGAAATCCATCATGATCTAAAGGGAGGATTTGTAGGAGGTGGGAATCGACTCTACAAGGAAGGCTCATCTGCGCGGCATGAGTCGGGAGAGTAATGATGCGGGTGGTATCCAGAGTGCATCATTTCGACTTTAGCCATAACGTTCTCTAGTCGGACTGGAGGGGATGCAGCACCCCGTGGCGACCCTTTGGTAATAAGAGAGGCGGTTGGCTAACAAAACTATCCATGGTCTTGAGTCGACAGGGAGTTCGGTAGGCATCATCGCCGCCTCGGTCTACGATAAGATGGGCATCATACGGGGCTTCAGAGCGTTGGCCCACTGTGTAAGTTCTCACGGAAAAAAGTTACCGCTAAGGCCGATACAGCTAGTGCTCACTGGGAGCCCTAGTGTCGACAAACAACGTGATAAGATTTCTCATTGTAGACGCCCCATCCGCCTATAATATGTTGCTAGGTAGACCCTCTCTCAACACAATAAAGGCCATTCCCTCAGAAACACCACGCTGATGATCAAGTTTCCTGCACCTGGCCCGGAGTAGGAATGAAGCTCGAGGCGATCGGCCGTGGCGGGAATGTTACTCGGCATCAGTGAAGCAAAAGCGGTCGACAACATGTGTAAGGATGAAACAGAAGATTAAACACCACTAAAATACCCTATAGTTTTTATAATAAAATTTATTATATATTAAGAGCATAATTGGACTGACTTGGAGTATTTTCTAGGAATTGTTAGATGAATATTGATTAAATGATTGTGATCAAAAATAAACCCCAGTGAAAAAGGAAAATATGGAAATTGTAAGCGGGGACCTAAGGGTCTAATTGTAAGTACAAGTTTATATGTCTAAGTGAAATTAGGAAAATAAATGAGTAAGGGAAAATAATAGGAGACTTAAATGAAGAATAATAGAAATGGAGGACTAAATATAAAGAAATAAGAAAAAGAAGAAAAAAATCAAAGGAAATGACGTCGGCATGTAGGAAGAGGCTTCCTCCTTTTTAAAGTACGATTAAGGGTGATCCATAAGAAAAGGAAAATAGAAAAGAGGGAGATATTTTAGAGTTGAGAGAGGCTGCACCTTACTCTAGATTTTCCGACGATCGGATCATAGGCTCCGGGGAAGCAAGAGGGAAAATCCTTCCTCGTGACAAGAGCTGCAAGTAGAGACCGGAATCGGGGAGTTTCGAAAAACTCTAGAGGTAGGTCTTCTCCTACTGAAGTTATTTTCTACCCTAAGGGTTGTGTGGTGGTTATCTTGCCTTTGGGGAATGTCTGGTTGTATTTTAAACCATGGGAAGCTGCCACATTGTGGTAGTGCGCATTAATGGGACCTTATAGCTGATTTTTGGGTACACGAAGTGAAGGAATTTGGTAGTGAGTCAGCCTATAAATTGTGCCTCATCAATGAAGGTGGTGTTAGGATTTTAGTTTCTCGATTTGGACCTCTGTAGACAAGTTATGGTCCTTTTACAGGTCGGCTCGACAAGATCTGGTCGAGATTGGGTTCGACGGGTTCGAATTGACTAATGAACATAAGAGTTGATTTTTTGGGTTTAGAAATAAAGGAATTTGGAAGTAAGTCATACGAAATTGTAGCCATCAATGAACTTGGCGTTAGGCTTTTGAATTTACCGATTCGGGTGGCTTGTAAACGAGTTATGGTCTTTGCTACGAGCGATTAAATGGGTGAGAGGTTAACCATAGGAGGTAGATCGGGTGGTGAAGCCTCATGCAGCGAGGTCAACAAACCTCTTGGCGAGGTCAGCAAACCTCATGCGCGAGTCGGCGAGACCTCCTGCCGGCTTAAGTCAGGCGAGACTCCTCTGGCGAAGGTGTGAGACCTCTGCTTGGCCAGTCGACGGAGACCTCATGCAGCAACTGATCAGACCTCATGCGTGGCCAGTCAGCCAGACCTCATCACGTGAGAGAATCAGCGAGACCTCATGCGGCCGGAGATCGACGGACCTCATTACAGCGAAGAGTCGATGGAAATTCAATGGACCTAATGCGGCGGAGGTCGATAGACCTCATGCGGCGGAAGGAGTGACCGAGACCTGTCTGTGTCAGGCGGACCTCATGCAACGAGAGGAGTCAAGCGGACCTCCATACGTGGTCGAAGACCTCATGCGGTAGTCGGCCAGACCTCGTCCTATCGGCTCATCTCATCCGATTCGGTCGGCCCATGCGGGTTAGCTACGTGACTGACCGGAAGGTCGCATGGCCGTCCAGACTCCGTTTCAGGTGTTCTTATACTCTATGGAAAGCACATTGAGTCAAGAATCCATTCATATGCCTGAGGAGGATAGAATATGTCAGACCGAGGTGTCAGACCGAGTTTGCAAGGAATGGAGTCGAGCTCGATCGATCCCGGCTCGGCGGGTGTGACTACTTATGACCTCGACCCGGAGGAATTAGCCGCTTCTTAAATCCGAACTCCGTTTCGGGTGTTCTTGTACTCTATGGAAAGCCCATTGAGTCAAGAATCCATTCATATTCTTGAGGAGGGTAATAGATTTCAGACTGAGGTGTTAGACCGAGTTTACCGAGGTCAGGTCAGCTCAGTCAGTCATGTATTTGGAACATTTCATTATGACCTCCAACTTCGGAAGGTCATAACTCCTTCATCCGAACTCCGTTTCGGGTGTTATTGGACTCTATGGAAAGCCTATTGAGTCAAGAATCCATCTATATATATCTTGTTAAAATTGAAACTCATATTAAACTCTGAAAATCAATCCTAACCAAAACTACTAGTACACACGAATAATATTGTTCTTTAATGGTTTGGAATAGGAGTAGCCAGGAGGAAGCCCAGACTGAGATTGAGATTCCAAGGATTGGAATCATAGTGCAAAGATTTTTGGGTTTGTTCTACCGACTCCTAATCCTCCTTTCAAGTTTTTGCATGTTTGTTCTAAAAGCATATTGAATTGATTTAATTGATTTGAGAAAAGTGATTATGAAATGTTTGCATATAAAATTGCAATTGTGAAAATAAACTGTTTTATACAAGTGTACATATTGTACTATATTTACGCTATAAAGTTTGAAACGCCCATACAATAGAATGTTAACCGTTAGTTCGTATTAAGGATGGATTAATTTATGCCAATAGGTCGAATAGGCGTACTCACGAACTATTGTATTGATGTGTCACTCCGTCAGGCGCCAGTGGGGCCAGTATCGGTAGTGTTCACTATTTGATTATTTATAATAATTCAGCAGCCCGTGGGACGTACTAATTATAAGAGCCATTTAGTCTGCAAACTGCCTGGCCCGTAAGGCGCGTCTTGCAGGTGACCTCACGATATCTTGTATCATCGAAGACGCCGTTAAATTCGTTAAGGCATCGCTGGATTGATTGGCGTAGTGAATTGATTTTCATAGCTGAGGTGGATTGCATAAGCGGGCTGATTTGTGAGCATAATTGATTGATTTGAATTGTGAAATATTGAATATGAAGGGTGTATTTTTGGATGATCAATGAACCATAGTGATTGTATATAAAACAAATATATCATATTCTCATTTGTTGATCATCATAAAGATTTGAAGTTACAGTTATTAAATTGCATGATTTGATTTAAAAATTTGGCGAGGAATGGTTGTATAGAACTAAGCATGAAAATGCTTAAGCGTATTCATTTTACGTGCGCAGTGCAGTGATAGATGGTGTCAGCGGACCCAAGATGAGGCGTCGAGTCATAAGAAGGAAATTTGAATTGTACTCAGAGCGTGTGCATTCATTCATGTTTTCTTTTGGATATTGATATTTTGTAAAAACAATTTGAACTCACGAACATCTTGTTTTTTGTAAATTCATTTTGAAAAAGAGCTTAAGATACCTTATTGTAAATGTATTTTGTTAAATATAAATATTTATGGGCTTCTTGATTTTGAAGTCGCCATGAAGATATGATTTTGAGTGATTGAGTGATTTTAGTGGCATCCCGGACTCGGTTCGGATATGCCCAAGCCCCGGTCGGAGTAGGGAAGGGTCCCACGGCTTTATTGGTATCGAGCCTAGGTTTAGGCGGTTCTACAAAATGATTTTGGAAATTGTTTGTAGGTGATTTTGAAATTGTGTATATTGCCATTTCATTTTGCATATAAAGGATGAAATGACTGGCGCGGATCTTCTTTGGTCTTAATAGGATAAGCATGGACGGTTCGGCTTCCCTTAGGGTCAAGGATGACCAGGGGACTCGCCCAAACAGTCCTGCTAGTGTGGAAGGTGGGCAAGCATCCCATGCCCCACCAATTAATGAACTAGAACAAGTGGTAGGAGGTACTATGGGTATCCTCCAGCAGCTAGTTCAGGCATTGCAAAGAGGGCAACCGGCTACAATTGCTCCCAAGCGGTGTGTTGAAGAATGAAGATCTGGCTTACAATAGACTTTATGGGAAAGAAGAGGATGAGCTGATGAATGCACATTTAGTGATAATTATAATGGGAATTAAGCACATCTAAATCCGCAATTTACCCATATTTGGCAAAAGAACAGGTACTTCTAATTTCTTCTATGTTTTCAGGCTTGTGCAGGTCTTTCAGGTTTAAAACGTAAGTGCACAAGGATGTTTGCTCGGGAAGCCAATATGAAGCAATGTGGATGTGGGTGAGCAATTGTGAAGTCTGGGAACCTCCGACGAAGCGAGGAAAGCACCGGTGGACATCTTGTCTGGGGTACGAGCTTAAAGTTCTCTGCAGGTCTGACTTAGCTGGAAAATTAGGCGGTAAACATGTTATGCAGGGTACAACTAAAGTTCTCACAGGGTACAACTAGCCTGAAAATCAACGATTGAACGGGGAATTGTCTTAGTACAACGAAGTTCTCTGGGTACATTGCATCAGAGACAAGGGATTTGTCGAAATTCGATCGTCTTGCGAGGCACTTTCGATCAACGACCAAAATTGGAAAATCTGCACATTGGAGTGGCTATAAAAGGAGGAGGACACAAGTAATGAGGCGCGGGTGGACTTCTAGGGTTTAGTTTGATAGAATAAGAGTTTTCTCATTTTTTTAGTGGTACCTTGTAGATCGATTTGATTTCCATTCTTTTAGAAGTTTTGGATTTGAGAGTTTATAAATCTTTCGGCATAAATATTCATTACTTTTCAAATCTTGGCATTCCATATTCTTCATTCTCGGTTTTAAGTTAATTAGATTTCTTCAAATCTGTTTTATGATTATTGTTCCTCGGCTTTAATTGTTCATACTAAATTTTATGGAGTTCTAAACCCATTCTTTGGGATCTACGGGAAACTCACCCGTCAAGGTAAAATCCCTCAATTCCTCTTTGATCTTCAATGGATTGTGTGATATTAATCACTTGTCTTGAAAAGTTGTAATCGCGAGTTGGGCATATTCTTGACAACATGTTGCGAGAGATATCCGCAGTACACGTTGTGCTTGATCATGAATGCAAGCTAAAGTGCGTATTAATTGAGAGCAAGTGTTTTAGTATTATTCGATCATCTTTATTTTCCAAGAGCACTTTAAAGATAAATCCACTCCATCGAGACATTTTATCCAATGGTTCCTAGATGAGTTATAAAATAAGAGGAATTTGGTTCCACGATCCAGTAGTGGGAACCTAAAAATCCGAGCATTTGTCTTCATTTTAAACATTGACTGATACGGCATTCGATCTACCAACCTGACATTACAATTTCGTTTAAGTAATACTTTTAGTGGAGAATAGCTCCTATTGATCATTCGTCGGACCACTCCTTTGGAGATGGCTTTTTGTGGATTCACGTATTACAATGCTAAGACCACGGTCCCTCTGGCAGGAATAGAATTAGGCATCTTAATCGGAATGAAGCTGACCTTTATGTGAAAAATTGGCTTAGAGAGAAGCAGGCAAATGCTTGTGCAAATGCATTGCAATTTGAAAGTTGGAATGTCACGACCTCATTACTCTGAGGATGGGAAGCAGCTTATCGGTGGTGGATTCGTGTGACCGGGACCGCTCATTAGAGAGAGAGAGTTGTGGGAGTTCTTCTTGGATGGAGTTAAAGGCACTATGTGGAGTCGCGCATTTATCTAAGCAACATGAGACGGGAGTTTCATAATCTGAGCAAAGACGGATGAGTGTCACGGAATATCAAGAGATTCCTGCGGTTGAGCAAAGTATGCTCGAAAATACTTAATGAGTGAGGAAGAAAAGTGTGGGGTTTGAGATGGCTAGCTAATAACCATATTCGAGGCCCGTATCACGACTTTGTTGCCATGAGGATTTCTCAAAGTGGCGACACATTTGCATTAGTACAGAAAGGGGTGAGGAGGGGAGGGGAGAGGATGAGGAAACGGGGGAAAGAAAATCCCGGTCGATCCGATTCATAACAACGGCAAAGGAAGAAATTCGAGGACCGTAAGGTTCAATCGGCCCTACAGCTCCGGGCTCTGTTAGGAATACTACTCTACCAGCACCGTCAGTTGTGAGTACACTAGGAGTGCCTAGAGGGCAGATTGTATTACTCCATTGTAGGAGAAATCATAAAGGAGAATGTTGGAGACTTCTAGGTGTTTGTTTGATTTGTGGATCGAAGAGCATAGACGAGATGTTAGAGCTCGTTCGTTTTACAGCACCAGGCTGGGATCTGGCTTTAGTGATGGCACAAAAGGCAACAAGAGTGTTGCATCACTTAAATATTAAGGATAAAGGGACACAAACTTTGGAGTAAGCGAGATGGTAGTGCTCAATTTGAAACATATCTGATAAGCGATGGAAGATCGCGAAACCAGATCAGATAATCGGTAATTTCACTATCTTTGATACTATTGTGCATGCATTGATAGACCCGGGGAGTCAACCCATTCCTTATGTGTGTCTTGACATACCAACAGGTAATTTAGAAAGTGACTTAGAGTATGATCATCTTGTTGCGAACTGGCGGGCGCCTGTAGTGTTATTGTGAACAAAGTGTATAGGGTTGTCCGTGAAATACGAGGAGTATGTATTTTGGGAGATTTGATTGAGTTATCATTTAGGGAGTTTGATGTGATATTGGGGATGGGTAGTTGTCTGGAGCGTCAAGCAATAGTCAAGCTATGGGAATGAAAAGAGTAACCTTAAGAACAGAATGAAGATGGAAGTAGCTTCATCGGTGAGAGGTTAAATCACCTATCTAATGTGATATCTGCCGCCACTGCTAGGACAATGGTGCGGAAAGGATGTGAAGCCTACTTGGCTTATGTGATTGATACGGTAAAGGCAAGGGCTGATTCTTATTCGTATCCCTCTTTGTGTGAGCTTTTCGGACGTGTTTAGGAAGAGTTACCAGGATTGCCCCACATAGGAGATTGAGTTTGCTATTGACGTTGTACCGGGTGCCACGGCATCAATTGTCTGGAATGGCTCCACTAGGTGAAGGAATTGAAATTACAGTGCAGAACTCTTTAGAAAAGGGTTTATTAGACCAAGTGTCATCATGGGGAGCTCGTGCTTTGTTAAAAACAAGATGGTACACTTGGCTGTGTATTGATTATAGACGGTTGAGCAAAGTTAGTAAGAATAGTATCGAATTACCCGAGAATTTGATGATTGTTTGACCCGATTAAAAGGTGCAGTATCTTTGGTGGCTTGCGTCTGGTATCATCAGTTGAGGATTAAGATGCAGATGTGCATAAGGCGGCGTTTGGGGCGCGATGGACATTATGAGTTCGCGTGCAGTTTGGATTGACCAATGCTCCAGCGGCTTTCGCGGATCTAATGAATCGTGTTTCAGGCCGTATGTGGACCGAGTTTGTCGTAGTGTTCATAGGCGACATTCTTGTGTATTCAAAGATCACAGTCATGACCCACACACCTTAGAGTAGTGTTAGAGACTTTGAGAAAAACGTGTATGCAAAATTGAGGCGTGTGAGTTTTGGGAATGAAGTGTCCTTTCTTGGGCCCACGTAGTATCAGAAAAAGGGATCAGTAGATCCAAAGAAAATAGAAGTGGTTGTAGAATGGAGGCACCAAGAAATGTTACGAAGTGCGTAGTTTCACAGGACTAGCGAGGATGCTACAGGAGATTCATTAAGGGGTTTTCTATAATTTGACCCAGGTATTTGAATTGCTCACGAAAAGAATGTAAAAGTATGAATGGAGTGAAAATGTCAAAGAAGTTTTGATAAGTTGAAGGCATTCTTAACAGGAGCTCGGTTCTTACTCAACTTAGACACAACGATAAAGAATATGTGATTTTTAGTGATCGCGTCGCTAAATGGACTTGGATGTGTCCTAATCTGCAGAGGGAGTAAAGTGGTAGCTATGCTTAAGAGACGGTTCAGACTGCATAGGAAGGAACTACATGATTTGAGATTAGCCGCAATTGTATTTGCAGAAAGTTGGAGACGTGTATGGAAGTGGAGAGCACAAAATGCAGCGATCATAGAGTCTTAAATGTTGCCCTCACAGCGAGGCTTAACTTGAGACAAGGAGATGGATGGAGCGATGAGATTATATTTGTGTGATTAATTATCACACACGGGAAGAGGTAATGTAGTGGCCCACGGCTTTGAGTAGAAAGTCAATACGGCGGCCGGCGTTGAATGCCCATTTGTCATTATATGGCCCAGATGGTACTATGGTGGCGAGTTGATAGCTAGACTGAGTTTGTTGAATCGAGTGCTAGAGGCACAAAAGAAAGATGAGAAAATTGTTGCCACAATAAATCGGATTGAAAATGGTAAAGAAATTGAGTTCACAGTGAACGAAAATGGAGTTTTGTATTATAAGGATCGGGTTTGTGTACCGATTGTAATGATTGAGGAAATCCATACTTGAAGAGGCGCGTAGTGGATCTTTTGCTATCGTCCAGTATACAGATGTATCGAGATTTAAAAATATCATTACGGTGATCAAGATGAAAGAGATGTAAGAATTTATGGCCTTAAGTGTTTGGTGTGTCAAGAGTAAGCGAGCATCAAGTTCATCGGGATTATTTGCCTATCGAGAATCTAGGAGTGGAAATGGGGCCAGAATCACCGTGGATTTGTAGTTGGGTTACCATTGACAGGAGAAGGCGCTATGACTCGGTTGGGTCATAGTAAGGCCCCAGATTAAACTCATTGACTCACTTCCTACCAGTGAGAACCAACTATTCAC
Organism: Tetrastigma voinierianum; assembly: GCA_016808115.1. NCBI lineage: Eukaryota > Viridiplantae > Streptophyta > Magnoliopsida > Vitales > Vitaceae > Tetrastigma > Tetrastigma voinierianum. The sequence continues at coordinate 534,313 of JAEQBH010001274.1, read as the reverse complement.
TTGATGATAAGCTAGCGAGGCTATAAATCAAAAATAGTTCGGTTACATGGGATTCACAATATCCATTATTTTTGGCGAGATCCAAGGAGTTTGCTTCGAAGTTTTGGGGGAAAATTCGAGGCCTTGGGCACTCGACAGAATTTCAGTATAGCGTTCCACCCACAAACGGATGGACAATCTGAGAGAGTGATCAAATTCTGGAAGATATGTTAGGAGACATGTGATCGATCTTGAGGAGGTAGTTGGATCGACACATTGCTTTAGTTGAATTTGGCTGTACAGCAGCGATTTCGATCAAGTATTGGAATGGCGCCTTATGAGGGCTTTATATGGGGAGAAAATGTAGAACAGATTGTGTTGGACGGAATTGGCGAAAAGGAAAGTAATTGGCCCCGGAAGCTTGATAAAGGGGCGAAGAAAAGTGAAAATGATTGAAACGATTGAAGGTGGCCAGATGAAGGCGAAATCATATCTTGAAGCGCCAGAAAGAAAAGATGTGATATGAGGTCGGCCCGAAAAGTATTTTTGAAAGTATCGCCTTGGAAGAAGGTGATGAGATTTGGGAAAAATGGCAAGTTGGGCCCTGATTTGTGGCCTATGAAGTGATTGAAAAGTGGGTCAGTGGCATAGATTAGCATTACCTCCAGACTTAGAAAAGATCCACCGTACTTATTTCATGTGTCCATGCTACGGAGGTACCAATCGGACCATCACATGTGAACTCTTCGGAACAATTGAGGCAAAGGCCAGATTTGGCGTGAAGAAGAGCCGAGTAGAGATTTTGGCTCGTGAGAGTGAAGAATTACGGAACCAGAAAGATCTGCTAGTCAAGTCTTTGTGGAGAAACCATAAGGCCAGAAGAAGCCACTTGGGGAAAGTGAGGAAGCGATGCGCGGCAATATCCTTTGTTTGACTAAGGTAATTTCGATGTGAAATTTTTAGTGGGGGAGAGTTATGGCAGCCCCAAAAATACCCTAAATTTTATAATAAAAGAATTTATTATATATTAGGGCATAATTAGGCCAACTTGGGTATTTTTTGGGAATTGTTAAGATGAATAACAGTGAGATTGTGAATGCGGAAATAAACCCAGTGAAAGAAAATATGGAAATTGTAAAATGGGGACCTAAGGGTCATTATAAGTAAGTTTATATGTCTAAGTGAAGTGAAGAAATGATGAGTAAGGGAAAATAATAGGAGACCCAAATGAAGAATAATAGAAATGGAGGACTAAATATAAAAGAAATAAAGAAAAGAAGAAAAAAAAATCAAGGAAATGACATGTGGCATGTAGAAAAGAGGGAGGAAGCCTCCTTTTAAGAAATACGATGGGGTGATCCATAAGAAAAGGAAAATGAAAGAGGAGATATTTTAGAGTTAGAGAGAGGCTCTACCTTCTCTCTAGATTTTAAACGATTGGATATAGGCTCAGAGCCAGAGGAAAATCCTTCCTCGTGACAAGAGAGTACCCAGTAGAGAAATAGGAATAGAATTTAGACCAAAATCTAGAGTAGGTCTTCTCTTTGAAATTATTTTCTACCTTAAGGGTTGTGTGGTGGTTATCTTGCCCGGGAATGCGGTTGTATTTTAAACCATGGGAGCTGCCACATTGTGGTAATACGCATTAGCCGAGACACATGGGAGGCTGATTTTGGGTACGAAGTAGAAGGAGTAATTTGGTAGTTAGTCCTTCTATAAAATTGTAGCCTCATCATTAGAAATTGATGTTAGGATTTGAATTTCTCAGTTTGAACCTGCAGTAGACCCGAGTTATAGTCATTTTACAAAGAATCGACTCAAGGCTGGGCTCTGATCTGGTCGATTCGACGGAGTTCGAGTCAACTAGCCGGACCTTAGAGTTGATTTTTAGGTTAGAAATAAAGGGAATTTGGAAGTAAGTCCTTATGATAAATTGTAGCCACATCAATGAACTTGACGTTAAGATTTTGAATTTCTCAATTCGGACTCCTTTAGATCAAGTTATGGTCTTTTTACTCTGAACAGTCAAATGGGTGAGAGGTCATTAAAAAGTCGTCCGGAAGCGGAATGTCAGTGGAACCTCATCTGTGAGAGGTCGCTCTAAACCTCCTCATCAACGAAGGTGATGGGGTCGACCAGGACTCGTGCGGCGAGAGGTCGGCATCTGCCGTCGGCGGAGGTCAGCATCACTGCCTCGCTCACGGCGAAGGTCGACGGAGCTCGTACAGCGATTGTGGACCTCATCTGCGAGGAGTCGTGGACCCTCGCTCTATAGAGCTCGTCTTGTCAGTTATGGTCGACCCATTTGGGTTAAGCTACGTATGGCCTCCGGCTTGGAAGTCGTAAAAACAACCCCGTCCGAACTGTGGGTGTTCTTGTCTTTATGGAAGGCAGTTGGAGTCAGGAATCCGTTCGTATGCACGAGGAGGATAGAGATATGTTAGGTAGGGTTTCGGACCGATTTTACCGGGTCGGTCGGCTCGGTGGTCGGCTCAATTTGGAATTGTGACTAAATATGACCTCCGACTTTGAAGGTCATAACTTCTTCGTCCGAACTCCGTTCCGGGTGTTCTTGTACTCTATGGAAAGCCCATTGAGTCAAGAATCCATTCATATGCATGATGAGGGTAATATATGTCATACCGAGGTGTTATACTGAGTTTACCGAGGTCAGGTCAGCTCAATCAGTCAGCTCAGTTGGGTGTGACTACGTATGACCTCCAACTTCGGAAGGTCATAACTCCTTCGTCCGAACTCCGTTTCAGGTGTTCTTAGACTCTATGGAAATCCCATTGAGCCAAAAATCCATCTATATATATCTTATTTAGAAATTGGAATTCTCCATTCAAGCTTCAGAAAATCAATCTAACCAAAACTACTAGTACACACGAATAATATTGTTTTTTAATGGTTTTGGAATAGGGACTGACGAGGAGGAAAAGCCAAACTGAGATTGAGATTCCAAGGATTGGAATCATAGTGCAAAGATTTTTGGGTTTGTTCTACCTACTCCTATTCCTCCTTTCAAGTTTTTGCATATTTGTTCTAAAAGCATATTGAATTGATTTAATTGATTGAGAAAGTGATTGTGAAATGTTTATATAAAATTTCATGATTATTGAAAATAAAAATTTGTTTATACAAGTGTACATATTGTCACATATTTTGCTATAAAGTTTGGCGCCCTTAATATAATGTTAACCGTTTAGTTCGTAATAAGGATAGATTGGTATACAGTAGAGATTGAATAGTAGTACTCACGAACTATTGTATTGATGTATCCACTCCAGATCAATGACCCAGTAGGTTCCATTATCGGTAGTATTTCACTATTTGATTATTTATAACCGTTCAATGACCAAGCGGGACCATACTATGTTATAAAACCATTTAGTGCAGGCTGCGGCCAGCGGGGCAGTCTTAGAGTGGTATGATATCCTAATATGTCGAAGACATAGAGTTAAATTCGTTAAAATCATCGCCCAGAGAATTGATTGGCATAGGTGGATTGATTTCAGCCCAGATTGGATTACCAAAGCGGGGCCCAGATTTGTGAGCATAATTGAATTGATTTAAGGATTGAAATATTGAATATGAAAGTGTATTTTTGGGATGATCGATGAACCATAGCGATTGTATATAAAACAAGTATATGTATTATATTTGCATTGATCATCCATAAAGATTTGAAAGTTAAGATTATTAAAATTGCATGATTTGATTGTTTGAAGGCGGAATGGTTGTATAGAACCACTAAGCATGAAAATGCTTAGCGTATTTTGCAATCTTGCAGTGCCGTGATAGATAGTGATCGCGGACGAGATCGAGGGCGTCGAGTCATAAAGAAGGAAATTTCGGATTAATATGACGTGTGCATTCATTTCATGTTTTCTTTTGGATATTGATATTTTAGCAAAAACAATTTGAACTACGAACATACATTTTTGTAAATTATTTTGAAAAGCAGATACGCCGTTGTAAATGTATTTTTATTAAATATAAATGTTTTATGGGCACGAGATTTTGAAATAACCTGCGAGATATATGATTTTGAGTGATTGGAGTTATTTTAAGTGGCATCCGGACTCGGTTCGGATGCCTGAAGCAGGTCAGGAAAGGTGTCAGTACCGATATCTTGCGACGAGGTGGGCACGACTTGAGCCCTCGGAGGCGAAGCACATGCGGGTTGGAGATGACAACCTTGAGCCTTTCCTTTACATCGGCTCGAGCTTGTGGGAGACCTCGAGAGCCTCCTTACTCGCTACGAGACAAAACATGGGCGTCTTCGGCGTGGAAACGGCTTGGAATCTCGAGGAGGATTTACCACATGATAATCACTGTGGGCGAGCGTCGGTCCATCTTTCAGACCAGTCAAGTAGAAGAGAAGGAGCCGGCTCGAGGAAAATGAGCGATAAGAAATTAAATGACTCCTCGGGCGAAGCCGTCGGGGTGGTAGAATACCTGAATGGTTGGCCTAACGTCGTGCTAAATGAAAAAGCAAGCGAATTTGAAGTGGAACTCTACATCGACTTCCATGGCGTCAGCCAGAGCATCTGAGATAGCTTCCACTTTGCTCGAATAAACCTCATCATAGACGCCCACGAGTTGGCCGCTGAACTCCTCGAGTTTATGGGATGCTTTTCTCATTCTAGCAGTTGACATGGATCAGGATGACGAGAAAAAGACCTGTTCATCACGAGTGAAGGACTGTGCTATCGTGTGATGCCCTTAGGCTCAAAGAGCAAAAGCTACTTATCAAAGGAGCATTCAGCGGGATGTTTTTCATAAGCAAATAGGAACATCCATGGAGGTGTATGTAGATGACATGTTGGTAAAGTCAACCACGTAGAGCTCCGCTAGCCCGTCCATCGAGAGCATTTCAAATCTAAGAGAATCTGACATGAAGTTAAATCCGATAGAATGTACGCCCAGGAATATCAAATTTGGAAAATTCTTAGGTTTTCATAGTCAACAGCCCAGGAATTGGCGAATCGAATAAAATAAAGGTTGTACTCGACATCTGCGCCATCCAAACATAAAAGAGGTCAGTATGACGGGAAGAGATAGTAGCATTAAAAGTAGGTTGTATCGGGGGCGATGATAAGCGTCAGCCTTTCTTCCAAGTTCTAAAGAAAGCTTTTCAATGGGATAAAAATTGCGAAGAGGCGTTCTCAGCATTGAAGACGTATTTGAGTTCTCTCCCCGTCACAGTAAAGCCCCTGCGAAGGGAACTCCTTACTCTGTGCCAGTAGTTTGATTTCTCGACGGCGATCCTCATGAAAATGAACCGAGTCTGACATCCAGTCTACTGGCCATCAGGCTCTGGGGAGCGGAGGAGGTATCGAGGATGGAGAAATTAATCACATTAGTAACCCTTGACTTGAAAGCTCATCCCTTATTTTCAAGCTCATACCGTGAAATTCCTACGGAATGCAGATGAAGCGAGTGCTGAAGCCAGACCTCGGGAAAGCTAATGAAGTGGGATATGAGTTGAGCGAGTTCGACGTAGATATAATGCGCAGTAAAGGGGAGGTCTTGCGGACTTAGGTCATGGAATTCACCTCGGCGGAGACCCGCAGGGACGGCCAGGCTGCGCCACGACCTCCTGATGCAGGAATTTGTCAGTAGATGGGGCCGCCAGGCGCGAGGGCGAGGCCGGACTAATCCTGACCCCCCTAGAAGGAATAGATATCGAGTGTGCACTCAGGTTTGGATTGACCTCAGTGTGAAATTTGAATATGAGGCGAGTCATCGTCGGGCTCCCGGCCTCACTCATTACATGGAAGTTAACCAGCTTGAGGTGTGCAGCGACTCCCAGTTGGTAGTAAAGCAAATAGAAGACACCCTCACGAGGCTGAAAGGTGAAGAGTAGTCTATATACACCAGGTGCGAAATTACTAAAGAGAGTTCGTGAGAAGTCAGGTCGGACATATGCCAGTGGAGAACTCTGAGGCGGATATTTACAGCAAAACTAGACCACTGACCTCCCGAGAGGGACTCCGGATTGGCACATCGGGCACACATGCAGAGCCCTCCAGATCTCGATGACGGCTGAGTCTCCCTATCATGTCGAGCGAGTTGGATGGACCCGTAAAACTGCCAATAGGGGGTTGCAGACGATCAAGAAAGTGCTAAGCTGGGCGAGGTCGGTCGAGTTTTATTGTTCATAAAAGCCTTTACAAGCGGGGTTTTTTAAGCACCATCTTTAAGTGTATAGCGGGAAAAGGCATGGCTACGTACTCGAGGAAGTACATGAAGGCGTATCACGGGAATTTCCCATCGAAGCTCGGGCGTGTAGGGGAAAGTTCTAAGGCGGGGATACTGCGGCCCTGATGCTCGAGAGACCACAATGGAGCTTAGTGGAAATGCAGATTTTAAGGCACGCGAAATCTCTCACCTCCCATCAGGGCCACGACATCGAGTCCACCAAGTCCCCTGTGGCCTTTCCAGTAGTGGGGTTTAGACATATTGGGACCTCTACCCATTGGGAAGGGCCAATGCAAGTTTGTCATCGTCTCAATAGATTATTTCACCAAATGGGGTACAGTAAGTGCTGGCTACTATCCTGAGAACAAGATCGCAGCTTCGTGTGGCGGTTATAATATGTAGGTTTGGCATCGAGCTCTAGTATCGGACAATGGAAAGAAAGTAGTTCGATAATTCTAAGTTCGGGGATTTTTTGTGCGAGGCTCGGAATCAGAATTACTACTCGTCCCAGGCTCATCATGATCGATGGGCAGCGGGAAGTCACCATTGAACCCTTAAGCGTGGCAAGAGCTAAATTAGAGACCTCGAGGCAAATGGGTAGAGATATCTCCCAGGGTGTTATGGGCATACGGAGCAAACAAGCAAGTCGACCTTCCGGGAAACCCAGTTCACCTAACTATGGCATTGGTAGCCTGTGGTCGGATTAAAGTCCCCGAGGATCAGATTAGCGAGCATAGAGCATAACGAGAAGCCCTCACTTCATCTTGGACTGCAGATGAAAACAGCGAGTCTAGCGAACAGGAAGACTACTAGGAAAACGGAAGATACTAAATGAAAAGTCAAACCCGGGAGTTATAAGGCGTGGTGACCTAGTCTTAAAAACTCCTCCGACGAAGAAGAAGGAAGAAGAAGAGAAGAAGAAGAAGAAGAAGAAGAGAGAAGAAGAAAGGGAGAGAGAGAGGAAAAAAGAAATCCAACACATGAAAGCTAGGACCCATTTGGAAAGGCTACCTTCGTATCCCATGTCGTTAAGTAGAGAATTAAATCAAATAGAGGAAGGAAAGATTTATCATGCTTGGAATCACGAGGCACATGCGATTTTTATCAATAGACCTCGGGTTGTAATCTTAAGTAAGTATTATCAGTTTCGGATGAATCGTATTTATTAATTGTTATGTTAGGCGTCTCGAATGACTCGATGGGAATGTCTGAGAAAGTTACATACATCGAGTCGTAAATTCGTAGTCGTGAAAGAAAGTTTCTCTTTATTACTAATAAAAATTATAATTGATTCTGATTAAAAGCGGTGCCATTCCTTACACCTCGGGGAATAAACGGTACAAGCAATTCCCTCGGGAATCGCAGTCTGACGGTTCTTCGAAAAAAAAAAGGAAGAAGAGGGGCTTTGAGAGAGAGAAAGGAAGAGGGAAAGAGAAAGAAGAGAGTGAAAGAGAAGGAAAAAGAAGGGTCGGAGAAGAGAAGAAGAGAGGCCCAAGAAAGAGAGGAAGAGAGAGTGTAGAAAAAGAAGGAGAAGGAGAGAAAGAGAAGAAGAAAGGAAAATGGAGATGTGGTACTAAAAATAACCCGGTATCCCCAGACACATTCCACTAGCGAGTCTTGGGAATAACATAACTCCCACGAAAGGAAACTAGGGAAAAACACGCTCTACAGTGACCGCCGGAGGCGAGAGCGTATCAGAGCTAGAGCGAACCCTCTGCCCGCGGCGGCCGAGCCTTGGCGGCTTTGTACATCACGGGTCTGTTCACTTTACGAAAATGGGGTAGAGGAGTTCAGTGTGGTTCCTTATCAAAAGAACCGCCATTTATAGAAATTTAAAGCACTCGGAAAAGTTAAGCAATCGTTTCAATTCTCCATAAACATTAAGACACACTTTAGAAGCGGAAGTCGAATGTGCGCCAGAGCTCAATTTTGAAGAACCGTGAACTGTAAAACCAGTAGCAGAGCCCGATGGTACCGGTTTGAAAATGGCTTATCAACTCGATTATCGACCTAGAGTCGATTATTTCGGGCATTCGGCCATAAGGCCTCGGCCCGGGAGCCCGGTAGCTCGATTTGAAGAGCAACTGCTCGGCTCAGGCCATGCGGCTTTGGGAGTCGATTGATTCGGGCGGTCGGCCCGCGGAATTTGGCCCATTTCGGTATGAAAGTTTGATGACTTCCTCAGCTCAGGGCGCCAGCCCCAAGAGTCGGTTATTTCGGGCATTGGCCCATGGGCCTCGGCGCCCGGGAGCCCAGCGGCTCGGTTGAAGTTTGACGCTACTCAAACTCGGGCCGTCACGGCCTAGAGTGGGTTCCGGCTCGGGCATTGTTGTAAGGCCTCTCGGCGCCGAGGCCCAATGACTCAGTTTGAAGAAGTTTGACTTTCGGCTGGGGCCATGCGACTAAGTCGAGTTCGAACGACGTTATTGCAAAGCGCCAGTGGCGGGGTGACAGTGAGTTTGAAGAGTTTGACTGCCGGCTCGGGCGTATGGCCTTAGAGTCGGTTCATTTCGGGCATTTCAGCCGGAGCCTCGGCGATTTCGGTTTGAAGGCTTAACTTCCTGACTGAACCATCTGACCCTAAAGTCGGTTAGTTCGGGCATTCGGCCAAGACCCAGACTCGGTTGAAGAGTTTATTACTTTCATTTCGAGCCCTCCCTGACACAGAGTCGGGTTGACTCAGACATTGACCCGTAAGGCCTCGGCCCGAAGCCTGGCGGCTTAGTTTGAAGGTTTGACTTCTCAACTCGGGTATACGGCCTAAGAAGTCGATTCAGGCTCGAGCATTCGGCTATCAAGGCCTCGGCGCCGAGCCCAGCGGCTCGGTTTGATGGGCTGTGACTCAGCTCGGTGCGTCTGGTAGAGTCGGTTCCAGCTCGAACCATTAAGCCATGTAGGCCTCGGCGCCAGTGGCTACGGTTTGAAGAAATTTGAGCGCTCAGCCAGGCCATCACGACCTGAAGTGGATTGGCTGGTACGTCAAACCTATAAGGCACCAGCAGCCGGGCAGCCCGGCTGGGGTTGAAGAGTTTGACGCTGCTGCGACTCGAGCCATGCGACTGGGAGTCAATTAGGCATTTCCAGGCCGTTCGGCCATGGGGCCTCGGCCAGGGGGGCCCAGCGGCTTAGTTTGAAGTGTTTGACTACCATTTCGAGCCATGCGCTAGAGTCGATTCAGCTCAGACATTAAGCCCATGTTGCGACGCCCGGGAGCCTGACTCGGCGAAGGTTGACTCTTTCGACTCGGTCATGCGAGCTAAAAATCGATTGAATTCAGGGCATTGGCCCGCAGGGCCTCGGCGCCCAGGAGCCCGGTAGCTCGGTTTAAAGAGTTTGACTACTCGACTCAGACCCTGTGACCCTAGAATCAATTGACTCGGGCATTGACCATAAGGCCTCGGCGCCCGGGGCCCAATGACTCGATTTGAAGAGTTTAATTTCTTTAAGAAAGCTCCAGACCGTATAGCCAGGGTTAGTTTAACTCGGGCATTTAGCCCCCCCGAGCCTGGTAGCTCAGTTTGAAGGCTCGCGCGACTCTCGAGCCATGAAGCCAAAGAGTCGATTCGGCTCAGACTTGCCCGCGAAGCCAATATTTCAATTCGAGCTCGGCTTCTGTCAGGCCATGGCGGTAGTTTATTTCGAATGATTTGTCCATAAGGCCTCAAAGCTAGGGACCCGTATTTCGATTACAGAAGAACTCAGCCTTGCAGCTCAGGCCATACAGCCCGAGCCAATTCAGCTCGGGCATTCATTACGGGCCTTAGCATCTCGGTTTGAAGAGCTCAGTGCATGACTCGGGCAAAAGTAGCCCGGGGCCGGTTTGACCGACGTCAACCACGGAACTCAGCGAAACACAGGTTTGGAGATCGATCGCTCGACATAGGTCGTACAGCGAGAAGCTAATTCGGTTAATTAGAATGGCGCGAGAGCCTTGTGAGGCGAAAGTGATGGATAAAAAGTGAATATTCATTAAAAGCGATGCATATGTCACAGATTCCCAGGCCCACGAAAAGAGAGGAGAAAACGTGGCGTGCGAGTAAAGATGTATCGCGTGGACTGTCAAAGGAAGGGCGGAGGGTGAAGAGGAGTTAGGCCTCAGCGGGGGTGTCTGGTTCTCGAGCGATCTGCGAGGAAAGGGATATTCAGCTTCCTCGTAGGCCCCAGGGATGTCGGAAGTTGAGGTCGATCTGGATAGGCACATTCGCGGCTTCCTCACGAAAGCGAAGCCACGAAGCCCATTGAGTACAAGCCTCATCCCTCAAGCTCACTATAACTTGTCCCTACGACGTAGAGTTTCTTGCCCCGCCTGAGAAGGTCCTCTCATGGCTTAGTGACCTCCTCGGTCAGGCGTTTCACAGAGCCTATAGCCTCGAGCCCCACCTAGTAGAGCTGTTTTATTGTGCAGCTCATCTCTTGCCGCATGAAGCTCTTCCTGGAACGGTGTGTGCTTTCGAGGCAGAAAACGACTCATCCTGACCATGCAGGCTCGGTACAGGTAGCATGCAGCTATCCTTAGCCTCTGGCGGTTCATCACGTACATGTACCTTTCGTCCAAGACTCTGACTCAGCCTCGGCACTCTTAGGCTATTCCTAGCCTCCTCTTCTTTACCCTCGGCCCGAGCTCGCGCTGACGTAGTATGCCTCAAATCGGACTTAAGCTTTATAGCCTCCTCAGTCATACTACGCACGGTCTCACCGGAAACAGCCCTTTCGGATGTAAGAGGAAGCCACCTGTGCCATGAGCTCTGCGACCTTGACACTTGGCCTCATTAGAGTTGGCCCTTTTGGCTAAACTCTTCAAGTGGTAGCCACACACGCACTGGCCACACAAAATCTTTTGCTCAGGTAATCAGAGCAGGCAAGATATGAAACTTCTGAGCTGACCCTGGAGGATGGGGCGAGGCTTCCTCGCGGGCGGGGCGCCGGCCTCTTAGGTCCAAATCTTTGAGATGGGCAGGCAGCGCTGGCTCAGTTCGACGATAGAGACAGGAGTGCTTCAATCCCATCATCTTGGGCCCTTCCTCTTGGCTCACCAGGTCTAGCCAGGAAGGCTCGTCTGAGCTTCTCTTGGATCTTTCACTTACTAATTTCATGATTTATGATGCGGAACAAACTTCTCAGTAAATGATTTTCCTTCCATTGAATAAATTAATACAAAGATGATCTAACTCGTCATGAAGAAAACCAATCAATAACATAGCCTTACGTTCATCTAGGAAGGTTTCATCTAAGTTTAATAAATCAACAATTAATTTATTAAACTCATCAATACGGGAACTAATGCTCATACCTAATTTTAATTGGAGAATGAATAATCTCTTCAACAGGTACAACCGATTCTCGTTGCTTTTCTTCATATATTTATTTTCCAACGCCTTCCACAAAATATGACGTTGTCTCTTGTAAGAAATATACACACATATACGCAGGCTGAGAGCGAATCGGCTCTTAGTTTAATGTTGGAGTCTTTCCCCAATCCTGCGCCTTTAGTATCATCGATCTTGTTTCTTTCAAAACCATATCAAATCTAGCATATCGTTAATCTTTCATGATACTCTACCATAAGCACAAAGTGGCCATCAAAATTTTCGACATCTACTTTTGCATTTTGGTATTTGTTTTTAACGAATTTGCCCATCTTTCAAACAAACGTGTCTCTGAATACTATAATGGTTCTAGGAAGATTGAATTGATCACCATAGTCCACTTAGACTAGTCTGTAAGCGAACAAAAAGTTCCGAAATGCTGGTTGGTCGAATGATATCAAAATACCCAAATCTCCTTAGGCAAAGCTTTACAAATATTCTAGACAATGGGAAATCTTAGGCGTATTTCAATTGTCAACAGTTCAAGAACAAATTTATGATGTGGAAGATCGGGTTATGCCGTAACCACGGAGCATACTTATAAAAGAACCTAAAGCTCTGATACCACTTGTTGTGCAAACACACCAAATAATCCAATAAGTAGAATAGCCCCAAGGTAGAAAAGAGAGCACCTGAATTTGAGAGTTGGTATAAATAAGTAGTCCTCGGCGCCGTGAACAACTACTAATCGAGAAATTCTGAGCTTAGGGCCCACAGTGGTTTCTGAGGTGGGCAAAAGAGTAAATGCAAGCGGAATTAGAGCGTCTTGTAGAAACCCACAAAAAGATGGGAAGAGATAAATATTACAAGGTGGAAAATCCATTTTATAGGTTATGTCTTCTAAGTAAAAAACCCACTCTTTAATTGGTGTAGGATTTTCATTAAGTCAAAATATCGAGTCTTTCCTTTATAATGATTCATGGAAATGAATGTGATAAGCGTCTGAATTAGTCGATATAAGCATGTGGATTGTAGTAATAACCCCATTGGAAACGTGTAATAGAAAAATTCTAGAGATTAATTGCGGAGTAAATTCTCTACTTAACTTCAGTCACTGGAACTAATCATCGGAGGCACCTCAATGCGGATGAGCAGAGACACATAAGGTTACAAAATTATCTTGAGCCATACCTTAAGATAATTTTTTTTCTTACCTTCAAATTCTTCAAGTTTAGAGCTTCCAACTCAACTTTTCGGGCTTCTGTCAACACCACACCAACCTTGAGGAGTTGGTTGTATTCCTGTATTCACAACCTGTCAAGACTTCAAGAAGTTTTACATGAACATGATCCAATGGTCATAATGACCATCAAATTATGGAATTGTTGATTGAACAAAGTTATCCGTTGCCATCTCTGCGCGCAAGAAGCACAATGTTCTGGCTCCTCTCATGCCCCCGCCTCCTCTATCGAATAGCTGTATTCTCCCAATGTTTCTCATCAATTGGCTTGAGGAAGATAGAATGGTAAATGAGAGAGCTTGGAAGCGAGGGTATGGGAATCTAATGAGAAAGGCATTTTTGATTAAAATAACATTTAAGTTATAAAATTAATGCACGTGTAAAGGGACACATCATCTAAAAATGAATGTAAAGTTGTCACATCAAGCATCGTTAACACCACATTTGTCTATTTGTTGATCCGGGTGCTGAGTGGAGCATAAACATCACGGCCCAACGTTAAGAGTATCGTGTTAGTCAAAAAAAAGGTTTAAATTTTGATTAAACATATAACGAAAAGTTATGGGCATTTATACACCTTATCCTTTCTTTCATTCAGCCTTTAAATTTACTCATTTATTCATATGAAGTTCAAAAAAGCTCACCATAAAATTGATGAAAGACACCGTAAAACCTAAAAAGTTTGTAGAAACCATTTCGAGTTCAAAAATCTGAGAGGAATGAGACCCGAAGCAAAATGAAAATTAATGCTTTTATTTTATCATAATGGATATTGCTTTGATTAATAACAACAAAACCATAAGATATATAAATATATATATATATATATATATAGCCACAACTATAGAGCAGAGAACAATAAAGCATTACATTTCAAGGCCCGATAACAAAGAATACGAGATAATAAAACTACAAACTAGTACTTTATATAGAACCCTTAGATGTAATCAAATACAGGACACACAAAGTTTATTTTCTTTATACGAGCATACTTTAACTAATTAATAAGGACCCAGCAGTAAATCATCTGTCTTTCTCTACTTTCTTTGTTCCATCAGAGAAACCATTATCTTGCATCAGCAGTGGTAGCAGCGCCCGCCCATGCTATGTGCGGCGGTGGATGATTCACCATTACCAAGATAGCATTAGACTAATGATTCTTCAAACAAGTATACTATCTGGACCTCCCGGACTTAATAACAACATTTTTCCCCAATCATTCTTATTATCTCTAGTTCCACCACTACTTCCTTCATTGTGGAGTGTCCTCCCTTTTTAGGCGCTGTTTGGGTGAGCAACTTTCAAAATCTGCATATGGTTTCCATTGTTAACTATACAATCCTCAAGAACCTCAAATAATCTTGTCATCTTTCAAAGCTGAAGAGCATAAATTTAAATTCTTCATCTTTCGAAAAATAGTGCTTTCTTTAGGTGGTAATGTGAGGACTACTGAAACTATAAACATCCTTTTCAGTCACTTGGTTTTATGCATTGACTCGAAGTCTAAGTATCCAGAGTTCTGGATAGCGGTAGATAACTGAGTTTTATCCAATGAAATCACTCTTGAAGCTCCAAAGTCACATACCTTTACATCATAATCCTCATTGAGGGTATATTGGTAGACTTAACATCTACATGAATGATGAGTATAGATGCTTTGGAATGTAAATAATGGCCTTCCTTGATTTAGGAGCGATCCTTGGCGAAGTTTCCCATGTAATAGAAGGTGCCTTGTATTAGTCATGAATGTCGGAGAGGTTGCATTATTGGTGAATTCATAAACTAGTGAAGGTACTGTTTCCAAGCGCTGACGAGAGTTGTACAACATGGCGATGGTTTATTTGAGACGAATACCAGCCTCATTTGCAAGTCTTTACCTTGCCTTTCTCTGGCCGTCACCCTTCTTAATTGCTTGATCATCAGTTCGAGGTTCTTCTGTTATGCAGAATCTCCTCTACCCAGATGATATTGCTCTCATAAATTCTTTTTGTTGCTTTCTCTAGTTCACTATCGGTATAAAATTTGATTCTTTGGTTAGATCCTTGCCTTGAGAGTTGTTGTCTAGCTCTCTCTCTACCCCTTACCACCTACCCTTTTTCTGCTTTCTGCCTACCTTACACCACCACCTACCACCACCACCTGCTCTGAACCACCGTTTTGTTGAAAATATTTCTTTTTTAGTTTGATGAACCTTCTTTTCTTCAAAGCCCAACACAAATAAGTCTTTATAAATCTGATATGCAGTAAACGACTCAATACCTAAAATTAATACAAATAAATTGGAAGTCAATTATCATTTTCATAACCCTAATTAAGGTTTCATGCTAGGTCATCTCACATTTAATGATCATAAGATAATTAAGGCTTTTATTTGAAAGAACTTATATAATATGAGCTTAAGCATCTTCGAAAAGCATGTGGCCCATGGTTCGATCGAGCCCATTTTTAGAAGGAACAGACAGGCCATGGACTTCATTTTTGGTTCGATCTCGACACGAATTTTGCAGGTTTTGGTTAACTATAATCGTGTTTGGGTTGAAATCGTGTCTTGGATTTAATAAGCGTGTTATTTTCCTTGTCAAATTGGATAGCACAGATTTGAGATAAATATTGGTCAATTATATGATTTTAATATCTCGAATCAAAATTGCCAAAAGCATAAATTATTATAAGACAAAAGGGCAAATATGTAATAAATGTAATCATGATATAAATAGTTATTTTTCCCAAAACCCTAAACTTTCTCTACTGTTCACATTTTCTCCTCTTTTCCCATGCTTTCTCTCTCTATCGGATCATCTCTTCTTCACCTCTTCTCCATGGCTTACTCCAAGTTTTTCAATTTCTTTCTAGTTCTTCACCTAACTATGCTAATATCTTTTACAGGGTTCAAGTTTCAAAACTAATCCCATGTTTTTGTTCAAACACTAAAGTTCTCCCCTTTTCAGGTATTCCTTTTTAGCCCCATGAATGTCTTTGGTGCTTTGGTTAGGCCTTATCTGCTAGATCTTGTTCAGAAGATGATTTATGATGTTTTTGATTATACTGTAAAGATGTGGAAGCAATAAAATGGGAATTAGAAGAAAAATGTGGCCAAGGAAAATTTATTTTCAAGTATTTTATTTTCAGGTTTTCATTTCATTAAATTCTTTTTTTGTTGTCATGCTTGGTATTCTTGTGGCAATGGTATAAGTAAATCTCATCATTTTGCGATCGATATATTTCTAATTTTCGGTCTTTGCTTTTTTTTTTTATTTAAGCAGAAAAATATCTTATTCAAAATAAATTCAAAGCTTGATGTTGTAAGAGTAACAAATTAGATGTCGGAAGGTACCCTTCTGATTTTGAATGAGAAGAATGTTTTTAATTTTTTTATGAAAATAATCTTGGTTCAATTAATAATCGGTTTATATAGATTCGTCGATGTCATTTTAAATAATAATTGGGTCGTGTTTGAATTTTATTTTATAGCGTGAAATATTAATTAATTATCGTGTTCGAGGTTGATCAGGCTTAGCCTGAGAATACTTATAGTTGTCGACCACGAACGCGTTAAAGTAATTATATATATATATATATATATATATATATATATATATATATAGGGTGGGGCTTCGATTCCCCTTCTTACACATTCTAAAATTTTTGTTTAAAGTCTTGGCTGAATTAGCCTGCCTATTTAAAAAATTTTAAGGTTGGGATATGAGCCTAAAAACAATATGTGAAGCCTAATTGGGCTCGTTGGCTGATCAATGAGCCCATTGATCCACGGCTTGTGCTAGGCCACTGGCTTGGCCTATAGCTCTAGAGGAAATATGACCACAAGTTTTAAGCGGAAATTAGGTGATTTACTTTGGAACCCAAACGATGCTAGGGTGGCATAAATAGATGTTATGGATAAATTAGGATGACAACAATGAAACTCCATCCCAACCCACACCATTTATTTATATCTGTTTTAAGATATTCTATTTAAAATTAAATGGTGATAAGTATGAGAAAAATTCAATACCTACTCCATTCAACTTTAATTTTTGTTTTATATATATTTTAATATTTTTTTATTATATTAAAATTAATATAGTTCATAAAAAATAAAATTTTATAAATTATTCTATTAAAAAATATTATTATTATTATTTTATATTAAAATATAAAATAAAATAATTTTAAAAAAAAATTAATTTTTCGGATTTGAGCAGATTAAGGATGAGAACATGAAAAAACCCATCGGATGCCATCCTAGATGAATGATTATTGACGTAAATTACACTAACCAGTGACCAGCACGCATCATTTGCAAGAGATTGAAGTACATCCTTCACCGTCTCTTGCCATCTCCCTTGGTACCACATAGGACAAGAACAAGTATAATTTCTGGGCTAATGGCGCAAGTTTTGGATGTTCACGTGTTGATTCGAATCCTCACATTCATTTATATCTGTAAAATCAAAAGGAAAGAAATAAATAGTGTGATAATATATATAAATTGAAGTGTACCTTAGCCAAATTGGAAGTGTACCTTGGCAACCAAGGTCCAGGTATCAGATTCACTTGGTAACCCTCTGAGCAGTTGCAAGATAAGCCCAGGCCCAGTTCCTCTGTTCCCAGCTGCTGTTCCCCTTGCATATGTCACAGGTCTCAATTGCCCAATCTAACACCATAGGCACCTTCTTTACAGTCTTCAAATCTTTAAGATGGTTGGAGGAGAAGTTGAAGTAAGATTCTTCCACAACAAAGGCATAGCCATAGAGATTAAAAAAATTCCCAGATGCCAAGATAATTGCAGAAGCTGCCTGCTGAAGATTTATAGACAGCCCTTGGGGATGGAGATCTGGCAACAACCATTTCCAGAGCAAGATCCATTTTGGACACTTGAGATGCTGCCGCATAATGACACGCATCCACTCATGAAATGTTTCTTTTCCAATTTGGCACCTAATCAGACCATTTGTGTCGCCAACCAAAGTGAATTTGTTTCTGGTACTTGAGATGTTAGTTCAGCCGGATGTCAGTCCGTGTTCGTTAGAATAGGAGGGGTCGATGTCACCGGAACTGGTGCGACAGTCATGGCTTACATAGTTTAGAATCTGCAACTCACCATCCAGGGAAATATTCAGGACGGGGATATTATCTCCTTCTGGAGATGGTTCGCCTAATAACAGTTTGGGAGGGTTGGAGGAATGGTGCAAGTAACAAAGGAAGTCAGAGCTGAGAGACAGTGCGGCCCAAATCATTTATTGCCAAACGGATATGGGATGCTAACATCCCATCTATCTAGACAACAGCGCTTTCCTTAGCTTGACCATTAACGTCTGTTGCAGCAGCTGCTGCAGAAGTACTACTAAAAGATGCTATTAGCAGCAGCAGCAAACCAATAGCGCGTGAATTCCTGCTAATCTATCCTTTCACTTCTTTCTTTCTGTTTCAGCTGAATGAGATAGCTGATTAATTTCGGTTTGGAGAACTTCCTGCGAGTGTTAGCCGTCTTTTATTGATGAGATTCATCGAGACTTTGGGAGGGAGCTGGGAGGACCGAGTCAATGTACGAAATTTCTTAGCAATATCCCATCTCATGCTTCTCAGAAACTAACAAATTCAGAAAGAAAATTCGACACATGTACTACTGTTTGACGGATAGGAACTATATTCTCTAGATGAGGTTGGACTAGTTGACAAGGTGCACATGGAATAAATAATTGTAGCATAGGACAAATAATTATATGAAAAATCCATCTGTAAAATTAAAGTAAAAATAGCCTCCTTTTCACTCCATTTTCTCTTTTAACATATTCTTTGTGAACAAGAAGAAGAACGCATCAACTATTTACATATTTTTATCAATCTATTTTTAATAAAGTAATTATTAGTATATATACCAGGAGTTTTATTTGTTTCGTTGTTGGTTGTGCATCGTGCAGCATGCTGTTTTTATGTGTTGATCACAAACGTTTTTGTTTTTCGTAGTCTTATTCCATCTATATTAATTGAAGTGTACGTACTACATACCTTGGCAACCAGGGGGGTCGGGGTATGGATTCCATGGTAACCACGAGGCGGGTTACCATGGCCAGACCCACTTCACTAAGATGGCTGATGAACACGTGTAGAAGGCGACAGTAAATCATGAAAAAAAGCGAATAAGCACAGAAATCATGTGGGAATAACATTTTTATTGAGAAAGAAAAAGATGAAAAAATGTGTAAATGAATTATTTCAAGCGAGATGATAAAATTACTCTTGCTTTGGTTAAAGAAAGAGATAGCGAGAGAAAAGTTGAGATATAGCAGGGGCTGAAGTGCATATATTTTAAGATTTAAAATTTTATTGTTCTCGGATGAATTTTTATATCTTATATAAAATTTCCATAAGATCTCATAATTTGTTTAAAATGAAAAAGTTAACTCATCAATGACGAGAATTATTGCTCTAACAAGAAGGTTTAGACTAAAATAAATAATGAGATTCTATGCCTTCAGCTGTATTATTATGAGACACATGCAAGCAAAGATTTTATTATTATAATTTTAAATCTAACTAAAAATATTATTTATTCATCTATCCATTTTTTACTTTATTCATTTGTTGGAACTTAATGCAACACTTAATATTTTTATTCAATAATCTAAATTTAATCACACGATTAAATAAAATCTAATATTGAAATTTGATACATTATCATGAGTATTATAAAAATTTCTTCGCAAAAGACAAGTCAGGATAGGACAAATAAGCTTTCAACACGATTAAATAAAATATAATATTGAAATTTGATACATTATCATGAGTACTATAAAAACTTTCTTTGCAAAAGACAAGTCAGGATAGGACAAATAAGCTTTCAAAAAAAAAACCATGGGAAAAATGAAGTCTTTCATGTCGGTGACATTTTTTAAATTTAGCAATCAAACTTGACTTAAAGATCATCAATTTATGGAATTGTGAGGCCGAGTTCATTCATGAATCATAGACTGTTGACTCATGAGTCGTTGGCGGCAGTCAATGCGATGTACCCTTTTGATACTTTAAGTAAGTTTTTTTTTTTTTAAATTTATTTTAAATTTTTTTAGAATTCTTTTTAAAATAATTACCAAGCATAACCTAGGATGATCTTGTTTCACAACAAACTTTAAAAAAATGGAAAATTGATGTTTAGATTTTTTATTTTTTTTAATCTATTTATATTCATTGTTTATTTCTATTTAAGTCAGTATTTTTAGATAAAAGGATTGAAGGTTGATTTGGGTTTTGCTCTAAAAGTTTATTTTAGGTAGATTGTCGATTGATAGGTCCATTTGGTAATGCCCCATTCTATCATAGATTTGATGGTGCCCCTATTGGATACGCCAGAATGATAAATTAAAATGAATATTTTGTTTTTATTCACAGTTTCCGTTGGAATGAAAAATGAAAATGAATATTTTGTTTTTATTTATATTCTTGGATACCATTAAATTGAGATAAAGTACATAAATACCCTTATTTTTACCTCACTTGCACTCAAGTATCTTTCAAGATGCCTAACTTTAGCTTTGGTAACTCCAACCATGCCATGTGATTAGAAAAGGACACATATGGACATACGTCCATTAAACTCTTTGTTAAAAACACATTGCAATTTCCAACCTAGTTCTTGACTTCTTTTTAAACATAAATGGATACGAGCTACACCAAATAAACGCCGAGGTTATATGAGTCCCGAGCAGGGTTTGGAAAATAGCGCACCCACTTGTCAAGCCTAGCCGAAAGGTAAGCCTAGCTGAAACGCCTTGGCCCCAGACACCCAAAACGAACCCGGGGCCATTCGCCTGTGCCAATAAGACGACAACTGGAAGTTCTACGCCCTATAAATCAAACTAAATCTTATCAGTAAGGAAAGTAGGATAATTCCTAATAATAGCTTATCTTGTAAATCAAACCGAATTTCACTAATGAGGGAAGCAGGATAATTCTCAATAACTGCTATCTCATTATCCCTTATTAATCCGATATCGACAAAGCGCAGTAAAATACCCATCCAACGAGTTAATCCTACCATCATCCAATCGAAACATACGCTATAAATATCAGCCACCCCACGGCGAAAGCGACGTTAACATTCGCCTCTGCTACTGGATCTTTTCTCTCAAGAGGAGGACCGACTGAGACGAGCGCCTACGGCGAAACCCCGCCGATCCTTTTCTTTCATGTTTTCAGGAAAGACAAAATCCAAAGCCAACTGACCGACCAACAACAGCCCAGCCTAGCCTCAACGATCCTAACATCGCTCCCCGCCCGATTAAAAATGCATCATCAAGTCCGAAAAAAAGTTCAAGGGAAAAGTGAGATACAAGTGCAAAACTCGAGAACATTTATGCGTCTTATCCCAATAGATTTCACAAGTTTAATTTTATATTTGGGACATGACACCATAAATAGATCATATGATTCATAGAAGAGAGTAACTAACGTACCAAAGACACCAAAATAGTCAAGAAAAGCATATGGTTAATATGTCTAGAATGAGCAATGAAAACATATTAAAAATATAGAGATAACACATACAATTAGATAAAATAAAGTTTTCAAATAAGAATTAGTCCTTTCACATGAAAGAAATGGTCTGCTTGACATTGTTTTCCTAAACAGCTTTTTGCTCTATAAAAAAAATAGCAAAACATATTTGACAATCAAAACGATTTATTGTTTTTGTTTTTAAAAATGAAAATATAATATTTTTAAATAACATATTTTAATTGTTGTAACTTGTTTTACTTTTTTTTTTTTAATTGTTGGACTTATTTTTTTAATTTAAAAATAATTGTATATAAACGTAGACTAATTAAAAATAAAGCACAATATAAATAAATGATTTTTAAATCATAATTAAAGATATTAAATTTAGACTAAAAACCTTTTAAATTCCTAAATAAACATTTATTACATAAAATATTAAAGAAAATTTTCTAAAAAACCTATTGTCTAAAAGAGTTTTAAAACAATTATCGAATCTGCCCACAATTATCAAGTCAAGGAAGGTTGACACTAGTCATTAGTTCGAATCTCTTAGAGAATTTACTTTATAATTAACTTTAGTTTCTTTATTACAAGTTTCTAATAAGTTATTGGGAAAAATAGGTTTCCCTACTTATATATAAAAATATTTCGTACATCGCGATCGTAAGAAAGAAACAGTAGAATTAGTACACGCTTCAATTACGATTCTATTAGTTTCAAAGATACAAACGAACTTAAAATTACCCTTTTGTTACGATAGTAGATGAGCAGTATATTAGATAAACTACAACCATAACATAGTGCATCTATTATCATAACTTATCTATCACCAATATTTTAAAAATTGAATTAGAAAAATAATCGCTTCACAGTTTAGTGATCAAATAGATGATCAAACTGTGGTTTTAAATATGACAGTATAAATATATATTTATATTTATTAAAATTTAAAATACTTTTAAAAACTTAAAATAAGTATTTAATTAACAATTAAATATATTTAATTTTATTAAATAAAATATGTAAGGACACATAAGTATAAAAATATATTAAAAATGTAGTCACTGTATGTGTTTTTGTGAGGCAAATGTACAAAAAAACCCTATACTTTGTTTAGAGACCCATACCCCCTTAATGGAGATTACTGTTACTGTCAAATGCCGACGTGGCGGCAGCTGAGGTGGCAAAAAGCCCTAATCGATTTGGGGCTTCCATTTTGCCAAAGAAACTTAATTTACATTTTAGTACAATTCGACATCTCTATTTTCATATCTCCTGTTGTTGATCATTAAAGGCACTGTACACTCTTCTACTGATTCAAACTTTCTAAAGAATTGAGATATTGTTTTCAATTACAATTTACATTGAGTGTTGGGTTGGATTTTATTCCGTACAAAGCTATTACATTGTTATGCCGGATTTCATCATTGTTTTTGATCATATATTGCAATTTTACATTTTTTTAAGATTATTCCTAAATTGATGTGCAGAAACACAAGTTTTCCAAGATAAATCTTTAAGAAATTTTATTTATTTTTGGTATTTTGTTGTTTATGGAAACTTATATATTTTTAAATTATTTTGATCTAAGTATTGATGAATTAAAATAAATAAAATTGATTTGAAATGATAAATAAATAATATGTGAGATTTAATTATATCTCTTTTTTCCCTCGTCTCTTATTTTTTTTTTTTTTTTTTTGTCTTCAAATTTTCAAGAACCAAAGATACTTACCGTTTACAAGGTCAATTGGTTCTATCAATGAACGGGAGGCACGCAGTAAAAACAATAAGCAAATAGGGATAGAATTGACGAAATTAGGAAGACCCATAAACCCATTGATAGGGTTTGAAAAATGGGCTCGCAAGTCCACTCACTAAGCCCAAAGACATGGTAGCAACAACACAATACCCAGTCCCTACTCAAATTTCAAAACGAAGGCTCCTGGCCACTAGGTCCAAAGACCATCTGATGAATTAAAAGGTCCATATCCCGCAAATCGTGATTGTATTCGCAATACTTTAAATGTAATAACCCCTAACAATATATCATCATGCCGATCCAATCAAATCTTATCAATAAGGAAAGGAAAATAATAACAGATCATCGCTACCGGATTCTCCCCCACGCGAAGGAAGATTATCTCAAATAAACAAATTTCTTCTAATCCATAACTAAACTGACATCGATAAGAAAATCCCATCCACTAGAACAAATCCTAGTTACGCTCCAACCTGGCCGGACATTTACTATAAATACATGGTCACCCCAGCAGTGAAAGGTACGCACTCCTAGAAGCAAAAACATTCGCCCTCTAAGCTGTCTAAGCATTCTATCTCTTTCCTCGTAGCAACTGACTTAGCATCTGAGCGCCACTGGCGGCCCCCTCGCCACCCCTTTCCTCTTCTCGCTTATTTGCGTATGGTGTTACGAATTGGTTTGCAGAACGATATCATAGCAGCTCATACTTTTAGCCCGACGATCCAAAAGCCCGTCATCCCAGCTCACAAACAATCCGGTCCAAATCTTAACGACTTCACACGCCCACCCCAGCCCGGCTGAAAAAGGCATCATCATTGGCGCCTGGCTCGTGGGAACGACAGCCTTATATAAATATAATCGATTTCGCCATCGATGGTATCAACCCGAATGAGCAAGGGTGGAGCAACGCCTAATCCGCCAAAGATGCGTGATCCACCAGGACGCTGACAACAGACCCGGGATGCAGAGGAAGCAATGCAAGCCATCACGAACGGCGGAAGCACTACCACAATCAACGCCCGATGAAGAGTTAACAACTTACTGCATGCATGCAACATCCACCCGGAGACACTATTGCACTCCAGATATTGGCAACGCCTCCATGAGGAGCAACACGGCCACGAGCATTCCCGAGGTGTTAAACAGCAGAGTCCAAACCCGAAAGCCAAGGGCACCTGACCACACCGTCCCCCGAGGAGGAGGGAAACGAAACAATGCCTCCTGAGGCAGTCGCGAACGAAGAACTACATCACCCTCAACCAGGAGTAGGAGAGCAATCATGGGAGCAGAGGTTTAGGAGCCTTCAACAAGAGCCTCACCGTGAAGGAGGTGTCAAAGATCGCCCCGCACACTACTGACACCTCGATGCCAAAGAACCGAATCACTCTTCACGTTCGAGGTGCTACGCTACCCCTTCCAAATAAATTCGACGCCATTAAGTGGAAGCATTCGATGGAATCAAAGATCCCACGACCACCTCAATACATACAAAATCAAATGGAGTTACATGGATATCAAGACCCTGCGGTGATGCAGGCTTTCAAGCACCACGACAAAAGGCCCAAACTCGGGCCCGGTTTAATAGAATTCCACCTTCATCAATTCCTCTATCTCGGGAGAACTATCCATCAAGGCTCGCCTCCCACTTCATCGGGCCGTGACGTACAGAAACCCGGTGCTACCATCTATTAACCACGCTGTGGCTCGTGAGGAAAGTCTCAAGTCCTAATGCAAAGATTCAACGCCGAAAGTCCCCAAGATAGACATACCCGAGCGAAAAAATTCGCGAATCATCGCATTCATTGTCGGGTTAGGAGTGCAAACAAGGATCCGGCGTTTTCCATCTCAAAGAACCCCCAGCCAAGCATGGCCGAGGTGCTCGCAAAAGCAGAGAAGTATATAAACGGCGAAGAAGTTCCTCATATCCAAAGAAGGGAGCCTCCACCCATAAAAGAGAAGAGTGGGGCGAGTAAACGACGAGGACGGGCCCCAAAAGACAGCTATCGTGAAACATCCCCAAAGAAAGATGGAGAACGATCTCCTAAAAAGGCGTGGAAACCCTGCTGATCAGCTCAGTCCACCGCAGAATTTGAAAGACAACGACGTTTATTCGCCCCCCGATTCACTCTAACGGCCTCAGCGGTCACAGTCCTACATGAAGCGGAACGAAAGCGCACTCCCGAGGTGGCCAACCCAAATGAAGCTCCGATCCCGCCTACAAGGGAACAAGTATCAAGGAGTTCCATAGGACTATGACACCGTGACCTGACAATCAGATACATCTGAAGAGAGAAATAGAGCACTTAATGCCGCGATACCTCCGGCGCTTCATATCTCCGCAGGGTCGTCCAACTGTGCCCGCGAATCAAACCCGCAGCAAGGCCCCAACTCAACAAATCACGTCAAGCAGACGACGACCAAAGACTCAGCAACCTAAGAGAAACTATGTGATCTCGGAGGATTCGCAGGAGGAGGAGAGTCTAATCACTTAAGGTCCACCAAAGATCGCCAACGGAATAGAGGAAATACAAGCTTAGATCCAAACCCGCTACCTGGCCGACACGTCCATCACATTTCCACCGTATCCGAGGGATGTCAACATCCCCATGACAACCCATTGGTGGTTCGCTAATCGTACAACAAAACAAGCCATCTGGTTCTAATTTGACAATCTAGCTCAATGACATCATCTTTAAGGGCCAAACAAATGGGCATCGAGAGAAAACTGAGCTCGCTAACACACATCTACTAGGGTTCCTGTGGAAAAGGTATTACCTCCGGGGCTCATCACAACTAGTGCTCACCTGAGAGCCCCCCGTCAAAGTAAACGACAATGCTCGATTCCTCGTCAGACACCCCATCGCCTACAATATGTTGTGTTAGAAGACCCTCTCAACGCGATAAAAGCCATCCTCCGCATACCATATGATGACCAAGTTCCCAACCATACACGGAGTAGACTGCCCGAGGAGATCAACGGTGGCCGTAGAATGCTACACAAAGATCCATTAAGTAGCAATGACAACGTGAATGTGACGGTATTGACATGGACGAGGTGCTCACCCGACCCGAGCCCCCTCGGGCGAGCTAGGAACCAATATCACGATGACGACTAACATCTCGCCCCATCTACCCAAGCTAGCGAAGACCTCAAAAGCCCTTACTCTCGCTGAGATGTAATGCAGACGCCTTCGCATGGAAGCAAAGTGCATATGGGAGGAATCGACCACAAGACCACTATAGGCTGAACACTGCACCGCCTTTAAACTCGATCGCAAAAGTGAAGGAGCTTCGCGCCAGAGAGAAAAAAGCCATCAACGAGAGGTCAGTAAACTCCTCCGTGCAAGAGCAATCGTGGAGGCTCGAGTATCCGGTGATCGCACCGTGACTCGGCCAAAAAGCAAATGGCAAGTGGCGACCAGATCGACCACCGACATAAACAAAGCGTGCCCAGCGACGCTTCCTTCGCTAAGGATCGACCATCGCGGACGCGCGACACGGGCCATGAACTTCGCTTACGGATGCCTTCTCCTACTACAACCGTGATCAAGATGGACCTAGACGACGAAGAAAGACCTCATTCACATAAAGACAAGGAACTTATCATATCGCTGATGCCATCTTGACCAAGAATGCGTGAGCCACCTATCGTAGGTTAGGTGAACCGAATAACTGTAAATGTATAGGCACAACTATGGAGGTATACATAGACGACATGCTGGTAAAATCCACCACAGCCGAGCTCCACATTGCTCACCTCTCCGAGGCGTTCCAGATCCTGAGAAATTACAACATGAAACTGAATCCGGCCAAATGTGCCTGGGGATCACGCAGAATTCCTCGGGTTTCATACCAATCACCGAGAATCGGGGCTAAATCCGCATAAAATAAGGGTCAGGCTCGCATATGCCATCACCATCGTATAAAGGAACCAACTAATTAACAGAAGGATCGCGCCTTGCCGATTCGTGATCCAAGGCGAGTGACAAGGCTAACCTTCTTCTAAGTCCTAAAGAAGGCCTAATGGGATGTGAAGGTGAAGAAGCATTCACAGCGATTAAAACATACTTGAGTTCCCTCCGCCCATTCTAGTAAGTCCTATCAAGTGGAACTCCTCACTCCCATACTTACCGCATCGCACTTCAACCAGCGCCTTCCTCACTGGGAGATAAAGAGCGAATACAAAGACCTGTAGCCATTATCAAGAGACCCGTGCTCTAAGAGGAGCAAGACATAAGAGGTACCCAAAGAAGGAAATTAATTTTGCCTGCAACTGCAGTCCTAGCTTCGCCATATTTCTAGCTCATACCATGTGGTTCCAACTCGAATACCCGCTGATGAAACAAGTGTCAGATAAACCGTAGACCTTCTAAGGTCAGATGAAGGGCCATGAGTCGAGCTTAGTCTGATATCGATACGTGCCAAACTCGGCAGAATAAAAGGGCAAGTCTTCGCCGCCGACTTCGCGGATGTGTCGAAAAACGCTGTGTAAAATGTACGCCTATGTGCGCAAAGGCACGCTGGGCTCTTCCCAAGTAGTATAGTGTACTACACACGGAGATCGATCCACAGTGGATGTGTATTTGGACTACAAAGGTTCGACTTTTTAGATAATATTCAAGAGATGATTTTAGAAAGAAAGTGAATATGTGAAAGTTCGATCAAGTTTTAGATTCTAATGAATTAATGTATCAAGATCAGGTTATGTCTCCCCGTCACGTCGTAATGGGATTATTTCTTAAAGATATTATTATTCAATACATTTATAAGTTGTCAATGGCGGGGTGATCTTACTTACGAGATATCCTCTCTCAAGGTATATCCGCCTATCTCATGAATAGAGTTGAGTATATCTCTATCCCAACTCAGTATTCCGAAATGCTTAAATGTTCTAACCCCAGATGCTACCTTCAGATCTGAATATCTCTATTTACCGAATCAACCAAGGTCGCTCTACCCGTGATCCCCGGGATAACCTCATCTCTCGACCCTGGGATTCCAAAGGTGATTATGCCAATGTTGGCGGGGGACATTACCATATAACAATCAGAGATATGTATGCAAATGCAAACCAAATGATAAACAATCGAATAATATAGTACTACACTTTAATCCATCAATTGGGATGATGTGGTTTACCACAACCTCTAGATATAGATCTAGAACATACCGAATGATAGCATGAAAATGTTTAGTATTAAAACATCATTCTCAAATAAAAAAATGAGAAATAAAGATAATCCCACTAAGTCTATGTCACTGGGCCCGAATTCGCGGCCTTCGCTCGCACGCCTCCCCGCCTCCTCGACCAGCCATTCGTGCTTTAAATGATGAGATGCGTGATCTCAGACCGACCGCCGCGACGCTGAGACGCCACGACGCCGCTCGGATTGTCACCGCGATTGTCGACCCAACGTCAGCGACAGCTGGGACGCTCACGACGCGGAACGCCGACGCTTGGAACGTCACACGTAGCAACCACCCCCCGCTTTCGCCCCCATTGCTCCGGTAAGTGCTTCCAACAACCGCCTTTGCCCAATGTACTGCATCCAAGCCAAACACCAACTTGAGTCTGTTTCACAAAACAATGTGAAATTACTATAAAATAAACATGAAAAAGGAAAAACCGACGCGTATAATATGAGTGTTTTGTGCACTCATCACACCCCAACTTAGTTTCTCGCTTTGTCCTCAAGCAAGAACCCACTCTAAATCAACACACACCAACATAACTAAACTAACACTAAGACGCTGTTACATGCTGAAAATGGAGGATCGGGCCAGATCGACTCACACCTACCGCCGCCTAAGTTCATGTGACGATACGTATGTTCGACTTTCCTAAACTCACAATTAACCAGTGGAAGTGACTAGTGTCTCAAATTCCATGGTCTTCAATAACCTTTCCCAATGACCCCATGTGCGTATAATGAACGGACCTCCGTTGTATGCCTAGACCGATACCCCAAACTTAAGCTCAATTCACCTATTCGGGAAGAAGCCAACTCGTGAAAAGATAGAACACACCCATTCTATTCATGTCAAACACGAAGACTTCCTAAGTACCTAAAAGAAATGAAAGAAGACCTAGCCAAGAAGTTTTAGCTATGTTCCCGTAGCTGGATCCCACGCAGGATTCCCACCAGCTTACAAGGGCACTGTGCATTAAGTTCCCTTCAAACTTCACCCTAACACTAAATCAACCTAAAGGCCCTAGTAGTGGAAAAATCCATCTTCTGGTCCCATGTAGCGGTAGTGAAGTTAATGACTCCCAGCCGCTGGCTTAGGTGCATTAGGGCTTCAAAGGCCCTGACTGCATCTGGATTCCGATTGGATGATCCACTTATTCTAACCCACAAGAACTTTTTCTTCTTTTTCACTTTTTATTTTTTATTTTTTATTTTATTTATTTATTTATTTATTTTTAGTCAGCCTGGGCTTATAATCCTCTTGATCGGGTGTCCTATCACTTAGATGGTTAGAATCTCCCAAGGTTTATCGAACTTAAGTAGTTGGTCTCGACACCTATGCATACCCTCGAAGGTCGTGAGTGTGTGAGGATAGATCATCGAGAAATAGTTTTCGACTACCTGTGATTGGTTCACTAAACTTTTTTCACCTATTCAACCTAATTACCATCAAATATCAGATGCATTTGAACAACCATGTTAATCGTGAATTCAGTCCAAAAGTGATCCTCAATTTTTCAAATACGGCACATGTGTGACACGCAATTACTACATATAAGAATGTCTGAACATGACACGAACTAACACATGACTCATCAACCGAAATGGAAAAATAACCGAAACTAAATAGAAACACAAGAATAAGGCCGAACAAACAAAAACACTATAACAACACTAAAAACAAACATAACAAACAAAGTAACAAACAACTAAACAAAACAAACACGATCACTCCACAATAAACACTCTCCCCCAAATAAAGATTCAAGGTCCTAATCACCAAAACAAACAGAGGTGAAGAGACTCCCGTGATCATCAAGTGGGGCTGCGAAAGCCGTGAGCCGGGCGAGCCGAGCCGCAAGGCCCGGGCTCGCGTAAAATAAGGCCCCAGCCGGCCACCGAGGCATATCCGCACCCGAGGCCCATATCTTCAGGTGACGAGGACTCGGTGCTCCTGGGTCTCATCCCAGAATGCGTCGAAGCGCTCAGTAAGTGAGAGCACCGGGTCCTCGGGATCGGGTGAGGGACTGGATGGGGCTGCCTCCTGAGGCTGTAGGGGTGGTGGTGGAGGTGGGTGGGACGAGGACTGGCCAATGTCTCCCTGGGGATCGCCCAGGAAGCCATAACGAGCCTGATAGTCATGCAAACGATCTCATCCGGAGGGCTCCATGACCTAATCATAGACTTCAGGTCGCGGACACTGTGTGTGTCCCGGGGCTGACCGAAATGGCCTTTATAGGGTGGAGCCAGGCCTCATTATCGTCGAGGGGCACCCCGGCTTGTTTGCACAAGCCAAAGATAAGGGGTGCTCTGCTCATCTTTGCGCCCCAAGTATGTGAGGATGGCATCCTCGATAACCCGCCCAACATCAAGGGTAGTATCCTATAAGATGGCAAGAAGTTGGAGTTGTGGCACTTGCAGTCACTTCACACACGTCGCCGGGCCAAAATGAGATCACGACGCGGATGAAGCCGTGCCGACCTGGGGAATGAAGGCCAAATGCTTGGCCTCAAGTGACTCGCATGGCCCGCACTATTGACTTTCCACTCACCCCGCCATTAGTCAATACTGTGAGATAACCCTGTGGTAGTCGTAGGCTCGTGGAGCCGATCGAATCCATCCGGCGGACATGCTTCAGATTGTAATAACTATTGATCGACCGCGACTCAAAGTCGACCATCACGCCCGCACTCGAATTTCTTCATGACACGGGAGGCAAGATCATGAACTCGGCGACCACACTCATCGCTTGTCGACGAGGTGGTCAGGCACAAGGCACGCCATCCCTTAGTCGCAATGGTCTTGCGAAAAGTCATCGTGGCGGTGAAACCCCTTCTCTCGATGAACGACGGCTTTTTGCAAACGGTGCCAAACCGATCAGCTATGACTCGTGATTCACAAACCACGTGATCGTAGCGGAGTCATCCCGCTGACCGATCCGACAGGCGCAATTTCTGCCTTCCGCATAATGATCTAGAACTGGGCAGTGGAAACAAATCAAGCACTCCAACGACTTAGACAAAAAAAACAAACACCTAAGCAGCAATTCAAAACTACCAAGGTACGAATCCACTTAAAGGTGACTCAAAACCAAAATAGACCTACTAATACCCTAAACTTGAACCTAAAGACTCTAGACCAAATTTGTGAGATGCAATGGTAATACCAGAGGGCCAATGGCCCAGGGCGAGCCTTAGGAAACCTCGATGTAATTGGGAATGCCACAATGACGAGAAACCCAGTGGAGATGATGAATCGGGAGCGTAAAGTGGTCGGAGGAGGCTTGATGTAGGGACTCAGGAGGCCAGGAGTGTGATAGGGGCCTTCGGGACGGGACGGAAGGCGAAGGTGCTGGGGTTCGGTCGGGGAGGTTGGCCAAAGGTGAAGAGCAAAATGGCCTATTTTGGCCTTAAACGAGCGCGTCGCGGCCCGTTCACGGAGGAGGCTAAGGCCAGCGTCGCGGCGTTCGGTCGACGTCGCGGCCCGTTGGTCAACGTCGTGACATGACAGAGAGTGGGATTAACAACGTCGCGACGTTGAGTGTCAACGTCGCGACGTTCTAGAGGCTCATTAAAATCCACGTCGCGACGTTGGAAATCCACGTCGCGACGTTCGGAAGGTGCAAAGGTGGGCGTCGCGGCGTGGATCTCAGCGTCGGCGTTAGGAAAATTCGATTTAGCGTCGCGGCGTTGAACGTCGCTGACGTTGGAAACGTCGCTCGCGGCGTTCTGAGGAAGAAAGGTTCCCAAAATTTTGCATTAAGCGTGCGAAGTTCGCGGGAACCTCCCCGCTGGCAAATGTGATACTGCGGACCTGTAATGCTCTGCAGACTTGATCTCCCCGGTACCTCTGTGTTCGAGGTCTGAAAGAATAAGCAAACGAGGCGGATAACTTGGGTGCGTGGACCGACAAACTAATATTACTTAAAGCAATCATAAAGAGCAGAAGAGACGAGGTGTCCTCGGGAAAGAGAAAGTGTAAGGAAACTTGGGTTGCCTCCCGAAGCGCTATGTTTAATGTCGTTAAAGCTCGGCGACCTGAATCTCAATGTGCTTTCGGGGCAAGACTCCGTGTCGCTTACTACACTTACGTCTGCGGCTCTCGAAGGAGATAGTTGCTTGAAATACCTTGAGGCTTCGCCACCATAAACTCTGACTATTCGTTGGGTGGTGGTTTGTAAATGTGCCTTTCTTAGGATGTGTAATACGCTACCCAGGTGTGAAAAGACCTTAGTCCTTTGTGAAGGCGGACCATGAGGACTGAATTTCCACAGGAAAAGCTTTAGGCGGGAATTGGATAGAAGAACTTGTTGTCATTGTGAACTCCTTTGCAGTGATGTGTTTGTCGTGCGGGCTTTAGTCTTTTCCTTATAAATCGGGGCGTTTTCATACGACTGCATTTAGATTCGTCTAGTTCGAGTTGGAAGCGATCGTTTCTCGTGACGATGCCATTATCCGTATTTATCGAGTGGCTGATAGGCTCGATGCTCTAATTCTCTTTGAAGATGACCGCGCTTTACCGCAAACAATTACGAGCGGTGACATACCCCGAAGGAGTTTTAAATCTTTGTGCGGGGTATGCACGGAGTGCATCGATCCGTCTTTTGAACCCGATCTTTCAGGAACATTAGCGTCTTCTCGAGAATGTACTTGATTTCTCGGTTTGATACCTGCGCATCCGTTAGGCTGGCCGTTGAGTATGCAGAGATGTACGATGGCGTACCCGTACTTTTGCAAAACCTTATCAATTTACCTTGTACGAAATAGGTACCATTATACGTGATCAATGCTCGGGGTTCCAAAGCGTGAGAATATGTTCTTTGCATGAGGGTGGAGTCACAACCTTGGCATCATTGGTGCGTGTAAGGGATCGCCTCCACCCACTTTGAGACATAGTCTCTTGCCCGGCCAAGATGTATAAGTTGCTATATGATCACGATGGTCAATGAAATCTATCCCCATAAATCAAACTAATTCTACCTCGAAATGGATGCATGGGTAGCTCGTCCTTTCTAGAGATGTTCCCCATTCGATTTGACATTTGTCACAAGTGAAGCAGATTGATGAGCATCTTTAAATAAAGTAGGCCGGTAAAACCCGATTGGAGTAAGCAAAATTTCTATTTGTTCTCACGGCCGCAAGTGCCCACACACGGTGAGAGTGTGAAAACTGATAGTTTAAATCTTTGTGCATTTCATCTTTAGGCACCGCATCTCCCTTCATCACTGCGATCGGCATAGTGTACGTAAAGAATTGGCTCCTCGATAGTAGTGTTTTCAAGTGTCACGAAAAAACCTCTTTTCGTTGATTGTTAAATTAAGGGGGCTACTTTAGCCACGAATAATTCACATAATCTGCCGAACCATGGGCGCCCTCTTTTCCTCAATGGCTAGAAAGTTTCTCGTGCAGAATTCTTCATTCATTGGAACATCATCTTTGGCCCCTTCCGGTCGTGAAAGATGGTGCCCTTATGAGTTTTCAGTGCCTTTCTTGTCTTTAATTTCGCCAATTCTTGCAAGCAAAGGACCCACGAATTAATCGGGGTTTGGCATCTTTCTTGGTCATCAAGTACTTAATGGCAGAATGATCAGTGTGCACCACGACCTTGTTGCCAATCAAATATGGCCTGAACTTGTCGAAAGCAAACACAATGGCCAACAGTTCTTTCTCTGTAGTAAGCATAATTGATTGAGCATCATTCAAGGTTCTACTAGTACTAATAGATTACGAAGATTTTCTCGTTGCCTGATTGCCCAATCGCGAAGTCGGCGTCACGCACATGAGTTCAAATGGAAAGAAGACCAATGCGGTGCCCACGCAACCATTAGGAGATTTGAAACCAGCTTATCCTTCAACCATGAGAATGCATGCAAACATTGAATCAAACTCAAGAGTAGGATCCGCTTGGTAGGAGGTTAGACGGTTTGCGTCTGACAAAATCCTTGATGAACCGCCTATAGAATCCAGCGTGGCCTAGAGAGCTTGAATCCCTTTTTGCGACGGGGGTGGAGACCCAGCTTTTCAATTGCTTCAATCTTAGCCTATCTACCTCTATCCCTCTTGTTGAAATCCAGGTGTCGAGATGATACCCTCTTGTACCATAAAATGACACTTTTCCCGATTAGGTACTAAGTTTGTCTCTTCACATCTTGCCGGTCTGACTCTCGAGTTCTCTAAACATTTGTAGATAGATTTCCCATTACTTGAAAAATCGTCCATAAAGATCTGATTGTCTTTTCCTGCATGTACGAGAATATGGCCATCATACGCTAGATTGAAAAGTACGGTGCATTGCCCTGGATCAAGAAAGGGCATCTGCTTGAATGCGGCGTACCATAAGGACAAGTGAATGTTGTCTTCTCTGATCTTGAGGAGCTATGAGCCAAGGTCATAGCCGGGAATATCCATCCAGCCAATGTATTCTGCTTAGGCTAATCGATCGAGCATCGATCTAGAAAGCGGCAATGGAAATGATCTTCCGAGTGGCCTTGTTCGGTTTGATAATCATCCACAAATCCTCCTGCCCGTTAACTGTTCTAGACGGCGGTAGAATGTTGTTTCAGTCACATTATGTGATTATTTCTCCACTTCTTGACACTACGAACTAGGCTTACCCATACAGCATCGAAATAGAATTACATCGCTGATATCTAGCCATTTTAGAACCTCTTTCCGGACTACCTCCTTCATTGTCAGATTTAACCTCCTCTGCGCTTCCACTGAAGGTTGATGTCCATCTTAATAAAATCTGATGCATACTTTATGGAAGGACGAATCCCTTTTATATCGACTAGAGACCATCAGGAGTGCATGTTTGTGATCTCGAAGGACCCTCGATAACTTCTCTTCTCTAGTGCGGTCAAAGATCTGAGATAATCATGGGTAGCGTAGATTCTCTACCCAAGGTATGCATACTTCAAATGGCTAGGTAGAGGTTTTGTTCATCTTGAGGCGGTTGCTTTCGATCGATGGGACCGGCGTTTAACTCCTTGCCCAGAAGTTAGAGTATTTCAGTCTATTGTGTCTGAAAAGGAGTCCATCCATTTAACATATTCATACACCTCTGCGCTCGAGGTTCTCGGACTCATTTCTCCACTAGGCCCTGGTCTCAAAGGGTCGGTGAGACCACTTCGGCTAGACACTATGGCCTCTCTTGGCCCCCGGCCGTGGAAGCAGAAGTATCACTTTCTCTCTTGGGTGTCTCAGCCTCGAACACGTTGAACTTTGCGCCGTCTTCTTGTGCTCATAATTTCGGTTCTCCCCTACGGGCATCAATCATTGCTGCGCGGTTGCAAGAAATGGTCTGAGATTATCGGTATTTCTTTATCTTCCTCCATATCAATATAATAAAATCGATTTGGGAAGATAAATTTGTCTGACAACTACCAAGACCTCTTCTATTATCCCTCTTGGATTAGCAAGATCGTAAATTTGAAGTGTAGTTGTGATCGAGCGGGCTTCACCTAATCCCGACGTTTGAAAATGGATTGAGGGCATAAGATTAATGCTGGCACAGGTGGGCTCTCTCGAGATAGCATTTCCAATGGTGCGAGGATAGTGAAATTTGCTGGGTCCTTGAGCTTTGCGGCGGCTTCCTCTCGAAATGTACTTTGCATTCACTCGATTAAGTTCGTTGTTTCAAAATCAGCTAATCTTCTCTTAAGACAAATGTCTTTAATAAATTTTACATAGCCCGGCGATCTGCTCTAGGGGCGTGACAAATGGGATATTGATGTGGCTTTGAACACTCCATGAATTTAGTGAGTGCTTATCGGTTTATGCTTCTTGAGGCAATGGGGGTAAAGGAAGCTGATATCTTTGGCCTTTGCTTGATAGAGTTCTCGATGATTGTTTCTCACCGAGAACATTCTTTATGCATCATCTTTTTGCTCTGGCTGAATGACCTTCTCAGTCTCTAACTGTTCTATGACTGGGGGTTGTAACTGTATTTCCAATTCTTTCCCACTTCTCAGCATGACTGCTTTAACATGCTCATTCCCATCTCTTCTTGGGTTTACTTCGAATTGCTTGTGCAAGACACAGTTTGTCTTTACGTAAGTAAGTTTGCCGTTTAAGCCCGTTTGTGCCTCCCAAACTTCTCCGTTTACGTGCTTAACCAGTTGTTCAAGCTGGGTTTGCTTCAACTGCTTTGCATGTTCTTTAGTCATTCATGGCGAGTGGGAAGTTAACATGCATGCGAAGAGCTTGTTCTAAATCCGACTTTTCTCGGTGGTTCGCTGGATTAGGTTCGATAGCGTATTGTTACGATTATTCCGCCGCGTATCATGATTGACCGACTATTAAAGTTCGATTATTCGCACCCTTAGCCCCGATTACGGTCCCGATCTTCCCCATCCCGATGCATATTTGTGATTGATTCTGATTAAACCTGGACACGTACTGGGCTTGCTCTACTGTAGGATTTCCTGATTGACATTCCGTGCTATTGTGCGGTCCCACAGAATTCACATAACTCCCATGGGTTGGTCTGGATGGCGTTCGCGGTTCCTTGCTGTCTATTTAACTGTTTAGTCAGCTGTGCCACATGATTCACCAGATTGTTGAGGACCTCATTATACGGCGCACCCACCGCGTTCTTCAGTGTAGCCTTCTCTAGGCCAGTTAGTGTTGGTCGCGACATCTTCTAAGATTTCATAAAAGCTTGGTCTATGGTTTTCTTCATCAATGCTCCTCCATTTCGGCATCGATCATTGTTCTAGTTGCGTTTCTCGGACCATTATAGAAGGTGTGGACTTGCATCCATCTGAGTTGGTCGGTGGTGTGGGCGCCATAATGGTCGTGAAATCTGTCCCGTACCTCTGCCGGGTTCTCCCTTCTAGTTGTCAAAAATGTTGATCTCTTGCACAAGTTGTATGCGATTTTTTTCGAGAAAGGTGGGAAGAACTTGAGTGGGATTTTTGCACTAAGTCATTCCACAGTGTGGAATCTAGTGGTGACTTGTTAGCCAATGCTTGGCTCGATCACCTGGTGAGAGTGGAAAGGCCTCAACTGAGTGCCTCGCCAGTAACTCAGGTTGTACTTAATCGTATGCGGGGACTTCAGGAAGTTGGTCGAATGCATGTTCGGATTCTCGTAGGGTAAATCCATGGAACAAGATACGAAACATCACATCTGTGGCCCGACTTGATTGAGTGTTTGCTTGAATAGGTGGTCGTCACGATGCATTGTGAACAGCAGGTTGGTGGTAAAGCAGGAACTCATCTAGTAAGCATGAAGGATCATGCAGGTACGTATAAACGGTGCAGGTGCTTGATGCCTTCAGTGAGATTCCCCATTCGGCCTCGTGGTTCGGTCTGTTCCAATGCCAAGATTTTGTTCTTGAGTGTTTTCCATGATTATTGGATTCTAATGCATTAAGTTCTGTTCTCGCGCAATCGTGCGGAAGTCTTTACAGCTCTCGGGATCAGCAGTGTTGGTTAGTTTGATCTCGATGTCGCATGTACTTCTCAGGAGAACCTACAGCTGCAATAACACACGAACCAACAAAACCAAATTACCGTACTTGTAAAAAATAAACAAGTAAAGAAAATTCAGGAATAATATCTAATTGCTTAATTCTCTATCGATCTAAACTGTCACGAAGCCGGCGGCAAGCAGGTAGAAAGCTAGCGGTGTGTAAAATGTACGCCTGTAATGCGCGAGAGTGCACGCGTCGCCCCAAGTAATATAGTGTACTCCACTGATGCGGATATCGATCCCGCAGGGGACAGGTGTATTGACTCTGAAAGGTTCGGCTTTTTAGATAATATCACGAAGATATATGATTTTAGGAAAGAAAGTGAATATGTGAAAGTCGACTAAGTTATAGATTCTAATGAATTACTGGTATTGAAGACTAGGGTTATGTCTCCCCCTGTCACGTCAATGGATTATTTCTTAAAGATATTATTATTCAATGAACATAAGTTGTCGATGAGCGGGGTGATCTTCTTGAGATATCCTCTCTCGAGTATAACTGTATATCTAATGAATAGAGTTGAGTATATCTCACATCGGCTGGTATTAGAAATGCTTAAATGTTCTAACCCCGGATGCCACCTTCGAGGATCGAATATCTCTATTTGCAGAGATCAAGCGAGAGGTTGCTCTGGATCACTGGATAACCTCATCTCTCGAATCTCGGATCTCCAGTGTGATTATGCCAATGTTGGCCAGACATTACCATATAATGAAATCGTAGATATAGAGCAGATGCAAACCAAATGATAAACAACTGAATAATATAAAGTACTACACTTTAATCCATCAACGAGATGTGGGGGTTTAACCTGACCACAGATATAGATCTAGAACATCTTGAATGATAGCATGAAAATGTTTAGTATTAAAACATCATTCTCGAATAAAAATGAGAAAGCAGTACAATCCCAGGGCACTTCTCAGGAAGTCTGTGTCACTCTGCTCACGGAATTCCGTGCGCTAGATTTAAATGCGCCTCTCAGCTCTCCTCAGATTACAGGCCATTACGTGCTTTAAATGATGAGATCACGGATCCGTCTTGGCGTCGCGGCGTTCTGGCGTCGCGGCGTTGGGGGCGTCACGGCGTTCAGCGGTGTTGACCTGCATTTGTTGACCAGCGTCGCGACATTGGGGCGTCCGCGGCGTGGGAGCGTCGCGGCGTAACAACCAATTTCTGCTTTGCTCCCATTGCTCGAGAATTAGCTGTAATTTTGCCTTTTTGCTCAGTAGCCTGCGTCAGGCCAGGCCTTGCAATTCGGGAGTCTAGCCACAAAAACTATGAAATTACTATACAAAATAAACATGAAAGGAGAAAAGCGAAGCCCAGCGTGTATAATGCTTGTAAGGTGTTTTAGGCACTCATCGCCGTCATGGAGTTTACATCGTTGAACCCGCTAAGAATGCGAAGCGGCAGTGACCTCTCGGCAGAAACTCTGTGGATGGAGCCCGAGCCTTGCGAGAGTGGGCGGGTCTTATCCCTATGCTTCCCGGAAGGAATAGACATTAGTACGCGCTCGGTTGGATTCCATACTTCCAACAGCGAAGCCGGTATGGGGCGAGTCATAGCGG
This sequence comes from Tetrastigma voinierianum, assembly GCA_016808115.1. Lineage (NCBI taxonomy): Eukaryota > Viridiplantae > Streptophyta > Magnoliopsida > Vitales > Vitaceae > Tetrastigma > Tetrastigma voinierianum. The sequence goes on along the minus strand of JAEQBH010001274.1, from coordinate 495,086 downwards.
GGCCTCGGCCTAGCCCATTCATTAAGTCGACCGGTGAAATTCTACGGTGACTCCCGAGGTGGTGGTCAGGATAAATAGAAGATACCTATGAGGTGAAAGTGAAAGGATGATTCTATACCTCCAAAAAGTTAAACTATTAAAAAAATTCGTGTTGGATTCGAATTCAGTATGTCCCCAAAGTAGGGAACTCCAGAGCCGACGCCTTGGCAAAGCTAGCCACAGCCTCATAAGAAGACCTTAGCAGGTCGACACCTGTCAAATACCTGGCGGAACCCTTAATCGATCTCTATGGCGAGGTGGTTGCCCAGGTCGGGTCCAAACCAACTTGGATGGAGCCCATCTGGGATTATATTATTGACGGAAGCTGCAGAGACTGACCGAAGCGGTACAAAAAAATAAGGGGCGGGTACGCGAGGTTTTACAATCTGAGGAAGCCTCTACAGCGGATTTTCACACCTTTCCTTAAGAAGTGCATCGGGGAGAGACCGCAGTGCGTGTTGAGAGAAGTACACGAGGGCATATCTGCGGAATCATATCGGACTCGGGCATTAGCGGGAAAGTGCGGGGCGGGGATCTTGCAGGCTGCAATGCCTCAGAAGATGCAAGCCAGGCCTGGTCGAGAAATGCGAATGCGCGGGGGCTTGCGCGAGATCTTGCGCCTCCCTTCGGGGAGACCCTTAACGTCGATCCACAGGCCCTGGCCTTTCCCGACAATGGGGTTTGGACATCTTGGGACCCCTGCCCATTGGTAGGGGTCGGTCACCAAACTCCATAATCGTCGCGGTGGATTAGCCGCCCAAGGGGCGAGGCCAGAGCCTTTAGCCACGATTACGAGAGCAAAGATCGCAATTTTGTGTGGCGAGGCCATCATATACGGGTTTGGTATCCGAGAGCCCGGTGTCGGACAAGCGGAAGCGGGTTCGACCACGATGGAGTTCGGAGATTTACGTACCGAGCTCGGGAGTCAAAATTATTACTCATCTCGGCACACCCGCGAAATCCAGCGGATAGAGTAGGAGAGTCACTATATCGAGGAACCCTTAAAGCTGACCTTGAAAACCAGATTGAAGGAAGATCTTAAAGGAAATTGGGTAGAATACCTCCAGGAGTACTATGGGCCCTATAGGACGACCACAGTCGATGGCAGGGAAACCTGATTCGCCTGCCTTGGCATGGCTTGATAGCCAGATTGAGGTCGGAATAAAATCTCGGATCGAGTTAGCATCAGGTGGAACCTGATGTGAGGCTCTTCGTGTCCCAAACTTAGAACTCTAGATAGAAAGCGAGCAAGTTTCTAAGGCGTCTGGGGAGGATTATCAAGGGAAGGCGACAAGGTACTATAATAAAAAAGTCGAACCAGGGGCTATATGCGGGTGATTTAGTCATAAAGAAACTCTACCGACAGGAAGAACGAGGCGCATGGAAGCGGGCCCAATCCAGGAAGGTCGCCCCATCATATCTCGAGTCGTCGGGGTAGGAGCAGTGAGCTCAGACGGAGAAGGAAAAATCTTCTGACGCCACATGGAATGCGGAACATCTTAAGCGTTTTTACCAGTAGGCATCGGTTTGTAATATTAAATAATGCCTTATCGGTTCTTATGTGGCGAGTTAGGCGTTCATTGATTATTTAGTGGAACATCTTAAGCGGAGTTCACATATATAAGATACAAAAAAAATACATAATGAGAAAGTTCATAGACATATAAAGTCACTCTTTATTCCAATCGGATTACATTCGGTTACAATTAGTGATGTCTTCGATTACAGTAGTACAAGCGATTCCTCGATAAAAAAAAAAAAAAGGGCGAAAGGAAAGAAAGAATAGAAAAGGAAAAGGAGAAAAGAAAAGGAGAAAAGAAAAGAAAAATAAGGAAGGAGAAGAGAAGAGAAAAAAAAGGCAGGAAAACGGAGAGAGCGGCGCGAAGTGCACCGCCCTCTGGGATGCATTCCACTGCCTGAAGCTAGGAATATGACTCTATAAAGGGAGACTAAGGGAAAAACACAACTCCTGAGCGAGAAGCTAGGCCCGGGGCCAGCTCCGAGAATTTCAGGTGGATCCTGCCAGAAGAGCGGCCAGGACTTCGATACTTCATCTCGCCTGAGACTCAGTCACGTAGCGAAATATTGAAATGTAAACTCTTTAGCGATAAGCCACCATTTATAAGAGATTAAGGCCCTTGGAAACCCGCAACTAAGCGCAATTCTCCATAAATCGATTATTAAAGACGGCTCGCACCTTTCAATCGAAGTCGAAAGCCTCACCCCTCGAGCTTGACAACTCCAACTTTATACAGGCTCATCTACTCTTGCACGAGGAGGCACGGCCCCTTTTCGGGGAGTCGAGACCGGCTCGAAATTTGTGCCGATCGACTACATTGCCACTCGGTGGGCGCCACGAGGCCGCGGCGCGGGGCAGCGACTCACTTTGGCGAGCTCATCTATGCGCCGCGAGGCTACGTGCCTCGAGTCGGACCATTTCGGTACATTGCCGATGACTGTCGCCCTTTCGGAGGCTACATTGCCACTTTCGGCTGCGTACTCATTTGGGCATGCCGAGGCGGCGCGAGGGCGAGCTCACTTTGACCAGGCTCGCTGCTACGCACGGACCCTGTCTCGAGTCGAACCGACTCGGTACACATTGCCGCTCGGAACACATCGCCACTCGGGTTTGGGAGCCACCGGGACCCGGCGCCCGGGAGCTCGCGGCTCACTTTGTGAGCTCGTACTCTGCGGCCACGGCGCCTCGAGTCGGACCAGCTCGAGTACAGTGCCAATTCGGCTACATCGCCACTTCCGGTACCGGAGCGCCACAAGCCAGCGGCAGCAGGGAACCCAGGCGGCTCACTTTGGCGGGCTCACACTGCACTTGCGGGCCGTGCGCCTCGGGAGTCGGACCGACTCATGCTACATTGCCGCTCCCGGCTACGTCGCCACTCGGATTTGGAACACCACGAGGCCACGGCGCGGGGAGCGAGCGGCTCACTTTGGCGAGCTCTGCTGCGCACGACACGGCGCCTCGAGTCGACGACTCGAGTTTACATTGCCACTCGGCTACATGGCCACTCGGTACGGGACGCCACGAGGCCGCGGCCTTGGAGCCAATGGCTCACTTTGACAAATTCATCGGTCTGGCTGCCGCAGCGACTAGAACCCGACTCGGTTCGAGCCTTCAGTAGAAGAGCTCAGCGGAAACTCACTTTGACAAGCTCTACCAATGACCGTCGCGTGAAGCTCTTCCGTCAACTTCGCATAGGCGAGCGCCCCTTCGGCCAGTTCATGGGCGAGCTCAACCCGACTATTACGTCTTGGCGAGTCTTCCCGTCAAACTCACATAGGCGAGCTCTTCCCGGCCAGTTCACATGGGCGAGCTCTTCGGCGATTAACATGGGCGAAACTCAGCCAATTTATTTATCTTGGCGAGCTCTTCCATCGGCTTCGCGTAAACGAAACTCTTCGTGATTCACATGGGCGAGCTCCAACGGCTGTTAAATGCGGCGAGAGCTGCTTCCTATCAACTAGCATAAGCGAGCTTTCGGCTGATTCCACATGGGCGAAACTCTTCCAGCTGATTCACATGGGCGGCTTCGTCTTCAGCTTTGATTCATGGGCGAGCTTTACCCAGTGGTCGTGATGACGAGCTTCGGTAGCCAGACCAACGACTGGCCCGAAGACCTCGGCCGATCTACATAGTGAGCGACCTAAGGAATAAACTGCACTCATGCGAAGTCGACCTTGTGGAAGTCGTAGCTGAGTTGACGAGCTCTCCAGAAAGCTCAGGTCGACGACCTGCAGAATCGGCTTCTATAAATCTGGTGATGGTGGAAGTCGTAGCTCGGTGTAGCCAGCTCTCCCAAATAGGTCGAGGCGACTGGGAATCAACTCTATAAGCAAAGTCGGCCGATGACGGTCGGTAGCTCAGCGAAGATGGCGGCTACGCAGCAGGTCATCAAACTGGGAATCGGTCCGGCTTCAGAAACCAAGACCTTTCAGCAAGACCAGCGCTCAATTTGTTTAGCTCACTTTATAGAAACCATCTGACTTTAGGAATCGGGTCGACTCATACAAATTAACCCGAAGCCTCGTGACTAGGTTGTGAGCTTAATTACTTGAGCTGGACCCTCGATTGGACCATACGATTCATGAAGAAAATAGCTCTTCTGGTGAAACATGACAGATAAAAAATGAATATTTATTAAAGGGGAGGAAATTTATATGTCTCGAGACTCGGGCAAAACAAAAGAAAGCAGGTGTACATAAAGAAAAATATAAAGTCGTAGAGAGAGTTGAGCACGGGAACTCGGCGTCGATGGGAAGAACATACGATGAAGAGGGGGAATGGGCTTCAGCAAGAGTATCCAGTTCTTGAGAATAATTTGCAGAGAAAGACTCCTCTGCCTCCTCGTCGCAGGAGATGAAGGCTGAGTCAGTCGGTAGGCCCATTGCGGCCTTATGCGGCGAGCCACCGGAGGCCGAGCAGCGGCGGTCCTGATCTGGCGATAACATGTCCCTCGAGCAGCCCGGGGATATTTCTTCGGTGAAGATCGCGCGATCCGCGTGCCGCTCCACATTCAGCGCTCAGCCGGTGCGGCCTCGGAGGCCTCACCGACGGCCGCGTGGCGCCACCGGCCTCGGAGGCCTCGCGAGGCCCGCGGCTAGGCTGCGTACCCCTCCGCAGCGGGCGCCGCCCAGGCGCATGGCTCCTCTTGGAGGAACTCCATTCGCCGGGGATGTTCTGGCTCTTAGTCTAGCTTCGTGCTGGGAGGGCTGCCGACCCGTCCGGGTCACCGATCGGATCATTCGGCGCAACACAGGAGCTCGCCGGGACCTTACGAGCTCATCTTGGCCATGTGACTCTGCGAACTTCATCCTCCCACTTTCCGCTGGGCGCGAGCAATATGGTATGCTTTAGATCGGTTAAGTCTCTCCACCTCTTGATCATCTGTTGTGCGAGTCCCTTGCGGCCGCGATCCCCTTTCGAAGAAAGAGCGCCAGCCATGTCTCATCCGATGATTTTTACATGTTTTCCGTTTAGTTTTGGCCTTATGCGGACCCTTCAAATATTTACCTATTTACACGCACATCAAACATGAGTTAACATCGACAGGATACGGCACGAGAAAGCGAACACTACTCCAGTCTGAGGACTTGCAGAAGCCATTACGAAGGGATAGAGCGAGCCTCATCGGCGAGCGTAGCTTTTCGACCTCGAGGTCGAGAATCCTTAGGGAGCGGACGGGTCATACATCACCGCGAGTTGGCGGTGAGGAAGCGAAGAATCGCCGCTGACTTTGATTCGGATTTTTCCCGCCCGACTCTTCCTGCCGAGGGAGGTGGCCTAGCACTCTCGAAGGCGGATTCGAGCGGTAAGCAGGCATAACACTTGGCGGCTGCTCGATGGCTTCCATCGAACTTTTAGCCTTTACAGCTTGAGCTTAGAAAGCGGGGCTTCGTGACCGCAAAAACCTGTGCATGACCGGTGCGCCCACTTCGGCAATGCGAGAAGTCGGAGGCATGATTTTGAACCTTGGCCCAGAGCCGTAGATCTTTCTCAGTGGAGCTGATTTTAAGTTTAGCACTCGGGGCTTAGAGACGGTGCCCCAGCCCGGGCCAAAATCTCTCTCCCCTGGTAGGAATTAGGCTGCGGTAAGCCTAATGGGAGAGACTCCGTGGTGGAAGGAGACGAGGGCCTCGGCCGATAGAGAGCGTCACGGACTACCTTAATTCGACCGGACGGGAATGCCCGATTTTATCGGCTCAGGTATAAGGACGACGGGGACATTCGCGACCTTGAGCTACAACATTATCTTGACACTAAGGTCGAGCGAGCACACGGGAAGCGTGAGAATAATGCAAGTCGCCAAATTCCAGCGACCTTCACCTGAGTAAATGCAGAAAGCAGAGGCGAACACTCACGAAGATTATCGGGATTGGTCAGCCACTTGGAACGCCTAGTGTCATCCTTGTCGGAAGGATGTATTCCGATTCGCGACCACTAACAAAAATAACGTCCTTCCACGACTGTGGGAAAAAGAAGATCGGTGATCACCGGAGGGCTTCGAGGCGCTGGAGAATAAACCTCGGTAGTCTCCTTTGGGGTGAAAAGATAGGAGCGAGCCACGTTAGGGGCCGACTGTCCTAAAGGCCAAATAGGCCCACGAAATGCGGCCCAGTTGGGAGCGAATTGGGAAAGATAAACGTGAAATGTTGTAGAGACCTCTTTCGCAAAGGGATCTGCGATGGAAAAGCAGACCATTATCGAGGCGACTTGAAAGTATACCATCCCGGGCATGGGAGCTACATAAAAGTCGAGCGTCGGGGTCCATGCCGGACGCGGTAGATAACGTTATTGAGTAATGGCCCATACGGAAGGGCCAAGTGTGCTAGGTCCCATGATCATGACATGTTGAATGAGTTTAAGGTAATCGACCCCCAGGATATTTAATTAGGTTTATTTTCCCTTTATCCTTATCTAAGGGAAGAGGAGGCGCCCCAGGAACGTTACGGGGTTCAACCACGGTCGGTAGTGGAAGCATCCCTAACCGCCTTGAGTAGGCCAACAAGGCGAAGAGTCATCGCCAATACGTAAAGAAGAAGAGCGACCAGGACCCATGGCAAAAGCAAACAGTAAAAACGAAATCCAATCAATTTAACCCTAGCGTCTCGTCGTACCAATCAAGAGAAACGAAGGTAGAACACGGTCCCGGAATAAGGCGATAGGAGCTACCTCGGGAAAAGAAATGCGAGGGAAAAGATTTTCTACATAAAGAGATTGACGAGAGAACTGCGAGCAAATAAGAAGAGTGCGAGATCGCGGAAGAGGTTGGAGGACGAAGAAGCACGGGACGGAGTGCGAAAGGCGAAAAGAAACTATAAGGGTAGGGAAAGCGAGCGCGAAAACCCGAGAGTCATCATTACCCTGAGACCATGATGGGCGATTAAAGCGTAACCTTGACCTCGAACGGACATGATGGAAATTGCATCAGATCTGGCTTGATCTGACCACGCCACGCGTGCACCGTACCCGAGAATTTAAGAGTAACGATAGGGGTTTGAAAAATGGGCTGCGATTGCTCACTAAGCCGAAGAAGTGGCGCCCGACCGCAAATACTGGGCCCCTGGTACCGGTAAAGCGAAGGATCGACCGGTAGGTCGAGCGATCTTGGATGAATTAGAAGGTCCATATCCGCAGGCTCAGTTGTATCTCGCCAATACGGAAAATAGAATAACCTGACAATATATCATCCTGAATTGGCCAAAGAGTCTTATCAATAAGGAAAGGCCATGAGATCCTTGCGGTTGGATCTCCCCAGACTAAGGAAGGAAGATTATACCGAATAAATATTTCTTTAAATCAGCCTTGAAATCATACGATAAGAAAATCCCGTCAGTAAATCCACAATTCTGATTCAGCTTGGTTGGGCGAAATCTACTATAAATACATGGTTGCAGGCGGTGAAGATGCCTCCTAGACCTTAAAAACATTCGCCTGTTTGTGCTTGGTCTCTCTCTTTTCCTCGAAAGAATCGACTTGGCGTGTGGATGTGCGGGCGAAGAAACCTCATGCGACACCTTCGTTTCTCGTTTATTTGCGAAGGGTCTTCTGTTGAGACTCTTGACGATATTACATCGGTCATCTTGGCGGGCGATCAAGCACCGCATCTGACCCTGAGCAATCGGGTTCGACCAACTGACCCCATGCCTTTCAGGCTGGGTTCAGATTGAGAAAAAGGCGTCATCATGTACAAAAAAAAGGAATTCTATAATACCTTAAAATTCCATAAACGTCCAAGAAACAAAATCGATGGCGATATGCACTTAGGAAAAAAATAAAAAGAAAAATACAGGTATCCAAAAAATAAAAAATAGGTTTAAATTTAATAAATTAATTTTATATGATTATTAAACTCATTTTATTTTTTTTCTTATTATATAATAAATTTAAAATATATAAATTTAAGAAATTTTTAAAAGTATGTTTTAATTTCGCCTTAGACTATAACCAAAGTGTTTTTGTGAAACTGATATGGAAAAACACTTGGAATGTGTTCATTAACCGCTCTTATGCAAGAAACTGCTAGAAAATTACTGGGTTATTAAATGTTATTTGACAACTTAGCAGCTAAAGTAGAAAGCTTTGTGGACTGACTGTTTACGGCACTCAAAATCTCAGATACAGTGATATTAGGTAAGATTTGTATGATTTTGTGGACTATCTGGGACAAAAAATGATAAATTATGAAAGGGCTAGCATTTAACAGCAACTCAAGCATCACATACAACATTATAATCTTCTTATGTGACTGGTCAAGTGCAAAATATCATAACACTGACGGTACAATCCAGCCTAGTAGCCAAAATTTTTCATGACTATATCACAAAATTTTCATGACTTTGCTAACCAATATATACCAATGGTCTTTCAAATTTCTTCATCCCACTAAAATTTTGATTACAAATATTGAGGGTTATTAAATTTAGAATTTCTACTGGCTCAGACCAGGTGCCAGCCAGCCTTTGATATTTAGACGGAGACTTAGTCATTACTTTTTATAATTTAGGATGGAGTTTGGGTTGATTTTGTCAGCCAGCGATTTAAATTTACATTGGGCTTGGACCAATGGTTTGGGTAACAACCCGAATATATATCAAAACATATAGTGCTTAGACAATGCGGGAACTTCCTCATCGAATGCTTTTCTTTCAAATATTTTCTATGCAAACAACATATTTTCTATGCGGGACCTTGAAGTTTTAACATATAAAGCCACAACTTAAAAAAAAAAAAAAAACATATAAAGCCATAACTTTTCAAAAAAAAAAAAAAAACATATTAAATACAAAGGCCAACTAACAAAATCTAACAGTAAAGAAATTATTTTTAGTCTTTATTTATGTTGAGATATTTGAATAAGAATAGGTAAGAAATAAAAAACGATATGTAAATACATATAGACCTTTAAAGAAAAATAAACACAGTAAGAGGAAATAATTCATTATGTCACTTTTCTTGTGTTTTAGATATTAATCTCACTTTTATTTTAAAGAAAACAAAATTTTAATAATATTGAAAATTTTATGGTACTCATGGTTTTTTTTCAATATTATTAAACTCATTTTATTTGTTTTCTTATTATATAATAAATAAGAAATTTAAAAATATATAAAATTTTAAAGAAATTTTAAATTATGTTAATTTCGCCTAAGACAATAACAAAAGTGTTTTTTGTGAAACTGATATGGAAAACACTTGGCATGTGTTCATTAACCGCTCTTATGCAAGAAACTGCTAGAAAATTACTGGGTTATTAAATATTGTTGACAACTTAGCAGCTAAAGTAGAAAGCTTTGTGGACTGACTGTTTACGGCACTCAAAATCTCAGATACAATGATATTAGGTAAACTGGTCAAGTGCAAAATATCATAACACTGACGGTACAATCCAGCCTAGTAGCCAAAATTTTCATGACTATATCACAAAATTTTTCATGACTTTGCTAACCAAAATGCTCTCCATAAACAGATCTTTCAAATTTCTTCATCCCACTAAAATTTTGATTACAAATATTGAGGTTCTATTGCAGCTAGGGCTACAAGCTTAGGCGGGTTAACCCCAAAGCTGACCTGATATTTGGACAGACTTGATCATTGCATGACCGGGGATGGGTTTGGGTTCCACGATTTGCTCCAGCGATTTAAATTTTGATTGAGAGCAGGCCAAATGGTTTTGAGTAACCCAGCCCAACCGAACCGTATATCATATATATTAACTTAGACAATGGGGAGCTTCCTCATTGAATGCTTTTCTTTCAAATATTTTCTATACAAACAACATATTTTCTATGCGGGACCTTGAAGTTTTAACATATAAAGCCACAACTTAAAAAAAAAAAAAAACATATAAAGCCATAACTTTTCAAAAAAAAAAAAAAAAAAAACATATTAAGCCACAAAAGGCCAACTAACAAAAATCCTAACAGTAAAAAGAAATTATTTTAGTCTTTATTTATGTTGTGATATTTGAATAAATTAGTAAAAACCAAGCAATAACACAACAAATCTATATGGAACCCTAAAAAGAAAAATAAACACGAGTAAAGAGGAAATAATTCATTGTCACTTTTCTTGTGTTTTAGATATTAATCTCACTTTTTATTTTTAAAGATAGAATTGTGTGCGTGTGAGGGGGGGGCTTTTCCTCTTTCATTCTTTTTAGATAGAAATATAAAGCTCGAAATCATTTAAAAATCATAAAATATAAAATATCTTGTCAAGGGATAATAGCATGTGAATCGATTAAAAGCGTATACATTTTATATTACTATTGTGACTAGAATATATATGACAATTCCAATTCGCATATTGATAATCATTGATTTGATCTCTTGTTTCTAGTCGTATATAATTAATTCGCTCATCTGAATAACTCCAAATACAAATAAATGTTATACCCTGACAACAAAAACGTCGTCGTGCGACCGGAGCGACACAAGACGGCGACAAAACAAGTGCACCAAGACGATGACAAAATCACAAAAAAATAAATAAAAACCTAAATCTGTGTAGAATAACATTTTTATTGAGAAAGAATAAAATGAAAAGAGATGTAAATGGGTGATTTCAGACCAAGAATAACCAGAAAATCACCCCTCCTTTGTTAAAGAAAAGAGGCTAGTAGAAAAAAGTTAAGATATAATGAGGCTTCTTTTTTTTTTTAAGAATTATAATTTTGTGTTCTCGGATAAATTTTTATATCTTATATAAATTTCACCAAGATCTCATAATTTGTTTAAAATATAAGAAAAAGATTAACCTCATCGGCAATTATTGCTCTAACAAGAAGGTTTAAACTAAAATAAATAATGAGATTCTATGCTGTCAGCCATATTATGAGACACATGCAAGCAAAGATTTTACCATTATAATTTTAAATCTAACTAATTTATCCATTTGTTGGAACTTAATGCAACACTTAATATTTTGATTCAATAATCAAAATTTAATCACACAACTAAATAAAATCTAATATTGAAATTTGATACATTATCATGAGTACCATAAAATTTTATTTGCAAAAGACAAGTTATAACATAGGACAAATAAGCTTTCAAAAAAAAACCATGGGACATATAAAGTCATTCATGTTGGTGGTGATGAGTCTTTTCACCCAGGAGCTAAGGGTGAACATATGAAAGGATTATAGTTAAGTAGGACTGGATTGCTAAGCGGTGGTGTAGGATCTTTGGATCGTGCAGAGCCAATAGGATCAACACCTTATTTGATGCAGCTGCTTGGTTTTGAAGGTGTCTCTCATACGCAAGAAAGCAGAAAGAAGGGGTCGAAGGGCTTGCGGGTGGCGCTCCGTCTCAGTCAGGTTTCTTTTGAGAGAAAGAGGCGCTTAGGCTAGCAGGCGCAATATTGGGCGTGCCTTTCAGATGGGGTGCTTGTATTTATAAAGTAGATGTTGACCGGTTGGATGGTGATTAGGATTTGTTCCCATTGGATGGGATATTTTTTGTTATTATTGGTATCGGATTTGGTAAAGGATATAGAGAGAGCAGTTTATTTGGAATAATCTTCCTTCCTTATTGGGGATCCTTTGGGGGATCTGATTTGATGATGACCTATTATTGTCTTTCTTTTCTTGTTGGTGAGATTTGGCTGGATTTGCGGAATAATATATTATTAGGGACTATTCTATTTTCTGTACCTGTGGGAGACTTTCCATAATCGGTCTTTAGACGATCGGGTTGGGTACTCGTTAAAAATTTGGCTTTAGGCTTGAATGTTAGCGCGAAAGGCCCTAAATGCTCACGATAGCATGTCTACTCCCTTTGGGGTTTAGCGGATGGGCGCCGGTGTTTTGTTGAAATTTGGCGGCTCTTTTCTTTGGAGCACAAGCGGTGGGCCTATGGCCTTATTTTGAAGCCTGTCGGATCCTGACCCTTGTGTGCGGCGTACTTGGGGCGAGGTACATGCGTGTCTCGGCACAGGTGCAATTTCCATGTGCGCTCGAAATTTGAATTAGTTAGGGCTTGGTCGCCGTCATTTGTCTTATGATAATGATGACTCTTCGGTTTTCACGCTCATTTCTCCCACTCCTTTCAGTTTCCTTTTGTTTCTTTCGCAGACATCCTCTATCTTGTGTGCCTCTGCTCTGGAACCTTTTCTTTGCCTTTAGAGAGTTCGGACTTCCTTCTCTCTTAGTCTTCTGCCTGAGCCTTTTTGTGCAGAGTCTTTTTCTGGTATCTTTCTTAGGATAGTCTTTTCTGTCGTATTTCTGGGTCCACTGCGTCTTTGTTTTCTTGGTCTCTTTTCGGGTGATACGACGAGGCGTTAGGGTTAGGTTGGCATAATTTTATTTTCATTATTTACTTTCATCATAGGTCAGGGTGCTCCTCTTCTCTGCTTGCGTATCGATGGTGATTCTTGGCTGTGTGGTTCCCGGCCAGCGCGGGTGTCTCCGACTAGTTAAGCCGAGGGTCAGGCTTTGAGATGCCCCAGGGTGCCTCCTCTTCCCTTGAATGATGAGGGAAAGTGAACTGATTAAAATACCACAGGGTGTCATAATATCTAAGATCTGCTTGGGTTCGACAATGCTGCGGCGTAGGACTGGCAAGGTCGGTCCTTCATATGCGAGACCCATCTTTGCCCGGGCGTTCTCAGGCCTCCTTTGAAGTTAGTGTGGTCCCGGCGTTTTGACCCTCTGTGTGGTCTTTATTACTTTAAGATGGTGTGTTTCTTCGAAGTGGCCTTCGATAATGGTATTAAGCTTCCCTGCATCCGCCGTAAAAGGGTTTGCGGCACTTCAATATGTCCTTCTCAACTGTGCCCGATGGTTGGGGTATTTTGGTTAGTCACATAGTTTTCTTTAGGGACCCGGGGGCTCGGTGTCCCCGGCCTTAAGCGCGCTTCTTTACCTTTTTTGGCGAAGGAGACATCAGGGCTTTCTTCTATTTTCTGGGCGTTCGAGTTAACTCCTGCGGTGATTTAGATCTTCCACTCCTCCCGCGGTACGTGACTACTTCTTCGTTAGCGGCCGTGGTGGAGTATGATCCTTTATAATGAGAAGCGTGCCTGGCGTTCGGTGGCTTGGACGAGAATGCCATTGAGTGTTAAGTTACGTTTTTATTATAACGTGGCGTGTGGTCTTTGGGTATCTGCGATTCATGCTATCTACGTAATACCAGTTACTCGAATTGATCGGCGAAGATAACGCCATAGCATTGGCGTTGGCGGAGTGTCCTTCTCGTCCTTATGCGGAGCTGATCAGGTCGGATGTTCGATTATCGGAGTTCGGAGGTGTTTCCGATCTGTTGCTCGGGGTATGGCCTCCTTCCCACCATGAAGGTTCCTCCAGTTGGGCCCTCCATTGTGAACCCGCTGGAGCTGTTGTGATTGGAGATGGTGTACCGGAAGCCTGGGTGGGAAGCGAAAAACCTTGGACTGGATTGAGAAGATCGGCGGCTTTGGTCAAAGTTAGAAGTTGGGGGCATCTTCATCTTCCTCGCTTCGTATCATGCTAAACCGGAACGGATTACGGCTCTATGGTTTGAGTTTGCGGTCTCGTGCAGGTGCCAACTGCGGAGCGAAGGTCCCTCTCGAATTGAGGCCGTTGGCTTGGCAGATTGGCCCGGTCACGCCCATTCTTAGTCTAGAACCAGCCAGCAGAAGGGTTAGGTCACCTTCGAAGGGCGGAAGGCGGGAGGAAGATCCAGGAAATCTTAAGTTGGTGGAGGCAGCAGGGACTCTTTACTTCATAGCCGAACTGCGGTAGCGATGTCGATCCATTCTTAAGGATTACGATCTCGAGAGGTCGGTTCGTTGCCCGTTGATGAGGCTTTGGCGCATCTCTCGGTCGCCTCGTGAAGTTCGTACCTTGTCATATTTGATTCCAGTTTGGAATTGGTTTTGAGCTGCATTAGATGTTGATTTTATCTTGGATGTCTGCGGTGGCTGCCTCATTTGAAGAGGTTTGAGGCCCAGAAATAAACGAGGCCATGTCTGAAGCGGCCGGGCTTATAAAGAGACGAGTGGCTTCCCTCCTCGTGGTGGCTAACGAGTCAGTGCCGTGCGGCGAGAAGTAGTGGCTTCAATCGATTCAGAAACGCCCTGCGTCGGCCGTGCCGAGGTCGAGGGAGTAGAGAAGACGAGGCCGAAATAGCGAGACGGACAAAGGCGAGCTTAGGAGTTCGGGATGACTTGAAATTTGTGCGAATGACGCAGTGGTGGGAGGCTGGGATGAGGCTGCGATCTGCCCAGTATGAACCCGGATGGTTGGATGGGCTCACATCAGGCGACTTCGGAGTCTGAAGGCTGCGTGCGTCAGGCAGTCTGCAGTGATAAAACTGTGACTATTTGTTGGAGTGAGGCTCATCGCGAAATTGCTAAAGACGATCGGCTGATTAGACATGGATGAGGTGTCGAGGGGCTACGTGGGGATCTTCATCAACAAATAACTTTGGTGGCTCAGCGGGACGAAGTTATTGGAAGACTGAGAGCTGAGGCTTCTAATCAATGGGTTTCTGGGTGGCTCGCCTTTCAGAAGAAGGTTGTTAATGCCTATTCCGGCCTAGATTTTAACTTTGACCTTCCCAGCGACGAGGAGGATGAGGGGTCCTTCTCTGTGATTGTCTGAGAACGAGCGGACACCGTGAGGCAGCTCCCTTCTTGGCCGTGCCTTACTCGCCTGGTGCTGATCTCTGTGCATTTCTTTGCACACTTTGATGTCATCTTTTATACTTTTTTTATTCTTTTTTCTTTTTTTTGTTGGGCCTGGGTCCCAAGACATATGTAGCCTTTTCCTTGATGAATACTCATTTTACCTCAGCCCTTTCGCCTCTTACTTGTACTCTTCTTAGCGTTCGCCTTCTTGGCCTTTTGAATTGACTTCTTATGCATGGTCGAATTGGCGCTGAGTTGAGATGTTGAGCTCCTGTTGGTCCGTGATGCTTACAGGCTCACGAGGCCTTATGGGGTGAACTCTTTGAGCTAAAGCCCGACCTTTAGGTTACATGGCTGAGGTGACGAGTTAATTTCGTCAAATGTATTCTTTTAGACTCAGATCTGTTTGATTACTGAGTTAGCCAGTTCTGAATTGTATGTGTTTGTGTAGAATGGTTGGCTTCGTCCATGCAGAAATTTCTTTGAGGCTCAAGTCAATTTGATTTCTTTGGAATTGAGGCTTGATTCCTCGAGTGCGTGACTTATCTTGAGTAAGACGAACTTCGTCAAAGTGAAATTTCTTGGAGCTCAGATCGGGTGATTACTGAGTTGAAGCCGGCCTCTAGGCGCATGGCTGTGTAGAATTAGTTGAGCTCGTCAATCTTATTTCTTGGGCTCCGTCGGTGATTTACTGATTGTCTTGATCCTTAGGTTGCATGACTTATCTTGAGTGAGCCGAACTCGTCGAAGTGCTGTTCTTGAGCTCAGGTAAGTGATTGCACGAGTTGGTGATCCCCAAATTTGCATGGCGTGTAGAATGGATTCTTCGTCAATCTTGTTTCTTGGATATTCTGGTGATTTGCTGAGTTGAATGATTCCTCGGGTTGCGTGACATGCTAAGTAGGCAGACTCGTCAAAGTGAGCTCTTGGGCTCAGAATCATTTGATTTACTGAGTTGAATTGACTCTTAGGCTCGTGGCACGTGTAGAGTGGTTGAGCTGTCGATGCATTTGCGGGCCTCAGTGGTTGTTTTCTGAGTTGGTGATCTCTCGGGGTTCGTGACTATCTTGAAGTAGGCGAACTCGTCAAGTGGGAATTTTCTTGGACTCCGTCGGTGATTTTGAGTTGAAGTTTGAATCCTAGGAGCTGCGTGGCTGTATTGGAATGGTTGAAATTTAGTCGATGTGAGGCTGTTGGGCTCAGTCCGGTGATTGCTGAGTTGGAAGGCCATCCCCAAGGTACGCATGGCTGTGTTGAGTATGAGCCAACTGTCGAAGTGGTGCTAGGCTCAGGTCGGGCTGATTTTCTGAGTTGAGCTTGATTCCTCCCAGGTGCGTGACTGTCTTTGAGTAGATGGAACGCTCGTCTTGAGCAGGCTTTTGGGCTCTGAGCGTGGCCCAAGTGGCGATGTAACTGGTGATCGACTCTCGAGTAGCGCGAGCACGTGCGAGTGAGCAGGCTTCGTCGAAGTGAGATCTCTGGGCTCAGAGTGTGTGGTGTGGTGTTCATTTTGGCGGGCTGATCTGGGTAGCGTGAGCTGTCTTTGAGGCTGGATGAACTCGTCAAAGTGAAATTTCTTGGGCTCCAGTAGTGTGGCTAAGTGGCGTCTCTTTGGTGATCGACTCCTCGAGATTAACGTGACACGTGCGAGTAGACGTGCTAAATCCAGTGGTTCTTGGGCTCATTGTTATGGTAGAGTGATATAGTCGAGGCGATCGACTCCCCTCGGGAAGCGTGACTGTCTTCGAGTAGATGAACTCGTCAGAAGTGGTTGTTGTTAGACTCCGGTATTTGTGGGCCCAGTGGCGATGTAACTGGTAGTTGACTCTTCGGAGTAGCGTGACTGTGCGGAAATAGATGAACTCGTCAAAGTGAGGCCTGGCTGGGCTCCGGGCGTGGTAAGTGCGATGTAGCTGGTGATCGACTCCTCGGGTGGCATGACCTATGCGGAGTGGATGAACTCGTGAGAGTGGTTCTTTGGGCTCACGGCTATGTTTAGAAGTGGCGTGTCTGCTGGTGGTGACTCCTCGAGGGTAGCGTAGCTTTGTGCGGAGTAAGATGAACTACGTCGAAGTGTTGTTGGGCTCAGAGCATCAGTAGAGTGGCGATGTAGCTGGTGATTTGACTCCTCGGGTAGGCGTGACTGTGCGAGTAGAACTCGTCGAAGTGTTTCTTTGGACTCCGGCGCTATGAAAAAGTGGCGTGTAACTGGTGATCTGAGCTCTCCCGGATAAGCGTGACTGTCACGGAGTAGAGGAACTGTCGAGTGGTATTTCTTTGGGCTCCGAGGCGACTATTAATTTGAGTGTGCGATCTTAGCTTCAGGGTGATCGACTCCTGAGGGTAACTAGTGTATGCGAGTAGATGAACTCGTGAAAGTGGCTCTTGGGTCGGTGTGGCAGTGGCGATGTAGCACGGCGATCGACTCCTCAGTAGCGTGACTGTCGCGAGTAGATGAACTCGTCAAAAGTAATTTCTTTGAATAGGGCGCTATGGCCAGGTGGCGTGGCTGAGTTGATTTGACTCACCGGTGCGTGACTGTGCGGAGTAGAGGAACCTTCGTCCAAGTGGTGTTGTTGAATAGAGTGCTGTGGTAGAGTGTGATCTGGCTGGTGATTTGACTCGGTGGCGTGAGCTGTGCGAGTGAAACGAACTTCGTCAAGTGGCATTTGCTGAGCTCGGTATTTAATGGTAGAGTGGCGATGCTTTAAGCTAATCTGACTCCTCGGGTGGCG
The DNA here is from genome assembly GCA_016808115.1 of Tetrastigma voinierianum. Lineage (NCBI taxonomy): Eukaryota > Viridiplantae > Streptophyta > Magnoliopsida > Vitales > Vitaceae > Tetrastigma > Tetrastigma voinierianum. The sequence goes on along the minus strand of JAEQBH010001274.1, from coordinate 477,689 downwards.
TGACTATCTGAGTAGGCGAACTACGTCAGTGATCTGTGCGTCGTGTTCGACCCGATTTTTCTTGAAAGGCGCGGCGTCTTTAATCTTGATTTATGGAGAATTTGAAAGCGTTTGTCGCGACTTTGAGTGCTTTGGCCTTAACATAAATGGCGGCTTCATTGATATGGAGTTTATACTTTGAATAATGCGCTTCTTACGGTGCATAAGCCAAATCTGGCGAGATGGGCGTCGAAGTCTAGTTGTCTTCGGTGGGATCCACTGGTCTTGGTTGATTCTGTTAGACCACCTTGTGGGAGTTGTGTTTTCCTAGTCTCCCCTTTATGGGTCATGTTATTCCACAACCGTATGGGAATGTGTTCGAGAGAAAATGGTGCTCTTCGCGTCGCTACTCCGTTTACGACTCTTCTCTCTCTTCCTTTCTCCTTTCTCCTTCTCGGCTTCTTTTTAAATGCTTCTTCCACATCCTCATTACCTTTTTGTTTCTTAACCTGAAACTCCTTCCGTCCCTTTTTTTGTTTTCCTCTTCTTCCACATCTGTTTCTCCTCTTCGCCCTGAAACTCTTTCCATCCTTTTTCTTCTCCCCTCTTTTCCACCTTTAAGCCTTCTTCCGTTTATGCCCGTCTGTTTCTTTTCCTTTTTCTTCTGAAGTTTTTTTTTTTAGAGGAGATGTATCCCAGTGTTTCAGATGTGTCGATGACTGCTTGATTATGTGAATGTAATTTGATTAGAATAGAGGGCACTTTCCTTTTATGTCTATGAGCTTTCTCATTCTATTGCATGTAATTTTTAAGGCATTATATACGAGTTGCTTGTGGCGTCTTAGCAAAATAGCTACTTAAATGGTCGAATGGATAGCTAAGAAATAGATAAATCTCCATTTAAGATTACAAACCAAAATTCTTGATAAAAGCGTTTAAGATGTTCCGCATTCGACATCGCGTAAATTTTCCACTCTTGTTTGGAGATCGTAATTACTGGTGCGACGACTTCGAGATATGATGTAGGGCCTTCCAGGTGGGGGCTAATTTCCCGTGTCTTTGTGGATTCTTCCTTGATGGCGTGGCTTTTTAAGACCAAATCACCAGGCATGTAGCTCACGGGTTTGACTTTTGGTTGTAGTACCTTCTTAGTCTTCCTTTGGTAGTCTTACTATAAACCTTAGAACTTGCTGCTGCGTTTTCATCTAAGAGATCCAAATTTAGACGGAGGAGCGCATGTCATTTGTGCTCTGCTAACGCTAACTCGATCCTTGGGGACTTTAGTCAGATCTACGACAAGAATTCTGACCAGTCAGAAGGCTAGGCGACAGGGTTTCTGGGTGGTGACTTCTGTGTTATTTTCAGCTAGGCCGTGCTGGGAGTATTACACCCACTCCTTCAGGATCTTCAATTTGGTCTTCAAGCGGCCTTAAGAATTACGATGGTGACTTCGGCTGTTTGATACTAGGCTAACGGATGTCTTGGAGACGAGTAGTAATTCTTAATTCCGAGCTCGGCACATAAATCTCTGAATTTGGAGTTGTCGAATTGTTTTCCATTATCAAACGCGAAGGAGCTCTTGGGATGCAATTTGTATGATAGCTCGCCACACAAAATTGCGTATCTTATGCTCTGTGATTATATTCAAAGCTCGGCCTCGGCCCATTTGGTGAAGTAGTCTCTCTTTGCGACGATGATGAACTTACAGGCCGCTACGAGGGCGGGAGGTCCCATTATCATCCAAACCCCATTGTTGGAAGGGCGAGGGCTTGTGATTAAGTGAGGGCTCCCAATGGGAGGTGTGAGATCTGGCGTGCTCTCTGTGAATCTTGGATCTTGGCTAGGTTGGTTGCATCTTTGAGTATTGTAGGCCCCGATGGTAATACTTGTCTCAGACGCTCACCCGCGATCTTTCGGCTGCGTTGGCGAGTTCCTCATATACCCTCGTGTACTTCTCTTAGCACGTATTCAATGTCTTTTCCCGCGATACACTTGAGGATCGGTGTGAAGAAACCTCGCTTGTATAGGCTTCCTTTATGATTAGTGAACCTGGCAGACCTCGTCCTTATTTTAGCTGCTTCCTTTGGGTCGTCGGTGTGTCATTATTATATGGTTAAAATAGGGTCCATCCAGCTCGGCTGGGGCCCAGGCTGGCTGACCTCCGTCGCGGATATCGATAGAGGGCTCTGCCGGTATTCGGCAGTGTCGTGGTGAGGAGTCTTCTGTGCAAAGTATCGGCCCAGCTTGCCCAGTGGCTCGGGAGTTCTATGCAGGGACATGTCGACTGAACACCTTGCAATTTTTAATAAATCTCGTACCTTTTGGAGATATAGGATCATCCTTCACTTTTAGCCTCGTAGGTGTCCTCTGTTTGTCTTCTTACCGAAATTTGGGGTCGACTGCAGGACCTCTAGTGGTCAACTTCCGATGAATGGGTGAGTTGGGGCTGCTATGGCTGACCTCATATTCGACCTAAGTTGTTGGAGAAGCAGGTCAGGATCTAAGTCTTTGTGCTTTCGATGTCTATTCATACGGAGAGTCGAGGAATTAAACTGCTCTGCTCCACTTGTGTGCATTTGAGGCTCAGATGAGAGTTTCGGATGGGGAGGTCGTTCATGGCTTAGCGTTAGACGAGGGTTCCGTGAGTGAATTCCATGAAGTCGGCTAAGACCTGCCCTTTTATTGCGGTTTTCGGCTTGTATCGATGTCCCAACTCGCTCGACTCATGGCCCTTCATAAACCAGGAGACTTGGTTTATGTAACACTTTAGCCATCGGGTATTCCATTGGAACCCATGGTGTGGTGGAAGTGCGACGAGTTCAGATTTCCAGTTCACCAGGAGCCAAAATTAGTTCTCCGTCTTTTGTGTTTTTCTCCTCAGAAGCTCCTCTCCAAAGCTCGAACGCGATAGTGGTTGGATGTTATTGCTGTTCTTTATCTCTGACCCAGACGAGTCAGAAGTCGACACGACCAGTATAGGGTGAGGAGCTCCCCTTCAATAGGACTTACTAGGATATTCTGGGGGGGCTGAATATGTTTTCAAAAATTTAAAATGCTTCCTCGCGCCATCCATTGAAGGCCTTCTTGAACTTGGAAGGGCGTTATCCTTGCCACTGGATACGAATCGGCTTAAAGAGGCGTGATCCTTCCGTCGGTATTTGAACTCTTTTATACTTGATGGCGAAGGCATGTCAGTCTGACCTTTATCTTGTCTGGTTGCTTGATTCCTCGGTGGTTAACTATGAAACCGGGATTTTAGGGTGATATACGAAGAAGGCACACTTGGCTGGATTTAATTTCATGTTGTAGTTTCTCAAGATCTGGAACTCCTCGGACAGATGAGCTATGTGGAGCCCAGCTGTGGTGGATTTTACCAACATGTCATCTATGTACACCTCCATAGTTATGCTATCTGCACGGAACATCAGGTTCACCCAGTACTCGATGTATGCTTAGCTCCTGTGTTTTTGAGCGACGGCATCACACGGTGTAATGGGTTCCTTGCGTTTGTGTGACGAGGTCTTTTCTTGGTCGCTTGGGTCCATACTGATCTGGTTGTAGCCGGAGAAGGCATCCATAAAGCCCGAGGAGTTCATGGCCGCGGTGGCATCTATGATGATCGGTCGCGGCGGAGAAGCGTCAGCTGGCGTGCTTTGTTGATGTCGGTGAAGTCGATGCGAGTCCATATTCTTAGTTTGTTTTTTGACGAGTACGACGTTGGCTAGCCATTCAGGGTATTCTACCTCCTGATCGCTCCTGCCTGTAGGAGTTTGCTGACTTCTTCGTTGATGGCTTTTTGTCTTTCTAAGCGAAGCTCCTCCTCTTTTGTTTGATTGGCTTAAGGACGGGTGGCGTTCAGCTGTAGGTGGTCTGGTAGGATCAATTCCTCCATGCACTTTGCTTCCGTACTAAGACGTCTTTGTTTTGTCTTAAAAATGGATAAGGAGTCTTTGAGGGTCTTCCACCCAACTGGGTAGATAGGCGAGATGTTCAAAGTCGTCGTCTAACAATCACGGTTCAGGTTCTTCGAGGAGCTGGTCAGTGAGTACCTCGTCACGCATCCGAGCTCGTCCGCGTATCGTTGTCGACCGTTTTGTTTCATGGATTCTGAGGTAGCATTCCCCCAGCCACTTTCGGCCCGGTCTCCCTCAGACGACCTACCGTTTATGGTAGGAATTTGATCATCATGTGATATGCGGAAGGATGGCTTTGTTTGCGTGAGAGAGGGTCTGCCCGACTAATAGCGGGCGGGGCATCTACAGCGGGGAATCTTCAAAGAGTAGTAAATAAACGGCATGGGGATCTCCCAGGTGAGTACCAATTGTATTGAGCCTAGAGAGGTAATGCCTTTTCCCTTGAACGTAGAGGTGTTGGCCGGAGTTCTAGTTTTCCCTTAGATGCCCATTTATCAAAGTGAAGCGAAGATGATGTCGGTGAACTCATGCCTCCAATTAGGACCCAGTGGCCCCATTTTGTTAGCCTGGCTAGCGAACTACCGGTGGAGTCGTCATGGGGTGTTGGCATCCTTCTAGATCCCGAATAAGAGAATGTGATGGATGTCGTAGCGGTAGTTTTGACAACGCGGATTTGCTATCTCTGTCGACCTAATGTTGCGTAGATGGGCCTTCCGAGCTGAGCTGGATTTCCCTCCTCCTGCGAATCCTCCTGAGATTACCTGGATCTCACCTAGGGGTTGTTGGTGCTGAGTCGTCGTCTGCTTAGGGGCGACGGTTCTTGAGAGTGGGGCACAGTTGCAGGCTTGATTATGGACGATTTTCAAGGGATATAAGCGTCGGAATGCATGGCCGTATCAGTCTCTGTTCTCTGCTTGAAATTTGTATGTAGTCGATACGTGGTGTCAGTAGTCCTATGGAGACTCCCGATACTTGGAGTTGTCTCTTGTTGCGGTCGGCTTCATTTAGGTTGGCCACCTCGAAATTGTTCATTTCATACTTGCTGAACTGTGATGCGAAATTTGTTAAGGGGTGAAGCATTGAGGCGAATAACGTCATCGTCTTTCGGATTGTGATGGACCTAGACGATCTCTAAGGTTCCTACGCCTTTTTGGGGATCGTTCTCCATTTTTCTTTGGAGATCCTTCCTGGTCCCTTTGTCTCTTGGGGCTTCGTCCTCGTCGTTTGTCTGCCCCGCTCTTTTCTTTGTGAGTGGACGAGCTCTCTTTCTTGGATATGAGGGCCTCTTCACCGTTAATATACTTCTCTGCTTTTGTGAGCACCTCTACCATGCTTGTTTGGGGATTTTGGGAGATGGAAAACATTAAGTCTTTATTTGAATCCCAAATTGACAATGAGCGATGATGTCAGCGAATTTCGTCGGGTATATCTACCTTTAGAGACTCGGCATTGAATCGTTGGACATAAGACCTCGGGCTTTCTTGCGAGGCTACGCGATGGTCGTGAGGATGATGGCGGCTTTCTATACGTCCACGGCCCCGATGAAGTGAGAGGTGAGCCTGATGGATAACTCCACACAGATGGGAGATTGATGGCGGTGGAAGTCTATTGAACCACCTTGGTGGGCCTTTTAGGGTGATAAGCGAAAGCTCTTTGCATGGCTTTGGATCTTGATACCATACGGCTCCATTTGGTTTTTTTGTAAGTGTTGAGATGATCGCCCGGATCTACAGTATGCGTCGACGCTTCCTTTGTGGCGTTGAACTTGGTTGGAAGGGAAGTGGAGTACCTCGGTGTGTAGGGTGACTCGGTTTGTTGTACCAAGGTGTCCGTAGTAATCGGGGAGCACGTCCTTTCACCACCTCCTTCACCTGGTGAGCTCTTCTTTGGGGCTTTTGAACCTCTGTTCCACGCGGTCTCTCTGCTCTGGGTGAGGTGGCCCATGGTCTTCGTCACGGCGTGCTCTCGAGTGTCGCTTTGTTGCGCTTCCCCTCAGGGGGCTAGATGTGGTCGTGCCGGGCTCGGCTTTGGATGCACTTCTATTTGTTCGGGGGAGTGTAGATATTGTGTTGTCATGGGGGAATGTCATGGCCTTCCCAGGAGTTTGTTGCGCCTCCGGAAGTGTCGTCGGATCTGTACGGTGAGTTGTTACAAGCTCTTACGTGTCGGGTTGATTGGTGGCGGGTGCCTCCACCTCGTCAGGTGTTGGCTGCATTGTTCCCTAGCAGCCTTAGGGTCGGTTATCTTGCATTATGGTTGGTCCACTGCATGTAGGAGGATTAGCTTTGCTCTGCTTGTGTTAGAGTCGATGTAGTCGTGAAATCAATTATATTTGTAAAGGCTATACGTTCCCACGGTGGCGCCAGTGATGATGCTTTTTCACCGGAACTAGGGTGTTTGGAGTGTGTGGGGGTCGTTAAGGCGAACTGGGTCTTGGTTGGTACAAATTTGCATAGGATCTTTGGATGTGGTATGGGATCACATTGCCCAAACAACTGGTCTGCTGCGTTTTGGTGTCTCTCTCTGAGAAACAAGAAAGAAGGGGTCGGCGAGGGCTTCGCTGGTGGCCGCTCAAATCACCTAAGTCGGTTTCTTTTCGAGAAAAGAGAAATTTGCTTAGACTACTTAATATTGGCGCACTTTCCATGGAGTGGGGGTGGGCTTGTATTTATAATGTAGATGTTGACCAGGTTAGATGGTGATTAAGTTTGTTCATTGGATGGGATATTTTTGTTATTAGTGGTGGCAGTTTGGTAAAGGATATAGAAAGAATGGATTTATTTGGAACAATCTTCCCTTCCTTTGGGGGATGGTTGATGTTACTATTGCCTTTCTTTCCTTGTTGGTAGTTCGTGTGATTTGAAATAACCTCTTAACAAGGAACTAACCTTTCTCCTTATTTGTGGGATTTCTTGCTCCCGATCTTTGGGTGCTTATCCCAGGTGCTTTCTCATTCTGATTGCAAGGAGTGTCTTGAATGTTAACCTGAAGAGCTTCATGCTCCAAATAGGCATGTCTCTCTCCCTTTAGGAGTTTAACGGATGGGCCTCGGTGTTTTGTTGGGCAGCCTCTTTCTTGGGCTGGCGAGGTGGACCTATAGGCCTTATTTTTAGACCACTATCGGTGGCGTTTTTAAATTGATTTGAAGTGACAAATAAAAAGAATATGTCATATTTAATTATATCTTTATTTTCTTTTCCTCTAATTTTCCTCATTATTTTATTTTCTTCAAATTTTCAGGAACCAACCATATCCTTATGATTGACAAGGTCAATTGGGTTCTTATCAATGAATGTGGTGTATGGTATAAGTCAATAAACAATAAGCAAATAAGGATAGAATTGACGAAATTAGGAAGACCCATAAACCCATAAACCCATAAAAATTCCTATAATACCTTAAAATTCCATAAACCCTAAAAACAAATCATATATTTATGGGCATCTCAAAAAATTAAACGGGCTAAATCTTTTGAAAAGAAAAAAAATTCATAGCTACAATAAATCAGTGATTATTGAATAGTCTATGAGCTTGATTTCTTTCATAAATTCTTTAAAAAATCCATGATGTCATGAACTTTTAAATTAATGTTGGAGTAAAATCAAATATATATGAGGCGATATATTATAAATAAATGTGAATTAGAATTATCAAAAATAAAAGTTAGGCTAATTAAAGTGATTAATTTAAGTTTTAATATATTATAAAGTATGGGCATTATGTGTGTAGAGACAAGCGTATTCTTTTTTATGATGGAGTTGAAATAAAAATTGGTTAAAATAAGAAATTACAAGCAGTATTATTTGTTCATAACGGGCGATTATTCTGACAGGGCGTGATTGTTCATCAGACACGATTGTTTATAAATAAGGGTCATGGTCCCCAGATCACACTATGATTTTCAATTCTTTTGATTCCCATAGTTAGAGATAAATATTATACAGAAAACTAGTATAGATCTGGAAGATCATAAAGCCTCAAACATAGATTTAAATATTTCAATATTTTGTTATGGATTGATGCAGCTTTAAATCGTGTTTGGTCCGATGATTCAATATGGATGTTCTATTTATGTGATGGTTTTTCACATAATGATTTTAATATGTAAGATTGTGAGCGATTTGTATTGAATTGTTGAGCAGTTAGAAAAATATTTTCTTTTAGAGGTGAAATTTTTTTTTTTCTTTTGCTTATCAGAAATTGCGAATGCTCGGCCACGAATTAATGTCCATGAAAGACAATTAGCAATGGAGTCTAAATAACAAAAAGCGTGGAACTATTGGTTCAAAGGATGTAACTCCCTGGAATAGGAGAACAAATGAGCATTGATACCCTGAAGAGGTACATGAAAAAAAGGATTAAGAGCCAATGAGTACATTTAAATTGGTCATTTAAATATAAATATGTTATCGTTAAGTGTATTGTTGAAAAATTACAGTGAGTGTTTAAATATATATTTTGAGATAAGTTAATTAACACAATATCACCAAAGTGACCACTTTTGTGAAAAATAATTTTATTTCAAAATATAACAAGATTATGTGCATGTAACTTATGTGAATATTAATCGGCCCAAAGGAAAATTAATATTTAACAAAATTTAGCATCTTTTTGTATTAATAAGCATGATAATTATTTTGGTTTACATATGAATAATAAATTGGCGAAGGAAGATTTATTATTCGATATATTCTTATTATCGATATTTGATTACTACACGAAGATATCACCCACAAGTTAATATTTTTTATCGAATAAAAATATTAATAGGTGTCGGAAATATCTTGAGATGCGGATTGCCTTTATTTGAATTTATTTTTTGGTTTTGAGTCTTATGTGAGTTTGTTTTGCTTGTTTATTGTTCTTTGATTCAACTACTAGTTACGCTACAATATTAATGTCGGCATTAATTCTATTCCCTATGCTAAATGGCACAAACTTGAAGACATGGCATGAGAACCTCGGAAGATTACCGATGTGTGGATACGGATACTGCGTTGTTTCTTCTCTTTGCATTGAGATTCATGATGAGGATATTGAAGGTGGGAGAAGTCAAATCGTATGTGTTTGATGATCTCATTAAGAAGGCCATTCGAAGCATTAGGGCCGCGATATGCGAAACTGATAAAAACTGACCAAAGAGTTCTAGAAGAAATTAAGAATAGATTTGCGAGAATGAAAAGTGCGAAACAGTACACTTTTGCAAATCTCATCTCGATGAGATATAAAGGTAATGGGAACATTAAAGGTATTATGGAAATGTCTCCTCTTGCTTGAAAGTTAGAGCACATAAACTTGATTTTTCGAGGATTTTCTTGTGCTTTTGGTTGCGGTATCTCTTCGGCACAGACCCGGTCAATTTAAGGTAGGCTACGATTGCGGGACTTGGTCTCTTAATGAGCTCATCTCACATTATGTGTAGAAGAGGAAAGGTTGAGCAAGGCAGATAGAAATTGCTCATTTGACTAGTACTTCGGATAAAGGGAAGAAAGAAGAAGGATAAAGAAGGTGAGTTCCCGAATCAAAAGAAACAACATAAAAAAAAAATAAAAAAAAGGTTGATGGTTGTTGCCACCCGGTAGACTCTGGACACTAAGAGAGAAGCGATGTACCGACTATCATGCTTAATAATGCAAAGAAAGGTACACTTCTAATCTAGTTTGTTCACGAGGTTAATTTGACTTTGGTACCTAAACATTTGGTGGATAGATTCTGGTGCAACTCCTCCATCAATGTGTCCATGCGAGTTGCTACGAAGGGATTCACAGAAAGCGAATGATGGTGAAAGATACATCTTTGTAGCGATGGCAAGAAGGTCGAGTTGAGGCAATTGGGATATTTAGGTTATTATTAAAATTACGGTACTTATTTGGATTTGAATGGAGACATTTGTTGTATATGCGTCCTTCGTAATTTGGTTTTTTATTTAATATTGGACAAATTTGATTTATTCTTGTTCTTTTGGAAATAATAAATTTAGTCTTGGAATTCAAATTTGGTTGGTACTTGTTAACATCTTATGTAGATAACCTTTATATACTTGATACGATTTAGCCGTATCATGAAACATTGCAATTAAGTACTCGAGGAGTTAAAAGAAAAATTAACTGATAATTCCCTTATCATTATGGCACCAAGAGATTAAGTACATCTCAGGAGGTGAAAGGCTTGTCGAGATGGTCACAGATTCCTTGATTTTGCAGATTTTGAAATTTTCTGGTGCATAAAGGAAAACAAGCAAACTTATAAGGAAGTTTGGTACACCAGCGGGACTCTGAATGTCTTAGGCGATACATATAGATCTTTGTGGGCCATTTCCCTCACGGTTTCTGGAATGGCCAACAATATTTTTATCACGTTTATAGGCAGGTGCTCACGTTATGGGTACCTTTATCTCATTCATGAAAAGTCTCGATCCTTTGGAAGTGTTGAATAGTTCAGTTGAAGTTGAAAATCAACTCAACAAAGGATTAAACGTCATATCGTAGTGGTGGTGAATAATATGGTAGTGACGGTTCGGGTGGGCTGCGTTCGGACCATTTGCTAAATTCCTAGAGGAGTGCGTGTCGTCCCACGGTACACCATGTCGAGTTTCTCGAGCATGAATGGTGGCTCGCGAAAAAGCGAAACATAAACGCTTAAAGACATGGTAGAGAACAGTTAGTCATTACAACGCCAAAATCCTTGTAGGGTGAAGCATTAAAAACTGCAGTATATCGCAACAAAGTATCCAGCTAAAGCATGCTAAAACCACTTATGAACTTTGGGCGGCTTAAGAAGCTTAGTCAGAAACACTTACACATTGGGGATGTCTGGGCGAAGCCAGGCCTTCTGAAGCCACATGAAGAAATTGGATTAAAGAGACAATTAGTTGCCTATTTTGTGGATCTTTCTGAAACATCAGGGGTTACAAGTTCTATGATCTACTTCTTAAATCAATTTTTGAGACGGGGAAATGCTCGGTTCTTTGAGGATGTTATTTGAGTTTGATGGGGAGATAAGGATAGGGTTTTGTTTTGAAGGAATATGTTGATATTCCCGCAATTTATTATTGACATTGATCGAGGCTCCTATGCGACATTGTTCAAGAAGCGGATGCAAATCAAAACAATATCCAAAGAACCTCATTCAAAAGAGCAATTCTGCCTCTCCTTTAGAACCTATGCATTAAGGAGTCCCACTTTAGAGAAAGGAGAAGTCGATTGAGATGATTACATTGTATTTCTTTAAGAACATGAGTTTGACATTTGGTGCAGTGGAATATGATCCAATCAACTTCCGCTAAGTCCTGGAAAGTTCTAAATCTCAAGAATAGATTGATGCCATGAATGAGGAGATAAAGTCCATGAAGGATGGTAGCGTTTGGGATGCGCCCGACTGCCTAAGGTGTGAAACTCATTGGTTGCAAATGGATATTTAAAGGCCGAGGGTTCGAAGGTGATGTGGAGATATACAAGCTCGTGCGCCGCTAAGGTTATACACAAAAGAAGGCATGGTATAAAGAGACATTCTGGTTTCATCAAAGGAACTCTTTTAGGATATGGCATGGCACTTGTGGCGCACTTTGACCTTGAAGCCGTCGGATGGATATTAAGGCGCATTTTCTCAATGGTGACATTGATGAAACAATCTATGGTGCAACGAGAGAAAATTTTGTGTCGGAGACACAAGAAAGTAGTTTTGCAAGTTAAAGAAATCCATATAGACCATGACTTCTCGTCAATGGTATTACAAGTTTCATCAAGTTATCATTTGTCTAGTTTTGAGATGAATATGGATTTGATGATTCTTATATACCATAAAGTTCAATGGGGTAAAGCATATTTACGCGGTTTTATATGTTGTGGCATATTGCTTGCCTGATGAAATATAGGCATGTTGCATGAAACCAAGAGATTTATATCAAAGAAATTTGAGATGAAAGATCTTGGTGATGCTTCTTTTGTGTTAGGTATACAGATACACCGAGATCGCTCTCGGGGTATACTTGGTTTATCATAAAAGAGCTATATTGAGAAAATTCTTAAAAGGTTTGGCATGCATGATTGCAAACCATGTGACACCCCTATGGCTAAGGAACAAATTTAGTCTCTCGATCGATGCCCCAGAATATTTTGAGATTCGAGTGCAGTTCCTTATGCATCAGCAATAGGAAGTCTGATGTATGCTTAAGTATGTACGCGTCCGGATATTGCGTACATTGTTGGGATGTTGGGCAGATACTTAAGTAATCTTGGAAAGAATCATTGGATAACAACTAAGCGAGTCATGAGGAACTTACAGAGAACAAAAGACTACATGCTCACTTATCGAAAGTCATATCAGTTAGAGATCATTTGATATTCTGACTCCGATTTTGTTGGATGCCAAGATAGCGTAGGCGAAATCTTCTTGGTACCTCTGCTACTTATTGGAGGTGCTATATCTTAGAAGAGTGTTAAACAGTCTATTGTCGCTTCTTCCACCATGGCAGCTGAGTTTGTAGCTTGTTATGAGGCATCCAATCATGGAATATGGTTGTGAAATTTTGTCACGGGGTTGCGTATTTTGGATGGCATTGAAAGACCACTTAGTTATTTTGTGATGTCGTCGGTAGTACTATATTCCAGCAACAATAGGAGTTCGACGAGTTAAAATTTATAGACATCAAATTCCCCTGGTGTGAAAAGAAAGGGTTAGTGGAGTTATATCTCACAGAGCACATTGGGGGACCAGCTCCATGATTGGATCCATTTGTGGGATTACCCAGAGGTCTTTCATGAGCACACCGCTTTCGTATAAGGTGTGGTTCTCTTGGGATATGTCATTTTTAGTGGGAGTTTGTATTTTAGATGCTTTTATAGATACATTTGTTATGGATATTATGGATTTTAAGGTTATTTACTGCAGTAAAGTATTCAGTTTTCATTCACTCTGATTTTGTATGGTTTGATCTCACTAAGGTTTAAGGAGGATCAGTTGGAAATAGGCATGTTAAGATCACATTGCATGAAATTTCCATGCTACACATCCACACTCGATCTTTGTCATTAGTTGCATTGATATATGTGGTCATTGATGGGTCTGAATTCACGAAATATGTAGCAGCCGATCGCTTTGGTTCTATATTGGTGTGGTTAATGGACAAGATTGTTAAAATATATAAAGTTTTGATAGCAAAACTGCTTGAGCTCATAAAGTATAGTCCACATTTATAAAGTTACATATAGCCCAAGTGGGAGATTATTTGAGTAAAATCAAATATATGGGTTGATATATTAAATAAATGTGAATTATAGGCTATCAAATAAAGTTAGGCTAATTAAAGTGATTAATTTAAGTTTTAGGGCTTTAATTAATATATTATAAAGTGTGGGCATTAATGTGTAGAGGCAAGTAATTTCTATTTTATGATGGGTTAAAATGAAATTATGAGCAATCGTATTTGTTCATAAATAGCGCAATTGTTCTGAAACAGAGGCATTATTTGTTCATCAACGGACACGATTGTTTATAAATAGGGTCATAGTCCCCCGAGATCACGTCTGATTTCGAATTCTTGATTCCCATTGTCAGACATAAATATTAGACAGAAAACTAGTGTAGATCTAGAAGATCATAAAGCCTTAGACTCAGATTCAAATATTTCAATATTTTGTTATGGATTCAGGTACATTTATGCAAATCCAGTATTTTGATTCTTGATGATTCAATATGAATGTTCATATTTGTGTGATGGTTTTCACATAATGACTTTTAATCTAACAATTAAATCTAGCAAAATTCGGATTATCTAACTGGCAAACTTTCTATGGCTTAGTTTGAAAACCGATATGCACTTAGGAAAAAAAATACAGATATCCAAAAAATAAAAAATAGATTTAAAATTAATAAATTAATTTTATATAATTATTCAAACTCATTTTTATTGATTTTTCTATTATATGATTAAAAAAATTAAAAATATATAAAATTTTAAGAAATCTTCAAGTTTTTGTTTTTTTTTTTTCACGATAAAATCAAACATGAGGAAATTATTTTGGAATTTTTTTTCCTTTCCTCTTAGGGGCGGGACGGGATGGGAATAACAATACACGAAAACAGATTTGAGAAAATAAATCCAAACTTACTAAAAACTCGATTATAGTTAAACAAAACCCGTCTTATTAAAGGCGGGGCGAGACGGGGATACAACCCGAAATAACCCACCCCGTTGTTATCCCTATTCACTACCCAATATTAAAAAACAAACAACTTAATACTTAATACTATTAAATACTATTCAACAACATTAAGTTAAAAAAAAAACCCGAATATCCGCCACATAACCAGATCAAGAGATGGTCGGTCACCTACAGCCGTTGATCAAGCTTTCTGGAATTTCAAATTTGTTTCAAGGTAATTTGTAGTACTTCCACTTTGACATTTCTAATGAGACTAATTGTAATTGTTAGGACATTTTTTTAGTTGTCCTTTTCGTAACTTGTAAAATTTTCAAAAACATGTTTTCAAAATATTGGAAGAATTTCAAGCCTAATGAATATTCTTGAAAAGATTTTGAAAATATTTTCTTCTTGATGGTTATTTTGGAAAATATATATGATTTCTTGGAATTTTATTTGACATGATTTGTGGGTAGGAATTTGTCAATGGAAATGATTTATTCGATTGATTTGAGAATGATGCATAAATCGTATGATTTGTTGATTGGCATTGTTATTGGAAATAAATATATTAGATGATTTGGAATGATATATGGTTTGTTGGGGCGCTGAGTTCCTCCTTCTTAATGAAGAAATTTGATGTGTTCTTTGCGTGAAAATATCGAGAGAAAGGTGATGATAGCCTTAATCGTGTTTTATCAAGGTAATTTTTAGCAAAAATAAATTACTTTCAAATTAAAGTTTGAAACGACTAATGATGCTTATTCATCCGAGGGCAACTTAAAGGGTTCTTCATAGTGACGATATTATCAAAGATGAAGTATTTGAATATGCAAGGTTGAGATTATGTATGTAATCGATTGATTCTTAGTGGATGGTTTAATATCTGGGTGTGGTCGCATAGAGTAGGTGTGGTGCACTGTTAACGATTTTGGTGTCCTTTTATTTTCCTTGCACATTTTTTTTTTTATGATTTATGGTCACAACAAAAAATCTATTTATTGTCAACGTCACAACAATTTTCATTGAGCAGTGTTATAAAAACAATACCTAACAATAATAAACTAATTATATTTATAATACTTGTACCAAGACTTAACATAAACTAATTATATATCAAACCAAAATTCTTAACTAACATAAAAAAACCTAAATAAATAATAAGTACTTAATTTTATTATTCCCTCGTTATTTTGGTTCTTAGAAAATTTAAGGAAAATGTAATGAAGAAAAGTAAAAAAAAATTAAGGAAAATAAAAGGAACTGAATTTGATATATTATTTTTTTGACAATTGAGCACTTTACAATGTATTACATTGTTGTGACTGGTTTTGAAGGACCATATAAACCACACCACGCCTTTTAAACTTTGATTTTCTGTCAGTTGAAGTAGGCATTTGAGCATTATATTTTATTTATTTTTAACTCGACAAGATAAAAATATGGATGTTTTCATAAATTAAGTTATTATTAAAAAAACAATAATTTTTACATATATATTTTAAGTCCTATATTAGTTTTATTTTCTTTGAAATCGTTTGATTTTTATTCATATATTTTAAATTTTATTTTCATTTATTGTATTTCTTTTGGAATTGTCTTATCCTCTTTATTTGAGAAAGAGGTTAAACATACTCAACTAAAACGAAACACTCATGGTTAGAAGGTGATTTGAGTTTAAACGAGAATGAGCCCCTACTCAATTAAGGGCTCCATATATTATTTCTATTACGAGTTTGTGATAAGTTATTATTGTTTCTCATGTTTATGTGATGGCTAATATATATGGATTTAATATTTTATATATAGACTAGTTAAAATCATTACATTTGAATCAACATTTCACCTCAAGTGGAAAATTTTTGCCAATATTTTCCCATATACATCATACATCTTAATCATGCCAAGTCAATAATTACAAGACTATTCCATAATCTAAACTTACATGTTAGACATACAAAAAATTGATACTATTGTCCCTGAACTTCCATTAATCTTGTAATTAATTAGTTACAAGTGTAAAACTTTAGGTACCTTCCTAACATTAAAGTATGACCAAAATTAGTGTTGTTTCTAAGCTTATTAGAGTGTGCTTAGTCTAGCTTTGAAGGGTTTTCGGATCGAAGAGTTTTTTTTCTTTAATCACTAATAAAAGTAATGAATGAATACTCCACAAATGTATAAAAAAACCAATTGTACTTTAATATCTCGATAAATTAAAGTATTACGTGACTAGGATGATAACTTGCCTTAGTAGGGTTTTCAAGTTTACATCCCTCTTCATCCCTAATGGGATAGGTACGAAATTAGTGTTATCAAATTTTTAACAGGTTTAAGATTAATGTGATTGAGTTTTTGGCGGGCAGGGCAAGTTCGAGTCTTGTTTAGTCATGCGCCCACCCAACCCTGATTATAAAAAAATAAATTTTATTTTATTTTATTTCATTTTTATTTTATATTTAAATATATAATAATAATAATGTTTTGATAAAATAAAATTATAAAAAAATAGTAACTTATTTATTTATAATATATATTAATTTTAATATAATAAAAATAAATATAAATATTAAAATAAAAACGAGAAAAAATAAATTAAAATTAAACGAGTAGTATGAAAATTTCCCATTCCGCTAAACCCGTCTTGCCTTGCTCCATTTATTTCCTTTTAATGGAACAAGTATGGAAAATGATTTAAGCTAAATGCATGGAGCGAGGTTGGGATGGGATATCGGGCGTGAACAATGATTCTGATTTGTACATGAAGTTGCAAATCGAGGGAGGCCCTCCATATTGAGTATCTCAATGAGCCTTCCATCGTCTCAACTGACGGATCCATTCCTGGGAGACCACTATATTATTTTTCTTTCACTTAGGTATTGAGCTTAAGTGAACTTTAGTTGCTAACTTCACTCTTCATTGAATTATCAAGAACAAATTGGATATGGATCTTGTTGGGTTTGAAATTGTCCATATTTTTTATCTCAAGTGTTCTCTGAGAAGATGGCTATTTCGGATCTCGAGTTTGGTGAAGTTTTGTTGGATTATAGGTAAAGTCCACGGTAGGACTAGGAAGTTGTTCGAATAAGGTCCAGCGATACAGGGCGTCGCGAGCCTCGGAGAGTCAAACTAGGATTAGGATTGTCATAGGACCGCCTGACGGTTTGCTAGCTTGGAGGCCAAAGAACTTGAGGAGCAAGTAACCGATGGGCTTGGGATCTATTTGGCAAGAGGATAAAGATCAAATCTCAAAAGATCCGGACGTCTAAGCTATCAAACCAAAATTAAAAACAAATTAGGATTCTATTATGAAAAGGATACTTGATTAAATGAGTTTACCATTTCTATAATTGATAGCAAAGGAAAAGAACAAAAAATTGAAGGTAGGGTTGGAGTCATATTAGGATAATGATCCAGCATTATCTAGACTTCCAAGACCGAATCAAGGGCTATATATCCGAGGGTTGGAAGTTGCTCAACACAAATTTCAAGAGCAAAGCTTGAAGAAAAACAAGCGATGTAAAACTTAAGTAAATTTGAAATTTTTTGAAAAAGGGTAAAACGGTAAATTGTCGCTATAGTACAGGTTACAAACCTAAAATTTTCTAGATCTCGGATGATGAAACGGACCTCACCGTTGGATTCATCTCGCAAAACCTAGTTATCCAAACGAATTTTCGTTGAATTCCAAGACAGTCGGATTTTCATGATTTTCGGGACATCGGGTGCCTGGTGGACCCAATAAAACGGGATTTTTGAGAAAAATCTCAAAAGTGGAAAATAAAATAAGTAAAGTTCATTTAAAATAAATTTGAGCACAGATCAGGACGAAATAAATTATTTCGAGCGAAAACAAACGGACAGTCGTGGATACGTGGCTCGACATAAGTTTGTACCTAACTTAAGCATTAGTTAGAGCAAGAGCATATTTACGTGGGGAAAAGCGTAGAGAGGGAGAAAGAAAGAAATTCAAACTTCTCTCTTGATTTACAAGGATTAAGGTCATTCGAATTAAATCGTCTGAAAAACGAGTTTATCTCTTCAGCGAGGGCTACGGCGTGGGTACCAAAAACATGGGATTTCGAGGATTCAAGCGGAGTTTGGAATCAAAGGTTTGGGTTGGAATGTCCATAGGACTTCCTAAAGTTTCTTCTTTGTTCAAAGTGAGGACCTTCCTACTTTGGTTTATTTTCTGCTCCAAGGGTTGTTTGGTTGTGTTTTTTACCTAGGGGTTGTTTGGTTGGGTTTTCTTCCCTAAGGGTTATTTAGTTTGTGTTTTGCCTTAAGAAATTTGTTGGAAAAAAAATTTTGAAATTTGTAGAATCTTCACCTGTTTGACCCTATGAAATGTCTAGATTTTGGGACTGATTTTCGGTTGGAAAAAGAGGGAATTTGAACTAGTGTCTTTAATGGAAATTGTAGCTGCAATTGTGAACTTGATGTTAGGCTTTTGAATCACCCAAATTGGATCTCTATAACTTCGAGTTATAGTCCGTTTCGGGGCGCCATAAGGCGCCTATTTTGACTACTCATTGTCAGTTACAGGTGATTTGTGGTTGGGAGAAGAGGGAATTTGAATTTAGTGTTCTTCATGGAAATTGTGGCTACAATTGTGAAGCGATGTTAGGCTTTTGAATCGCAGGTGAACCTTTATAGCTCAAGTTACCATTTCTCCTCGGACTACCACAACCTGCCTGTTCACCCCATACACTCGTCCGCATTTCGGGATAACTGATTTCTCGACGGGGAAAAAGAGAATGATTAATTTTTTTCATGGAAATTATAGTTGCATCTGTAAAATTGATGTAGCCTTTTGATAACCCAAATTGGACTTGTACAGCTCAAGTTATGGTCCATTTCTCAGATCGCTACAAATAGGTCATAATGGTCAGTCCAAACTCAGACCATAACTAATAATGTGGTTCATACGCTGCAAAGGGTACTGTTTGTAGGCATCTCTATGCCACACCAGCTTCCTTGAGGATCAAGTCGTTATTTCTGAGTTTGAATGACATGCTCGTGGTAATTGATCGAGGTCAATATGTGTGTTATAAATGTATTAACATGTGATGAGCCTGCTTGATAGCTATCAGACGGCTTGTTTGTAGGCCACGGTGACATGTTATGTCACAATTTGGCCTATATGATAAAGTATGTCATTGCTTGATCGGGTGGATGACTTGTCGATGTCGATATATGTAAAAGTGCAAAATATATTGACATGAAATGTATGATCGCTAAATTTTATGTCACGGATATAATGTCCACGACGCATGAGTGATATGCATGTGAGTAGAATCTATTCATATAGCATTCATCATGTACATGCAGGCATGAAATGACACATCACATTGCGGCATGCAATGGGGCATCGTATGAAATGGGTGTGAGTATGGATCAACACCGCGCTTGCGTTTGATGGTGGACTCAAGATTTGCGGACATGCCTGGCAGAAATGACTGTTGTACATGAAAAATGAAAAATATGTGCTCGTAAAACAAGAAGAGATAGACACCCCTCCCAAGGAAAGACCCGTTATTTTCTGCTATAATATATGTGTCCAATGGTAAAAGTCCTCAAAGTAGAAGGCATGCGGAGTTTACTGAGACTTCTAAAAATTCTATCACAAAATACACATGGTTTGAATATAAATAATTTCGAGGTGTAACATCCAAAACTTTTGGTTTGAAAACAAATTAATTTGTTTTGTAAAATGACTGGCGATGTAATCAAGAAATGATGGATTTTGTCACGCATGGGCTTTGACATTGTGTGATAGGAGTCGGTAAAGACTCGGGTGTGATGGGAGTCATCTCATCTCATCTCATGGTACGAGAATCAACCTAGATCGTATAATCTTGCTTGGAATGTGAATTGTAACATGACACTTGGCCGGGAAAGACTTGTAGGAAGTTTACTCTACTAGGCATGGCTCACCCTATATGGGAAACATTTCAGGTGTAGGACAGACACCGATGGACGGCGCTTATTCGAGGTCGCAATTATGAAGAAGCTCGACATGTGGTCTTATTACCATTTTGTAAAATATTCTGAAACAATCTTGTTCTAATGTGTAATATTTGTAAGAGTGTTGTAATTAAACTCTTATGAATTGTTTTAAATATAATTTTGTATGTTTTAAATGAACATGGATAATGACCTCAGACGGCTTTTATCATAAGTGGACCCGATGAGGTCATTGTATTATATTAAGCCTGATGGGCCATACTAATATGGTTGTACATATTGTATTTTGATAGAGCTCTCCATACAAATGACTCGTCCGATTTTTGCTAAATTTATGGATCCCGGTAAAAGGGACATGGGTCAAAGGCGAGCATTGGGTCACTTGATATCCATGAGTTTTCCTTACGTTGACGGTTAATCAACGAACCCCCTGGTTTTGGGGCGTCACAAGCGAAGTCCGGACGTGCTAAGAGAGTGCAGAGTGCAGATACTCGATTAAGGTATTACACGTTAATAGCCGTCACCTTATGTGAAAGATGATGTTCTTTATTTTCTTCATATTTTATTAATGTAATATGAGATTGTGTGTGCAATGCTATAGAGAGGCAAATTGAGGAAGTTCATTCTGAATTCCACTATGAGTGATTAGGTTTCAAGAACGGTTGTGGGTAGAGAGGGAATCTCATACCACATAAGACTAATTGTAAACCTTGAATCAGATAAGTGGAAATCCTTACATATAAGTAATATCCTGGGGATGTAGGTGTTGTCGAATCCACATAAAAATTATGTACCTCGCTACAAAATATATCATACATCCGTCACGCACTAAGTCTTATATGAGAGTTCTGACTGCTACTACAATATACCCAAACGATCACAATCCACACAACAACTCGTGATCTAGAACACACACGTATATATGTCAAATCTTATATATGGTTAGCTCTCTTTGGGACTCTACCGGGATGATGATGGAGGGGTTAACAATAGTTAGTGATAGCTTCTACTGACGGAAGACTCCATGGATCAGCATCGCACCAACTTCACTAATATCAATATTTAGCTCGGCCAATAAATCCCACTCAATTCCGCGCCAAGCACCACACAACACGAAATGATGATGATAGACCTATATATGCAATGTTTCTATCACCTCACTCTATCCTAAATTTATTATGTGATACTTGAGAGTGCAAGAGTAATTTATGTTGTTATTTTTTCAAGGCTTCACCTGGCTATAGAGTAACTTCATTGCTCAATATTTAGAGCCTTGCCACCAAACTTGACCAATATCAGGCCAAGTACCACACAACACAGAATTATGATGATATACCTATATATGCAATGTTTCTATCATCACTCTATCTATTAAATGGATTATGCGATACTTGAGAGGTAAGAGTAACTTATGTTTAGTTATGGTTCTAGTGGATTATCTGCATATCTAAGAGATAGGAAACATTTCTTTCTCGACATGTTGATGCAACCCTTTTATTTAGATTATTGAATAAAAATACAGAGGGAGCGTTTATTTATTTATTTATTTTACTTAATGTTGAATATAACTTTTATTCAGTTGAATGTTGAATAAGGCTTAATATTGTTGAATTTTTTTGGATAGTTTTCAAAACATGGTTCTTTCCATATTCATTATGATTCTTCTTTTCTATTTCTTTCTTTTCTTTGTTTGATTGCAACTATGATTGAGAAGGATATATAAAGTCTTCCCCTATAAATTTGATTGTATATTCTCACAATAAATATCAATGAAAAATACGACATCCCTTTGGAGCATTGTATCAGCCATTGCAAATTTCTTTAGCCCTCTTGCCCGCCTGAAGGTGAAAAAGTCTTTATGTCCGTGATCGAAAACATAGCATGCTCATGTGGGTCTTGCTCCTTCTTTCCAAAAGCCTCCCAAGGAGAAAAGTAAGAAACTGGGGGGTTTGTTTTTCAAGAACTTTGAAGGATACCACGATTATAAAAGAACTCCACAACCTGTAAGAATTCTAACAATCACGTGTTCCCGCTTGGTTTTTCCTCTTCAAGGTATCAACTATTCGAGTTTTTTTCTCTATTGATTCATTTCGTCGAAGAACGACACCATCAAAAATTTGTTTCTATCCTTCACTAGATATTAGTACTAATACTATTAGTATTATTATTGTATACTAAGTTTCATGACCCTAAGATCGAAGGATTAGTTTTTGCATTTCAAAAGATGAGGAAAATATACTATTGTCTTTCAATCGGAAAGTGTTTTTAATCCAAGGATTATTTTGATTGATTCAAACTATGATGTTTGGTCACAACTTGTGGAGATGCATATTGCCGAACGGAAAAATCTTTCCTACATTCGGGGTAAAACGAAACAACCAAAAGCATTAGATGATGGCTATGAAAAATGATATGCTGAAATTCAAGAGGTGAAGAGATGGTTGTTAATGTCAATGAGCCCGAAAATTATGAAGCATTATTTATGCCTATCCACTACTTAAGAAATTCGAAATGCATTATCAAAGGCCTTTTATGATGGAAGTGATGAATTACAAGTTTTCATCTTGAATCAAAGAGGTTTCACTATCGAACAAAGTGGCATGTCTCTTTCTGAATTTTATGGAGAATTGACAGGGGAATTTTTCAAGGAGTTGGATCATTGAGATAAGGTAGTCATGAAAGACCCTAATGATACTACATATACCATAAATCCATTTTTCCACAACAGGTGCACATTTTTCTTGCGGATTAGATGGAGGCTTTGAGCAAGTCTGAGGAGAGATTCTACACAAAGATCTAGTTCCTGATTTGAAAGAATGTTATGCACTAGTTCGATGAGAAGCATTGCGGCATGCCACTATGATAGGAGAATCGAGAATCATGATACCTCAGCTATGGTAGCCCGACAACGATCAAATCAAAGTTGGTAGGACTCTAATCAAGACTAAAGCCATCCAAGGCAACCCGACATTACAAGTCTACATTAAATGCACCTACTGTCAAGATTGGTCACTCATTGTTAATTGTATGATATCCAAACAGATCACAACTGTGAGTAATGAAAACACTAAGAAACCCTTGACTATAACTACATGAAATAAAAATAGAAGATAATGTTATCATATTTCCCATACTATGGCACATCTGTAATTTATGGTAAGTGTTTCTAAACAACGCATCCGTTATTAATAATACAGATTTTGGTGCTATAGATCATATGACTTTTAATTCTAGACAAATCTCATCCCTTAGACATTCTTCACAAAAATTTATTTCCACTACCAATGATAATACGACTCTAGTTATTGGGGAATGATCCTTAACCCTTACTAATACTTTGAACTTAAACTTTGTTTTAGTTGTTTCATACTTAAATTATAACATTTTGTATGTCTCTCAAGTCAATGCGGCCTTATCTTGTATTGTTTTTTTTTTGGTTTAATTTTGTGTTTCATGATATCCAACAAGACAAATGGTTGGTTATGGTATTAAGCAAGGGAAATTTTATTACCTGGACTTGCAATCAAAAGATACCAACAAGCTGCAACAAGCCTTAATGACATATGGGTTTGAGGGGGAGAAAAAGAAGTTTGAAATTTGGTTATGACATCAACGATTAGGACATGCTTCCTTTTGATATTTAAAAAAAATGTTTCCTAGTTTATTTTACAAAGTGATGTTTAGAAATATCAAAGAGTCATCGCATTTTATTTCATTAAGTTTGAATAAAAGTCCACTTTTCAAAGTCTAACTTTGAGTAGTTCACGTTGGTTTGTTACTTTATTACGATTGTACCAGCATAACATGGTTAGTGCCATATGAAGACCAAGGATGAAGTGAACTTGTTTCAAAATTTACAAATGATTGAAACCTAATACAATACAAAGCTGGTTTTGGCTGCAGTGATAACGGAGAATATCAAAGTTCTAATCCTCAAAACTATCTAGAAGCACATTATTCATCAGATCATGTTATAAGCATCTAGTAAAATGGAGTCACCAAAGAAAAATCGCCACTGTTAGAGGTTGTTTAGCTCTTGATAGCACAAATGCTGAAATCTTATTGGGTAGCGGTTACATATGTCGCATACTTGATTAATCGGGTACCCTTCTAGCTCACTTGATTTCCAAACACCTCTTCAAGGTTTGACTGATGTGGTAATTGCCTCAAATGTCCTGAATCCACCTCCTTATATTTTTGGTTGTGTGGCCTTTATGCACCTACATACACACTAACACAACAAGTTAACTTCCCAAGCACTCCAATGTGTGTTTGTTGGTTGTACAACAAAAATGATACTGATTGTTACCACCCCAAATGACATGTTCATATTACTAATGGATGGTGTTTCATGAAAATGGATATCATTTGACTTTGAATTTAAGAGGGAAAACATAAGAAATTCAGACTTTACTATGATTATCACATTCCATGAAGGGTAAATCCAAACCTGAACCAGGAAGTAAGTGAATTGGATATGTTGAGGCAATATCCGAACCAAGTAGCATTAACTGCTCTGTAGCTGAAGAAGTGATAGAAGAAATAAATAATAAAACTGATCCACTTATCACCATCTCGAACAAATCGGGTTTGAGAACACCTAACCCGACATACCACACTAATCGCCATCTACGAGGGTGTTCTTAATTTGGAACTCGAGCAATCCATGAAACGACACACATTGTCATAATAGATATTCTTAAAATCTGGGCATATGAACTTGAATTGTCTAGCAAGTTAGATATGTCATGAGCAATTATAAAATAACCATCGCTTGTCTAAATCAAATAACTCATTTGTAACTGAATTATCTTATGCAAATTATTCTAACAATGTGCATGAAGCCTTAGTTATTCAAGATGGAAAGCAGCCATGAATGAAGAGATGAAATCATTGCAAAAATGAAAAATTGATCTTGTTGATTTTCACATGGAGAAGCGTTTGGGTTGTTGCTAGACTACATTGTTACTACAAGCCAGATGGTAATATTGAATCAGACAAAAAGATCTGTAGCAAAAGGTTATTTCAAACTTGTGGGATTTTCTATACAAAGACATTAAAAATCTATAGCCAAGATCAACACAATTTGAGTATTATTATCTTGCAATGCAAACTTAGATTTAATCATTATACTCACTGAGGTAAAAACGTCTGCTATTATAAAGCTATTCTAAAATATTAAATGTATATGGACCTTCCAATTATGCATCTTTAGTGAATGGTGAAAAGCAAAGTTAAAAGGTATAGATTGTAAAGGTTATTACACAAGTCGTGCTTAATCCCTAAGAGTATGGTTCGGGAAAAGGTTAAAAGTAAATGATAGCCTTGGGTTGTCATTGAAGAAAATGAGACCACACTTTGTTTCTAAATAAGCATCTTGGTAAGATTACAAAGACTCGTTGTATGTGGATGATGGTGGTTATTTGAAATGACCCAATACACGAAAGAAAAGTTCTAGAGAATATTGTTCAAAGAGTTTGAAATAAAGATTCATGTTTCTAAAATACTTCGGAATTGAAGTTTCGCTCAGGAAATTTTTTATCTCAGTCATGTTATGCATTATATCTACATATGAAACTGAATGTCAGGATGTCAACTTGTCGATACACCAATAGAAAGAGGTATGAAGTTATGGGTTGAACCTAATAAAATACCTACTAATAAAGGAAGATATTAGAGACTTGCAGGAAATTCGATGTATCTGCTCATAAGGCCGACTTATGCTTTTAGTGTTGTGAGTCAATATATGCATAATCCTCGAGAACATATGAATGCAATCATTTGCATTTTGAGGTATTTAAAATGTGCACTTAGGTACTATGTTTACCGTATATTACGCCGATCTCGTAATATAAAAGTGTATACCGATGTTGATGGATCAAAGGGATGAGATGATAGAGGTTCAATTTCTGGTTACTTACCTGTAGAAGGTAACTGGCATATGGAAAAGTAAGAAACAAAATATCGTTGCTCGCTCAAGTGCAAAAGCAGAATTTAGACGCATGACACTAGGACTTTGCGAGGCATTATGGCTAAGACTCCTCTTACAGGATTTGGGTTACCTATATAGTTAACCAATCTAATTGTTCAATGACAATAAGGCAAATGTGGTAACATTGCTCTATAATCCAAGATAAATACGATCGCACAAAATATGTCGAAGTAGATAAATTTTCACTATGAGAAGTTGATTTGAACAGTAACTTCCATCCCCCCACCGTATAATGAGGACGCCACACTAGACTGAGACTTCTTAATCCGATCTTTTGGAAATTGGTGGGCCTATTTCAAAATATAAATGCATATATCAGATAAAACTTGTAATACTACCACCGTAGTAGTATTTAAAAGTTCTTGTACATAAATTCCCTCGAGTCTCACGCATTTGTAATTACTGAAAGTCTACTATTACCAAAATATTTACTTCATACGTTAACAAAATTCATGGACCTACATCGAAGACTTTAATGTTGTGTTGGCCCCGATAAATGCAGGATGTCTCGACGACCTCTTCAAGAGATCTACATGGATGAAAACATTCGTGTTTCTATAGTTTAATGGGAAAAACAGATAAATATATATGACAACATACAAAGGGTCCTCAATTACAAAAGATATACATTTAACATAATTTGCAATATCAGATCATCAAATCTCCAGAGGAGTACATAACATAAATTCAGACAGAGGGTACCACAGGTACATCACAGTAACAAATTGATTACTTGTGATTTATGATAATGTTCCACATATCTCATTATTGAGATTCTTATCATATAAATGTTTGTCTATAGACTATAAACAATGAATGAGAGGACACAACAATAGGTACCCAAATGGCATAGATACGATCAATTGTGGTGCCAGCAAGGCCCGCCACGCAATGTGTGAGGTGTCGTGGGCACAATGCGTATAGTCAGAGCACCTGACGCACTACCACCCAAACAGAGTGTCAAGCATTTCAATGAGTGTTCTGCCACCACAGAGATGTCATCGCACTAATCAGAGGTGCCTAGTCCATTTACTATTCTAGCCTTATGCATACATGACTTATAGCGTGTTTCAAAGAGCATTTTATTTTTCTTACTCACATTCTTATACTTGGATAACACAAGCAAATAAGGGGCAAGAAAACAAAGTCTTCCCAGAAACAGGTTCGCTGAGGCAACGAGATTCAAACATTTTACATATAACTTTTATATAGGTACGGACCCTTTCATTCACTTATTAGGATCCTACATTAATCTAATTGATGATTTCTAGATTTAACAGAAGAAAGGAACAAAAACATAACTTCAGGTTCGCCTAGGTGAAGGAGACCTCTCCTTCACCTAGGCGAAGCAACTTTTGCTAAGGCGAGGCAGAGACTGGGAAATTTGGGGCTTGCTCACCAAAGCGGAATCCAACTTCGCGGTCAGTCTTTAGCCTAGGCAGAGTTTGATTGTACACATAAATGACATTTTTGGCCATTTTCACCTGGTGATTCCAACCAAAACAAAACCTCATCAAAACAAGCAATAAAACCCAACTCAAAACAACCCAAAACACCTTTATTAGGATTTTTCCTACACAAACCTAGACAATGAGGGATTTGTGATAGTTTCCATACAAGAATTCTCATACAAAAGTTCCATACCAGAGTTCCATACAAGAGTTTCATACCTGAATTTCTTGAACTTCCCAACCAAGCTTCATTTCTTCTTACTTGTACAAGGATAGATCTCCAAAAGATGGGGAGAAATCACCAAAATGGCTCTTCTCCCTCAAACCCTTAAGCCTTAGACTCTCAAAATCCAAAAGGAGAACTCCTTTATTCTAACCTTGTTTGGTCTGACCTTTGGTTTAATTTCTTAGCCCTGTAATCTAAAAATATGTCACACTTTATACATGTTAGGTAATATAAAGTTAAACCCACAATTTTCGTGAAATAAAAAGATAAAACTAAAAATTATTTCAAAAGTAAGGGTGAACATAATTTAACAATTATACACACATCATAACACTATAGTTAATATGCCAAAGTATAATAATGAGTTAATTGGAAATGTAATTTGAAAGAGAGATGAGGGACTCAAAAATGAAAAATATACAAACCAAACAAGGTTCAATGTTAATAAGGGAAAAGACCAAAGTGGTCTGAAAAGGGGAATTCTTCATTTTAGGAGAGAGAGAGACGGTAGAGGAGAGAAACAAGAGGGTTAATTCTCTCCATTTTCCAGTTTGTGTGATCAAGAAGAGTCACAGGAAGGTTAAGAAAAGAAAAGATTAAGGTATGGAAAAATCAAACCATAAACCCAATTTTTTTTTATGAATTTGAGTATAAAAGAACCCTACTTGGTATATTGGTGGTGTTTGGCAGTTTTAGACTAGATTTGAAGTTGTTTTGGTTTGGTTTTGTAGTTGATTTGGGGTTGTATGGAAACTAAGTATGGATTCCCTAAATTTTTTAAACTTAGGAAACTCTTTCTAACCTGCCACTGGTAGGATGTTTAGCAAACCATAAGTCTTCCCTTACATGTTTTGGGAATTGTTTGGCTGTGTTTTGGACTTGGGTTGATTTACTGAATCAATTGAGGAATATTGGTATTAAGGAAATATTGGGCTTTAGGAGATGTCACAAAATTTCTTCAAAACCCATGTTTTTGTCTCAATATAATTTTCATCTAAACTGCTTGAAATGTTCTAGGACTTATGGAAAGCCATTTGAGTCTATAATCCATCCATATATAGCTTGATGAAATTGGAACTCATGTTAGGTCCAAAAATCATGAAAACCAATAGGCCCTGCTGGTTCTGCTAGTAGTCACTGTTCATGGGAAGCTTTCAACTTCAGATGGTCATAATTTCTTCGTCCGAACTCCGTTTCGGATGTTCTTTGACTCTATGGAAAGACCTTTGAGCCTAGAATCCATACATATAGAGCTTGATAAAATTAGAACTCATAGTAGGTCCATAAATCATGAAAAACAGTAGGCCCTGCTGGTTCTCGTCAGTCTGCTCATGGGAAGCCCAACTTCTGATGCTATAATTTCTCTTGTCCAAACTCTGTTTCTATGCCTTAAGACTCTAAGTGGAAGCCCTTTGAGCTCCAACCATCCATATGGCACTTTGATGAAATTGGAACTCATATAAGGTCCATATAAATCATGAAAAATAAAGAATCCATGTCGGTTCTCGTCAGAATGCTCATGGGAAATTTTCCTCCAACTTTGGACGGTCATAATTTATTCGTCCAAAATCCGTTTAAGATGTTCTTAGACTATATGTAAAGCCCTTTGAGTCTAATATTCATACATATATAGCTTGATAAAATGAATCGGCCCAGAACGGCAAAACAAGAGGGCCTCGTTGTTTTGCTCGTAGTCACCGCTCATGGAAGCATCCAACTTCGAATCATTATAATTTCTTCATCCCTAACTCTGCTTCTGATGTTCTTGGACTCTATGGAAATCCTCTTTTAGTCTAGAATCCATCCATATATAGTTTGATGAAATTGGAATGATAGTAATAGCTCATAAGCATACATGGTAACCATAGTTATTCATGGTTATACGAGATATAAAATGTAAAGATACGAATAAATGATTGTAAATATCGTATATGTATCATTTGATGACAATAATTATCTGAGAATATGAGATATGTAACAAATAAAGGGCGTAAACATAAAACATAATATTGATTGTCTACTTAGAACCCGGTAGAGTGGATAGATGGACATGCCTATTAGTAAAAAACAAAGTATTTAAACATACTGACTGGGCTTAACCCTTGTTTATTGCCACACTACTTTCAGTTCTTGAGGATGGTCATTGTCTCGCACAATGATAGCAATGCCTTCAGATCGATGATGGCTACTATTCACAATGATAACAGCGCCTTCGGGCCCTTATAGACCACTTTTTCGCATAATGAGTACAACGCCTTCTGGCTTATAGTTTCCTTTATCCACTTCCAAGGTTTATGCAAGCAAGAAACATAAAACAAATGACTTGAACAAGACATATAAATGGGTATGAACATTGATAAGAAAATGAACAAGATATGATACAAATATGAGATATGTATAAGCATGTTTAAATGATGTGATATGTTAGATGTATATACAAAGTTAGAAGTAAGATGATCCTGTTAGTGGTCGTCCACTGAAGATCCAATTATTTAGGCTAGCACCGCTTTTCATCCAGGTCAAAGAGGCAAGAAGGGTCAACTTTATCAATTTCCAAGGTCAACACATAGTTAGATGCCCACCAAAAGACTTTTTGGTCTATTTTGTATATGTAATATTCTTTTTGTTGTTTGTAAACAAATGTAAAGTTTTTTGTATAAGCTTCCAACACTCATTTGTATTGAAATGATATTTTGAAATTCACGCCAATATATTCAAGATATATGCTTATTAGTGTATGAATAAACAAAGTTATAGTGTATGTGTGGAATGAATGGGGACACTTTCGCTACATCGCGACGTGAGGCGGCTCTGGGTGTCATTGAAATATTGGTACCAGCCTAGTGTTTAGGCGTTTTAACAAGTTTTAAACCTTCTAGATAGATTATAATGATAAACATGCCTATGTTAAAATGTTGACCTTGATGGGATATCCTTATGTTTGTATAGATGATCATTCAATAAGCTCGAGAGTGTTAACCCAAGGGAACAAGAGTTATTAGCTTCTAAGCTTTCATAAAGTGAATAAAATTCCAATGAGCCCAGTTCAAGTTTTATCATAAAAATAAGAGGACATGGCCTTGGGCATTGATAGACTGACCGCCCAAAGCCCAATAGACACAGAAGGAAAGACATAGAGTAGAGGAATTCCATGGGTCGAGCATGGAAGAGTCGTAGAAAGCCGAATCGTTGTTTTAGAAAGGGTATCGAAGAGGTTAGATGCCCTCCGATCAGAGAGCACCATGTGTAGTCCCACATTGCAGGAGGTACATGATTTAGTCCCTGTGCTCAAAAGTCCAGGATTCCAACCTAAGGATATGAACTTCATCCAAGAGCTTAAGGCAGCATGCCATGTAAATTATATTCATGAAACAGCTCTAATGATGAAACAAGGAACTTATCCTGGCTGAGGTGATAAGAGCCAGTCATCTCAGCAACACATGCACCGAAGCGGTCCTCACCGAGGCATTTCAAGTAGAAATTTTTTACATGGGACTACATGATTCCATCAAGAGGTACTTAGCACCGTGTGACTTCCCCAACAGTGAACTTTATCACTGTCGTTTAACGAAAAGGGAGAGACTAGAAACCAAAGAAGAAAGAAATGTCTCAAAAGAAGAAGTTCCTCAAAGGAGCCTCCTCCTTCTGGTAAAAGAGCTTAGATGTTCGGCCGGGCCGCACGGTGGTTTGGCCACAAGAGGTAGAAGGATATGAGGCATGCCAGATTCATACAGTGTCACTGGATATGGAGAACCCGAAAAACTCATTACCACAGATGACATCTGGAAGTTTGTATGTTATTTGACGTATGTTTCCTGTGGAAGCCTTGAGCATTTGATATAATAGTGTCCTATGTCGTGATAATAAGTCAACAAGGAAGGGTGAGAAAGATCCAGCACCTACTTCCTCTAACTCGCGATCAAGGTAGGGGTCAGAGTGGCCCATCCTCAAAGATAGAGATAAGAGTATTAGTTCAAAGATGTGGATCATCCCATGCCTACAAAGACTAACACGAGCATATGCTATAATAAGTCACAGACTGTGATGCTCCTGTTATAGCTGGTATTTTATATGATATTGAGATGCATGCACGATTTGATCCCATTCACTCATCTATATGTAAATGGGCAAAAGATTTGACAAAGTACCATCGATGGAGAAATTAGCATATGACATGTATGTGACTAGTCCAAATAATGTTAGTGCAATGGTGTATACGTAAATTGCCCCATTGTCATAAATGTGCAAGAGAGTTACCGATTGATAACTTTTACACTTAGAGTCACTGATTTGGGAATGATTGGTTGACTAAACAATCAGTCATATCATTGATTTTGGATAAGATAATATTTTTGACATGGTCCACTAACTGAGGTTATAATGTGGTATTAGATCCAACTGTAATGTCCAATGTGATCTCAAAATTATGCGTATGGTGAGATTTATAAGAAATGATATGAGTGATTCTTATATTATTACTTTAGAATTCAAGAGGTCAAGCGGAAAAGATCTCAAATAGTATGGAATTTCCGGGATGTATTCCCAAAAGAGTTACCAGCCCTGAGGAGAGGCCGACTTATCCATAGAAATTGTGCCAAGAACAACCCCTATGTCTAGGGCACCTTACAGGATGGCCCCAACAGAGTTGAAGGAGTTAAAGGTTCAGCTACAAGAGCTTTTAGACAAAGGGTTTGTACGACCCAATGTTTCGCCCTGCACCTGCTGATTCAGGAAAAGAGATACACCACTGATGTGCACTCGATTATTTCCGCATCAATATAAGACAGAAAAACAAGTACCCATTGTCGGTGAACCAAGATTCTTTGATCAATGAAAGGAGCTGTGCCTTTCTGAAGATCGACTCACGTATCCGGATATTATCGCCTTGAGAGTAAAGAAGGATGTCTCAAGATCGATTTGAGAACCTGTATAAATATTATGAAGCCTTGGTAATTTGGGTTGACTAATGCAATCCCAAGAAGATTATGGATTGAATGAATAGGCATTCCAACCCATGTGATCGGCTTGTAGTGGTCTTTATTGATGACATCCTCGGTGTATTCTAAGGATGCACAGAACATGAACAACATTTGAAAATAGTCCCAGACGCAGAAAAGAAGTTATATAAGCCTGAAGAAATGTGATTGGGCTAAAGGAAGTTTCCTTCTTAGGCCATATTGTGTCAACGGGTATAAGAGTTGACCCTACAAAGATTGAGGCCATTGTGGAAACCACCCCAAATGTAATCGAGGTGAAAAGTTTCCTCGCCTAGCATGTTATTATGAAGATTTCTGGAGAGGCTTTTCATTATAGCTTCCGCTCACCAAGTTACTCAGAAAGGAATAAAGTTTGAGTCAAACAAATGTCGAATAGTTTTGAATAGTTGAAAGGATGCTGGTTGAAGCACCGTGATTGGACGCAGCCTACTCGTGAAAAGAGTATACCTTGTATGTTACGCTTTAGCATTGGTCTGGGATGCATGTTAATGCACAGATAGGAAAGTGGTGGCTTATGCGCCCGCATAGCTTGGAAGCCACATGAACGTAATTATCCCACCCAAGACTTAGGGAGTTGGTTAAGTGTAATGTTTGCTTGAAAATATGGTGACACTACTTATACTTGAAAAGCGAGAATTTACACCAATCATAAGAGTCTCAAGTACTTGCTAACGCAAAAAGAGTTAAATTTGAGACAACGGAGGTGGTTAGAGTTATTCAAGGATTATGATTGCATCATAGACTACCACCCCGGAAAGGCTAATGTGAAAATGATGCTTTAAGCCAAAATACAGCAGCAATGTCACTACAAAGAGGAATGAGACTAATAGACATGGAGCTATGTTAACTCAACTAGAAACGAACCCGTTTTAAAGAAAATGATTATATAGTTAAAATGATGAAGAGCTATTGAAAAGTTACATATGCATAGAGATGGTGATTTAGACCAAGTTTTCACAAAGGCCGGAAGTTTGTATTTCCGTAACATATTATGTGTTACATATGATAAAGAGCTAAAGAAAAATTGTTATTTGGAGGCTCATAATATGATATTTAATAATGCATCCGAGGTAATAAGATGTACCAGATTCTGAAACACTTATTGGTGGAAATGAATGAAAAGAGATGTGACTGAAAGCAGGTTCATGTTTGACGTGTCGCCAGTCGTCGAACACCGCGCCAACAATGAAAGAACTTTCCACTCTAAATTAGGGATAACATTACCATGGTTTTGTGTCAGGTTTCCCCCTCACACAACAGAAGCATGACTCTGTCTGAGTGATTGTTGATAAGCTCACAAAGTCGGCCCATTTTATACCGATCAAGATGGACTATTCTATGAATCGACTAGCCAGTTATATGCGGGAGGATCGTACGACCAGATGGTGTACCGTTATCTATTGTGTCGAGCAGAGATCCGCGAGCCATCAAGGTTCCTCGAAGGAATTACGGGCCACTTAAAACGTTTAAGTTCAAGATAAAGATTCCATCCACAAACAGATGGACAGTTAGAGAGGTTGATTCAAGTACTTGAAGATATGCTTCGAGGTCGTGTCATGGAATTTTTCGGGAAGTTAGGATAGGTATATTCCATTGATGGAATTTGCCTATAACAATAGTTTTAAGATCGGTATGTTCCAGTTACGAGGCTTTGTATGGTCGAAAAATGTAAAACCTGTGGTGTTATTGAGTTAAATGAGCATATAATGCTCCGCATAGCGAAAGATACTAAGAGAGTGCAAAGTTATTCGAAAATGTTAAAGGCGGTTAGTGATCAACAAAAATCTTATGTCATTTGAAGAGAGAGACATTGCATATAAAGTGGCAGACAAGATCTTCTTGGTATCATCGTGGAAAAGTGAAAAATTCTACCATGGTAAAAGGGAAAATTAAGTCCAAGGTTCATAGAGCCATATGAGGTTTTGGAATGACCTGGCCTGTGGTTTATCGTTTTGGCACCCTCCGTCCGCCGTACCACAATGTGTTTCATGTGTCGATGCTTCCTGAGATCGCTTCCGATGAGCTCATAACAACAACGTGTGATGCAAGTACAAGCAGATTACAGATGCGCAGCCAAAAGCTATTTTGGCTCGAGAGGTGAAACACAGGAATAAGGCACCGTTAGTGAAAGTGTTCTAAATACCCAGCTATGGCGCGGAAGAAGCCACTGTTTCAAACAACTATGAAAGCCGCAAAGATCCTAAATTCTCATATTCATAGGTAAAATTTATATGAAATTTCTCTACGGGGGAGAGTTGTAATAATTCCTCAAATATGTCTGAATTTTGTTTATAACATGTTTAGGGTGTAATATAAGTTAAATAAGAATTTTCGGGAAATAAAACAAGAAACGGAAAAATTATTTCAAGAAGTAAGGGTAAATTAGTAATTTAACAATTCAGGACACAATGGTCATAACACTATAAGTTTATATTTCAAAGTATAATAATGAGTTAAGTGGAAATGTAAATGAAAGAGAGATGAGGGACTTAATAAAAATGGAAAAAATGGCACAAACCAAACAAGGCCTAACACCAGCAATAAGGGATAAAGACCAAAAGTGGTCTTGGAAAGGGGGTGTTCTTCATTTTAGGAGAAAGAGAGAGAGACGGTGAGAGAGAAGAAGAGAAGAGGTCTCTCAATTTTTCCAGGTTTGGTGTGTTCAAGAAGAGACAAGAGGAAGGAAGAAGAAAAGAAAAGATTAAGGTATGGAAAAATCAAACCATAAACCCATTTTTTTTTTTTGCAATTGCCCAAAGTTAACTTACTTCGTGATACTTTGCTTCTACAGCTTTTGCATCAGATTTGGAGTTGGTTTGACGGTTTTGTGGTTGATTTGGAGTTGTATGGAAACTAAGTATGGATTCCCCTAAAATTCGAGACTAGAACTTTCTAACTCACACTGTGTGAAGACAAGAAAACCATAATTTTCCCCTTTCCTTATATGTGTTTTGGGAATTGTTTGGTTGTGTTTTGGACTTGGGTTATTGATCAAATCCTCAATCGGCGCACATGAGATATACACAGTTTTAGTGAGACACAAAATTTCTCCAAACCCCATGTTGTTGTCTTGGTCCTAATTTCTTCGCTCGAACTCCGTTTCGGATGTTTTTAGACTCTATGAAAAGCCCTTTGAGTCTATAATCCATCCATATATAGCTTGATGAAATTGGAACTCATATTAGGTCTATAAATCACGAAAAATAGTAGGCCCTACTAGTTCTGCTCGTAGTCACTGTCCATGGAAGCCTCCAACTTCAGACGGTCATAATTTCTTCATCCGAACTCCGTTCGGATGTTCTTAAACTCTATGGAAAGCCATTTGAGTCTAGAATCCATCCATATATAGCTTGATGAAATTGGAACACATATTAGGTCCGGAAATTACAAAAAATAGTAGGCCCTGATGGTTCTGCTTGTAGTCACTGTTCATGGGAAGCCTCTAACTTCTGATACTATACTTTGTCCAAACTCCGTTCATATTCTCGAACCTATGGAAAGCCCTTTGAGTCTAGAATCCATCCATATAGTTTGGATGAAATTGGAACTGTATATTAGGTCCAAAAACGCCGAGAAACTGTGAGGTCCCCGCTTGGTTCTCACAGAGTCTCATGGAAGTTTCCAAGTTCGGACGATCATAATTTCTTTGTCCGATCTCCATTTCAGATGTTCTTGGACTCTATGGAAATCCCTTTGAGTCTAGAATCCATCCATATATATCTTGATGAAATTGGAACTCATTAGGTCCAAATCACAAAAGGTAGGCCCCGCTTGGCTCCCGCTGTAGTCACTGTTCATAGGAAGCCTCCAACTTCAAACGGTCATAATTTCTTCGTCCGAACTCCGTTTCGGATGTTCTTGGACTCTATGGAAAGCTCGTTGAGTCTAGAATCCATCCATATATATCTTGATGAAATTGAAATAATAGTAAATAGTTCATAAGCATACATGGTAACCATAGTTATTCATGCATATAATGAGATTTGAAAAATGCAAAGATACGAATAAATGATTGTAAATATTGCATATGATTACCGGATGACAATAATTATTCGGGAATATGAGATATGTACTGAACATAAAATACACATGGACTATCTTCTTAGAACCTGGTAGAGGGATAGATGGGCATGCTTATTAGGGAAAAACAAATCCGGGCAAAGATACTCGATCAATCGCCCATTGGTCATCATTACACCCTTCGACCCTTATAGATGGTCATTGTCTCGCACAATGATAACAACGCCTTCAGGCCCTTATAGATGGTCATTGTCTTGCACAATAATAACAGCATCTTCGGGCCCTTACGCACCACTCAAGCTGCATGTTGAATACAACACGGACCTTATGGGCCTTATCCACTTTGCCAAGCATTGCGCATGAAACATAAAACAAAATGACTTGAATATTATATATGAAATGTATATGAACGCTGATAAGAAATGAAATATGATATGATAAGTAAATATGAGATATGCGTTATGTTTAAATGATATGATATGTTAGATGTATGTATGTGTATAGAAGTGTGATGATCCATGTTGTTGGTCGCCCACGAAGTTTATTCCCACTAAGCATAAAGTTGAACGGGTTTTCATCCATGTAGGTATGGAAGCAAAGGTAAAGAAGTAAACCGAGAAAAATTCAATTTTTCGAAAAATGGTAACGGTAATTTCTGGCTGAAAACCGGAAATTTCTGACCAATGACGAAACGAACTGCCGTTAAATTGCCTCGCTGAATAGTGACCCGTAAAGCTTCGTCGACTCTCAGACAACAGTAATATTTCCACGAATTTCGGTAATAAATCAGCCAATGACTTAGAGACGAGATTTTTACTTAA
Organism: Tetrastigma voinierianum; assembly: GCA_016808115.1. Classification (NCBI taxonomy): domain Eukaryota; kingdom Viridiplantae; phylum Streptophyta; class Magnoliopsida; order Vitales; family Vitaceae; genus Tetrastigma; species Tetrastigma voinierianum. The sequence continues at coordinate 440,180 of JAEQBH010001274.1, read as the reverse complement.
AATCTCGGTCGAAATTATTCAAGTTCCATTGAAATAAAGGAACTAAAGAAATAAATTGTTTCGGGGTAAAAACGGACTCGAATGGAGCAATAAAAATCGTTTATCCAAATGATAATAATAATAATAATAATAATAATAATAATAATAATATAATATTATAATAATAATAAAAAGAAAAAAAAATCATCAAAAAGAGGGGAGGAGAGCGTCGGGAGAGGGAGAGCGCGTTAGAGAGAGGGAGAATATTTTTTTTATTTTTTCTTCTCTTCGCTTCTTTCTCGATCTACGGTAATCTGACGTAGGTTTCGTCAATAAGGCAAAGTTGATCTACGCGATGAGAACTACGCGTGGACACAAAAAAGTTGGAGTTTCAACAAACTCCGTGAGGTAGGGTTTTATCCTACTTGTTTTACTCCTTGTTTAAGTGTTTTGTAAATGCTTGTGTTGGTTTGAGGCCGTGAGTGGCCGTTTGATCGGTCCCAAAACTTGGGACCGAGTTGTGGAAATTTTATAATCTCGTTTTGGACAGTGTAGTCACCGGCTTGACTGCTTGAGGTGGGTTTATGCAATAAATTGTGTTTTTGTGTGTACGAGGCCGGGACGGTTATGGAAATTGGTTCCACTCAAGAGGAATCGATGTAGAGGAGGGGTCAGCCTGCGGATAGCCCATCGTTATGTTTTTTGGACTGTTAAAAAAAGTCCCTGCTCATGGAATAATGACACGTGAATAGTGATACATAAATAGTGATACGTGAATAGTGACATCAATAGTAATCACAAAATATTTTTGTGAGAGAATGTGTTTGGGTGAGTGATTCAAATTGAATTGCTCGTGTTCGTTAATTAGCCCAAGCGAGCTAATTTTTGTGTAATGGATTGAGAAATTAGAGAATGGCTTGAGTTGGTGGATCAAAGGAATAGATAGGTTAATACATGATTTTAATGTGTTAACATAAGGATATAATTATATGGAAATATAATCAGGTGTGTAGTCATTGGAGATGATATTGTAAATTGCTCAAGTGAGAAAATTTAGTGATGGTTGATCACTATTGAATGACATGTGTTGTGAGTGCAATTTGAGAATGCTGCATATTGATATATTTGATATTGTATAACGGTTTTGAAAATATAACGCATTTATAACGGTAATTCAGAGATTTGTTAGGCATGAATGATATATAACTATATGGTTGCGAAAAGAATTTCACATGATGATTTTCCGAGAATTAGGTCGAGATGGGCCAACAGATCATTTCTGATGAGGACCATGATCGGTTTAAAGCTCACTCAACCAATTCACTCCTCGGAGGTACCCCATCTTTTACCGATCTTAGTAGTATATTTTCAAGAACAACAGGTTTTGTTTTGAAAATGATTATTTTTTTTTCATACATGGCTTGTGCAAGTCATGGCGAAATTTCTGCGATGACCGGTCACGGAATGCGCATTTAAACATTCAAGCAGGGGATCAATGATTTACTTGAGCGTGTTTAAATCGATCATTGCATGCACTTAAAGGGAGTAACCCATTTAGGTGATTCCACCACTGACGATACCACCCCGTCGGCGGAATATTTTTAGGTACAAGGAGCTGCTCTCGAAGACGCCATCGAGACCGATTTTGAAGAAAGCCTAAGTTGTGCTTTTTGACGCTGGATAATACGTATTAAACTCGTAAATTTAATACGATTCAGATACAAAGAATGAAATAATTCTTGACTATTGAACATAGTTGGGATATTTATTTTGACGAAAGCATAGGTATATGGGCCCGCGCCATTTTTACTGTGATTTAGCCTTCGCAATACGGTATAAACAGTGATTCGCTGGTTAACGGAAGTCAACGGACACCCCGATTTAAAGGCCACAAGGCCGGACAACCCTCATCGGTCCTCCAAGGTCAACACATAGTTAGATGCCCAACACATTTTGTTTATTTTGTATATGTAATATTCTTTTTTGTCATGAAACAAATGTAAAGTTTTTATAGTCGAACACTTCTATTTGTGGAGCTTGAATATATTTTGAAATTCCACCGCTACAGAATATATTTCAAGATACATGCTTATTAGTAGAGTAAATTCAACGCATTATAGTACGATAAATGAAGAAGTGACACCTCGCCCTACACGCACGTGGGTTCGGGGTGCTGTAGCCCTTGCTATTTGGTCATTTTTTTTCTTTTATTTGCAAAACAATTTATCATTATTTCATCATAACATATAATCTTCTATCTTAATGTCCTTTGAATCCTTAATTTATCAAATTACCATTTTATTCTTTTTTTTTTACACTTAGCACTTAAATTCCTGACAAATACAAATTTTGACTTTTATTATACCACTAAACTGTAATAAACTACTAGGGTATAATTTGGGGTGTTACATTGTAGAGTTGCCTAAAATTAGTCAAAAGATCAACTGGTTGACATCCTCACTAAAACAGTCTCCTATCGATCATACTCATCTTTTTGGAGCAAGTTGGGTATTTATGATATCTATACACCAATTTGAAGGGGAGTGTTGAGTTTTTTTTTTGAGAAGTTTTCAAAATGGTTCTTTCCATATTATTTATGATTCTTTTGTTTTCTTTATCTTTCATTTCTTAGTTTGATTGCAACTATGATTCATAAGGTCATAGAAAGCCCTCCCTACAAATTTGATTATATATTCTCAGAAAAATATAAATGAAAATACGACATTTTAGCCCAGTTTAGAACTGCTCATCGCTTCAACAAAGAAACGACTTAAGGAGTGGGCGGGTCTCGTATTCAAGCCTTAAGGTAAGCGGTTTACTACCTCAAACTGGGGTGCCAGACAAAAAAGTTTTTTTCTTCAAAAAAAGTTATTTGTTTTTTATATGCTTAAAATGAACATTGAAACATATTTAAAAAATAATTTAAGTCGATACTTATTTGAATAACGATGATATAACTTTATTATTATGATGTATGAAAATATTTGTATAATATACGATAACATATTAACATATTTAAAAAATTAAAATGATAACATTAATATGATAAATAATTTATTATTACCTATTCTCTAAAAACAATTATTATATGTATTTATTTTTTTATAACTAAAATAGAATAAATAAAATTAATAATTTTAAAATAATAGATTGATGAATCGAACATTAAATATTTCTTGTTTTTAAAATATTTAAAAATATTTTGTATAAATTCAAACATTAAATGTTTCTCATTCTAAAATATTTAATGAGGATTTAAATTCGTTCCTGTAGTTTAGAAAGGCCCATCCAATGGCCTTCTTGAATAGATAATGGTTCCCTGTTTCATGAGCAGAAAACCTACCAGTACTTTTGTTTGGGTACTGAAAAGGTAAAAGAAAATTCGGTTGGATTATACTTGGTCTTGGGATTTAAGTCGGCAGTTATAAGATTTAGTCTCTCTTTCCTTTGCTCCCGATTTCTCAGCGACTTTACTCCGAGGTTTTGTTTATCTTTCCTTTCTCGACAAGCAAACGAAAATCAGTACAGAAATCGCTACTTTCTGATCGCGGAAAGAACAGGAAAACCTCTCTCTCTTGAATGTTCCAATGGTTCTTATAGAATAAGTATCTCTACTCTAAACTTGCATTTTTTCGTTAATCGGTATAGCAAAATTATTGAATTGAATTACTTCGATTGTGTTTTTATTGTATCTGTGCCTGAATTATCAAGGTAATCAAGTGTGGATAGATGATATTAATGTATAATTTTTGTAGTTTTGATTAAGAATAAGGTTAATTCTTCACTGCAAGTAACAGGTGTTTGTGTGGGGATTTGAATAATGGATCATTAGATTAACAGACAAGCTCCTTTTGTAGCTTGACTAAGTTAGGTCACTCGTGATTTAAATCTATGTCTTTGTACTTACTTATTTACAGTTTTGGAATTGTTTGCCAAGTTTACATTTGGAATATTGTGATAATTTTAAATATTAGCTCTTTGGTCTGCATATGTGCCTACTACATTTGGAATGCAGTGATAATTTTTAAATATTAGTTCTGTGATCTTTGAGAACTTGTTAAATATCTCCAACAATTAGAATCAAAAATATGCTACCACAAAGAATGTGTTCATGAAAAACAATGTTTTTGTTTTTTGGCATATTCTGGAGCTTTATTATTTACCATGGTCGTGAACTTCAAATCTACTCTTCTAATTTATGGTGGTTGCAGTTTTCATGATAAAGGGTATGTGAGGTATGTATTCAAAATGCTCATTAGTAAGTTTGAGTTATGAATGTCATGTTGATATACTGTTTACAGATTGATCTGAATGGTCATTTACAGTTGCTTAGTTACATAGGGAAAAGCAAAAAAAGTAGTATTGCTCTGGTTAGAATAACATTTTCTTTCTATGGATCTTGTCTTATTCAAGTGGAAATTCACTATTCAAATTGTATTACCGTAATTTTGTTCAAATATTTTCTTTAACATTTAGGAAGTGTTCGTAAACATGCTAATTAAATAGAAAAAGAATATTCCATTTGTATTTTGATTTTGATTTTTTTTTTTTTTTTAAATCTTCCTTTAAAAGAGGGGTGCAACACAAGGATTTATTTTAGGTATTAGCAAATCATTATGATCTAGATTTGGTGTTTATTTGATATTTCTAACTTGATCCAAGGTTTTATCGCATTCTAATTAACTCAGAGGGGGATTCTCATAAAAACTCTTCTAGAAACTGTCGTGTAGTCTCTGGTGGAAACTTCTTATGGTTAATGTTGATGAAAATGTAAGGTGCAACACCAATAACTAAAATCGAGTCCCCATACATAAGTTTACTCCTACCGCTTAACTTAGCCCTTAGATTATTTGAGGTGGAAAGAAGCCTGGACACCCACAATTATCCCAAAAAAAAAAAACAATAACTAAAAATTTCAAAGCATGTGTAAATGCATGACAAATACATTTCTTTAATAAAATATTATTTTCCTAAAAATAAAAGAAAACTTTTGTTTTTTTGAAGTCACGGATCGAGCATCGTGTACTCATTTCTTGATAACTTAATTTTTGGTGGGAGTTTCTTTTGTCTTGATGGGGTATAGGTGAGAGTGTAAGGGTGTTTTCATACCTTCTCAATACTCTTTTTGGAGCCTTGTGCTCTTTTTCATCTATATAATCGCTGTCGATCAAAAAATTTCTCTAAGGGAAAACTTTCCTAGTTATGGTATGGATTCCTTTCCCAAGAGCTTCACAATCATATTAAACATTCAATCTATCAATAATAATGATAATAATCATCATCATATTAAACATTCTAACCAACCAAGAATAAAAGATCTTTTTCTTTTGCGGAGTTCTAATGGTAGAGAATGTCCCCACCATCGCTTGTAAGTTTTAACAATGATTTAGTTCTAGCTATAATCCCTTTTTATAGTGTTCCTAATATTTGATCACCTTAATCGGTTCCCTATCTCGGGCTGATGTGATTTTTCACCCCACTTCATACATTTTAGTGACGCTCATGACCTTATAGCAAGTTTGACTCCATGGCTTTCTAAGCCTACCATGTTTAGAAACCAAGAAGTGACCACTAATCACCGGTTTCTAAAATTTCAAGCTATACCTTTATCAAAGTCTTTATCCTAATTGTTAACCCAGGGGATCTTGGTTAGTGCCTGGCCCAAGTAGATCATTTAGTTTCCTTTCCTCTTGGGTTCAAATGAATTCAAAGCCAAACAAAGACAATAACATTCAACTAAAAAATAGCTTGAAGACTTTGGTACTTGCTTGAGTATGATTGTTGAGGGTTTATGGTTTAAGAAGCAGCTGTAGAAACTCTGCCATGAATCTCAAAGAATATAAGAGCCTTAAGTTATTATTACCATGTGGAAATAATGAATTTTGTATATAAATTTCAAAGGCATGTAGAAAGATATGTACGCTTAAGATCTATGGAAACTATGAGCCATACCCAAAATATGTCTTGAAGATTGGAATTTTATTGAAAAGATAAATAGAGATAGGAATATGTACTTTCCTAAAATACATCCATGACATATCAACACATAATATAATTGATTTAACTTCCTTAAATGAAATTATTCTTAATTAAACTTGCTAATGCCAATGAATATAGAATTCTAATTGGGAGTCATCTGGTTGTTAGGCAATAGCTTTTTGTAATAAGTTTATATGCGTTCTTTACAAAAATTCCTTAGCGTATTTTTGCTTTATACCTCCAAAGTGCCACCAAACTTTGTTATTAATGGTGAAGATCCAATTTGTAACTCATGGCTTTTCCATAGCTCCACTATTTAACAAGTATGATTGTCTTCAAGGCTCTCATTTCCTCATCCATATATGGCTTCAATCTAACCACATCTTTGATGGTAGAAGGAACTTCATGAGAGGATCTTTGAATGAGAAAGGCTTGGAACATAGGTGAAAGATGCTGAAAAGAAACAAATTAATAGACGTGGTGACAAGTGCGAGATTTAACTTTTTTTTAAATGGTACAGGCAAATTTTCATTAGTGATACAAACATGGTCGAGATGTTAGTGTTTTCATCCTCACATGCTCTAGGAACTTGCCTTTCAAAGGTCACCTTTATCATACAATACCTTCATATGTTTTAATTCCTTCCTTCAAGCTCTAACCTTTTATGTTTCAGGCTATACTATTGCTTCCACTAGCTACTTCCCATAAATCATGTTCTTAAACTAGTTTAATTTCACTCTTCCAAATTTTATAGTTGTGCTTGCTCAAAATGATGAGCCCACTTATGCTAAGATCTACCATTTTGTGATATGTACTAACAAGCTTGGTCCAAATGTAATCAATTCCTAGTTTCATCATGATCTATGTAGCATCTTGATTTCTTGATTCTTTACCACATGATATCCTAAGGAGTGGTCCTTAACCATATAAGACCGCAAGCAACTAGTCTATAATCTCCTTCTAATAAATTAAAGTGCACATTAGATGGAGCTCTAAATAAATAATTACCCAAAATGGTAAAACTATTATTTGCAAATATTGGAAAAATAACTATATCCAGAAACTAATGCACTCAATATGTCATGTAGAATGTCTCTAAATATTCAACCCAAAACAATGCGATGAAGCAATAAGAAGCCCATGTCTAATTAAATAACAACGTAAAACGGCCCACAATCAAACAATCCAAACAAAATACATTAAAGAAAAACACTAAATCGGCCCAAAATGCTCACTCAATAAGCCCAATAAACTCTAATTTTACATAATAAAGTAGTCTAACCTACTTACACCTTACCAAACATGCTTAACTCGAAAGATTTTTCTCTTTACCCAAACCGCTTTTCTACCATAAATCCCACAATTGAAAGGGGATAGAGAGAGAATGAAAAGAAATTTCTTTCTTTAAAGATCAAAGGTGATTCGATCATGGTGATGTGTTACGTATGATTGTGATTGGTGTCATGGAAAACAATGACCAAGAGTGTCACAACTATGGAATGGTAGTGATGGATTTCGATCTATGGTTGTGCTAGCAATCGTGGTGGCTATGTGGTGACCAACTTTAGCTATTGCAATTACCTCATCTAGAATAGTATTTGATCTCTTATCTTCAAAACCCCCCATCCTTTGATCTCTTGTTTGAAACAATTTAGGGTTAAAAGTTTTTCATACTAAAAAACTAAGATTTGTTTCCTCTTTTAAGCATTTTGGGTTTCGCTTATGTTCTTGCACAAGAAGAAAAAATAGGTAATGTGATTAATTTTAAGGAATAGCACCATTTTAAGGAAGATGGATGGTGAATATTGGCCAGATCCACTTCCCCCCCGAAGGATTTGATCTTGGAAGAAATTTTCAATGGCAAGGTAATCCATTTCATTATATCAAATTGAGATTTGATGTTTTATAGAATGTTATAAACCAGTTTTATGCCTATTAGAATTCATTTGGTTTCAAGATTTGTGTTTATTTGCATTTATTGGCACAAATATTAATAATTGGTGCAGTATAATCCTTTCTTATAGTATTTTTTTGGTAGATTTGTCTTCTTTTGATTCAGCTAAAATCTTATGTAATTACTAGTCTTTTGATTTTACTTAATTGGAGAAATAATCAATAAATAAGAAAGGGAGAATAGGAATGAGAAGATAAAATAAATGTGTTTCATTTTGTTGGTTGATAGAGGGAAATCATCAGGAAAATCAATATTTTAGTTGAGTAGAAAATTTGAGCCCTATTGCATGAGTTTAAATTTGAATGAGCACAACACAAATTTTAGGTGAGTAGGAAGGAAGAGTACCACAGAGAGAGAGAGAGATCTGTAATGGGCAATCAAATCCTTACAGGAGTGTTTTGATCTGCTTTGAAGGGGCACCTTCTTATATTTATTTCATCAACATTAATTTGCAAGTCTTTATGGTACCCATAAATTTTATTAATCTTTCATTTTAAGAAAAGTCTAAACCTAATTGTAGAAATCTTGTTGTCCTTGTTGTGTTGTTCCATTTGAATTTTCTAAAACATTGTTTTTTAAATCTAATCCTTTTTTGAATAGGAAAACTTTATTGGGTCTGAAAGGTAAATATTTAAAAAATTCATACCGACTTCCTTCTTTCTCATAACAATACACTAAACTACTAGAGCAGACAATTTTAGAAACTTCCCTATTTTTCCTATTTATTATGTTCTTGGCAAAGAAACGAACATGTTGACTCATTGAAAACACTATGAATGTACAAGAAGGAATATATAAATGGGTTTGGGAACCAGTCTCATTCTTCTTTTATCAATTTTTACATAGGATAAAACTTTGAACATTTGGAATTTTCTTATTTAAAAATCCAAAAGCATTGATGGTTCTTAGTAATTACATGCCATGCCTTGGACATTGATGTACTAGGAGAAATAGAGGTTGCTATGTTCAAGCTTTCATAGATATATTATGTTGGAAAGAATTATGATTTCCAACTTTTTATTACAGATAAATAATCACAAGCATCATTTAGACAATAAGTATTAAAAAAATGTTAATAACAAGTTACCTATCAATATATATATATTTATATATTCTTAACAAGTTATTTTTAGTGGATTAAACTATTGCTATGTTTCATGCTTGTTAGCTTTTACCATTTGAAGTTCTTAAAACTTTTTCTCTTATTAACTCTTTTGATGTGGTTGACATTAGAAGACCATGAGTAAATGATCAGGTTTCCTTGTTGCCTTTTGTACTGTTACTTGATATAATAACATTTGTGGTCAAAATAACTTTTTGAAGCAGTAAATGTTTATTCATGAAGGTTTGCTATTGTAATAATTCGACATCCCAAAATGCATCAATTACAGTTTTCTTTTGGGTGTAGCAGGTTTGTGCATAATGCAAAACAAAACAGACATTTCATACCAAAAGGATCTTCTTCTTGGCAGGCATTGCAGAGTTCATCCTTCCACTTTTGCGGTAAGTAAAAATTTATTCTTTTATCTGGATTATTTAACCTTTTTTTTGCACGTTCTCAGTCGGGTATTGTATTATATGCATTTATCTTAGTGTCCTGTGGTTTAATATGTGTATTTGTATTTGAACCTTTTAATCATTTTTAGAGATTATGTAGTCATGGTTTCTTTGCTAAAACTCCAGAATGTGGCTGTGTTCTATAAGTATAGTTTGGATACTTAAAATATTTTGTTTATCTTATCATGCCTTCTTGCTCAGGGAGGCAAATACTAATTAAGTTTAAGGCCAGAGTAATTTTCATATATAAATGATTTTGTTTGGTCTCTTATCCAACTTTTTGTCACTTAGTCAAATATAGATTATGCTAATATGATTTTTTTTTGTTAAATATTTATTATAAAGCATCGATCCACTCTTGGAAGTGGTAAATCTAAGTAGCTTACCATGTGTGGTAAGTTTTGGAACAAGTTGCAAAAGATCTTATGAAGCATCATGGTGTTGTTAATCCCAAAAATTGCCTATCCTAAAAAGTGGCATGTTTTTGGGCGAACTTAGGAAAAGGCATCTTGTAAAAATATCATAAGGAGAAGAGAAATAAGGATAATGTTGATCTTTCTTCTTGGAAAAATAAATAATTAGTATTGATTATTTTACTCTATTGATTTTCTTTTCATTTGCATCTTTAGCTGGGTGATATGAAGTTCTCAATATTGTGAGATTTGGGTATAATTGATGTTTAAAATTTCATAAGAATGCAATTAGAAGCCTATCATGAGATCCTCAGGTACATGAAAGTAGGTAGTGAAACCTCTTGGTTTAGTGTTATGTTTTTCATAAACAAAAATGTTATTTTACATATTCACTTGCTACTTCTCCAATACTCTCTTGATATCTACTTATGCATATTTAGAAATTCTAATCTACTATTAAGTTAATGAATGCACACTATTGATTTGTAATATTGTTCTTTCATCTTGAGTTTTGGGAAAATCTATTCACAAGTACTTGGGACTTAGTAAGTTAAAGTCATATTTTTGTGTTGATATAACTTAACAGTATATCTACTGAATCATGATTTCACTTCATGACCAAATTTTTGTATATTTCAGAAGAAATGAAAGTTTTCGTTTTATTACCATAAAGTACTATAAGAATCATTTTTGTTCTTGAAAAAATATTTAGTTTATTCTTGACCTTATAGCCTAGTTTATGAGCTACCTGTTTTTTAAGTAAATTCATGTTATGCTTGGTTATTGGAAAGGTACCAAGGAAAGAAAAAAATGTCAAGTAAAATGATTTTCTCATGTTTAGTTGTTTAATGAATTTTTTTTTTTAAAAAATCAAATATAATGAAGTTAGCAAAATTTATACCTTAAAATTATTTAAATCATCTTAATGAGTTAAAATAAAATAAATAATGGGTTTTGATGGTGTAAATAAAACTAGTTTTATTTTCTTTTACTTTTTTCTTTCGGGCTACTTTTCCTCCCTATCTTTTTTCCTTTACATTTTCCTCCAAATTTTCCAAGAACTAAACATAACCTTAGGGAAAACAAATTTTCACCCACAATAACCGCATTTTATCTTTTAGTGGGTATGTTCATTATAACTTTTTGACCCATGTACACTGTGATAATATCCTTTTAACAACTGTTAAGAGTAAGAAGCAGAGAATCCCCACTTTTATTATTTCACTAAAAAATCTAATCTTTTACATTACATACCTAATTTATATATATACGCACTCATAGACCCACAATACATTAAGACAATAAAGGAAAAGACTCCAGATAATATCTAATCTCTTCCCTCAAGCCGGGAGTATAGTATACTATATGCACCAAGCTTGTTACAAATGTATTTAATTCTAGACCTTCGAGATTTAGTAAAGATGTCTCGTTAGTTGATCATTTGAATTGACAAAACTAGCAGAACTATACATCCCGACGCTGATCTTCTCTCTAATGAAGTGACAATCAACTTCAATGCGCTGATCTTTCACAAGACCTGACGTGGGACGCTTAATGTGCAAAGCAGCCTGGTTATCACAGATGAGCTTCTTCTGTTCATCATTTCCAAATCTCAACTCCTGGAGAAGGTGTTTCAAATATATGAGTTCACATGCTGTCAGTGGCCATAGCTCGACAATTTTTACTTCTCATCGCTAGATCTAGCCACTACATGTTGCTTCTTACTTTTCCGCATATTAGCACACCAATGAAAACACAAGTGACTAAGTGGAACGCCTATCCACGGGTGAGCCAACCTAATCTCTGCAGACTGTGTAACCACAATTGGCATGACCTCTATTCTCTACAACACACCTCGCCCGGTGTACTTTTGACATATCGAAGCATCACGGGATTACAAAGATCCCAATGGCTATCACATGGTGACCGTGAGGAATCATCAACAACACTTACCGAAAGGTCATGCTCGCCGAGTAACGTGTGAGATAAGTTCACGATCACGGTTGTCATATCTCCTGTGGTCTCCTAAAGACTTCATGGTACAAGCTCGACATCAGATCTGTGAGTGTCGACCCGCTTACGCCTAACATAAATTGTTTCTTCCAAGATGTCTAAAGCATACTTCGCTGGGAGAGGACTACACCAGAACTGGATCTGAGTTTATCTCTAATTCCTTAGTACTTGAGTTTCCCTAAGTCTTTAGTTTGAAAGCAAGTGAATACCATCCTCGCTTTAGTTTCTCGAATACCATCCCGAACACGCCCTGTAATGACGTATGTCATCAACATAAACAAACTGCATAAATACACCGCTCGAAGAGTTATGATGATAAAAATCGAATGGTCTGGTCAGATCACAAGATGCCAAATTTTCGAACAACTAAACTAAAACGGCCAAACCATGCTCGAGGAGATTGTTTCAAGCCATATAGAGAACGGTGTAACCGACACACTAAACTGTGACTCCCCTCGGAAAGCAACAAAAAACCAGTGGGGTTGTTTCATATAAACTTCCTACATCACCACGGCCACATTTTAACATCCAATCAAAAGCGCCAGAACACATAGCCCATGGAGCAGGCACCAACGTAAGCAACTGGCAACGGGAGGCTGTGTCACCACAATCTAACCATAAACCCGAGCCTATCCAAGAACCAAGTTTTTGTGCCTTAAGGCGATCAACCCGACCATCGTGACCAACCTTAACCGTGCACTAAATCCACAACTAACCTGAACTTACTAAATGGCAAACAAATGCATCCGGGCCGCCACTGGAGCTAAAGCCAGCCCATTTCATCTACCATTGCTCGTCACCGTTCTTCGACGGGAAAGTGCCTCATCAAGTTCTTAGAAGAGAAATAAGAGGAAACAGGAACAAATGAGTAAAAGAAGATAATCGATGGTAACTCAAAAAATTGTAAATAAAGATGAGGATTGCTAGTGTAGCGATTACCTTCCGAAGACAACGGGGCAAGTTATCGCAACAGGTGTGAGCCACAGATAGCTTGAGTAGAGAGGAAGTGAGTCAAATAGGGCCTCAAACAGAAAAGGAGAGGAATTAATAAGACTATGGATGCTATGATAAACCCGAAGGATGAGGGAAGAGACATCATCAATATAAAGAGAGATGATATAAGAAGGGAAGACCAAAGAATGCATGACCTGAGGAGGAGAAATATGGGAGTCCCCGAAGAAGGTGATCCGCTGAGAGAAAGTATCTAAGAGTTTTGAGGGGAATAACGATCCATAACCCTTCAAGTCGGGGTAGCCTAGGAAGATGGCATTTCGTGTCTCGCAAAGTCATTTTATCCTGAGGAGAATATGAACAAAAAACAAGTACAACCAAAGACACGAGAGGGAAGGAAATAAAGAGGTTGGTCAGTGAAAGAAGTACGAGGAATCCGGCATGTGGCGAGACGAGTATACGACATTCAAATAACGTTTCAAGAACAATGTCCCCCAAAAACGAAAACGAATACGTATAATCTGGCGAAAGACGAAGAGCCTCGGCCAAAGACGACGATTCTACGCTCAAATACCCATTTTGTCAAGTGAGATGAGCACAAGAAGACTGATGAAGGACCCCATGTCAGACATAAATGAAATAAAGGGCAGTAAAAATATTCCTGACATTATCACTACGTAACACACTAATAGAAATATTGAACTCGGGTTAGAGTTTCAAAGATGTACTTCAAAAATAGAATATAAATCACTCAATTTTTCATTAAAATAACTAAGTACATCGAGAATAGTCATCAATGAAAGTGACAAAACACTCCAATCCTAAAGTGCACGCAAATCCGCCGAAGGACCCCAAACATCAAGTAGGCGTCTAAAAGGAGATTTTGCCCGATTATTCAAACATTGTGGGAACGAGACATGAGTATGTTTCCCTGCCGATAAGACTGGCACAAGACGCACAAAGTGGAAAAAACGAGGGACCATCTTTCCGAACATAAAGACTGTGGATGACTCGTGACGACCGTGGATGAGGAGCGAGTATCGCTGGAAACGAATCATAGAGATGATTGCGCAGGTGAGGTGATGTGAGGGCCCCGAGACTCACGTCCATGCAATCAGTTTTCCCCTGCATCTCTACTCCCAAGGCCTGCCAAATTTATTTGTAAAAATAATGAAACAAGTTAAGAGCACGAAGGATTTTACTTATGGAAATAAGATTTAAAGGATAATCTTTGCAGAGAAAAGGATGTATTTTTAGAGGTGTGGTGTGATAGGATGAGCAACCAATACCTTAGCTGCGCTGAGAACTAGCTATTGCAATGCAGGTGAAAGCAGGGTAGTAGTAAGAGAAGAGAAATATCTTTATTACCGTAAATGTGATCTAAGCACCGTGAGTCTGTAATCCAGGTCCAAGAGAAGATGACGAGCAAAGTGTGCATTACCGATCTAGGCAACAGACAATGTAGCCGACTGTCATTGATAGCCAAGATAGTATCACATACCGCCGCGAGTGAATACTGAGATGTGGAGGAGCTCAGAGTCCGGTGGCCGGTGAACCAACCAAGATTTTGCCAGGGTAGCGGCGAGACCGGCCCATGCAACCGAGAACAACGATCACGAGTGTGGCCAAGCTATCATAATATAATGAGGATCGTCACTCTTGCTACATCAGCGCCTCCCCCGGCGTTAGTGCAGAACAACATGGCGAATCTAAAGCCATCGATGGCAAAGTCTCGTGTGGAGTGAGATACGAGGAGGCGAGCAAACACATCATCCATGACGTGGACTGATGGACTACCAAGAATCTATCTCTGAGGTCTCAAGATCCGACGGTGTCAATGAGAGGCAATCATGAAGAACTTCACAACCTGCGCTTTGTCGTTCCTAACGCCACTGGGGTAAGAGTGCATCGCTGTCGAATTCCTCCCTTAAAAGAGGCAATTTGGCCAATATAATTAGATAAATCCATGTCCCGTTGTCTGGATATTAACACAGCGTAGTCACCTTATAAAGGGGCGTTTGATATCATTCGTGAGAACTCAGCTTCATTCCAAAATCCAGAACATGCTCCTAGCTCGAAGATGAAGCAAAATTTTGAACAACCACCACTATAACACGCTACATAATGCAGATCTATTTTCTTCCAAAGGCACCTTGTCAACACTAGGTATAAAGGTCTCCAATAAGATGATCCTCATAACTCGTCCCCATGAACCGTAGTTCCAATAAAAGCTTCCATCAGAAAGATAATTCTCACTACCTATCAATTTTTTTGATGTGATAATAAGAGATCCAGAGATAACATAAGTAAAAATAGGATTTTTAGTTGCCATATCCATCGAATCGAGATTTAACCATTGATTGGGGAGACTTAATAGAGTGGCAACGCGCTGTGGAGTTGAAATCATGGCTGTGAACTGAAATCACGAATGGAACTTGAACACGCTGGAACCGGAGATGAAGAAAACAAGGACCCAAACCGTGAGAAGATGGATCACTGAGGGCGCGAGGTGCAATGGACAAAAAGTGACACAGGCTCGGTGGACCGCTGGAGGGATGGAAAGAAGAAGACGGCGCACTGACGACCCTAACGGTCCCCACATCTAAAGGGTTCCACGCCGCCACACGCGACATCTCCACGCCGCCGGCGCGGACTTGCAGCCGCTAAGAAGGAGGGCGGACTGCACTGTGTGTACTGCTGACGCAAGCACACCGAGTGTAGATCGGCCCCGCGCCTAACTGTGATTTCCTGGGCCGGGAGACGAGCCGGTCGGAAAGTCACCGCCGGCGGCGCAGGAGAGATCCGCAACAAGTGGTTCCCCGTGAGGAGAAGAGAGTTATCACCAAACACATCACTGAAATAATGGTGCTTTTCCTTCGCCCATACTACAAGCAAGAGAGAAGAGAGAACTCTAATTTTTAGGCTGAATATTTTACTGGGAAAAAAATCTAATTTTTACATATATATTGGATTTATATATATGCTACTACCTCACAGTGACTCACAATATAAGACAATAGTTATGCAAGACTTATATTATCTAACAACAACTATACATTAGTTGTTTTAGTCAAGATGGATGGTATTAATTTCAACGATCGGAGACTTCTTATGCGATGAAATACTTTTTCATCATATTCTACGCTGAGATATTGAGTGATTTATATATTATTGAGCTTGTAGTCCTTAAGTTAATTGAAGATGTAATCTTTTTTTTTTAAGCTAAATTTTTAGGTTGAATTTTGCCAGTGTATTGAATACCACCAGCAGAATCCCTCCTCTATATGAGCTGAATCCTACTCTTTAACGCTGTATGTGTATATATTGTTTTGCATCATCTAAATAACATTCCCCATCTCTCCCTCCTCCCTCTTTCTCTCTACACAATCATGGAGATAGCTGAATTTTAAGTATTTTGAGGTTTCTTGATGCATCAATTCTGTTGTATAACATTATGGACAATCCAAATGTATTCAAATTATTATTTAAGACTTATTTGATATAAGGAAATAAGATTATCTTCTATTTTTAACTTATATATTCTTTTGATTTGAATATGGAATATATGTTTAGTAAGAAAGTTTGATGTCTATTATTCTGTACCTTGTTCATTCATATTCACTTAATTCTTATTTCTTTTCATAGAATTTTAGCCACCATAATTAGATAATTTTAACCTACATGAAAGATGAGGTTGAAGTTTGTTGTTAGCTCATATTTCTAACCAGTTTGGAAGTGATTTTGATTAAATTGTTTCTATTTATAATGCTTTTTTGAAAACTATTTAGTGAGAGATCACCAGAATCAGTCAAGTAGATTTTCAAAAGTTTGTCAAACTATTAATCTTTGTTGGGAAGGTTTCTAGTACCGTAAAAATCTTTGCATTCTCCTAAGCGATCTCTAATGTATGCTGCAGACAAGACCATTCCAAATCAAGATCAAAGGCAAAGCTATCAATAATAATGCAGGCAATTCTTCCAAAGCTCTGATGATGGAGAAGGAACTAGATAAATTTGACATGCAAGACACTATGATGATGATTGTGCTTTGCATGGAGGTATAGATTTCAGCTAAAGCATTTTGAGTTTTGAGGTTGAGATGATTGATCGCAGCAATCCACAGCCAGAAAGGAAGAAAGTCCAGATGATCAATAGTCAAAGGAAGGTAAAGGTCGAGGATGATCACAGCGAAAGTAATATCTTAAGATTCTGCATGGATCATATGGAAAGTGGAAAGGGAAGACGAAGATCCAGGATGATCACTGTTGGTATAAAGACAAAGATCCAGGATGATCAGCAGTTGAAAGGGAAAGGGAAGACGAAGATCCAGGATGATCAACAGCTAAAGATGAAGATGGAGACGAAGTTAGGAACTGAACATATGAGAAACAAGAGAGCTGGGCCTCAGAAGAAATTCGAAATGCCTCCTAAGCGTTTTCGTGGATGGACGAAGGATCATCCCAAGCCCTAGAAATTTCTTGCTAATCCTTCAGTCACAAATGAGTGTTGTTAAGTTCTTTCAGTTCTAGTTGTGTTTATGATTTTCAACATTTCCTGCTACTTGCAAAATTAAGAGGACTCGAACCGGTGATCATCGAGTAACAAACCCAACCTCGGAATAATTGAGGGTACCCTCAAAAGTTTTAACCATTTCCTACTACTTGGAGCTACTATGAATTTTGCAAACTCCAAATTATGTCTACTAAAGTTGTTCTCTTTGTTTTCTTTATGAAGCTACTATGAATTTTGCAAACTCCAAATTATGTCTACTAAAGTTGTTCTCTTTGTTTTCTTTATGATATTGCTTTTCTAATTTGGTTACTAGAAATTTTGAGGGTGAATATAAAAGAAAGAAATTAGAGGAAAAATAGAAGAAAAGTAAAAAAATTGAAAGGAATTTTTTTTTTTTTTAAATCTAATATATTATTTTTATTTATTTCTTCAAATTCCTTTTATTTATTAAAGCTCTATAAAGATCAAATAATTTAAAAATACAAAAGTTTTTTAAGTAATTTTTTTAAATGTATTTTAAGTATTCTCTTGATATATATATATATATATATATATATATATATATATATATATATATATATAAGATTTTAATAAATAATTAAAAAATAAGAAAATCATTTTCTTAAGTTATAAGCTTATATATATATATATATTATAAGATTTTAATAAACAATTAAACATAAGAAAATCATTTTGCTATGTTTAGTTACCAAGAATTTTTGGAAAAATGTGTTAAAAGAATGTGAGGAAACTAAAAAGAAAAGAAAAATGAAAGAAACGAAAAATAAAATTTAATTGAACCTATTATTTTTATGTACTATTTTAAACTAATTATATTTATTTTAATTCATCAATATAAAGCTAAAATAATTTAAGAATATATAAGTTTAGACAACAAAATGTAAGTAATCATGTTCCTAAGTTTTTTTCTTTCATTGATACTTTTCGAAAACTAAATACAATTTTAATATAGATATTTTTCTTTCCTTAATGCTTTATGAGAATAAACACAACTTTCTTTTACATTTATTCATTTTGTATATTGTATTATAGTAACTGTTCTTATAAAGATTTAAATATGAATTTTTTCGACCCTTTTATCACTTAAACCAAACCTCAAAAACAAAACAATCACACAACCTTTAATCAAAACAAAATAAGTATTTTTCTTTTCTCTCCTTAGACTTTAGCTTAATATGAACTAGAAAATGAGTAAAATTAGAATTTATAAGAACAAAACAAATAAGCAGAGTTTTAAAATCCGCATCTAATCGCCAATCAGTCATTTAAACCTGTCCATCTGGGGCCGTTATAAAACCGCTTTCATTTTTGAATTGCGCGAACCACTTTAAACCGACGAAAGAACGGCGAACCACGCGAACGGACGCCTGCGGACAAATTTATTTTTCATTGCCTTCGATCCTCTCCTCTCGTCGCAACTTTTCTAATTCCTCGCCGACATCAATTCCTCTAGTTCCGAGAAAACAGCAGTATTATCAAAATGGATTACTTAAAATATATTTAATGTATTTTCGGTTATTTTCCTTTAACAAATATATCGATACACCATCTAAATAAAAGAACTGGGAGTAAACACCATTCAGAAATAACTTTCCAATTAAAATGGGTTTGACTGAGGAAATAATATCACTATTCAAACGGAAATTTCAAAATTTTGTGTGGATTTTACCATTTTAAGAAAAAAAAAATCATATTGTATATAATTTAATAGTCTTAAGAAGATGGAGATGGTATGGTTTGGATTTGTGTCCTTTTGATCACACGTCTTCTGGTGAGAAATTGCCAAGTGATCATGGTGAGTTATTTGTTGAGTGGTTTTGGACAAGTAAACTTTTGCAGGAATCTTAAAAAGTTTTTAAAAATATTTTTTTTAAATAGTATATTAAAAATTATTATTAGCAAATAAAATTTTATTTGGTAACTTAAATAAAAAGACTTTTTTTATTTATTAATATATTTACGTGTAAAGTAAAATTTTCAAATCTTAATTACATTTATGGAGTGGGTGTCAAATTATTTTTCAAATCTTAATTGCATTTATGAATTAGGTGGTACCTTTAGTCACTCCACCCAAAATGCTTGATATAGGTGATTTTAAAAATTTTATAAAAAATTATCAATTTATTATTATTTTTAATTTTAATAATATATAAATTATGTATTTGTGATGTCACAAATTCAATCAATGAACTACAAATCGGTAAATTTTTTTATTTACTCATCGATATGATTTTTAAAACATTGAAAATAAATAAAGCAAACACAAATAATGGGGCAAGTATGTATTAGAAAATGTGATTTCTTTTGTTATTCCCACATTTTTACGAACAAATGGGTTATGATTGCTCCATGATTGGAACCACTTTAGGAGTAGGGATTAAAATGTCATTAATCAAATACCACTTCTATCAAATAGCATGAAATTTGCTTACACAAACATGTTAGGTAAGAAAGATAAACATGCACTACTATTGATCAATTAAAAAAATTATGTTGAAAACTAAAAAAGTGAACGTTAAATGTTCACATTTCATAATACGTGTATATATATATATATATATATATATATATATATATATATATATATATATATATATATAAGTATTGAATTGATAATTGGTAAATAATTGATCCCACTTTAAGAAAGACCGAAGGCCTAACCTTTTGAGAATGGTTGCATGAATCAAGAAAGATCAAAGAAAAAGGGATTCCTATTTTATTCTATACACATTCACTAAAACTTATCATATCTAAAAGTGGAAGATTTATTTTCTCTTAAATTATTATATAAAGCTATTCCACTTCCCTTTTAGTGATTAACCCATTATGTATGCAAAAGTTAAATATAGTTAGAGTTCATTGATATTAGGGAAAAGTGTTTTTGAAAAGTAGTTAGATGTTTGATAAAATTTGTGAAATGTTTATAAAAATTATTTTTAATGTATTTCAAAAACATTTTATGTGGTTCCAAACAATTCAAACAAAATACATTAAAGAAAAACACTAAATGGTCCCAAAACACTCACTCAATAAACCTACTAAACTCTAATTTTACATAATAAAGTAGTCTGAACTATCGGTTAATCTACCAACATGCTTAATCCCCTACATTTCCGATAGGCCACGACGTCCAATTTATCGTGGCAAGCCGAATCCCAAGTATTGTGGTGGAAGATCGACTGATGGCAGAGTGGTCAGATGCACAATCCACCGCGTTGTGAGACAAGTCTTTAGGAGCCGATTGACTGCGGAGAAAGGGTGCATGCACGAACCAACCGGTAATGCTAGGAGACTGCCTTTAGGAGCTTCCTATTACTCAATAAGTGGTTATGTTGAACTCTAGCTAGTTTGTTTCCTCGATTGTCGCTTTCCTTGCTTTTTGGTAGTTTGTTAAGCTAAGGCTTATTTAAGGTTTGCTTCAGTAAATAAACGGGAAGGAATTGATTTTCCAAAACTGTGTTTTGTTCTCATTATTTTAACAGTTCTGACTGGGACCTATCATTGGTATCAGAGCCAGGTTATTATCATGTCCACCAACAAAGAACGTATTGAGATTCTGGAAGCTGGGCTCGGTGGACTACAAGATGGCGTGCATCGAATGGAGTTGGGAATGGCAGACAAATTCAATCAATTGGAAGCCACACTTAACCGTATGTCCGAAGCGTTTTTCTCCAACAAAGGAAGCACCAACCACGACACTCGTGAGCAAGAAGCATATTTTCAGCCCTCACGAGATGACACGTCGACAATCGCTTGGTTGTGTCTCCTAAAAACCCAAACTCGAGCTTCCAAGATTTTCGGGCATAATCTAACAGAGTGGGTTGTCTAGGGACCAATTTTGAGTTCCAAGCCACGACAAAGGCACAAAAGGTCACTTTGGCATCCTTTCACCTTGAAGGTGAAGCCAACCAATGGTGGAGATGGTTGAACCACATTTCGCGGGAAGAAAGGAGAGAGGACGTGGGCAAGCAGGAGGAGCCGGGGCCTATCTGACCCACCTGACGCGAAGATTTTGATGAGGCCCCTCTCACACATACGACAAGTAGGATCTTCGCAGAGTATCAGCAAGAATTTGAGAAGTTGGGCAACTCAGTTCATGGGCGGACCTAAAAGCGTTGGTAGGACCTTGCTGGGGCGATTAAAAACCCGAAGTTGCTGAAGGTATTCGGATGTTCAAACCACGGACATTGAAAGAAGCTATCAGCCTTGCCAGGATGAGGGACGAACAGCTAGTTCGACAACGGAGACTCAACCGACCACCACAAATCCACCGTCTCGCAACCAAATCTTCCGGTTTCAAATTTCGACTCAACCAGCCTTCCAAATAAACGCTTTATCGTGGGGAAGAGATGCGTAAGACGAGCCATGGGGTTTGCGGTTTAATCGTGATGACACCATCGCAGTCATGTCGTCGAGGCCCGCAATTGTTGTTATTGGAAGCACCTGCTGAAACCAGTTCCTTCAAATGCGAAGAAGTGACAGATGAACAACATGTGGAAGGTGAGCCTGAAATAGAACCGGAGCCCAAGATTTCGCTGCATGCACTCACGGGTTGGTCCTCACCAAAGACAATGAGGGTGGCAGCCAAGATCTGATCACTGGAGGTAGTAGCCCTCATTGATAGCGGCTCGACTCATAACTTCATTAGTGACCGTGTTGCTCGCCTTCTGCGGTTATCAGTGGTTCCCACCGACCCTTTCAAGGTGCGAGTCGCCAACGGGGAGAAGTTGAGTTGCCAAGGGAGATTCGAACAGATACCAGTCAACCTACAGGGGATTCCCTTTCTGCTCACCTTATATGCCCTTCCCATAGCAAGTCTCGATTTGGTACTGGGTTTTCAATGGTTGAAATGCTAGCCTGGCCACTTGCAATTGGAAACAAATACTATGGAATTTCAATGGGAGAATCATTAACTACCGGAAGCTGCGCATCACCACCATTCAATCCAAAGCTTCCCTTTAAGGAGTCAGTTAAAGGAATTTCGTCAAGGTCATTCTATTTGCATTTGCATTCACTAGTGGATCGTGGCGCTGAAGAAATATTTATGCAACCGTACCCATGCACACAAATTGTTGAACACGATGTCCTCACGAACCCACCCGTTACCACTCGCAAGAGAAGTAAACCATTGCATTCCTCTGGGTGTTATGAATCGAACCAATCAACGTACGGCCATACCGGTATGCGTACTTCCAGAAAGAGGAAATCGAGAAGCAGGTGCAAGAGATGCTCAAACAAGGAATCATACGGCCAAGTACTAGCCCCTTTTCATCCCCGGTGTTACTAGTTAAGAAGAAAGATGGCAGTTGGCGATTCTGTACCGACTATCGTGCACTCAACGCGGTGACTATCAAAGACCGCTTCCCCATCCCAACAATAGAAGATATGTTGGATGAGTTGCATGGCGCCACCTATTTTACCAAGATGGACCTCAGGGCAGGATACCACCAGATAAGGGTTCATTCTCCAGACATTCCTAAAACTGCTTTTAGAACACACAATGGCCACTCTATGAATACTGGGTCATGCTCCTTCGGCCTGCAACGCCCTTCCACCTTCCAAGCCATCATGAATTTCTATCTTTCGAACTTATCTCGTAAAAATATATCCGCTTTTTTCGACGCCATTTTAATTTATAGCCCAACCTGGGAAACTCATTTGGTAACATGAAAACAAATTTTTAGAGGTACTAGATTTTAAGCATCAATTTTTTATCAAAGCAAAAATGTGCTTGCCAACACTCAACTTGAATATTTAGGGCATATTGTTACAGCACAAGGGGTGAAGGTTGATATGGGAAAAATAGAAGCCATGGTAGCATGGCCTCGCCCTACTAACATCTCTGAATTACGTGGTTTTTTAGGACTCACTGGGTATTACAGGAAGTTTGTGAAAAATTATGGCATCATCGCCGCCCTTCACCAATCTCCTCAAAGAAGCGGCTGGCCAGTGGAATGATGAAGTCAAGTCATTTTCCTTGCACTCAAACAGCCATGACCAATTCACACCAACACTAGCACCCCAATCTCGACGATTCATCTCACCATTGAGGCCGACGCATCGTGATGGGATTGCACCTTCCTCAAAGAAGGGAAACCAATTGCCTTCATGAGCCGAAAGATTGGGGAATCTCAAAGCGATCATGGTCTGTTTATGCCAAGGAGATGTTAGCGATAGTAGAAGCTATTCGCATATGGCGACCTTACCTCCTTGGGAGGAAGTTCATCATCCACCGGATCGACCAAAAGAGTCTTAAATACCTTCGAATAAATAATAACAACCCCAGATCAACAAATACGGTGGCGAACCGCTGGGTTATGATTATGAAATTCAATACCGCCCCGTCGAAAATACCGCATGCACTCTCACGTTAAAGCCACTGTACCCCATCCTCAATAATTTATTTGTTCAGGTCCACATATGGAAGAAATACAGGAAGCACGTGGTGATGAGTACACCATCTGGGCTTAAGTCGCACCGCCTACACTGTACCTGGGAGGGTCCTACAAGCTACGTGATGGCCTGATTTTTTATAAACCAGTATATGTGCCCCAGTATCGTATTCAAGAAATTAACGGGGCGGAATTCTCATGATAGTAAGCCACTGTATTCAGACTTATAAGAGGCACAGCCCAAAGAATTTATCACAAATATGTATAAAGATGTTCAAGACTATGTCTCTACTGCGCGATCTCGCCAAAAGATCAACCTGAAGCTCAGATCAGTTGAGTCTTCTCTCCAAACGCTAGCCCATCCCCCGCTGCTGGATGACATCACACCGGATTTCATCAAGGTCCGCCATATCCCATGGCAAGGATACCATTCTCGTATCACGTGCTTACTAAGCACGCCCACTTTATGTCTTTAACTCATCCCTTTACCATCGCTAGTGGTGCAAGTAAAATTTGTGGAAGGTGTAGTCGCTTCATGGCATGCCCTAATCAATAGTTGCGACCGTGATCCCATTTTCATTCCAAGTAGTTCCGCAGTGAAATTTTTACTATGTCGCACCAAACTTCGTTTAGCTCGGCATACCCACAAACCGATGGGCGGGCCTCAAGTGGTGGAACTGGCCGCTTTGAACAGCACTGCTTCGCTTCATCAATGGCCAAAGAAATGGACGTAGTACACCTACCGTGGGCCGAAGTTTGCGTACAACACTTATCACATTTCCACTGGGATGACGCCTTTTCGTGCTCTTTATGGACGCCTTCCACCAACCATTCCCTACTACCAAGCTGGACACTCACTTGTGCACGATGTGGACCAAAGTTTAATTCGCAGGATCTAACCTTGAACGCCTTAAGTCCACCTGGGCGGCCATCAATCGCGATTAAAACATGGGGCTGATCGAGACGACGGATGTGGGAATTTCGGGCGGGTGACATGGTGTTCTTGAGGTTAAGAATCAGACGCGATACACCAAACGTGTTTCATCATAAGGCTGGCCACGATTCTTTGGCCGTATCCACCCGCAACGACCGCCAAGTCGCATATGTCAGTAGCCGCTTCCTGAGTGCGCCCATACACTGTAAGAATCACGTTTCGCTTCTTAAAAAATATGTTGGGGATAACAAGGAGGTGAGTCAAGAGTTACCACCGGTCACAGATGATGGAGTTGTGTTGCTAGAGCCAAAAAAAATCCTTAATATACGTTGGGTCAAGCAAGGCAAGAAGTTTATTATGGAGCATCTGGTTCAATGGCGTCGCTTACCCGCGGAAGAGGCCACATGGGAAAATGCTAAGTCATAGCAATTGGGGCTTTCCTATCAGGGACCTTGAGGACGCGATCCGTCGACGGTAGGAATTGATAGGCCACGACGAAGGTCCCACCTTCACGCGGGCAAGCCGAATCCCAAGCATTGTGGTGAAGATTGACTCATGGCAGAGTGGCTGCATGCACAAACCAGCTGGCAAGCAGGAGACCAAGTCTTTAGGAGCTGATTGACTCGTGGCAGAGTGGGTGCATGCACGAACCAGCTGGCATGCAGGAGATCAAGTCTTTAGGAGCTTCCTATTATTTCGACAAGTGGTTATGTTGAACTCAGCTTAGTTTGTTTCATTGTTGCTCTCTTTGCTTTGGTAGCTCGTTGCTTAAGGCTTATTTAAGGTCGCTTCAAAGAATAAACGTGGAAGGAATTGATTCTCCAAACTGGCGCTTTTGTTCTCATTATTTTAACGCTTCCGGGATCGACCTATCACATTCTTCTTCTTTTACGCAAACCCCATTGCTTTTTCTACCATAACTCCCACAATTGAAAATGATAAACAGAGAATGAAAAGAAATTTCTCTTTTTTTAAAGTTCTAAGGGTGATTATTTGATCATGGTGATGAAGGTCGATGATTGTGATTGGTAAGGTGCAATAGAAAAAATAAGGACTAAGAGGGTCACAACTAGGGGTGCAATTGAGTCAAGGCGAGTTGATACAGAACCAAGCTCGATCTCGACTTGATTAAAAAACTCGGATCAAGTTTATTTTTCATATGTTCGAAACTTGACTTGAAAGATAGTCTAGTTAATTGAACTCGACTTGATAAAGCTCAAATCAATTAAAGAATTAATAAATAATTATACTTGAACTCGACTCGAAATCAACTCAATTAATAAAATAATAAAGCTCAATTAAGCTCGCAAACAACTCGAATCGAGTACTGTAATACTCAAATTCAACTCGACAAGCTACTCAAGTTCAAGCTCGGCTCAATTAATTCCGAGTCAAATTTGAATATTTTACGAGTTGAGCTCAAGTAACTCACGAGTAGCTTGACTTGTTTACAACTTTACCCACAACTATAGCAATGTTACTAAGGGATTTCGATCTATGGTTGTGCTAGCAATCGTGGTGGCTATGTGTATGTGGTGACCAACTTTAGCTATTGTGATCCCCTCATATAGAATAGTATTTGATCTCTTAGCTTCATAACCCCCCATCCTTTGATCTAGGGTGAGTAGGAAGGAAAAGTACTAATTGAGAGAGAGAGGGTCCAATGGCAATCAAATCCTCTCATAAGTAGCTTTGATTCGTTTGAAGGGGCACTGTCTTATATTTATTTCATCAACATTAAGTTAAAAATGGGCTTGAGCCATGAACAGCAGGCTTTTAATTTGGAGATGCTTAAGCTCAGATTATAATAAAGGACTATAGAAAAAACATAAGAATAATTGTCTCTTATGATCATTATGTGAGGAGTGTGGACGGTGCTAAAATTAAGTTTCTCCAAAGCCACAGCTCTTGATATGTCTCTCCTCTGAATATATATTAGTGTTTGCATGTGGAAGATTTTTCTCTTAAAAGTAGAAAGCAGCATAAAATGATGGGAAAGGAACAATCACCTATTGACTTTAGTTTTGTTGGCGGCTTCTACTGTTGGTAGACAAACATAATGGGCTGAATCTCACAATTAATTGACTTTTCATCTCAATCTTCGGTTTGTTAATTTCTGAGAAGCATATATAGATGGGATATTGCTAAGAAATTTTAATTGTTTGTCACAAGATACGTATCTTGACTCGATCGGTCCTCCCAGCTCCCTCCCTAAGTCTCGGTGAATCTCATCAATAAAAGACAGCTAACACTCGCCGGAAGTTCTCCAAACCGAAAGTAATCAGCTATCTCATTCAGCTGCTGAAACAGAAAGAAAGAAGTAGCAATAGATTAGGCAGGAATTAATAATGGCGCTATTATTGGCCATGCTAATAGCAGCCTAGTAGTTAATGGTAATAAGGAAGGTTGCCAAGAGAGATGTAGGGATGTTAGCATCCCATATCCTTTTGGCACAAATGATCAGCCGTACTGTTACCTCAGCCGTGAATTCCTTGTTACCTGTAACCATTCCTCCAACCCTCCAAAACTATTATTAGGTAGAGGTAATGTGCAAGTGCTGAATATTTCCCTGCAGGAGGGTGAGTTGCGGATTCTGAACAACGTAAGCCATGACTGTCGTACCAGCAACGGTTCCGTCGACCGCTCCTATTCTTACAGTTCCGAACTGCGATCCGGCTGGTTCAACATAAGTACCAGAAACAAGTTCACTATGGTTGGTTGCGACACTTACGCCTGGATCAAAGGTCTAATTGGAGAAGAAAAGTACAGGAGTGGATGCATGTCATTATGTGACAGCATCTCAAATGTCCAAAATGGATCTTGCTCTGGAAATGGTTGTTGCCAGATCTCCATCCCTCAAGGGCTGTCGCCTATAAATTGACAATGGCAGCTTCAATAATTATTCATATTTTGAATTCAATCCCTGCGGATATGCCTTTGTTGTGGAACAATCTTACTTCAACTTCTCCTCCAACCATCTAAAAGATTTGAAGACTCTAAAGAAGATGCCCAGGAAAGTCGGATTGGGCATTTGGGTAATGAGGCATGTCAAGTAGATCATCATCATGAACAACTGCATTCACCTATTACGCTTCCGTAAGTAAGAGCGCCGCAGGAGGCCCGTTGAGGATATGATGAGTGGCTGAAATATTCAGGTCATACCAAGGTCCGCCTTACGCGGCTTATTTTATATTTAAATACGATTTTTTTGCAGCCCGACATCTGATTTGTGCGACGGTGTGTTTGCGCGAAATGGCGCGGAAGCATTTTGGAGCAGAGGGAGGCAGTGCATAAAGATGGTTGGAACGTCGCGACGTCCCAACGTCGTGACGCCCCAACGTCGCGACGTTGAGTCAACATATAGAAGTCATCAAGCCGGCAACGCCGCGCGAACGCCTCAACGTCAGTGATCGTTTAACGCTGCACGCTGCAACGTCAGCGACGCCGCCGCTGAAGTTATTCCTCTCAATCATTAAAAGCAAAGGGAATTTAATTCATGGACTGAGATCAAGGAACGACGTAATCAGTGGGCACGGAAATCATGTTAATAGACTTTTTGACCTTGAGAAGAGCTTACTTATTTTAAGATATCTTCTTCTTACTTAAAGACGAATGTTTTATAGATTAACTATTTGTGTTTTCGCTCAAACATGTTCTAGATTGATACTAGTGTTGAACCATGTCACATTTTCTATGGATTAAAGATTAGTATTTTATATTATTCATTTGTTTATAATTTGTTAGCATCCTTTTATATCTGTGAATCATTTACATGGTGATGTTCACAACATTAGCGTGGGACTATACTCGAAGATCCGAGGGACCGGGAGATGAGGATACCTGTGGACTGAGAGAGCAGCCTTTCCTATGATTCGTAAATGAGATATTCGATCCCGAAGGTGGCAATTAAGGTTAGAACATTTAATCATTTCGAGTATCGAGTCAAGAGATATACTCAACTCTACTAGCGATAGGCGTGGATACACCTCTAGAGAGTGGTATTTCGTGGGGCAAGATCACCTAGCCATCAATAAATCATAATAAACCGAATAATATCATTTTTAAGAAATAATCCATCAAAAGTGACTGTGGAGACATAAATTTCTAGTATCCATTAAGATAATTCATTCACCGCTTAGTTTAGTTTAAATTCGTGACGCTAGTACTCTTCACACATCAGCTATAATCGATATTATTCAAAAGCCAATCTCTCGTAGTCAACAACACTTATCCCTCGTGGATCAAGATATCCGCACCATAGTACACTATATTACTGGAGGCGTGACGCGTAATCACATGCACACAGCGTACATATATACACATCACGCTTTCAGCCTATCAAGTTTTTTTGGCGCCGTTGCCGGGGATAGGTTTAGAATGATATAGAGATTAAAGCAATTAGATATTACCAAATTTTTATTTTTTAGTTTGATACAAGTGCCGGTAAATTGGTCTTTCCGTTTCAGTGTGTGATTGGGCAAATTAAGGGTCTCTGTGGAGTTTGACGCACACGCAGGACTGGTTGGACCCACCCGCTGATCCTGAGCCAAAGGACTTTACACGTAATGCGAGAACAGAGAAACGTAACATACTAGAAATCTAGGCAATCATGGAGAACAATGAAGAGCAAAGATCTTACTGAGCAAAACGAGCCACATAGGGTCGAAAATGGGCCACGAAGGAATCAAGCACCCAAGCCGTTTATACAGCCCGATGATCCATTCATGTTGCTAAAGGAGTTTGCCGATCGCTTTCTAAGGCCAGGGGTAAACAACTATCCAAGACCACCTATTCAGAAAACAACTTCAGCCGAAGTCGCACATTACAGATGCTTCGTAACATCTTTATTTCATGACTACCCCATGAGAACTTAAATATGCATCTAACCAACTTCCCCGGGGTCTCATACACACGATCAAAGTACAATGGGGTTACCAAGAGGCACTCAGCCGAGATTCGTTCCCACTCACTAGGTGATAGAGCCAAGATTGGTTAACAAGTCACCCAATCGATTCATTACTTCATGGAACGATTTAGTAAATTCCTAACCAAGTTTTTCCCACCAAAAATCGTACAACTCGCGCAAAGAGATCAACACACTTTTGGACAACTAGAGGGAGAGAACCTGGCAGAGGCATGGGACAGATTTCACGAACTACTGAGAAAGTGCCCACATCACAGACTAACCAGATGGATGCAGGTCCATACTTTCTATAATGGTCTGAGGAATGCAACTAGAATAGTGATTGATGCCTCGGCCGAGGAGCACGTTAAAACCACTTTAATGCTTATGAAATTCCTCGAAGATGCTTCGTGGGATTAATTGATGAGCTTAAAGTCACGATAGCCAAATCATTTTTTCTCGATTGATTTTTATATAAAAGATTGATTTATGTGTAGAACAGAATAATCTCAAATCGCCAGGCAATAGGTGGAATCAAAGAAAAGTAGAAATTGTAGCAAAGGAGCAATGTGGTCGGAAAGCAAGATTTGATATAATCGTCGAAGGGAGTCGCAGCAGAGAGGCTCGTGATATCAGTGATTTGATGTAGTGAAGTTTTACAGCTATCGAAGGTCATATTAAGGTTGCAACTACAAAGCCCAGCCGCAAATGAAGCGTAATTGAAGACAAACGAGTCAAGTATGAAAGAAACTCAAAGTCAAGCAACCAGAACTACAAAGATGATGTCGCGACATCATTCGCAGGTCGCAATGCATTCAAAACCCAATACAAGTGGATAATGAGGCGAGTCGGCGATTGCAACATAAACACCGACGGAACAGAGGCAGCCCGCGATGATGCCCGATGCAGCCAGCGACATCGATCAATCGGCGTTGCGACAGCGCTTGCAGGAAACTAAGGTCGCGACATCATCGCCAGAGAGAAGGTCGCGACATCATACGCAATGGTCGCGACACGCGCAGATCGGTGCAGTGTCACGACAAGATCAAGTCGCCGCGACACAACTACGCAGCAGTCGACACACTCGCCGGCATCAGCGACACTGTGAAGAGTGCGAGGGCTTTGATACACTGCTGTCGCCACATCACCAGCAAAGACTCAGGTGGCGACATCATTAATAGTCGCTGACAACGTAGCAAAGAATGCAGGTCGCGCATTGACATACCTAAGGTCGCTGAGCACCGCCGCAGTGACCGTAGGCGCGTCGCGATCGTCGTCGCCACATCTACGCGTCGCGACGCCAAGAAGTCGTCAGCGGTTACGCTTCACCGTATATACGTTTCAAATTGTAGAGCTTTTCTCTCGGCGAGCCAAAGACCGGAGACACAGAGGTCACAATAAAGACTGATGTCATGACAGACAACAAACGTTGTTAATTTAAGTCCAAAGAGTGCACGTATATTAGCCTGGTCTCTAACCCCATAAGATATCGCATTTTAAGAACAGCTATAATTGAGAGATGGTTATGATACTCGTATTTTGGGCCTCTTTCTTTTTCTTTTTTAGATTATTAGACTGAAAGACGATTTAACTATAGCTTCAAAGGTCAGAAATGGACGTGCATTTATATTTCAAATTACTGCCCGGTTGTTTGAATTCAAAACAAATTTTGGATTTCAACTACTAGCTTCCGATTTGAGAAGGGCTTTCAACCAAAAGTATATACAAATTAATAAATACCAAAGGATCTATCTAACCCTGCCAAAGAATGCCAACAACTTGTACATTGTGTTATGTAGCTATTGTATTCATTAAGAGCATCATATTAAGAGTAAATCATCAGTTCGTTGTTTTTGATCCATCATGCCTAAGTGCAATGTGCCTAAATAAGTAGTGCAAATGATTTGAGTCTATATCGATCCCACAGTAGACCTCAAGAATTTCAATCAACTACCCCAACTACTCAAGTCATACTATTTCCGGGATCTGGCGATAGACAAATTGGAATCGTGATGTGAAAGCCTTAAAATAATGAAAACTTAAAAAGAATTTGATTAATAACAAATGAATTTAACATCAAATAATAAAATGACAAATTTAGATTGAATGAATATTCATAAATAAACATTGAAAATAAAGCTATTGTGAAGAATCAATTCCTACAGCTTGTACGATAATTTTTTTTTTGCTTTCTGAACCACAGATTTTAAAACGAGTCCAAGGAATATGGTAGTGCAACTGGATATCTCCAAACCCCACCATTCATCATCTCACCTTCACTGTTTCTCTCGAATACAGTGGGCTAGATAACCACTTTTAATCTGGGTAGCCTTGTTCTGGATATTTTTCTTTCTCAATACTTCATACCTACAATACGACCTGTGAACCCTACTTTGTATAGTCATTGCATGGGTTTACATTATACCTGAGCCATCCTCAAAATTAAAAACAAATATCCTTTCTTGATTAGATCCTGCTAACACGGGATTGAATTTACCATTCGACCGGGAGGCTTAACTCTCTCAAGATGTTAAATTGATAACTCACTCAACTCATTCTCTGCTTCAAGGAGAAGAGGATTGACGATTTAATTCTACACACAGAGCACATTAGATCATCAATATCAAGTTCACATACCTTCCCGAAATTGTTCATCACTCTCAGGAATGCCTTCTCTGTGTCACTTAGAGGGCCTCCTGGAAATCAGAGCTTGAAACAATCCCGTTATGGGTATAGGAAACTGATATTGGGATCTATTACACGAATACAATAAAAACCAAAGAAGTCGATTTATAAACCTGGTTCGAAGAATAAATGAATGTAAATTCGCAGAAAGATACAATTTCTAACAATAGAGTCATTTCAATGGGAGTCGGGTTTTTAAATCAATGGATTACACCATGTTATTGGTCATTGATCGAAAAACCACCAGAACTGAACCAGTTCAAACTAAAATTTGTCTGAATTCAAACAAACTGTGTATAGTAATTGAAGAAATATAATCCGCATTCGCTACAACCTTTGCGCCTAACGCTCAAATCCAAATTAAAACTAAAATACAAACTAATCTAAAAAAGAAAAGAAAAGAAAAGCAGAAAGAAAATACGTGAGCCTTCAAAGAACCCAGACTTCCTCTTTTCAAGTCGCCAAGAGCGCTCCTTCGCAGCGCACGCAGGCATTTATAGGGTTCCTCAAGTTGGGCCCCACTCGGCACCCTTTTTGGACTTCGCGACCCAGCCCGCTTTGTTGATACCGCCGCTGACGTGTTCCACGCGACCATTGCCTCGCCTCGTCGTGATACCTTTGTTTACGCTATATGTTCGTGGAACCGATGTCGCGATAGCCATCGATCGCCGCTGACTATCTTCTTTGTATTTGATGTCGCGATGTTTTAATGTTGTCGCGACCTTCTCGGCTCTGTGGTGCCGATGTCGCCGACCTTCGTATGATGTCGCAATTCTCGCTCTTTTCTTCGTTGTCGCGAATCGCTTAATGATGTCGTCGCGACTTCGCCTTTGTAGTTGATGTCGCGACAACCGTGTTGTCGCGACCTTCCTTTCGTTAACCGCTGTTTCGATCATGAATGATGTCACGCTCTTTCTTTGTAGCTGATGTCACACAACTTGATCTTGTCTCGAATTTTCAACCGGATGTCGCATCATTTAAATGATACTCACCTTCTCTTAGTTGATGATGTCGCTGGAATTTTGGTTTCTTGCAGTAAGCCGATGTCGCGATCGCTTGATTCAAGAGTCGATGTTCGCGATCGCATCCGTAGATGTCGCGACATACTTGTTCACTAATTGTTTATCTTCTCGTCATGACTGTGTCGCGTAATCTCATTATCCATCAGACCGGTTTAATTCTCGTTACATTCTGGAATGATGTCATGACATCATGTCTTCTTCTTCATCAATTCCTGGTTGTCGACCTTGAGTTTCTTCACGCCTGTACCGCTTTGTCTTCACCATGCTCTCATTTGGCGATCGGAGTTTCAGAGTTGTAAACCTTTATCATGTATTTCGATTGTCAGAAGGCTTCATCACATCAAATCCTTTAATCTCAGCCTCTCTCGCGCAGAACTTCCTTTCACCAAGTATATGAGTCACATCTTCGCTCACATTTGCTCTTTTGTTCACTTCTGTTCTTAATCCATCACAAAGAATGAAAGAAAAACAGCTCTCATTTTTAAACATAAAATCTTTATATAAAAACCAATCTAAAAATTGACTGAAAAATATGATTTTGTTTCATCTAAACTTCCCTCTAACAAAATTTATTTATCCGCAAGAAAGAAAGATTTGTTTATCTCAACAAAAGATGATTTTTCCGTTTCGTTTATGGTACGGTAATCACTTAATGAAAACTAGTGTTCATTCTTTCTCGTTGATCAGTTTCAGTCCGCAGATAAAGGTTGAGTTTCACCATCAAAATATAAATCAATTGTTGAATGTTATAAACAAGAGTCAACGATCCGTCGGGTGAGCAGCGTGGTTTTCTCACTCTCCGGAAGTTAGTCAATGAATCTTCTTCTGTGAGATGCTTCGCCGCTAGATCTTTTCCATTTTCCGTAAAATCCACCAGCGTCCATTCATCACTAATAGTATATTCAACCAAGATCCAATCGCTCCTTGTTTTCGCAATGTTAATAAGATGGAACCGATTTGAGTTGGCGACAACAACATTCTTCTTTCTAATCGATAACGCCTTTCCGTGATTTCGACGCGTCCCAACTCATGCCAGATAACGACGACTTTCCATCAAAGACGCGTTCACCTCCATCGGTAATCAACCGCGGAATTTTGTCATCGCGAAGAAAAAAAGACTATCTTTAGTTTGAACAACCTACGTTCAATAGGTGGTTTATTGATCGACCATTCAACCCGGCAATGATAAACAAATTTATTAATAAGACAAATAACAAGATCGTTTGAATGGTCCTCGTTAATAATGCCAATTAATTCATCAGTTTCGTAATCGGTTGAACAAGGTTATTTATTATGATAAAAATCATCGTTCACAGATCCATCATCAAGCGCGCCAAAGTCTAACAAGTAGTAAATCGATTTGTCCGCATATCGATCCAGAGATCTCAAGAATTTTCAATCAACTACCCCAACTACTCAAGTTTCCTATACTATTTGGACTATAATACAATTTGAATCGATGTGAGTCTTGGAAATAATGAAACCAAAATAATATGAATGAATACTCAAATACCATATGACAATTTGATTGAAATTGTTATTCATAAGAGAACATTGAAAATAAAGTTATTGTGAAGAATCAATTCCTACATCTTGTAAGGTAATTTTTGTCAACGGCTGCATTTTAAAACTTAGTCCAAGGAAATGTGATAGTGTACCGGATCTCTCCAAACCACAATCGCTCATCATCTCACCTTCTCACCGCTTCTCTCGAATACAAGGCTAGATAACTACTTTTAATCAGGTAGTTCTATTCCGGGTATTTTCTTCAATACTTCATACTCCATAACATGGACTTAAACCTTAGCTCCTTTGTAAAGTCATTGCATGGGTTTACACTATAACGGTTCTCTTCCTCGAAATTAGAATGTACCTTCATTCTTCCTTGGATTAGATCGCTGCTAACACGGATTGAATTCACGATTCGAATTGAGGCAACTCTCCGTACGCTTAAATTGATAACTCACTCAACTCATTCCTAGCTTCAAGTGAGAAGAGGATGTATCGATGACCACACGTAGCACATAGATCACATCGTGTTCCTTCATACCTTCCTGTAGTCTGTTCATCACTCCTCGTGAATGCCTTTCTCTCAGGTCACTCCGAGGGCCTCCCTGGAAATTAGAGCTTGGAACAACCCCGCAGGGTATAGGAGACCTATTATCGGGATCAATTCCTAGAAATACGCAAACCAAAGTAGTTTATTTATAAACCGGGGTTCGCTAATGAATAAAATCCGCAGAAAGATAATTCGGAGCACAGCGCTATTTCAATGGGGAGCTGGCTTCCTAAATCATCGATACACCATACAAGTTACTTCATTGACCAACAAAACCATCAGAATGGAAACTGTAGTTCAAAATCCAAAATTTGTCTCGGGAATTTAAACTACTAGATGCACTCAAGAAATATAACCTCATTCGTATTTACAACTTTTGGCGTTTCCAACGCTCGCATCAAAATTTAAAAACGTAAAATATAAACCAATCTAAAAATAAAAATAAAGAAAGAAAAGAAAATTAAATACAGATTTTCGCAACCTGGGATTCTTGCGTCGCCGTGAGTCGCTTCCGCAGAGCAATTGCGGCATTATGTGGTTCGTCATTCACTCGGCTGCACCTCTTGACTCAGCTTAACCGGCCCAAGATGTTGATACCGATTGTTCGATCTTGTTGGCGACCTTCTTTCGTCTCGCCTACGTAGAAGCCTTTGTTTGGTCGCGACATGTCTTCGGTGGAACTGATGTCGCGACAGCTTACTAACGTCGCGACCTTATCTCTTTACATTTGATGTCGTGACATCTTAATGTTGTCGCACCCTTTCCGATCTATTCGATGCCATACTTCAGATGATGTTGCGAATTTTGTCTTTGCTTTTGTTGTCGCGATCGCTTTAATGATGTCGCTGAATTTCACGCTTTTGTATTACGTCGCGACAACCGTGTGTTGTCACACCTTCTTTTCTTCTATTGTTGTCGCGGGACTTTCTTCGCGGTGGTAGCTGATGTCGCGATAGCTTCACCTTGTCGCAACCTTCTTTCTGGGCAACCGCTGTCGCAATTCTTGCTCTTGCACGATGTCGCTATCGCATCCGCATGTTCGCCGACATAATTGTCACCATCAGCATCGGGTTTGCACTCGTCGGGCGACAATGATGTCACATCACGCTCCTTCTTCATCAATTCGCTGTTTGTTTTGAGTTTCTTTCACGTACCGCTTTGTCTTCACTACTATTTGCGACCGGAGCTGTAGTTGCAACCTTACGCATTTTGATCACGAAAATGCTTCACGACATCAAATCCTTTAATCCTTTGCGCCTCTCCCGTCGTGTTTCCTTCAAATTAATTAGATAAGTACAAATAACCATATTCCCGCTCCTTTATCGCACTTCGCTTTTGACCTCTATATTAGCTTTAGTGAAGTATTCCATATTCCCGCATATAACCAATCTTTATATAAAATCAATCGTAAAATGGACTAAAATAGATGACTTTTAAGCCCATCAAACTCCCCAAACTTAAAATTTTTGCTTGCCCCTGCCAAAGAAAAGAAAGATTTGCTCGTCTCCTCAAACAAAGGACATTTTTCCGTTTCCGCTTTCTTGCGCTGTAACCAATTCTATTGAAAACTAAAATTGCATGCCTGCTTATTGTATTTTTAGCTTCAAATCCAAATAGCGTTAGTTTTACCAATCGTGTACAATTAAATTGTTGAATTTGTTTTATAAACGTGAAAGCCAATTGATCCCGTCAAGAGTAAGTTGGTTCCTTTCTCATTTCCTACGAGTCAATTAACCCTGTGAGGATGTTAACGCTTTGATCTTTTTCCCGATTTTCCAAATTCCATATGCTTGTTGTTCATTGATCTCCACTAATGTAGGTAATTCCTAACCTCAAGATCAATCAAAGTCTTTTGGCTTGTAGTGTTAGGTTCGGGTAAAGGGTGTGATGTGATGGATTTTAGGTTAAGATTACTACTACTCTTTTTCCTTCCTTACTCACATACCCAGCCTCTTTCTCCTGTAATTTCTTTAATAAACTCCCCCCAAACTTCATGTTCTCGTGATACTACATTGATTTTCTCTCTCGTTTCGAACTCGTATGTTCCCATTTCTAATTTGTAATTCAAACTGTGGAATTCTTTTCTCGCCACCATTCAGAATATGCAATGTTTTGTCTTTTTTGTGGCTTTCTAACACTCTAGCTTAACTTTGGGTTAGTAACCCCATACCAGATGGCATTAGGGCAATTAGGTGTTGAAACATCCCTAAGAACTTAATTGTTCAAGAGAGTCGTGCCACAAGACAAAACCTATTCCCTTGCTTTTCGTTGTATTTTCGATGTAGATCTTTTCTCTCTTTCATTCCCTTCAGATTTTCTCCTCGAGTTCCTCAAAATTTTATATTTCAAACTTTATTTCTTTCCTCTCTTTGAATTCTTTGGTAATCATGTGTTCTTCGATGATTGACTTTAGGGATGGGTTGGGGTCTCATTGGCTTATTTTTGAAAATGTGGCTTGTTTTGGCTCACTGAACTAAAGTATATGCATTAAGTATGAATGTGGATGGCTAGAATGGCTCAAACTCTCCGGGCGGATGGCCTACATCATTTCCCCGTTGGTTATCACCTAGATTTCGCCTTGATCAATAATCTAACAAGTTCTAGAATTTGGGTTACGAATCGTGACTAACCCGAGGATTTTCGAATTATCAGCGATGAGGATTTAAATGATGTTATATCCAATGTGTCTTGACTCACTGCTCTCATACCACAAACTCAAAAAAAATGTTCTGTTTCTTCAATTGTATAACCATCCTTATCCTGGACTCATCAGCCAAATTCAAACTAATTTGCAATTTGTGCTTCAATTAAATTGTCTGTCATTTAGCCCTTATTCTGCATAAATTTTGTTCTTTGAGAAAGAATAGAATTATTTATTTAATTCCTAAGCAGAAAATAAAATAATCATAGAAACGCAATTCAGATCCAATGAAAACATAAATTTTATTCAAAGATCAAATTATTTCGATATTGTACACCGCTTTCCTATAAATAAAACTATAACTGTTCGAGAAAACCCTTTATTTCGACTAAATTCTATATCTTCTTTGAATGTTGTGGCTATGCTTCAAAGCTTGGCTCACTGTACCTTGAGCTCCTCCAAGAGTGATTCTAGCTAATGTCAGGCAACAAATTGGAGCCTTCTCCATTTTTCTTTGGAGCTTCTCCGGTTGATGGGTTCTAATTAACCCTTCTTCCAATTCCTTCCCGCCAACCACTTTAATACACATCGTTTTATGGAATAAGGAATAGGGTTTGCTTTCGACTCCATTCATTCCATAAACTGTTCATAACTCAAGCTCTTTCTTCTTTTCTCTTTTTCCTCTCCATCTTCCTATTTTCCTTGTTCATTCTTTCCTTGTCTTCCGTCTTTTATAAGGATTTTGCCTCTCGGGAAGAACAAGGTTATTTATTCTTCTTTTTAAGTTTTCAATATATGCATTGAATGAGACTCCTCGCATTCTTGCCCTCTTGAGGTTTACGATGGAAATTTTTAGAATTAAGTGATGAATATTGAAGGATTTTCCAATTTAAAATGCACTTATTGTAAACCAATGCCATTCAATGAATTGAATTCTGTTTCTGCATTAATTATTATCTAATTCCCATATGTGAATAAGTGTTACCCAAACAGAAAGGTTGAATAAATTTTTTGTGCTATCATTAAATCTAAGGCAAAATTAAAAGCTGCCCAGCTGGCAAACCTTCCTCTCATGTCGCGACCTATGATTGCTCATCGCGATACTTAAACCGTGGAGGACAAGTTGTCCTCGTGCCGCGACCTAAGGTGTTTCATGTCATTGTTAGGATGTCGTTAATCACCACCTTGAAGTTTATGCTCTTGCCGCAACCCAAATGTTCGTCAGACATACCTTTTGGTCGCGACCTCATTCTTTTCTTCTTCCTTCAATACTGACTGAGTCACGACATTAACTTCTGTTGCGACCTCAGTTTCTGTCGCGACATAAGTTTTTGTCGCGACATAGTCTGCAATTGCCTCAAATTTAATGAACAGACAGCTTTTCGATATTTATCAATTAGCAAATTCTCAGCATTCAATTAAATCATTCGCACACGTAAATTAGCTAAGGGTCTTATTCAATTTTCACAGACTTCTATAGGGAAGGAATGCCCTCTTTTCATGTCGCTCTTCCGCAGTCGAGTCGCACCGAGCTCACTCCTTCTCGCCTCGAGCCATTTCTCGCATAATCACTCGCTGAACATTTCCGCGTAAAGGATTCAATTAAAACAAAACTTAACTTCTTAAGTACTAACTAATCATTATAAGAACTAAAGAAAAACAAAATCAAGGTGAATTCTAAAAAATCAAGTCTAAAATCGTAAACTAAATCCCTGCGGGTCGCTCTCTCCCATCACCAAGCCAGCTTGAGTCCTTAGCCGACTTGTCAAGTTTTAAGCCTTTTCTTCCTCAATTCATCGCCTGGTGTTCTTTCTTTTTCTTTCCTATCGAGATAATGTTTCGCCTTTGCCCATTAACCTGAATTCTTCCCAAAGATCGCCTTGAGTGTTATCACGCTCTCCAAAAGTAAAGTGTTTCGATTACCCACTGGGAGAGATGGTCCACTCCATTTTTGATTTCAACTTTCCCCGAAACAATCTTAATCTCGAGTTAAATAAGAACTTTGATCCCCTTCCCTCTCTCACTCTTTCCTAACTTTGATCATGTCATTTCTTTGTCTTATCTTTGTATATCCTACATTATCATAGGCTTCATTTCTCGGGCCTACCTGCCTCGCTGAAGCAATCTCTTTTCCTTGCCATTTGAAACTAAATTCACTTCTTGATGGCCCACATAGCTTTATTCCAATTCAAGAGGGAGGCACATAATCCTTGGCCAAATACCAATCTATATGGGGAGATCCAATGGAGTTTGAATGGTGCCCCAGGAGGGCCCAGCTACATCATCAAGTTTGGAAGACCAACTTTCCCGCTAACTTGCGCCTTTTCCAGATCCTTTAATCTCTCTGTTGGAAATTTTTGCTTGCCCATTAGTCTGGGGATGATAAGCTAGGCTCATTATATGTTTGATCCCATACCTGCTCATGAGTTTTGCGAAGATTTTGTTTGCAAAGTGGCTTCCCCCATCACTGATGATAGTCTTGGGTGTTCCAACCGCCAATATGCTCTTTTCAAGTAGAAACTCACAATCGATAACATCATTCCTTGGGTGCAAGTTATGTTTCCACCCATTTGAAACATAATCTACCGCTAGCGTGATATACAAGCCTGTAAATGATCAGTGGGAAAGGGTCCCATAAAATCTATCCTCATACATCAAAAAATTTGTACCACCAATATGCCTCGTAGGGGGGGTATTTCATTTTTGGCCGCTGATATTTCCAATCTTTAAGTATCTATCACATAATTTGACCTATCTCAAGACAAATTCCTAAAAACAAGTGGGCTAATAAAATCTTTGATTAAGTATCTTATGAGTCGTTTTTTCTTCCGTAAAAAATGCCCCCCATATGGTGGCATTCATTCATAATTCTGCTTTGTTCACTCTCTGGCACACATCTTCTTATAATCATGTCAGCACCCCTCTTAAATAACAATGGGTCATCCTAGATATAATATCTGTTGTCAGTCCTGAGCTTTCTTTCTTTCGTGGCTGAATCTCGAAGGAACTACTCCATTAAGCTAAGTAATTCACAATACAAAGATACCATGGCATTTTGAATGACAATTGAAATAGTTAATTATCCGAAGTTCTTCTTAGTCTTATATCCTCCCTTCTTTGCCCGATTTTTCTATCTTGACAAGCACGCCTATCACATTGTCACACCCTTTTTATCTCTACCTATATCAAACTCTGCAAGAAGAGCACCCACCTTATCGCCTGCTTAGCTCTTTTTTGACATCAGATATTTGATGGTCGAAGTGGTCTCGTGAACTATAACATGGATCCTGTGGATGTATGGCCTCGAATTTCATACAAGCAAACACATTGCTAGCATCTCCTTTTCAATTGTGGAATAGTTTTCTGTGCTTCATTGAATGTCTGCAGCATAGTATATGGCTCAATATTTTTCTTTCTTCGCTCCACATAGTTCTCACTGCAAACTCACCCACCACACATCAAATTCCCCGATCCCATTCCTCGTGCAACCATGATAGGTGCTTGAAACCAATCTCGATCTTGATTTTTCAAAGGCAAAATTTTGTGATCCACTAAAATTAAATTTCAGGTCTTTCTCCAATAATCCGTATAAATGTCCTGGCTATTTTCAGAAGTCTTTGATGAATCTCCATAAAATCCAAAGATGCCTTAAGAAAACTCCTTATCCCTTTTACTGTTGTGGGAGGTGCTAGAGTTTTGATTATGGAAATCTTGGATTGGTCCACTTTCTAGCCCTCAGAATGCAAATTCTTATGTAATCAAGAACAATAATTTTGTTACCATGAAATGGCATTTTTCCCACTTAGCCGGCTAGCCGCTGGTCTCTCGTGACTCAAGACTGCTTTCCGCGCTGTTCAGACATTGTTCAAAATCAAGCCCATACACCGTGAAATCATCCATAAAATTTCCATGACTTCCTCAACCAAACTGAGAACACTCACATCATACATCTCTGAAAGTAGCAGAGCATTACATGCCCCAAATGGCATCCTTCGAAGGCAAAGGCATTCATAAGGGCATGTGAATGTGGTCTTTTCTTGGTCCTCCGGTGCAATTGCAATCTGGTTGTAGCCTGAATACCCGTCCAAGAAACAAAAATGAGGATGTCCTGCTAATATGTCCAACATCTGATCAATGAAGGGCAAAGGGAAATGATCTTTCTTGGTTGCTGTGTTCAGCTTCCTGTAATCAATGCATACTCTCCATCCTCGGCCACCGTTTTATTGAATTAATTCATTTTCATTATGGATTACAAAGAATCCACCCTTCTTTCTCGAACCACATGGACTCGGGCTAACCTAAGGACTATCCGAAATTGCATAGATAAAACCAAAGATTTAACCATTTGAGCACCTTCCTTCCCGACTACTTTTCATTAATGAGATTCCGCCTGGAGGTTCAACAATGGGCCTTGCATTTTCTTCTTCTAGAAGTATTGTATATGCATATTGATGGACTGATACCTTTTAACTCTTCAATAGACCAAGCTATAGACTCCTTATGATTCCTTTAAAATTTCCAACAACTCTGCTCTCGATCACTGGAAGTTCAAAGGTAAATTATTACCGCTTACTTTGGTATCCTGTAAGCATACTTTAAATGACTGGCAACTCTTTTAAAACTAGCCCTTTCACTGCTTTTGATGAAATTCCCTTTTCTTCTATTTTGGTCTCTTTTTTCATCTCATTTGTTTCCAAGACTCATCACTGCCTCAAGATTGTAAATCGAGCATGAAGAAATTCAATCAAAATTTTCAAGATACTGGGAATTCATCTCTTTTCATTGATTGCACCAAAATATAATCATAGTAAAACAGAGTTGTTGACATATACATCTTCTATTGACTTACATCTCCCTTCTATGTCTAAATTCCTCAAACTTCATTAAATCAAGTCACTGCCTTTTCAACTCGAGAGTGAGAATTTCTTCGTATCGATTGGGAGTCAGCTTCCAGCTAAAGGAATGGCCTTCCCAAGAGAGCGCAGGAACTTGTGAATCTCTCCTCCATATCCAAAGACGATTGAAGTCTAATCACTTGAAAAATAAATCTCCTCACCTTTACCAAAGACATCTTCTATGACTCTCTGTGCTTTTTCCAGTGGTTCTATCTCATTATCTGAGTAGTAATAAGAAAGGAGTAAGCTCCCCTGTAAACTTAACTTCTTGGCAACAAGAATAGGGCATTAAATTGATATTTGGGTATTCCGAGTCACAGAGCTTGAAACTCAAACTTCCAATGCAGGCAAGGAATGTTAAGCTCCCGATCCTTCATCTTTTCTCGGTAGTTCTTTGATCTACAAAGATCAAGTCGCAAATGTGTTCAATTCCTTCTTTTTCAAGAATCTTCCTCTTTGCTCAAAGATGTCTCAAAATTTTGCATAAAGCGGCATCCGAGTCACCACTTCTCGTGGGAAAGGCATACCGATTCCATTTTTGAAAGGTTTTCAAGAACCTGTAAACTGCTCTCTATTCGATTAAACTTCTGTGGAAATGGTACCGCAGTGCACTGCTCTCGGGGTTTTCTTC
This sequence comes from Tetrastigma voinierianum, assembly GCA_016808115.1. Lineage (NCBI taxonomy): Eukaryota > Viridiplantae > Streptophyta > Magnoliopsida > Vitales > Vitaceae > Tetrastigma > Tetrastigma voinierianum. Next base: position 396,640 of record JAEQBH010001274.1, on the reverse strand, counting down.
TTACTTCCTTCTTCCTAACAAATTGCCTTCTTTTCTTTCCTTCTCCAAAGGTTTCAAGATTGTCTCAGCCTTCCTCTCCCTTGTTGCTTTTCATCTTTTTTCTGCCTTTCTCCAAGCTCCTTCCCACTTCCGAGTCGCACCGCCATACAGCCTTTCGATTCTCAGGTCACCGGGAAAGGCATCTTTCATCCGGTTTTGCGTGGTTAGGGTCAAATTTCTGCTCCCATTTGTGTCTCCAGGTTCTGAGGGAGGCATTTGGTGGGTTTTCGAAATTTTGAGAATTGGTATTTGAGGCTTCCAATTTTGAAACTGCTCACGGAGGTTTAACAGCCTTCGTCAGTCTCCCTCATGAATCAAGTAAAAGATTTCCGATCTCTTCAAATGGTCGAGCCTCTCCGACTCGGTACTGCTTCTATTTTCACCTCCTGCTTCGCCGCCAGATCCCTGGGTGGTTGCTTATATCCTCGCTGAGTGAATATGTCCATGCTCTCAAATTCCTGTGGTCTCCACCATATGAAAAATTTTCATGGTTCCTCAAAATAATGGGATGATAAGCAGCCGGCAAAGCTAGGATTTCTCGCTTGAGTGATAACTGCTCCCCAAGTACTTTCTAACCCTCACATCATAAACAAATTCCTTCTTCGCTGGATACACAAGACTTCCTCTCAATAGTTCCCCCACCATTCCTATTTCCATGAAACAGCGGTGCATCTTTCTTCTCGCTTGTCCATTCTATGTACGATGGCATCTAACTTGCCCCTCCATGGTCGCCATCTCATCGCCTCCATTACTCCTCTTCTCCGCCATACTTTGGAAAACTCGATGGAGCTTTCATATTGCATTTAGCCGTCCTCAATCGTGATTCGCCTTCAAAGACTTCCACGCTTGAATGCTCCACGCCACGGGCATCTATAATGCCTTTAGATGTATCATTTCAGTCTATTCCATGCATCGGGCATCTTTTCAAAGAACCTTTTGAATCTCTCTCCCATGCTACATAGCTCTATCTTCCCCCGTTTAACACAATTATCTCCCTCCTTCTCTATATGAGCGATGGGAAGAATCTACTCAAGTAGTTTACAAGCTCCTCCTAAGTATCAACAGAACTTATATGGTAGAGATTCATACCACGTGGCTGCTGTATCTCTTAGAGAAAATGGGAACAAATGCAATTTTATGACCTCTGGTCTCACCCCATTTAACTTCACTCGTGTTTCGCTTTATCCCGAAACCTTCCCAGTGCCTATTTAGTCTTCGTGGATGACCAAGAAACTGGTTGTTGCCGAACCATTGTAATTAGTGCCGGCTTCAGCTTCAAAATTATTTGCATCAATCGTAGGTCGCCCGACAGCAGAGTCTATCCCTGGTTTAATAGCTCAAAGTCCTCCATTGTACGTTGATTGGAGGCCTTTAAGGGTTTGTTCCTGCTCTTCACCGTTTCTGCCTTTCATCTTCCATAGCCGAAGCCACCTCTTTCGCTTTCTTTCCTGCTCTTCGGTATTGTTTTTCAATTCAAGATCTACCGGAATCGGACGTTGTCTGCTTTCCCTATGCATTAAAGTTTTCCTAAATCAAAACACACTTGCATTAATAGGATTAGTCGTGCCAACAAATATTTTCATTATGTCTTGTTAAAAGTTAGTGGCTAAAATAACCACCGCTTTGAAAACTATTTTCGTTTTTCTTTAATGTCCAAATTAGCATTTCCTTCTTCTCGTCTCAATATTGATCTACTAAATTCTTTTGATCCCCGCTAATACGCTCATAAAAACTTGTCGATGATCAAAAGAACACATATACAACCATGACGCATACTAAGGACTATTATCTAACCCTCTGCAAGAATCTGCCGCCATAAAACTTGTTGATTGACCACCCAACCTAAGAACATATACAAATTTATGACACTATTACCAAAGGACTATTGTCTAATCCCCAGCAATAATGCCAACAACTTGTACTTTGTGTTCTCAGAACTGTATTCATTAATATATTTTTAAGAGTAAACTCATCAGGTTCTCGTTGTTTTGATCCATCATGCCGCAAGTGCACAGTTCAACAAGTAGTAATTGATTTATCCGTATATCGATCCCACAGAGATCTCAAGAATTTTCAATCAACTACCCCAACTACTCAAGCTCTATACTATTTGGACTATAATAGACAATTTGAATCAGATGTGAAAGCCTTGAAATAATGAAAACCAAAAATAATATGAATGAATACTGAAATAATTACATGACAAATTTAGATTGAACAGTTATCTATAAAGAGAACATTGAAAATAAAGTTATTGTGAAGAATCAATTCCTACATCTTGTAAGGTAATTTTTGCTTTCTGAACCACAGATTTTAAAACTAGTCCAAGGAATGTGATAGCAAATGATCTCTCCAAACCACACCGCTCATCATCTCACCTTCACCGCTTCGAATACAAATGGGTTAGATAACTACTTTAATCTCGTACTTTGTTCTAGGTATTTTTTCTTTCAATACTTCATACCCATAACATGGATCAGAAACCTAGCTCCTTGTAAAGTCATTGCATGGTTTACACTCATACCGTTCCTCTTCCTCGAAATTAGAACAATTTCATTCTTTCCTCGACAGATCGTTGCTAACACGGGATTGAATCTCACGATTCGACTAAGGCGAACTCTCCGCATGCTTAAATTGATAACTCACTCAACTCATTCTCAGGTTTCCGCTGAGAAGAGGGATGTATCGATTTAATCATTAATGCAGCACATTAGATCATCAATATCGTGTTCTCATAATCTTCCAGAAATTGTTCATCACTATCGAATGCCTTCTCTTCAGGTCACTCGCAGGGCCTCCCGAAATCGTAGCTGAACAACCCCAAGCAGCGGGTATGTGTGAGATCTACACTGGGATCAATTCCAGAAATACGTTGAAACCAGTGTAAGTCGATTTATAAACCTAAGTTCACACATGAATAAAAATCATAGAAAGATAATTTCGACAATAGCGCTATTTCAATGGGAGCGGTTTCAAATCATCGATTCATGCATCAAGCCATTTACCACAAAACCATCAGAATCGGGAAATCGTGAATGAATTCAAAATTTTATTCGAATTTAAACTACCGTACGTTAATTTAAGAAATATAAATCGCATTCGGGGCCACAACTTTACAATAACGCTCGCATCCAAATTTAAAACGAAAATATAAAACTAATCTAAAATAAAATAAAGAAAGAAAAGAAAATTAAAATACGAGTTTCTAAGAACCCATCTCTCTTTCAAGCGCCTGCACCGTGGTTTCTTCGCAGTAGCCGTGGTATTTATAGGTTCTCAAGTTGGGCCCCAATTTCGATGCACCTCTGACCGCGCTTAACCCAACAAGATAAGCATACCGCCGCGACAAACATCTGTCGCTGAATTTCTTTGGTCTCGCTTTTGTCGCGTTTTTGTTTGGTCGCGACATGTTCAGGAACTGATGTCGCGGCTGTACCTTACTAACGCCACGACCTTATCTCTTTTGCATTTGATGTCATGGTTATCTTAATGTTGTCGCGGACCTTCGACGATTCAACGGATGTCGCATTTTTATGATGTTGCGAATTTGCTCTTTTCGCTCGCTTGCCAGCGATCGCTTTTAATGATGTCGCGATTTCACGCTCTTCGATGTCGCGACAACCGTGTCATCGCGACCTCTTTCTTCTATATCAGAATTGGTCGAGTTGTACCGGAGTTTGTTCCTTCGCTGAGCTATTTCGCATAAGCACTCGCAACATTTCCGTAGCGATTTAATTTCAACAAATTAACTTCGGCAATTAACTAATCACCATAAGAACTAAAGAAAAACAAAATCAAGGTGAATTCTAAAAAATTTAAAGTCTAAATCAACCGAATCCCTATGGGTTGCCCCATCAACTCAGCCAAGCTTAACTTATTGACTTGCCTGCTTTAATTATTTCTCTCTCTCAATGAACCACCGAACTCCTTTCTTCCTCCCCGCTTGATAATGCTTCAGCCTTGTCCATTGACTTTAAATTCTTCCAAAGATCGCCCCACGTTATCGCTCCAAATGGTGTTTACACTTTACATTGCATGGTCCACTCCACTTTGATTTCAACTTTCCTGGAAACAATCTTAACTGAGTTAAATATGCATCCTTGATCCTTCTCTCGAACTCTTCCTCAGATCCTTTGATCATGCCATTTCTTTTGTCTTGTCTTTTGTATATCCTATTATCATAGCTTCATTTCTCAGCTTCCACTACCTGGGCTTGAAGTAAATCTCTCTTCCTTTTGCCATTTTGAAATCGAAATTCAGCCTTTCGATGGCCCACATAGCTTGTATTTCCAATTCAAGAGGGAGGTGACATAACTTGCCAATACCAATTCATGGGACATCCTAATGGGAGTTTTGAATGCAAACTTATAGTCCCAAAGTGCATCATCAAGTTTCGAAGACTAATCCTTCCTCACAACTTACGCTCTTTCAGATCCTTTAATCTCTCCCTCACTGGAAATTTCGTCGCCATTAGTCCGTGGATGATGGTTAAAGCTCATTATGTGTTTGATCCCATACCTTCATGAGCTTTCGGCAAAGATTTGTTTGCAAAGTGGCTTCCCCCACCATCGATGATAGTCCCTGCGTTCCAAATCGCTTCAATATGTTCTTTCGCAAGAAACTCACAACTCGATAACATCATTCCTCGGCAAATATTGCTTCACCCATTTGGAAACATAATCCACCGTTAGCGTGATGTAAGCCCAAATGATTGTGGAAAGGGTCCCATAAAACTATCCTCTATACATCAAAAATTTGCACCACCAATATGCCTCAGAGGCATTTACTGGCCGCGATATTTCCACCTGCATCTATCACATACTAACACCCATTCAGCATACCTTCAAAACGCGGCCAATAAAATCCTCGATTTGAGTATCTTATGAGTTGTTCTTTCTCCCAGAAAATGCCCCCTATATGGTGATGCATGTATTCATTCATAATTTCGTTGCTCACTCTCTTCCGGGCACACATCTTTATAATCATGTCAGACCCTCTAACAACAGCTGGGTCATCCCGACATAATATCCGGCCAAGCCACCCTGAAGCTCGTTAGGGCTAATCAAGGAACTACTCACAAGCTAAGTAATTCACAGACGATACCATGGCATTTGGAAATGACACCGAAGAGCTGCCTATCCGGGAGTTCCCTTTGGCCATTCTCTTCGCCGATTTTTCTATTCCGACAAGATCGCTCATCACATTGTCACACCCCTTTTTATCTAGCACCCACCTTATCAATCTTGGCTTAGCTTCCTTTTTTGACATCAGATATTTGACGGCTGCATGGTTTGTGTGAACTATAACATAGATCCTGCACGTATGGCCTGGAATTTCTACAAGCAAACACTATGGCAAGATCTCCTTTCGCCAGGAATAGTTTTCAGGCTTCATTGAAGGTTCGCTAGCATAGTAGTATATGGCTCTGAATATTTTCTTTTCTTTGCCCCAATACCCCCATTATGAAATCACTGCATCACACATTACTGACACCATGATCCCATTCGTGCAAACATGATAAAAAGCCGAATCCAACTGGGATTTTGATTTCCTTCAAGGCGCCTCATAGAATCATCGTACCAAACTTTGTGTCCCCTCAAAGAATTCGCATAGTGGTCTGACTATTTTGAGAAGTTCTTTGATGAATCTCCTATAAAACTAAAGATGCCCCAAGAAACTCCTTATCCCTTTTACTGCTAGGGATATGCATAGAGCTGATACTGGAAAATCTGATCGGGTCCACTTTTAAATTTCTCCAGAAAGGTAAATTTTGGTGGACCAAGAACAATACCTTCTGCTACCATGAAATGGCACTTTCCCAATTTATGCTACCGCTTGTCCTGCATCTTTGGAAGCATCACTGTGCTGTCTCGCATTGTTCAAAACCTGACCCATAAGACCGTGGAAGTCATCCATAAAAATTTCCATGACTTCAACCAAATCGGAGAACATCGATATCATACACGCTGAAAGTAGTAGAGATTGCATTTTCAATGTGCATCCTTCCAAGGCAAAGGTACCAAAGGCATGTGAATGTGGTCTTTCTATCCTCGTGCAATTGTAACCGTTAAACAATAATTCCGCCCAAGAAAAAATGAGGGTGTCTCGTTAATCTCGCCCAACACTGATCAATGAAGGGCAAAGGGAAATGATTCTTCCGTTGCCGCATCACTTCTCAGATCAATGCATATCATCCTCGTGTGCCACTGTTTTGTTGAATACATCATTTTTTCATTGTGACTGGCGCAATCCAATTTCTTCTTTCGAATCCATACTGACTGTCAACCAAGGACTGCCTGGAATTACATGATAAACCAGCGATTTAACCATTGAAAGCACCTTCTTGGATCATTTTCATTAATGATTCGGGCCTTCCTTGATGTTCAACGCTTTGCATTTTCTTCTAGGAAGTATTTTGTGCATGCATATCACTGATCGATACCTTTTGTCCTTCAACAGACCAAGCTAGACTCCTTATACTTCAAACAGCACTGTATTCTCAAAGATCACCGAGTTTAGCGTAAATTATTACTCGGTTTACTCTTTGCATTCCAGTAAGCATACTTTTAAAATGACTTGCAACCTTTAAACTAGTCCTTCTTCACCGGGTTTACAAATTTTCTTTCATTTTTTTCTTTTTTCTATCTCATTTTGTTCAAGACTCATCACTTTTTCGCAGAATTGCAAACTGATGCGAACTCAATCAAAACTTTAAGATATCGGAATCATCTTTTTTCATTGATTGAAAGTCACATTACAATTATAGTAAAATCGAAGTCGCTATTATACATCTTCAATCGACTTGATATCTTCCTTTCTATGTCTCACCTCAAACTGATTAAATTGAAATCACCGCTTCTTCTCCAACTCGAGGGTGAGAATTCTTCGTGATATCGACCGTGTTGCTCCAATGCAAGGAATGGTCTTCCTACAATAAGAGGAACTCAGGAATCTTCCTCCATATCCAAGATGATGAAGCTAACCGAAAAGTAAATTTTCCACCTTCACCAAATATCTTCTATGATTCCTTCTGTGTTTCGCTGTGTTCTATCCACATTTGGAGGGTAACAGAAGGGAGTAAGTTCCCAAACTTAACTTCTCACAATGAATAGGTATTAAATTTGATATCGGCACTCGAGTCACAGAGAGCTTCAAACTCAAACTTCCAATGGTGCAGAATAAAAGCCCTGATCCTTCATCTTTTCTCTCGTAAGTCCTCTTGATCACAACATCGCAAGTTGCACCAAGTTCACAATTCCTTCTTCAAAGAATCTTCCTCTTTTTGCCAAGATGTCTTTCAAAATTTTTGCATAAAGTGGGACCAGTTACCACTTCAGAAGTATATCATCCCACTTTCCCGAAAGGCTTTACAAACCTTGCAACCGTTCCTCTATTCGATTCGCACCTCCGTGGGAAAGGTACTGCTAGAAGACTGCTCAGGGTTTTCTTCTGCTTCCTTCTTCTCCTCGACAATGTTCCTTCTTTCCTTCTCCGTGTTTTCCAAGATTGTCTCGGGCCTTCCTCCCTTGTTGCTTTCATCTTTTCTGCCTTCTTCTCCAAGTCTTTCCCACTTGAAATGCACCGCCACATACTTTTTCGGATTTTTTGTGCTCACCGAAATTTTCATCCGGTTTTGCAGGTTAGTGGCCACTGTTCCATTGTGTCTCCAGTTCTTAAGGATACCAGGTCTTCGAAAAATTTGAGAATTGGTATTTGAGGATCGGGCCCCAGAACTTTGTTCAGAGGCTAAATGCTTCTTGTTATCCCCCTCATGAATCTGCAAAGATTTGATCTCTAAACGCTTCCAGCCTCCTCCGACTCGTACTCGCTTCATTTTCACCTCCTTACCGTCGTCAGAAACTTTGTATTGCTGATATCCCCGCTGGTGATTCTCGCCCATGCCTTCGCCTTGCGAAGCCCCCTCCACCATGAAAAATTTTCATGGTTCCTCGTCGATGATACAGCCGGGCAAGCTGTGATTTGGCTCAAGTGATAACTTCGCTCCCCAAGTACTCTCAACTTCCACAAGATCATAAACAGTTTCTGCACACAAGACTTCTCTCAATAGTGTTCTCGACCATTCCTATTTCGGCGATGTGCATCTTCTCTTGCTTGTCCATTCTATGATGATGGCATCCAACTTTATCATGGTCGCCATCTTGCTCACCATGACTCCTCCTCTCCTTCCTATTAATACCTGAAACCCATGGAGCTTCTTAGAGATTGCATTTAAATGCAGTCCCTTAATCGATCTCTTGCCTTCAAAGACCACGCTTGAATGTCTAATAACGATGAAGCATCAATAATGCCCTTAGATGTATCGTTCAAGGCATGACATTAGGGCATCCATCCGGCTCAAGTCTATTCCATGCACGGCATCTTTCAAGAACTCAACTTCCTCCATGTTATAAAGGCTCTCATCTTCCCGGAACACAAATTATCTCCCTCTCTCTCTGAGGTGAGTGGATGCCAAAGAATCTACCTGGGCAGTTTCTACAAGCTCCTCCCAAGTATCAATGGTGAACTAAGGGCAGAGATCATACCAGGACCGATGTATCTCTAGGAGAAAATGGGAATAAATGCAATTTTATGACTCCGGTCTCACCCTATCTAACTTCACCGTGTTTGCCATTCGAGAAACCTCCTGTGTGCTCATTCGGGGTCTTCTGTGGGATGACTAGTAAACTGTTGTTGCTGAACCATTGTAATTAGTGCTGGCTTCAGTTCAAAATTATTTGCATCAATTGTAGGTCGGTTGATTGCAGTATCTATCCCGACACAGTCTCCAAAAGTCCTCCTATCAGACATGAGTGATCGGAGGCCTCTCGTCGCCAGTTTCTTGGTCCTTCATCACCTGGTTTCTTCATCCGCAGCCGAAGTTTTTCGCCTTTCGCTTTTCTCTCAAGCTTCCGGTTTTCACCCGCAGATTCGGCCGGAATCGCACGCGTTCGGGTTTCCTAAGTACTAAAATTTTTCCCGAAATCAAAACAATTTTCTACATTAATATTTAGTCGCCAACAAAGATTTTCAATATGGCTTGTTAAAGGTTAGTGACTAATGTAGTCACTGCTTGAAAACCTTTTTTTGTTTTTGTTTTTTTTTGTTAACCAAATTAGCATTTCTTCTTTCTTGGCCGTAATATTGATCTACTAAATTTTTTCTGACCACGTAAGAATCTACGCCTATAAAAACTTGTTCGTTGGACCAAAAGCATATACAAATTTATGACACAAATACCAAAGGACTATTATCTAATCCCCAGCAGTAATGCCAACAACTTGTACATTGTGTTCTGTAGCTATTGTATTCATTAAGAGCATTGTTATTAAGAGTAAATCATTGGGTGTTCTCGTTATTTTGATCCATCATGTCAAGTGCAATAGTTCGAACAAGTAGTAAATTGATTTAGTCCGCATATCGATCCCACGAGATCTCAAGAATTTTCAATCAACTACCCCAACTACTCAAGCGCTTATACCATTTGGACTATGATAGACAATTTGAATCGCCTATGAAAGCCTCCTTAGTAAAATAATGAAAACTTAAAAGAATCGACACAACAAATGAATTGAATAATTTCTCCTCGAAATAATGAAATGACAAATTTAGATTGAACAAGATTTCATAAGAAACATTGAAAATAAAGCTATTGTGAAGAATCAATTTTGTTAGCTGTACTCCAGAATTTTTTTTTGCTTTCGAACCACCGATTTTAAAACGAGTCCAAGGGAATATGGTAGTGCAACCGATCTCCAAACCCCACCATTCATCATTCTCACCTTCACTCAAGCTTTCCAATACAAGTACAGGATAACTACTTTTAATCCGTGCCTTGTTCTCGTATTTTTCTTTCTCAATACTTCATAACCAATACATGGACTGTAAACCTTAGCTCCTTTGTATAGTCACAGATGGGCCATACCTATAACTGGGTCATCCAAAATAAAACAATTTATCCTTTCTCGATTAGATCCTTGCTAACACGAGATTGAATTTATCTATTCGACCGAGGCGAACTCTCCGCATGCTTAAATTGATAACTCACTCAACTCATCTCTGCTTTCAAGCGAAGAGGATGTATCGATTTAATTACACGAGCACATTAGGATCATCAATATCGCCCGTGATACCTTCCCGAAATTGTTCATCACTCGTGAATGCCTTCTCTCGTACACCAGGCCTCCCGAAATCGAGCTTGAAACAACTCAAGTAAGGGTATGAAACTGATATTGGGATCTATTCCACGAAATACACAAAACCAGCAAGTCGATTTATAAACTGAAGTTCAGCAATAATGAATAAAATTCTGCAGGAAAGATAATTTCTTACAATAGAGTCATTTCAATGGGAGCTGGGTTTCTAAATCACTGGATTACACTCCATACATCGGGCTTGTTGATCAACAAACCATCAGAATCGAAACCGGTAGTTCTGCAACTGCACACCAATACAAACCAATGGCCTAGAGAGAAGACTACACCAAGAAAAGCCGTGGGTGGCAATTCTGATAATGAGGTTCTCACAACTGTTAATCATGTCGCATAACTCGACTGGGCAGCTTAACTAGACAACAAGGAACCGCGACGCCACACGGTATCGAACTCAAGGAGTTGTGCGAATTTCCGTGGAGGACAAAGACACACAGCATAGAATGCCACAGAAACCAAACAAGAGAAGGCACGCGATGTGTCGTTCAATCAAACCACTACGCAGTCGCGGGACAAGATGCGGGAAACAACTATCATAATTCAAACCGCGCCAAGGTGGCGTAATGAATCGTAATCGAATGCGCTCAAGGGTATGGACGAGTGGAACACCGTATCAACATACCATCACTCGGGAAAGGAAGCAACTAATTTCCTGAAAAGTGATTTAGAACAAGCCCGTGACAAATGCTCACTCTCACACACCAGCTTTTATGAATGGGTACAAAGGAGGCAAAGAATGTGCCAAATTAATCAACAATCAAGCCGCACAAATATAGAAACTTGAGTACGACGGGTCAATGGCCACCTATTGGACAAGAAGGCAACCGGTTCCTGCAATACAACCTCGTAAGTGAACCCGGTAAGAGATGTGGGAATGAATACAAGAAAAGGCCACGCCGAAGTGGTAAAGAATTGGCGGTCAGAGCAATCCCCGCTATAGAGGAGGTAGAGAATGAGAAGGTCATCAAATTCGGCGAATGATGATGCAAATAGGAACAAAACAGAGACTCAACTGCAGAAACACTGGTCGAAGTAAGGACAACCCACCAATTCCATATCCACAACGCCTGTTAAAACATAAGTCGATGCGTCACCAAGTTCATGGAAGTGTTCGGGTGAAGCTACATATCAATATCCCGTTTGTTTGATGCTTTGAACGTATGCCCGCTATGTAAAATTTAGAAGGACATACCGCTCTTCAAGAGAAGATCGTCGATTTAAACGCTTAACTGGCGAGGAATGTAGTGCCATTCGTGAGGAAGCCGCCGCAAAGCTAAAAGACACGGTGTAGTTTCACTATCCCATGCACCATCGAAATGCTATCTCGAGAGAGCACTGTGTATCTGGGTGCCGCGATTAATCCACGCTCTCAGCCCATTTTTAAACGCTAGACAGGAAGCTCGCCCAACTACAATACACTTCGCCTTGCCGACAGATCCTTAAAGCATCCGAGAGGGATAATAGAAGATGTCTTAGTAAAGGTTGACAAGTTTATCTTCCTAGCAGATTTCATTGTATTAGATATGGAAGAGGATAAGGAAATACCCATAATCTCGGCAGACCGCTTTCGCAGAATCGCGTAGAGCAAATGATCAGATGTTCAGAGGAGAACTAAAAATCGGTGGTTTTTATGATGTAGTTAAGTTCAACGTGTCTCGGCCGTGAGACATCCGGCAAAGTACACATGTTTCATGCAGAGATAGTGTAGCTATAGTGTCTAGCCAAAGTGGTCTCACAGATCCTTTTGCAGGCTAGCCTGGGCACGTAATGATTCGTAGAATATGAGCCGAAGAGTGCGTGAGAATATGTAAAATGGATGGATTCTTTCTGACCAATAGAAGGAAATATCAATCTCTAGGTGAAAGTGCTAATCGCCAGCATTCATCTGCCAAACAACTACCCAAGATGGAACAAAACCTTTACCTACCCATTTGAAGTATGCATATCTCGATAGCCTCCTCACCTACCGATCATCTCAAAGATCCTTGACTAAACTAGAGGAGGAGAAGACAGGGTCCTTAGAGACCATAAAATGAATCCTGACTGGCCTTCTAGCCGATGGCAGTGGATTCGCCTTCATGTGCATGCATCGTATTTCATTTAAGATTTGGCATAAACCCTCAGAAGGAAGTAATAAGAGGAGGTTGAATCCAACTATGAAAGAGGTATCCGGGAAGGAAGTATTAAAATGGTCGGATACTAGGTAATTTATCCTATCGCATGCTGCATGGGTAAGTCCAGCCATGAAGTTCTACAAGTGATAACAACCGCCATAAGAACCGAAACAATATATTACCGCTTTCTCCAATCACTCACCGGTGGAGGATTTGTATTGATTATCGGAAACTCGAACAAAGCCACTGAAAAAGATCATTTTCCATTGCCTTTCCGGATCGTATGTCGATCGATTAGCTTGGCCATGAATATTATTGTTGATGGATACTCCAGCCTACAATCAAATTGCTATAGCCCCTGAAGATCAAGAGAAGACGACATTCACATGTCCCTATGGGACATTCGCATTCAGGCGGATGCCCTTTGGGCTGTGCAATGACGTGCACTTTCCAATCCATGTATGATGGTCATATTCTCCGACATGGTCGAAGACAATCGAGATCTTCACACGATTTTTCAAGATTGCAATTCATTCACTAACCGTCTGAAAAAGTGGAGCAAGAAGTTTTTAGGCCACGCCGGATTCTATAGGCGATTCATCAAAGACTTCTCTCGCGATTGCAAAACCGTTGCTCCAATCGTTCAAGGGACCCTATTTGAGTTTGATTCACAAGAGCCAGGCTGCATTTTCAAGTGTTAAAAGATAAGTTGGTATCAGCCCTATTGTAGTAGCTCCAGATTGGTCTTTCCCATTCAGCTATGTGACAAGTGATCTTTGCGATGGAGCGTGTTAAAAAGGTAAACGAGAGAAAATTCTTCCGTGTAATCTACTATGCGAGCGTAACCTTGAATGATGCCTCGCCTGAATTACGCCCACTACAAAAAAGAACTATCGCTATTGTCTTCGCTTGACAAATTCAGCCTTATTTGATTGGTAACAAGGTCGTAGTTCACAATCGATCATTCTTCCATAAAATACTTGGATGACTAAAAAGATTTCAAACCCCGACTAATTCTGGGTTCTTTGGTCGCAAGAATTCGACGCTGAGATTAAAGACAAGAAAGGCACCGAGAACTCCAGCTGCATCATCTTTCACGATTGGAAGGGGCAAGTGATGATGTTCAAGTGAATGATGATTTTCCAGATGAGCGACTCCTAGCTATTGAAGACAAGCGAGCAGTTCCATGGTTTGCAGATTATGTGAATTATTTGGTAGCCAAGGTAGTCCCTCCGGAATTTAACTATCAACGTAAAAGCCGGGTTTTTCGCACACTTGAAACACTACTATCGAGGAGCCAATTTTTACGTATTATCATACGACTGTGTGATCCGAAGATGTGTGCCCGAAGATGAAATGCACAGTATCTTGCACCACTGCCACACGTTACCATATGGTGACACTGGAGGCCAAATGAACAAAGAACCGCGTGCTTCAATCCGCTTCTACTAAATTCTTACCTTATTTAAGGATGCTTATCATTGTATCCACATGTGACAAATGTCAAACGAACGGGGGCATTTCTAGAAAGGATGAACCGCCCATGCAACCTATTCTAGAAGTCGAATTGTTTGATTTATGGGGGATGGATTTCATGGGACCATTTCCCCCATCTTATAACAACCTGTACATCTCACGCAAGAGATTATGTCTCGGCTGGTCAAGCAATTCCGACCACACTAACGATGCCAAGGTATTGGCTAAATTTCTCCGCAGCCACATATTCTCGCGATTTGGAACTCCTCGAGCACTGATCACAGATAACGGTACTCATTTCTGCAATAAGATGATTGACAAGGTTTTGAAAAAGTATGGGGTGCACCATCGTACCTCCCTTGCATATCACCCATTAAATAAATGGGCAAGGCAGGGTACTTAATCGAGAAATTAAGTCCATTCTCGAGAAAATGGGGCCATCAGCTCCAGAAGGCTGACCGGTCTAAAAGATTGGAAGATGCACTCCGGGGCGCATCGAACAACATTTAAAACACCCTCATGTCACCGTAATTGTTTATGGCAAAGCATGTCACCTGCCAGTGGAATTGGAGCATCGAGCTCATCGGACAACTCCTGCTAGCCGAATACGGACAAAGACACTAGCCTGAGGCGATCGCTACAATTCGGGCGAATCAGACGACCAGAACGGCTTATGAAAATGCTCGCATTTACAAGGAAAAGACAAAGGCCTGGCATGATAAACACATTATCAGAAAGGAATTCGAGGCGGGGCAACAAGTCCTCTTGTTTAATTCCCCGCTCAAAACTTTTTCCCCGAAATCAAGTCTAGATGGGGGGACCTTTCCACGATGACCGTCTTTTCACATGGAGGGTTTAGAGGTTGCATCTAAGAAAGGAACATTCCACAGTTAACCTTAACCAGTTGAAGCGGGTATTTTTGAGGCGAATTTCATGTGGATAAGCGGACCATTCCGTGTGCGCTCCAGAAGAATGCGATGAGCGGTCATTAGAGCTGGGTTCCGAGCACATTGGGATGGCGTCTTTGAGGCTGGCGACCATTAAACCGCCGCGCTAGCGGGAGGCTTGACGAGTTTTTTCTTGCAATTTTCCTTTCTATGGTTTAATTTTTTTTGTTATTATCTGCTTTAAGTTATGTTGGTTTGTTGTTCTGTCCGTAATCTGAATCCCTTTTTGGATGTATCCTTTCAGGACCCGCGATCAACAGTACTATGGAGGATCCGTTCATGCAGAGCACTATAAAAGTCCAGAGCGTCACATTTACACGAGGGGAGTTTTCTCTTATCTTAGACCATGGTTGCATAATGTACATTTTGGGCCTTCTCTGTAACGTCGCGACGTTGGCTCTCAACATCGCGATGTTGCAACGTCGCAACGTCTCAACGTCGCGACGTCAGTTTGACCCTTCTCTGGAACGTTGCAAGGTGAGATTTTAACGTCGCGACGTTGGATTAGACCCCTCTCTAGAACGTCGCGACGTGAGATCTCAACGTCGCGACATTGGTTTCTGAACCTGCGGGCGATCGCAGCGTTGGATATCCGCGTCATAGCGTTGGTTTGCCACCTCTACGGAGCGTGCGCGGCGTTGGACCAATGCGTCGCGGCGTTGATTTTTACCACTCTCTGGAGCATTCGCGGCGTTTTTGGCTCGCGGCGTTGATCCACGTTTAAGGCAAACGCACTCTCCATTTTGCTCCTACCCTTTCTCCTCCTTACCTGAACCCTAGTGCCCCTGTGTCGCGCACCTGCACCAACCCTTGTCGGAGTCCACTCCCGCACCACTCGGAGGCCATTGTTTTGCCCTCCGGCGCCCTCTCTGACACCGCCACCTTAGGTCTCGTCCCAATCCACTGTCCCTGTCTCGCACCTTCCACACTACACGTAGGTGTTCTTGCCTCGGTCTCGTCCTCCTCCTTAGGTCTAGTTAGGTTGGTCGGTTCGCCGATTCTTTAGGGTTTGTGTCTCTCCTGTGCCTTTGGTTTCATTTACAAGTGCACTTTAGGTGTTTGACATTGCCTGGCATTAGGTGTGATCTGTTGGTGCTACTTGGCTACTTGTCCGCGTAGGCTCCTCAGAGTGTCTCATTTATTAACCCACCGCACCAATGTCTGGCAAGGGGCAAAGTTACACAAAGCTGGTCGAACCGGTGGGATCAGGCCCCACGATTTCGATGTCACGCGGTTTGTTAAGGAGTGCCGCCGATCGGTTCGGCATATCTGCAGAAGCAAATTCTTTGATAAGGAAAAGGGTTTCCACCACCCTGATGATTTTTTCCTAAATACTATTGCGGCCAAGGGATGGCAAGCACTTTGCCAACCACCTCATCCAGCCGCGATGAGTGTGGTGCGAGAATTCTACGCCAACCTTGCCTCCCACGTCGTCAAGAAGGTCTAGGTGCGAGGTGTGTTGGTAGACTTCAGCGCGGAGTCTATCAACCACTTTTATAATCTTGATCATGTCCCCCAGGAGCCTTTTGATCGACTTTACGAGCGACCCGATTACCCCGAGGTCATTAGGGTCTTGACAAATGGACGGGGTGAGTGGAAACTCAACAATGAGGGTCACGTCGTCCATTTTAAGGCCAAGCATTTGGCCTATATCCCCAAAGTCTAGCATCACTTCATCACGTCGCGTCTCATTCCGACGACGAACGTGTGTGAAGTGGCGCTGGCGTGCCACAACTCGAAGTATGCCATCATTCAGGGATATTCGCCCGATGTTATTGATGAGGTTATAGAGGATGCCATCCTCATAGCAGGGAAGCTAAGATGAACTTGGGACTTGCCCTACCATTTATGGCCTATGCAAGCGGCGGGGTGCCACCCAGATGACAATGGCTGATGGTTACCCCATCAAGGCAATATCGGTTAAGAGGACAAGCCCAGGGTGTACCACGACTTGAGGACCTACGATTGGAGTGTGAGCCCTCGGGGCGGGCCCGACTTCATGACTCAGGCCCGCTTTGACTCTGGCGCCGGGGGTGACATTCGGGTGATGATCTCCCCATCACCCTCCCACCACCACCACAGCGGCCCTCGGAGCGCTCCCTCTAGTCCGCTGTTTAGGGCCGATGCTCGCCCTTACTGAGCGTTTTGATGCATTCTGGGATGAGACCCAGGAGCACCGAGTCCTCCTCACACAGGATATGGAGGCACCGCGATATCGTACGGTGTTGGCCAGCAGGCCACTGTTCTTTAACAACGGCGATCACTCTAGGCCCGACACGAGCTTCTTGCCACCACCGGCCGCCGCCCACTTGCCCGCATGGTGGCTTTTTGCTCACGAGAGTTCCCTCCACCTTCTTACATTTATTTCGTGCCGATTAGGACCGCGCCCATTTTGTTTAGGAGGGGGGGAGGGTGTGGGTGGTGCTCGGGTTTTTCTTAGATTAGTTTTGTGTTTATTTGAGCTGTAGTTTATTTTCATTTATGCATGTTAGTTTACATTTCTGTTTAGTTTCATTTACGATTGCTCATCTTAGGATGTTGAGTTTTGTGTTTAGTCATGTTTGTGTTTTAGGTAGATCCTTATGTATAGTGGTGTAAATGTTTAGGTAGTTTGTGTGTGTGATGCCATGCTTGAGAGTAGGGGATCACTTTTGAGTCGAATCCACTATTGTCGTGGAAGAAAGGATTCATTAGATGTTTGAATGATCGGGAATTAGGTTGAATAGGTGGTTTATTCAAGAAACTATTTCTCAAGGAGCCTATCACACTCACACACAAATGATCTCTAGGGTATGCCTAGGTACAAGCCCATTACTAAAAGTTCAGCAAACGCCAGAAGTCTCCTACAAACACTAAAGAGATGGGACATAAAATGAATAAAGGGTTGCCTTCGAGCCCCAAAATATAAATAAATAAATTAATTAATTAAAAAAAAGAGAGAAATAGAGATAGAATAAGTGGGATCTTCCAATCGGAATCCCGGGCACAGTCCGAGGGGCCTTTCAAAGCCCAATGCCCTGAGCCAACCGGCCGGGGAGTCATTGATTTCTGCCACATACGAGGGACGAAGAAGATGAAAGTTTCCAGCGGCTTAGGGCCCTTAGGTTTAGTTGAGTGTTGGTGACGTTCGAGGGGCCCGAATGCGATGCCCTTAACCAGCGGTGAGGTCACCCGACTAATCATTACATGAACACTCTTGTAAACTTGCAGACACTTCAGTTTTGTTCTATATTTGTGAGTAGGTATAAAGGTACAAGCGGTGCATTCCGATCCTTTGTAGTTAAAAAAGTTTTCCCCATTGGCCCGAAGTTAAACTCAAGTTTGGGGGCGTCGTAACCTAAGTGTACACTAGAGGTCATTTATTTAACGCACATAGGGTCCTTGGAAAAGGTTATTGAATACCTCGGAGGCTGGGCTTTATTCGACTTCACGAGTTCAATCTAGTTCTTTGAAATTAGAACACCTTCTGCGAATCATGAAGACTTCCGAAATAAGCACGGCGGTGTGGTCGGTCCAATTTGATCTCCCATCTATCGACATGTGCATCGCTATCTTTGTGTTAGACGCTATAGTATGTAGAGATTATTGTTCAGTTTAGAGTTAGTCCTTGCTTGGGGACAAGCAAGAAGCTAAGTTTGGGGGTGTGATGAGTGGTTGAAATATTCAGGTCATACCCGCGTCTGTCTTACGTTTTTGGCGTTATTTTATATTTAAATACGTATTTTTTGTAGCCCGATATCTGATTTGTGCGATTTGTGTGTTTACAAGCGAAAAGGGCAGTTTTTGGAAGCATTTTGGAGCAGAGGGAGGCAGTGCATAAAGATGGGCAGACGTCGCGGCGTGATGTCGCGACCTTGGTAGCGACGTTGAGTCAACATATATAAGTCAACAAGCTGACAGCGTCGCGACGTCTCAACGTCATTGACGTCTTAACGCATCAGCGGCGTTTGCAGCGTCGTGGCGATCTTAACATAACTAGGCGTCGCGGCGTCAGTAGCGAGTTATTCCTCTGCGATCATTAAGCAAAGGGGACCCGGGAATTCAAGGGGATCGGTCGAAGGAGCGTCTGAACTAGGGCATGGAAATCACAGCAGTAGGACTTTTGACCTTGGAGAAGAGCCATCATTTTTTATATTCTTCTTTTCGGACAGAAAGACGAATGTTTTATAGATTAACTATTTGTGTTTTCTCGTTAAGTATGTTAAAAATTTATACTGGGGTGTTGTTGAACCTGTCACATTTCATGGATTAAGATTAGCATTTTATATTATTAGTTATTATAATTTTGTGCCTCACCTTTATATCGTGAATCATTACATGGTGATGTCGACGACATTAGCGTGACTATCACGGAGATCAGAGATTCGAGATGAAATACCCGGGGGATCTGAGTAGAGCAGCCTTCGGTTGATTCGGTAAATAGAGATGTTAGATCCCGAAGGTGGCAATTAAGGTTAGAACATTTAAGCATTTGAAGTATCGAGTTAGGTGAGATACATAACTCTACTAAGCGAGGATGGCAGTCGCCTCGAGAGGGTATTTCGTAAGCAAGATCACCTGCGTATTCAATAAATCATAAATAGAAAAGCCCGAATAATATGTTTAGAAATAGTGACGTGTTGCGATCCATCAAAGTGACGGGAAGACTATGGCCACAGTAGTATCCATTACCTGATAATTCATTCGAGGATCGATTAGTTTAGTTAAATTGACTTGCTAGTACTCTTTCACCTGCTTGATTACATAACTAGATAATAATATTCAAAAGCCAATCTACCTTGGTCAGCAAACACTTATCAGTGGATCGATAATAGTACCATAGGCACCTTTATATTACTTAGGGCGACGCGTGTAGAAAAGCTGCTGTAGCGTAGGCGTAATATATACAAATCACCGACTCATCGAGATATCTTTCTTATTTATGAGGGTTATCAAGAAGTCATACTGGACCACAGTTTTGATACATGCACATGTAATACACATGACTAATTGTCCATTGATATGCATATTTAATTTTGACACATCAGGCTTATTTATTTTTCCTTTTGGATTCTACAGATATAAATGAATGTGAGAATTCCAACCTCAACAGGTGTGAACATCCAAAAACATGCATCAATACCCAAGGAAATCATGCTTGTTCTTATCCCATGTGATACCAGGGAGATGGGCGAGACGGATGGTGAAGGTACAGCTGCTCACGAATCGAATCTGAGTGATTCATCTTTGCCATCGGTCAGTGCACTTAACTATTTATAGTCATTCTATCCTCCCCCCATTAATATCGAATGGTGCACGCACCTCTGTCTCACCGAGCTAAAGGGAAATTTGTAAATCACATAATTTATGCTTAAAACTGGTTGTCACATTTCTCTCTAGAGCTCATATAAGCATGCATCTCCAAAAGGCGGATCGTTCAGCCTAGAGAAATGAGACCTGGGGCCAAATTTGGGCTAGGCTTCACAAAATTTCAGGTTCACGATCTATCCCTAGGCCATGGAATAAGTGGTCAAGCAAGCTCAAGACTTTTAACAAAAAATTTAGAACTTGTTTAGGAAGGGGAGTCAAACCCCCAACCCTCAAGGTTAGACTATAATGCTTCAACTAATATATATATATATATATATATATATATATATATTGGTTGGGGTGGGTTGCTAGCGGGCCTATGGGCGAACTTGCGAGTAGGCTTGAAGGTTGGTCTAGCCTGCCAAGTCAAGCAAAGTTGAGCCTAAAATAAAGTCCATGACATGGTCCTTCCAAAAAGGGCTCGAATAGGTCCAAGCGTTTCGCAGAGCCCCATCAGGGATTTTGAAGATCTTCTCATATTACCCAGAGGTTCTCTCAAATAAAGACTATAAGAAAATATAAAGAATAATTGTCTTTTATGATCATTATGTGAGATGACCTAACATGAAATCTTAAATGTTGGGTTATGAAGATGATAATTGACTTCTGATTTATTTGTATTAATTTTAGGTATTGGAGTTTCCTTCGCCGCATCACTAATGGGCAGCATTTGGTTGTGTTGGGCTACGAAGAAAAGAAGGTTCATCAAATTGAAAAAGCAATATTTTCACCAAAATGGTGGTTTAGAGATTCGAAAATTACTCTCAAGCCAAGGACCTAACCAGAGAATCAAATTTTTTACAACCGGAGAAATGGAGAAAGCCACAGAAAAATTTGATGAGAGTAATATCATCGGTCGAGGAGGTTTTGGCACAGTTTATAGGGGAACTCTAATAGATGACAGGATCGTCGCGATTAAGAAGTGGAAGATGGTGGAAGGAAGCCAAGGTAAAGACTTCCTAAGTGAGGTGGATATTTTGTCTCAAATAAACCATCGTCATGTGATACAACTCTTAGGTTGTTGTTTGGAAACACAAGTGCCTTCACTAGTTTACGAGTTCACCAGCAATGGCACTACTTAGCTGAGCAGGGTCAGTTGACCACCGTCAACTTTGTGGAAGCACGTGTGTCTCTTATCATGAGACCCATTACATGAGTAAAATGACCCGATAGGGCCCATCATCCGTACTCGTCCGTATGGTTTCACAGATCATACATTTCTACTTAGATCGAGAGTTACATCACTCTATTACAAATATATATTAAAACTAGTTGATTCAATATATGCGAAAAACCAAGATCAAGGTACAGTTAAGTAGCCCCATGGCGGCCTACGGGCGTCGTCACTATTACACATCACACGTACAAAGGGGAGTCCGCGTAGCGGCGGGGTGAGCCGCGCTGATGAAATCCTCTGAAAGGCTATTCTGACTAGATTGCACATGTAAATGATCATTTCATAGTCAAACCAATAAATCAATCGGGTGCCTTTTATATTTTTGAAATGACTGTAATGTGACGCGACAGTAATATTACTCGTGTCTCTATCATGGAAAAATCTATATGCATGTATAAAGCGACCTCTACATGCCCCAAGTCTTGGGGTCGACATAAGGGCCACACCTATTTTCTTAAGTATAGTAAATCAATACCGGTCGGATTCCGACTCCCATCTCACAACCCGTAGTCTATGTGATATTTATTTAATACGTTTATTCTTTTGATGATAGAACTTTTCGAGGGTCTCAACTGCGGGTCCTCTTACACCCTCCAGGCTTTTTGGGCTTTCAGCGGTGGATCTGTTGTCTAACTAGGTTTTGGTTCACTGAGGGAGTATCTAGCATCCCTTACTTTCGCCCGACACATTTCATTTTCCATTTCCTTTAACCTTGTTGAACTCAATTGGAGCTTGATCCATTTCGAAACCCACACGATTACGCACGAAGCGATGTCGAGCCGGTACCATGTACACACACCCATGTAATGCATAGTGTTCACGCGCAATGCAATGCAATTTGTGCCAGCTGCACACTCAAACCCATGCCTAATGTATGAAGACCTCTACATTGACATTCACACGCACTTAACTAGTAATGTCTATGCCGACTTTCTTAAGTGTCTAATACGCGATATTCCGGCCATATTCGATTAACATCGGCATACATGCGGTCATGTTAATATTCCATACATTCAAACCGGTACATCACGCAGGCATGCACACATCTTTAACACACATATGTCACATAATTTTCACATATTCACTATGTCATTGAGATTTTATGGCAATAACACACATTAGCCATTCTGACGTAAATTCGGCCATGCTTGGCCTAAATAATCTGGACTTAGTCGAGAAAGTCCGATTTTGTAAATACCACCACAAAACATCAACCGCAATTCCTATTCAAGCCATATGCGAGTTCAAGCATTTAGGTTTCGACAGTTCAGAAAAGCGAGAGTTAGGAGCAAGCGGACCATTCCTCAACTGTTTGTGACCCAGCCCAATTTTCAGCCTACATTTTGGCTGAGCACTTTATTTTATTAAATTCTAGACTCGACGAGCTTTCCATAGAGTCCAAGAAGCAATATCAAATGGGTTCGGACGAGAAAGTTATGACCGTCCAAAGCTGACGCGGTCGATTCACAAGGGTGTGCGGAAATTTAGGCTTTTAGTTTACAATCACACTCCGAGATTTTGCCATCCCAGAACACAGTGTTCGGTCTCGAACAGTCCCGAAACCACGTAAAACTGGTCTTTGACCATCACACAATCACAAACAAACCACACAACATACAATCCTTGAAAACGGCGGGGGCTGTGAGGCCATTACGGCCCCCAGGCGTAAATTACACGATGGAGAAACTACCTCTTGTAGCCTTGATTCCAGTTCTTTACCGTCAGGAGTCTGCTCACCGCGCCCAACACTCATTCACTCTTTCTCTTTCTTTTTCCTCTCTTCCTCCTTTCTTAACTTCTCTTTTCTCCTTTCCTTTCTCCTTTCTTTTTCCTTTCTCTTCCTCACTCTGCCTTCTCCTTTCCTCCCTTTCTCTTCTCCCTTGCTTTGCTCCCACGGATTGATCTTGAGACCCATTAGTAGCTAGAGGCCCGCCTTATGGTGTCCAAAGGTGCCATGCATGTTGACACATGGAATACCAGCCAGTATTACACACATAAACTTTTATATGTCACCACATGATTTATGCATGTCATCCTGAGCTCGCTATGTGTCGCTCGAGAAATATGTAGGAATTCCAGACTATCTGAGATTCATGAGAATTCGTTGGATAGCTAGATTTCACGAGATGATTCAGCAAGATTAATCCGTTTTGTGTCGAGGATCTGAAAAATCGACTTTCTCCCGGACTATTTTGGTAAATTACCGTTTTGCCCCCTTTTTTCTGAAAATTTTAAATTTAAATTTTCACATGTTTTACATTCTCCCCCCCTTAAAAAGAATTTCGTCCTGAAATTCACACAGAATCAAACACATGCATATGCGACAGTCATTTAAAACATTAATGACTAGAAAGCGCACCTTCCCCGTCGAACAAGAAGGGATAGTTGGCGCACGGTGTCCTCGCGCTCCCATGTCGCCTCCTCGACTCCTCGGTGTTGCCACAACACCTTTACAAGCCTCACGGTCTTGCCATGCAAAACCTGCTCTCGGCTATCCATGATACCTTGCGGTCCTCCTCGAAGGTCCATCCGCATCAACGACAAGCTCTCCCAGATCCATGAGTTGAGTTTGGAGTGTACTTAGGAGCATGAGGCGTGGAAGCACCTCATGAGCGCTCGAGAAAAACTACGGCGGCAAGCGCTAACCGTGCCCTTGGCCCGCGCTTCTGGGCCCATTACGTAGAAACACTCGATCCTGAAGTGTCGCACCACCCAAGGCGATACTGTTCCCACGGCCCATTACTTTAGTGGGGAGGAGCATACAGGTGCTCATGTCCCAGCAGTGATCGAGGAAGCGTGGGTGTCCCGATCCACGAAACCCCTACTGTATTTGCGGACAATTTCGCATCATGTGTCCTGGCTGATGGCGGTGACATATCATCTGTCCTTTGGTAGTAACGGACGGCGCAGCCTGCTGGCGCGACGCCTGAGCCCTTCGTGGGGAATAGAGTCCTCTGCTTCTTTCGAGCACGAGAAAAGGAAGCTTGGCTCCCCCTCTTCTTATCACTAACACGGCTTGTCTGGATATACGAGCGTCATTACCTCTTGCCGTGATGGTATGCCCGACCCATCAAGTCACCATCTTGCTGGTTCTGTCTACAATCTTACACTTTGATGAATGACGACCCGTCTCGAACTTCTTTGACCTTGGCGCATCAGCTGGCGGCCACATAATCGCAGCGTTGACTCTGTGGCGTGAATCAGCTATTGCTTTCAGTACGGTCATCCTCCTACATCTCATTTCAGGAACTCGGGCTAGCCATGTCTAGCGGTAAAGTACTTCCATGAATGATACACAGCCGAAAATCGCCACATTGTCATAGTCTCGAGTCCACGGAAGTCGTGACCCCTCCCGCGAGATCTGGGACTCGCCTCAAAATTTGGAATGAAGCGGCGTAATCAGAGTAACATGTGGTGATCTTCATAGCCAGAGAATCCTCTGTCGTGGAACAGTAGTGAAGCTACCGTAGGGTCCCCTCCTCCGTGAGCGTCGAGAAGGATGATGTGCCTTGAACCTCGCGGGTTGGCACCTCCCTGACCTCTAGCTGCATCAACCTGTGTAGCTGTGGTTATCGCAGCACCCACGGCCTCTATGAAGGCTGGCGATCAAACGGTGGTGGCCAGGCCATCGCCGGGTGGGCGACCTCTACTCCCCCGTCCTACACTTGCATCTACCGCAAGTCGAGCGGCCGAGTTTAGAGATAATTTAGGTAATCCCGACTATTGGCGCACATGCCGACCCGATAATAGACTTAATATCACGAACAATAATTGGTTTCTGACTCCTAAGGAGTTCTGAGTTCTCAACCCTAGTGTCGCATTTCCTATATATACATCCTACCACGTATATAATTCACATATAAAATTTTTTGTACACACAATCACGCACATACAATCAAAGCATAAACAAGAAAACACCGCAATGCATGCTGTGATCTAATGTAATCAGTGGACTCTAGGTAGCACCTCTACCTTGACCTTGATAAATTATGACTTGGATATCAATTTCGAGCACTAGGTAATTCTAATATGACTCAGACACTAAAATATACCAGGCACGTGCTCTTATACCTGGCGACCATGCTTTAGCCCGAGTCCCTAAAGCCACAGGTACTCGTGTACTGTGCTCGATAATTTGTGGCCTTGAAGCAGGGGTCGGGTTGACCACGTCGCTTCGGAAACACTGTGTGTCTGCATATCTGCCAGAACCATATGATAAAATGACTGATGAGGCCCATCATCCAAACTTCAAATTATCAAGGTTACAAGACCATACATTTCCTATAGATCGAGTTATTACATCACTCCTAATACAAAACATATATTAAAACTAGCAGTTCGTTTTAATATACACAAAAGCAAAAGAATCAAGGCCACGGTCCAGAGTAGCCGTAACCCGGCCTACAGGGTAAATACACATGCACATCCTGTACTGAAAGAGGGTCACGGCGGGGTGAGCTGCGCCCGATAGAGGAAATCTTACACAAGGGCTATTCCTCGCTAAGACACTTTTACATGCAAATGATCATTTCATAGTCAAACCCCGATAGCAATCCGTGCATACATGTTGTCTATCATGGAAAAATCTCCGCGCATGTATGAGACGACACTGCATGCCTAAGTGCGAATTTGACCTCAGGCCCACCACCCGATGCAAAAGTGCCAATGAAATCAATACGATCAGTCCCACTCCCATCTCACAACGTAATTCTATGTGACATTTGTTTAATAGTTGTGTCTTTTGGGCAATAGAACTTTTCGAGATGCTCTGTGGGTCTCTTACAACGTAGACATTTTTGGAAACTCACTTAGAGTGAATACGGCGTCTAACCGGTTTTTCGGGGCTTTCACGAGGGGGTATCATCTTTACTTGCTCGCGAACACACATTTCATTTCCATTTCATTTAACAACGTGGAACTCGATTGGAACCGTCCCATTTCCGGTATACAGTTCACGCACGGCGTAGTGCGAGCCGATTACCATGTACACACTCATGTAAATGCGGTGTTACCGCTTTTTCGTACAATACAATTTGTGCCACTACACTCAAACCCATGACCAATGTATGAAGACCTCATTGACATTCTACACCATACACTATGCGTGCTATGAACACTCGTGTCTAATGCACACAACATTCCATATATTCAGTTCAACATCAGCATACATATAGTCATGTTAATATTCCATACATTCAAATCAGTACATCACATAAGCATGCACTACATCTTTATCACACATATGTCACATAATTTCACATATTCACTATGTCATTGAATTTATGGTAATAACACACATTAGCCATTCTCACTATAAATTTCCATGCTCAGCCTAAGAAATAACTCGACTTAGTCCAACTCCAGCGCTTGTAAATACCCACACAAAACATCCAACACGCACCGTCGTCATATGTTGTTCTGGGCATTTCGTTACAAACCGCCCGAAAATAGAAGTTCCCGAAAATCCGTAACGACCATTCTCAACCGTCCGTGACCTGTACTCCCAATTTTCAGCTTCCATTTTAAGTAAGAAATATTTTATTAAATTCTAGACTTGACGAGCTTTCCATAGAGTCCAAAACGCTGCAATCGGAGTTCGACGAAAGTTATGGTCGCCCAAAGTCGACGTGGCCAATTCACAAGGGTGTAAGCAATTGGCACCCCCGCTTGCCATTCGTCGATTTTGCATCCGTAACACAGCTATTCGGTCTCGGATAGTCCCAAACCCCGTAAACTGGCTCGACCATCACACAATCACAAACAAACCACACAACATGCTACAAATTCGCCAGAAAACCGAACAAAACCCGAGGGTCATTACACGGCCCTGTGGCATAAATTACCAAAGTAGGAGGAAAACCTACCTCTAGGCCAAGTAGCTCAGTTCTTTGTCGTCCGGGTCCGCCCACCGCAAACACTCTTCCTCTTCTCCTCTTTCTTTTCCTCTTCCTCCCCTTTCTTTCTTTCTCTTTTCTTCTTCATTTCCTCCTTCCTTTCCTCCCCTTCTCTTCTCCTTTCCCTCCTCCTTCTCCTTCCCTCCCTCTCTCTCCCCGGCTCCACCTGACCGATCTTGAGACCCCATGTATGAAGGCCCTTATATAGTGTCCAAAGGTGCCATGCATGTTGACACATGGAATGCCATGTGTCACACATGCATGCCTTTGCCATGCATTGTGATGCATGGCTTGCCATGTGTCACTCACATGGTTCGCCATGTGTCACCACATGGTTCTCCATGTGTCATCCACAAGGCTCGCCATGTGTCGCCAACACGCATTTCCTCGAAATAAGTGAAATTCCGATTATCTCGGAATTCAACGAAATTCAATTGGGTAGCTAAATTTCATGAGACGATTCCAACGGTGCAATCCATTTTGTCATCCGAGATCTAGAAAAATCCCAACTTTTCTCCAGACTATTTCGGTAAATTATCGTTTTGCCCCTTTTTTTTTTGAAAAATTTAAATTTAAATTTTCACGGGTTTTACAGGCACCCTCTCCAACCACATACATGATGAAAATAAGACATCTTCTATTATGTGGGAAACTCGTTTAAGGATTTCCACCCAAACTATGGAAGCACTCTATTACTTACATTCCAAAGCATTGATACTTATCATTCATAGAGATGTTAAGTCTACCAATATACTCCTAGATTGGGATTATAATGCAAAAGTATGTGATTTTGGAGCTTCAAGAGTGATTTCATTATATCAAAGTCAATTATCTACTGTTGTCCAAGGAACTCCTAGATATTTAGATCTTGAGTCAATGTAGACAAACAAAGTGACTGAGAAAAGTGATGTTTACAGTTTTGGGGTAGTCCTTGTCGAGCTACTCACCGGAAAGAAAGCACTATTTTTCGATAGACCGAAAGAGCAAAGAGTTCTAACTATGCTTTTCCTCTTTGCCCTGAAAGATGATAGCTTATTTGAGGTTCTTGAGGATTGTATAATGAAGAAGGAAAGATGCTTTCATGTGTCTTTTCATTAATTTATGGTGAGCTTTTTTGCATTTCATGTGAACAATGAGTTTAGGATGTTATATATTTTCATATATTGTTTGTTAAAAATAAGTAAAAGAAGAGTTGTACTTTTTAATATTATAAGTGTAAGAAGAGTTATACTTGTGATAATATTTTAAGTGTAAGAAGAATTACACTTTAAAGTATATAATGTGCAAAAAGAGTAATACATTTAATGATGAATAAGTTTGTAACATACCTTGAGAGTAAATCATATTTAATTATTGGATTAAACATATGAATAATGAGTTGAAATGTTACAAAACTTATTAGGTTGAAGAAGATAATAAGTTTGTAACATTTTGGAGTAAATCATGTTTAATGTGTGTATTAAACATATGAATTATAGTATTGAATTGTTACAAAACTTATAAGGTTTAGGAAGATCATAAACCGACCTTCCCTTGATTTTAGGAAAGAAAATTTCTTAATCATGGGGATAAAATTTCCTCTTCCATATCAAGGATTAATTCTTCCTTATCAAGGATTAATCATTTGGGGAAATAATGGATTTTGACACTGAAAAATCCACTGATAAATATCATTTGTGTATTTTTCGCTCGTATCCTTTTCCATAACGGACTTCCCATATGTTAAAGGATTCACGCCTAGGGAATGAAAACTCCAAACAGTCAGCCTGGTGCTCGGCCTGGGAAGACACCCTAGCTCTCCCCATACCTGACTCAAATTCCTCCCGTCTAGGCACCGTCCTCCGACGACACATGGCAGATGGCTCGCGCCTTCACATCAAGGAGCCAAAGGGCCTCAGTCTCATTGAGTGCAGTCTTAAAGACCATAGTACCTGGCCAATGCCCCCTTTTCCCCCGGTTGGAACTTTGTGGTTTTTTAATGGGGAAAATGTTTTAAATCTCGAGTGTAAAGGCTAAAAGGACCGAAATTGAGCGCACTCGAATGTGTCGGGAAGTGTGAAACGCTTCGTCACAAGGTGTGGGTAGTGTACATTCCAATATGTTTTAAGGCAAGATGATGATCCGACATAACATTTAATGATTCGTTATTTCACCCCTATATATAGGGGGTTAGGTTAGAATGTCAGCTTCTTTTACCATTTCATGTTTTTCACCTATTTGTGAATTTCTTTTCTCCCGCTGCTTGCGAATAATATTTTAAAGCCATCACGTGAGCCTCTCGACGCTTTTTAAATTTTCGGTGAGTTTTTACAAACTTTGTTTGCATTGCCTCTATTTAGGATGCGTCCTCTGTTCATCGACAAGGCTCTAGTGATGAAGCTATAGGCGATTTCTGGGATATTCCCGAGTTTAGGGTCATCCCATTAGGTGCCGTAGCTTAGTTCGGTTCTAAGGTTCGTTATTGCTGGTCACAAACCCTAAAGGAGGTTTTTATCTCCTGTGTTTTGATGCCTTCACTCTTTATGTCCCCAAGTTTCATCTTTTTTTTTTTTTTTTTTTTGTTTCACTCCGTAGTATGGCTAGAGGTCGGATAAGACTCACCTGGCCGGGTGTGTGAGGGGCCCCTAGAATCGCCCATTACAAGCACCCTTGTTTCTACTATGTCTGTGGAGGAGTTAAGATCCTTTTACTCAAGTCCTCAATATTAGTCTCTGGAGTTGTTACCTGAAAAATTGGCCTCAATCAGATAGGTAGATAATAGAGTTTACTTCACCCAAAAGCAGTTTGCTGGACTTTGCTTTCCCATCTCATCATTGGTGAAACAATTCCTACACTTTACCCAAGTACCCTCGCCATACATCCGAACGCCTGATTCTTAAGGGTCAGTAGCAGGCTTAACTCTATATTAGTTGGATATCTCACTGGTAGAGATTTGCTTCATTTACACTTTGAAGCTTGGAATTAGGGCTCACCTATTTACGTCAACCCATAGTCCCCGGTTACAATTTGTAACTGTGCTCCTGGGGACCCCCTAAGACCGGCTTTCTAAAGGTCGTTGGTTAAGGGTCCGTGGTACGAGACGCGTCGGGCTCTAGTATTTCCCCTCGACCGAACCAGCCTCCTTCCTGTGCTCTGTCTTAGCTTAGTGGGACTTATGCTTCCCTAGGTCATCCGTGTTTTTGACATGCCTCTCATTTCTGGAACTTTGCATGTTTTGACATGTTCTATTTTCTTAAACTTTTGCAGGTACACGCAAGCGTGGCTAGCTAGCTAGCTAGGTTGAGAAGGCCAATCTAAAGTGCATCAGACGACTTCTAGAGATCACCGAGGGGGAGCGTAACCACGAGCTTCGCTTATCCATGAAGAACTTACCGGAATTAAGCGCCAGCCCCTTCCCCTACGTAGCTCCCATCATCCTCCACTTGTTATAGGAAGAGCTCGTTATGGGTGATCATTTTGTCCTCGCCGACTTTCTACAGTCGATCCCGGGCAGCTCCTCACAAGTAGGGTCTACCGAGGACCCTCAGGTCGAGATCGCTGAAAGAGCCTTGGTCAGCTTTGCTCGGCCGGATCAATCATCTTCGACCGTCCAAGACTTAGAGTCTGGCCCTCGATCTACCAAGAAGAAGGCGAAAAATAAGAAGGGAAAAATCACAACCAGGCAAGTCAAGGCCACCAGCGCAGGATTAGAGGGCTTCGTGGACTGGTTGGATCCACTTGTTGGTGACTCGATTGAAGAGATGGAGGAAGATATGTCTAGCCTTGCTATTGGATTCACCGCACGGATGCGCAAGTGAACGGCGAGCGCTCAGGGGGAGACTACCCCTGGCTTTGAAGTATCTAGCAGAAAGCGCCCTAAGCAATCTAGCCCAGATGAAAAGGCTTAGAAGAGCTTGGCGGTAATTACTGTGGACTCCCCAGAACAAGCCTTCAATGCTTTGTTGGCTTTGGAGGGTGTCTCTCAGGATGCATCCAGAGAGGCTTGTCCATCGTTGGAGGATGGGGTCCCAACCGGGGGGCCTCTCAATGCCAATGGAGTTATGGGGGAGGCTCCATCAGAGATAGTCGTTGGGCCATCTCTCTCGGTCAGGCTTGCAAATGCCGGCCCTTGCAGGCTATGGATGCCAAATTTACTAGTACTAGGCTCATATGTTCTACTACAGGAGTGGGACTGTCCTTCAGGGGACACAGCGACTCTTTTCCCAGAGGCTGCCCAGGAAATCATAGACCGTTGGAGCCCCTTTAACAAGAGGGAGTCTTCGGTGGCACACATGCATTACCTCTACCCCACTCTTCTCCGAGTACCTATGATCTCTCGTGCTAAGGAGTACTCTGTCTCCTTCCCCGGCTAATGCATTACCTCTACCCTACTCTTCTTCGAGTACCTATGATCTCCTATGTTGAGGAGTACTTTGTCTCCTTCCCTAGCTATTTGGATAGGAAGTCCTTCCTCCGCGTGGCTGAAGATGGGATGTTCATCCATAAGCATGACTTTAACGAGTCAGCTGAGTTGGTATGTTTCGACTTTTAGTACATGAACATGGGTTCTGTGTTATGGTTCCTTCTAACATCTCCTCTTTTATAAGTTGTCATAGCTATTTGGAACATGGCTCGCCAACATAGGGAATTCCATGCCCAGTTGGACGATGCCAAGAAGTTGAGGCTCTACGCTCGCCTCCGTCGTCACCAGGCCTGACGCTCCCTAGCCAAGGCTAAATCTAGGTCTCGGGCACCAGGAGCCGGGAGGCTGCGGTCAGGTGAAGACCTACCAGGCGTAGAGGGAGGGATGAGGTTAAAAGATGAAGCCCAAGTCAAATCTTTACTTGTCGGCCGCTGTCGCGGCGACGCTAAGGCAAGGGTAAAGGATGATGTGGTTAGGGTTTAAGAAGCTCTAGTGGTTACGGAGGAGGCCAAGCACAAGGCAGAGGCCAAGACTTCCCACCTGGAGGTTAAGCGGACGTCACTCCTGCTAGAAGTTGGGGAGGCCATGGATGAGGTGTCCTCCCTCCACTCTTAGGCGGGCAAGGATAAGGAGGCCATGGAGGAAGACACCAGAAGGCCCTGGAGCTGATTTTTGCTTATGGCTACGGGTGTTGTGTGTTCAGACACAACATTTGTGGAGACCAACCAGAGGTTCCAGATGGTATGCCCCACTCCCCGACTCACTATCTCCAAAGTTTCTTGCGAACCCTAAGTGCCCCCCGGCCCTGGTAGCTATTGAGGTCACAACAGTAGAGGTTGAGCTGAGCGAAGCGACAAAGGAGCCTGAGAAGAGTGCTCCGATTGGGAACTAGAGCTGATTTTTGCCTCTTTTTTTTCCTCTCTCCCCCTTTTTTTAATTGGCCCTTTTAGCCGCCAGAACATTTATGTAACTATTAATACTACTAGCGTATTTATGAAATACAATTTTATTTTACTTAATTGGTTCCCTTTATTTCATAACTCTTTCCCTCAAAACCTGGCTAGGATAGTTGCTTAGGGATGTTAACGCTAAACCGTTTAGGAGCTAGAGGCTGGTAAGGATCGCACATGGGTCAACAGGCAAGTCTCCATTCTTGGGTTTTGGCTGTAGCACATCTGGTCTTTTGAAAGTGCCAGTAGACTAGGAGCCACAAGTCTAGTCTTTTAAGACAACTAGCAGGCTTAGAGCCACAAGTCTGGTCTTTGATACAGGGACTATATATAAAAAAATATTTTAAAGGAAATTGAATTGATAACCCCTTTAAAGGAAATTTTATTGACAATATTTCAAGAATTGAAAGAAAACACTATAAAGGAAACTTTATTGATAGTACCCTTAAAGGAAATTTAAAAATTGAATTGATAACCCCTTTAAAGGAAATTTTATTGACAATATTTCAAGAATTGAAAGAAAACACTCTAAAGGAAATTTTATTGATAGTACCCTTAAAGGAAAATAATTTTTATTGGTAATACCTCTTAAGATGCATAACATTCCACGTCTTGGGCACTGGCTTCCCGTCCAGTTTATCCAATGCGTACGATTTGGTTGGCCCCACTTTAACTATCATGTATGGCCCTTCCCAATTTGGTTGGAACTTGCCAGATGCTGGGTCTGTCGTGTTTTCAAAGACCCGTCTTAAGACTAGGTCCTTGGCTTGGTATGCACGTTATCTTACTCGCTTGTTGTAGTGTTTGGTTAATTCTTACATGATGTCATACGCATAGCTACCGTCTACTCTGAGCTCCACAATATCTAGATCTGCAAGGGTTTCACATGAGCTTCTTCAAATAATACTCCGTCTCAAGTGTGTTCACCCTCGGTTATGAGGATTATGGCTTCCATCCCATAGGTGAGGGTGAATGATAACACTCAAACCGGCTTCCGGCTGGTTGTTCTATAAGCCCAAAGAACTCCGGGTAGCTCTTCGACCCACTTTCCCTTAGCCAAAATGTAGGCGCTTTTTCAAAGCCATTAAGAGAGTTTTGTTAGACGCTTCCGCCTGGCCATTGCTTTATGGGTACCGCGATGTCGAGTATAAGTTTTTGATTTTCAACCTATGGCAGAAATTTCTGTATACTTTGTTATCAAACTGTGGCCCATTGTTAGTTACAATCGACTGAGGTATTCCGAACCGGAAAACAATATTCTTCCACACAAATTAGGTCACATCCTTGTCTTTGATGGAGGTGAAGGTCTCAGCCTCTATCCATTTGCTAAAGTAGTCGGTGGCAACTAACAATAGCTTTTTCTCAGCTGGGGCGGTAGGCAGTGGTCCAACTATATCAATTCCCCACTGAGCAAAGGGCCAGGGGCTCATGATGGTGGTTAGATCTTGAGCCGGCACCCTTAAGATTGGGGCCTGGCTGCTGGCGCAGCTTGCACTTTCCCCGACGAGGTGGCCGCATTTGCCTCATGGTCACACACAACCCTGCATGGACCTCAGGAGTTAGAGTTCTGCCACCTGGATATTTTCCGCATATTCCCTCATGGAGTTCGGCCAATACATATTGTCCCTGCTGAGTGGTAAGACATTTAAGATATGGCCACCCAGAACTTATACACTGTCTCGTTTCACAAGGGAAACCTAGTCGCCTAGACTCAATCTTGGTATGGCTTCACTTGTGTTGTCCCAGCCTCCTGCATATTAACGACATAGGGGCTAGCTAAGAAGAGATTCTTTCATCTTATCTAACTCACCTAGTCCCACATAATGGACAACGCAAATGTGGTGGTATTATGAAGGAACATTATTTCTTAATGATACGTGACCATCGTGATGCCAAAGCGTCCGCCTTTTCATTTGAGTCCCTCGAGATATGCTCAAGCTTCCAAGCCATGAAACTTCCTAGTTATTGCTTGAGCAGATTTGCGTACTTGATCATACGCTGGTCTCGTGTTTCATATTCCCTGTTCACTTGTCCCACTACTAGTTGAGAGTTACTGCGTATGATAAGTTTTTCTGAGGACACAGACTTTGCGAGGTTAACCCTGGCTAGAATCGCTTCATATTCAGTTTCATTATTGAACGTGGGGAAGCCCAATTGTATGGCGTATTCAATCCTTTCCCCCGTCGGGGCTTTAAGTTGCAAGCCAACTCCAACTCTCGTTTAGTGAGAAGCGTTGTCCACGTTAAGGATCCACCGACCAGTATTATCCATATCCATATCTGATTGGGGTAGTTATGCTAGAATATCTACCAAGACTCCGCCCTTCAATGTTAGCTTAGGTTTATATCAATAATTAATTCACTTAGTTCAATCAACATCGCACATTCTTTCCTGATTGTGTCGCTTTGTATTGTGCTTCGCAGGAAAGAGATTGGCTCACAACGATAAGGTGTGCTCGTAAAGAGGGTATGTTTAACTGCTACATGGAGGGCTAGTGTTGTCTGTTCGAGACGAGTATATCGTGTTTCTACTTCAGATGCAGATTTGCTCACGAAGAATATTGGTCTCTGCTTTCGATTTTTGTCTTCTTTGAATAAAGCTACACTCACTGAGGCCTCTGACGCCACCAGGTAAAGGTAGAGTGTATCGCCTACCTCAGAGATAGCCAAAATTGGCGATTTAGTAAGATATTGTTTGATTGCTGTGAAGGCTTGGTCGCATTCCTTGTTCCGACAGGCCCTTTTGGCTCCCCTTAGGGATATGAAAAATTGTTTTAACCGGTATGTGAAAGGGGATATGAACCGCCCCAAGAGCGCCAAATTTAGCCACACTGATGTACCTTTCCTGAGGTAGGAGCCACAAGAGTCCATTATAGCTGAGTTGAATAGATTGTTTTTATCCCCCCAGTCACTCATGCTTCTAAAATTTACCCGACCGACTCAACCCACATTTCGTAGGGTCGAGTTTCTGCCATACCTTCGTAACAACTTCAAGGCCTTGTAGAGGCTAGTGTGGCTGGCGTCTTGACTTTATGAGCATGTCACTGATGTAGCCTCTATCAGGTTACCAATGGCGAAATATCTTAGTCACCAACCTTTGATAAGTTGCCCCAAAGATTCTTCGCTGCAAAGGCATCACATCATACAAAGATAACCCAAGGCTGTGAATGAAGGCCGCTTTTCTCTACTAGCGTGCACACGGGAATCTCTGATGATACCCAGAGAAAGCGGCCCAAGAACGACATTATTTCAGGTCCCGCTATGCATCACAACAATTGGGTCTATTCTCGCAAGTAGCTATCCCTTGCATGCTTCACGAGGCCAATGTAATCTACACATACTCGCCACTTACCCCCTTTCTTTGGAACCACCACCTCTTTGGCTAGCCATTCGGGGTACTTCACTTCCTTGATAAAACCTACCCTCAACAAGTTGTCTACTTCCGTCTGAATGATCTAATGGCGATCTGGATGGAATTTCCTCACTTTTTGTCTTACTAGTCTAGCCACGGGGATAATATTTAGCTTGTGAGAGGCCGCCGTTAGGTTAATCTCAATCATATCTGAGTGGCTCCAGGTGAATACATCTATATTATTCAACAGCATAAGTCGTAACCACTCCCTTTCTTTATTAGACAGGAGAGAGATGATGTAAATGAACTTTTATAACCTGTCTAACGTTACTTTCTCCAATGGATCCACAGCCAGGGGATCCTTCTCTTCCACCCTAATCTGGGCAGCGAACTGTGATTTCTATGCGAGGGTTTGATCCTCAAGGGGAGGATTTTCAGCGTTCTTCTCCCCTCTCTATTTCTGCATAGATAGCTGATAACACTTCCGTGCAGCTAACTGACTGCTTAAGAGGTCAACCTGTCCAATATTTTTCAAATAGCTGACCACTTGGTGGTAGGTTGAGGGGATAGCTTTCATTGAGCGCAGAACTAGCTCACCACACGGCGCTTGTATAGCCCCAAGTCTCGACGATTGGAGAACAACTGTCGAGCCATCGTCTGATTTTACAGGAGCACCACATCTCCTGTGAGACACCCAGAGTCGCATTCATTAAAACCCAGAGAGATCACCCCGCCAGCCCATCACACCGAGAAAGCTTCATCTCTCATGTAGTCATAAATAGTCCCCACACCGCCAGATCTATCATCACCTATGGACATCAAAACTGTTAACACAGAGGGTGAGTACTAGTGCATCAAGGTGTTAACAACCTGTTCGCATTGAAAATGAGGAAAGGATAAGTACGTTTATTAGCTTCGCTTTCTTCATGTCTCCGCTCTTATTGGATTGCATTTATTCAGCTCAACGGTTGTGGCTCTCAAAAGCTTCTTCACATGGATCGATAATGGTCGCCAACGGTCCTCCTTAATCATCAACCGGATTCCCGACTCCGGCCGCTGCAGCTGCCAGTCCCCGCTATGCTCGCCCCGATCTGCACCTCACGTCACTCAATATACCTCCTGAGGTGTCCCGCTTTGACCATCATTTCCACCATAAACTTCAGGCTTTGGCACCTTTTGGTCTCATGTCTATGATCTCTATGATAATTGCAATCACATGATTCTTGTTTTTGAGGGATCCGGTCTGATCACAGCCACTTAAACTATAATGTCGAATGATGTATTAACAAATTCTTCATAAGAGACGCCTGGTTGGTTTAATCATGGGAGCCTTCTCTTCTGACGACCATGGGATCTCTTTCGGTTTCTACTCCAACCATCCTTGGATTCAAACGGATTTTTCCCATATGCCTCCTTCGTCGCACATTAGTTGTAATCATGACAAGCTTGGTTATCGCACTGATATTGTCCTCCAGCATTGAGTAACTCATCGCCGTCAGATAATTCTCCATTACATGTCCAAAGATAGTGACTCTCCTAAAGTTTTGGAGGACTACATCCATGTTATATGACTCCATCTGCTGGACGGGTTTCCCGAACCTCATTGTGAAGTCTCGAATAGATTCTTCTTCTTGCTTGAGAATTGTTTATAAGGAGCTTATGTTCCTTTTTTGTCTTACGGAGCAAAGATACTGTGACACGAACGCTTCCCATAGTTCATTGAACGAGTTTATATAGTTACGCGAGAGTTTGTAGAACTAAGCTAACGCAAGCCCCCGTAAGCTAGCCGGGAACACTTTACACAACAAGCGGTCATTGTCCGCATTCAAGATCATCGCCTGATTATAATGGAGCATATGACTATATGATCAAAGAAAACCATTGAACATAGTAAAGCAAAAGTGACAAACCCGGCAAGAGGCTCATAATCGATGATGTGTTACCTTGTGGGCGAAGAGGAGAGAAGGTCATCTGGTCCGGGAACTGAGGTCAGCCATGTGGCGTGAACCCTGTCCTGACACCTGCTGGGCAGACATATGGGCACCGTGGTGCATCATGCCTCGGGCAATGTCATGGCATCGCACCTCTCGAGGCACACAAGACACGCTCCTAGGGATCCGACCTATCCGTCCGCCCCTGTCTCCCTCCCCATCAAAGGGG
This sequence comes from Tetrastigma voinierianum, assembly GCA_016808115.1. NCBI lineage: Eukaryota > Viridiplantae > Streptophyta > Magnoliopsida > Vitales > Vitaceae > Tetrastigma > Tetrastigma voinierianum. The sequence continues at coordinate 358,573 of JAEQBH010001274.1, read as the reverse complement.
CATGCGCCACTACCATCACTAAAGGCAAAGCACTTTGAATGTCTCTTTCTTCATGACTGTAGTCTTAGGCTCTCCCAAGCATTCTTTATCGGCAAGAGACTTAAAGATAGGGAAATGCCTAAGGACAACTCAGCATCTGCGGGGGTATTGACATCGACAAGAATGACGAGTTCCTTCCCTTTATTTCGAGTGATTGGATAAGCAACCCGACCTCTATCTTGCACTTCATTTCCAAGATCATGGCTTTTCTCCATCTAAGCTCGCAACTGGTTGTTCTCCCATTGTAATCGTTCGGCATAAGCTTGTAACTCCTTCATCTGCCTTGCTTGCTCCTCCTGTTTTCTCTCCATGTCCTAACACCAATGGAGGAATTGGTCTTCTGGCGATTGGATCATCGGATCGGTTGACATTGCAACTGCCTTGAGAGAATCAGATGCGGAAGGGGGAACTGATAGAGTTCTAGGCTTACGAAGGGCCAGCAGACGCACTCTTGCAGCTCATAAACGAGACTTTCTCTGCTCGCCCCAAAGCACAAATACTTACCACTGTTACTCATCGTTCGACTCTCAGCATCGTGGACGCAATGTAAACTCCGCAAAGGGCAATCCGGCCATCAGGCCTATCGCCTCCCTGATGATTAAGTCACAAACATAAGAGAGGAAGAAGAAGAAAGTATGCATTATCATACTCCCACGTAGGTAAAGCGGGGGTTCTTCCTAATTTATAGAAAGTGGTTCGCCAACCTCCCCTTGATTTTAGGAAAGAAAATCTCTTAATCTTGGGGATAAAATCTCCTCTTCCATATCAAGGATTAATTCTTCCTTATCAAGGATTAATCCTTTCAAGAAATAATGGATTTGGACACTAAGAAATTAGTTGATAAATATCCTTTGCATATTTTCCACCTTCGTATCCTTTTCTATAATGGACTTCCCATATGCGGAAGGACGGCCGTTTAGGGGACTTAAAACTCTAGACGGATTGTCCTGAAGCTAGCCTCTGGAAAGACACCCTAGCTCTCTCATACGGGCTTTCGGATTCTCCTGTCTAGGTATTGTCCTCCGATTTTAATATGGTAGGTGGGCTTCCTCAACACTTCACATCGCTGGCCAAGGGCCTCAATAAACAAGCCCTAGCCCATTGAGTAGTAGGTAATAAAGACCATTGCATCTACACCGGCTACACTCGTATGATCGAATAAGAGTAAATTCTCTCTAACATGTTCAAATTGCTAGGTATCTTTTCATTAATTTTATGGTATGAATAAATAAGTAAATTTGTTGTCTAAGGAGGTAGGACTCTCTCCTTGAACATTTATAATAGACATCTAATATGTTTACTATTTAGTTTCAAATGTCAAAAACTAGCTTTCAACACTAGCCTCTGATTTGTTCTTGGCCATTATTTTTTTATGATTCAATACATTGTAATCTTCTAGCATGTTTCAAATCTCTAGGTTGATTGTCCTTGTACTCCCCTTCCATCTAATCAGGGATGGATCTAGAATAGGTTTAGCATGGGACATATGTCCTTACTGAAATTTTTCCCTTTCAAAACAAGAATCTAAGAGAAAGGATCTGCCCCATTGAAAATCTATCAACACTTAAACATTGAGCTACATATCTCATTTATTAATCTTTGTCAAACTTAAGCAACTTAAACATGTCCTGTTGAAACTAAATCCTACATCCCGTAATGTCCAAACACGTAAAAATAGCTTAGGGTGCGCTCAACTAGGATATTAATGGAAACCACAAGCCTTCCAAAGGACTTGTTTAGCTGCTTATAACATTTTATTTGGGGAGTGAATTGAGGTAAAAGTCTATCTATAGATGACTTGTAATCAACACTATCAAGGCTTTTTTAAAGCATGTGATTCAATATAGAAGAAAAACTAAGACGGAAGCTGAGTGTGTGGCTATTGCAGCCTAAACGATGATTATCAATAATAGTGGAGGTGATGTGTTTATTAATTGAATTGAATCCAATTGATTTAATAAATGCTTTTGGAATCAAATGTTAGTTTTAGTGGTTATGTCTTCTAACTTGTAGACTAGAAACGACCAAAATAGTTTAACGCAAGGCTATGACTCGCCCTTCCCTTCTTCATTGGAAGCCTTTATTTTATGCGGGTGGAAGTGTGGGCTCAAGGGGCACATGCCTAATTTCTTTTTTTAGGTGGATGTTTTTTTTTTTACTTAATCTTAAATATTCTTTTTTACTAAATAGTGCTTAATATGATTAAGTACTTAGTTTGTTTTTTTCTAAAAAAAATCAATTTTTTTTAACTTTTATCTAAATTCCGAGACAATACAAATTTTAAAATATATATGCTTCTATTTAATTAGCATGAAATAGATCATGAGAGTTTCAATTAGATCATAGAGTATATGATTTTTCTCATATTTGAATATCCAGGTAGGACCTATACTATATTTTATACACATTCATTAAAAAAGAAAAGGATTATTTTCTTCTATATATCCTATAAGGTGGTATCATAGCCATGCATGGGATATTAGGGTTAGGGTTTAGACGTGTCTTCAATTCCGGCAACCCATCTAATTGTCTTGTCTCACTTCGACCTCATCAATTACATCGTGAAGCAATCCGAAAGCCTTCGCTAACATCGGAAGCCTCTAACCACCAGCGAATTCAGGCAAACATGTTTCTGGTGGCGAGAACACCATTGGGATCGTTGATGCCTTATCTATCCACTGGAGGCAAGAATTCCTGAAACTAAGCTCCCACGCGTCGTCACAAGTGTGTCCTTCTCCGACAGTTGTCCCCCACACATCATCATGTGGGTGGCGCTTGAGGGCGCATGACTGACCCTCCGATCACCGACTTCTTTCACCTGGATCGTCTCCTCCCAATCATCCTCCCTAGCTTCCTAGTTCTCTCATCAACACCTAACAAGTGAGTGTTTTGGCCTTTTTGTTAGTCTCTGACACCCCTTTTCAACAAATTATGAGGCCTTCTCTGCTCCTCAATCACTACTTCCTGATTTTCTCGATACACGACACCTACAGAGACCATGTTCTCCCCTCCCAGCTAGTAACTTGTCTTGTTGTTTCAGTTGATTTTTTTTGTTAAGTTTTTCTCTTAGATGGAAGACAAAGAGTCGAGTTTTTTGTTTCTCTCGATAACTCCTTCGAGCACTGTGAACAGACTCAAGGGGAGTGAGAACTATCATTCTTGGACCAACTCTGTTACATTATATTTCACTGGTAATGGTTGTGAGGATCATCTTACTTTCATTGAGTCCAGTGTTCCTATAGATAAACGTCCTAAGTAGCGAAAATTGGACGCTTTACTCTTTAATATTCTCCAGCAATCCATTGAGCCCAAAACCCTTGACAACCTTGGGGACTATCAAACTTGTTCCCGTCTTTGGACTCAGGCGAAGAAACTATATACTAATGATGTCCAACGCCTCTACAGGATCATCTCCTCCATTGATAGTTTGGAGCAATCTAGAATGCAGTTATCTTCATTTGTTAAATGCATGGCAGCACTTAAGAATGAGTTTTCATCTATCTTGCCAAAATCTACCAACACTGAGACCTCTCTATCCAAGACTAATCAAGTCTTTGTGATTCTTACTCTTATTAAACTCGGGATAGAATTTGACAGCATCCAGAAACAGATTCTCATTAGCTCAACCATCCCATCATTTGATGATGTTTTTGCTCGGCTATTGCATCATTCCTCTATCGCGACTCAGTCTCAGTTGTCTGAGGTTACCCTTAACACTTTGGTGATGCTTTCTCAATTCACCCTCTTAGTGATTAACGAAGTGTATGTGGAGGCAACCGAGACATGGGACAACACCCTCATTGTATATACTATAACCGCGTGGGTCACACTCGATATCGGTGTTATCAGTTACATGGTCATCCTCCATGCACTGCTCATATAGCCTAGTCTTCTATATCGCCTCAGCCAAAGATTCAAACTCCAAGCCCTACACTTTTGCCTCAAGGAGTTACTCTTATGCCAAATGAATATGAGGGGTATCATCACCTCACGTAAGCAGCCAAGTCTTCCTCCGTTGCTTCTGTTGCCCGTACCGATAATGTCTTTGCCTATCTCACACACTCTACCTCTCTTGGTCCATGGATCCTCAATTTCAATGCATCTGATCATCTCTTTGGTAATAAGAATTTCTTTTCTTCTCTTACTATTACTTCTCCCTTACCCATGATTACCTTGGCTAATGGTACTCAAACCATTGCTAAAGTCGTTGGCTTGACATGCCCCCTTCCCTCTTTACCTCTTAATTTTGTCCTCTATGTGCCTGATTCTCAATCTAATCTTATCTCTATCAACAATTTAATTTGTGATCTTAATTGTTCCATTACCTTTTCTAAATCTTCTATCACCTTGCAGGACCGAAATACTGGGAGGATGATTGGCATAGGACATGAGTCTTAAGGCCTTCTCAACTCGACCTTACCATCTGCCCTTCCATGGATACACCTCTTCTCATCCAGAGTCGTCTCGATCATCCCAGCATTTCTAGGCTCCAGAAGATGGTTCCTCGCCTTTCTAGCTTATCTTCCATTAAGGGTGAGTTGTGTCAGCTTAGGAAACATTCTCATGTCCCTTTCCCTAAGCGCTTAAATCCTCGGATCAAGTCTCCTTTCGAGCTTGTCCATATTGATGTTTGGGGCCCTTGCCAAGTTGTGTCTACTTTAGGTTTTTGATATTTTGTTACGTTTATAAATGATTCTTCTAGATGTACTTGGTTATTTTTAATGAAAAGTCAAACTGAGTTATTTGATATATTCCAAAAATTCTTTGTTGAGATTCACAATTAATTTAACACTTATATATGTATCTTACGCAATGATAATGCCTTGGAATATGTCTCTACACCCTTCTCCTCCTTTTTGTCCTCACATGGGATCATTCACTAAACATCTTGTGCTTACACCCTCAAAAAAATAGAGTAGTTGAGCGCAAGAATCGTCATTTAGTTAAGATAGCTCACACTATCCTTCTTCATCATCATGTCCCTCAACGCCTCTTGAGGGATGCTATCTTGACCACATGCTATTTGATCAACCACATGCCATCTTCTGTCTTACAAGATCATGTCCTTTATTCTCTTCTCTTTCCTAACCAACCATTTTTTGTCTTCCTCCACGTGTGCTTGGATGCACTTGCTTTGTGCACATCCTTACTCCTAGCTAATACAAGATCTCAGTTAAGGTTAGAAAGTGCATCTTACTTGCTTATTCTTGACTCCAACGAGGTTATCGGTCTTATTCTCTTGATATACACCGTTACTTCGTATCTGTCAATGTCACATTCTTTTAGCAGTCTATTGTCTTACCTACTCCCACTATTCACAAACCTGATGCCCTATCTCTACCACTCCATTCTCCTATTCCAGACACCCCTTCTGTACCTCCAAGAGAGTGGCAATCAAGTCTATCGGCATACTTCATTGAATTGTGCTAAATAGCATTTCAAATATATTCACATAATAAAATCTTTAAAACAAGCGAACCATGTGAAATGCTTCTCATTTATTGCAAGCAAAAATACAAGTGGTTTGTCAACATATACAAATTAATCATATCCTACATAAGCCTAGGGATTTTGCATGCCCAACAAATGCATCCCTCTCTATTGGTACGAGAATGGATCTGCTACCATTTTACTCATAGGAATGTGTCTCAAAACCACTTCTTTTTGTGTGATCATGTCTCTAACAAAATGATATCAGATCTGGATATGTTTGGTCTTTCCATGATACTTCAGATCCTTAGCATAAGCTAATGCAGCCATACTATAACAATAAATCGTCACAAGTTCAGATGTAGTTTTGATGATTTCTAAGTGCTATAAAAATCTTCTTCACCAAACTACTTCCAATATGGCTGATGAACATGCTACACATTCAACCTCCATGGTGAATAAAGCAATACAAGATTGCTTCTTGATACTCCATAAAATTATGCAATCATTAAGCAAGAATGCATATCTAGAAGTCGATCTGAGTTGATCAAGATCGCTTCCCCAATCAACATATGTATATCAAGCTAAGCGTAAATCCTTCCCTTTGTAGCACATAACATAATATGATGTTCCTTTCAAATATCTCAATATTCTCTTCATTGCCATCCAGTGCTTTGGATCTGGATTAGATTGAAATCTACTTGCAAGCCTAATGGCGTAGCATATATCTGGGCAAATGTACATCAATGTATACATTAGACTACCGAAAACATCGGAGTAAGGTACTTTGGACATCTGTTTTTTCTCATCATGCATCTCGGGACACATGTCAAGACTAAGGCTCAAATTCTTTTCAACAAGGGTATCCACGAGCTTACAATCATGCATATGGTAACGCTTCAACATTTTCTTAATGTAAGTCTCCTAGGATAAACCCAAGAGTCATTTTGAGCAATCCCTAAAGATCTTAACACCAAGCACATAGCTAGCCTCACCCATATCATTCATTTCAAAGTTTGATGATAACCATTTTTTGGTAACATCTATTAACTTCTTATCATTTCCAACTATCAATAAGTCATCGACATATAAGGATAGAAATATGAAACCAATATTTGAATGTTTAATATAACGCAATGGTCTTCCTTCGTCATCGTATGACCATCCTTTAACATGGCTTGATGAAATTTGAGGCTTCATTCTCTTGATGCTTACTTAAGACCATATATAGATCTCTTGAGCTTGCAAACTTTGCGTTCTTGTCCTTTGAGCTCGAAGCCTAAAGGTTTACTCATATAGATTTCTTCATCTAGTTCTTCATTGAGAAAAGCAGTTTTAACATCTATCTGGTATAATTCTAGATCCATTTGTACTACAATAGCTAGAATGAGGCAAATTGACACAAACCTGACCATAGGCGAGAATGTCTCTTCATAGTCAATTCTCTCTTATTGAGTTTAGCCCTTAGCTACCAATCAAGCTTTATATCTGTCAATTGTCCCATCTGTCTTACGTTTAATATTGAGAACCCACTTGTTCCCAATGATCTTACGACCTGGCGATAAATCAATCAAGTCCTAGACTTGGTTAAATTTCATTGCATTCATTTCCTCTTCCATATCTTTAATCCATTCCTTAGATGTAGAACTAGAAAGAGCTTCTTGAATGGTTTTTGGCTCTTCTTCATCATAGGAAATCATGAAGGCTTCCCCCTTAATCTCAAATCAATGATTGGGAACTTTCTCACAATTACTACGACGAGGTTGAGATTGTTTATGATCTTGTTATGTAGGATCAAAATCTGACAACTTTTCACTTCTATTAACTTCAAGAGGTGCATGATATCTCATACCATCTTGCTCTGTGTGAGCTAAATCAATCTCTCTTGCGCTCCCACTTGCCTCAGGATCTTCCAATTCAAATAGTCGGAAATCCCTATTTATCTCACCTCTTTTAGGAAAGTCATCTTCTAAGATAATGACATCTCTGACTCAATTTATGTTACTCTTCCAGTCATATCTTTTCCCAAAAATACATATCCTTTGGAGAACTTTGAGTATCTTATGAAGATACATTTCTTCCCCCTATGACCAAATCCTCATATTCATGAGAAGTCTTATGAACATAAGTTACACATCCCCATGGGCGCATAATTCCTAAATCAGGTGTTTCGCCTTTCCATAACTCATATGAGGTGAAAGGAACAGACTTAGATGGAACATGATTAATAATGTAGGTTGTAGATAATAGTGCATCTCCCCAAAAGGAAATGAGTAAATTTGATTGCACCATCATTGACCTAACCATATCCAATAGGGTTCTATTTCTCCTTTCTGCTATGCCATTCTGTTGTGAAATAGAAGGAATAGTTAGCTATTTAACCATACCCTTATCATCACAATAGTTTTTAAATAAATCAAACAGTTATCCACGTCCTCGATTAGTCCGTAGTGCTTTAATATTCACATTTAATTGATTCTCAACCAATCTGTTATATCTTTTGAAGCATTACAACGCTTTAGATTTATGGGAGATCAAATAAACGTGACTATATCTAGTGAAATCATCTATAAAAGTGATGAAATAGTGAGCACCATGTTGGCTCTTACATTCATTAGGCCATAGATGTCAAAATGAATAACTTGTAAAGAAAAAGTAGAGCTCCTAACTTTTCCAAATGGCAATCTAGTTGCTTTTTCTGCCAAGCAATGCTCACAAATGGGCAAATCTATTTTCTCAATAGACCCTAAAAGACTAACTTTAGTTAATCTCTATAACCGATCTTGCCCAATGTGTCCTAATTTAGCATGTCATTTGACATTATGAACTAATGAATCATTACTAGGATTACGAATAACAAAAGTGGATGTATTTGTATTAATTGGAATAGTATCTAATACAATAAATCCATTTAGCATAAAGCCAGACCCGTAACAAACGTTGTCTAACAATACATTCACACAATATTTTTCAAATACAAATTTAAAGCCAAGCTGTAACAGAACAACAACGAAAACAAGATTTTTGAACTTCCAATGCATAAAGAAAATCATGGAGATAAAGAGTGCGGCCCCTCCGCATCACCAATTTGCAAGTGCCAATTCCAAGCACATCCGTTGAAGTATTATTTCCCATGTAGATGGTCCTACTTCTTTTTGGAATTTGAAGAAAATCCACAAAGACATTTCGGTCCCTCGCTATGTGGTCAATTGCAATTGAGTCTATAGTCCCATAAGGAACAGTCTTAGCTAAGTAGCGAGTTTGGTCATACAATACCTTTGACTCATTGCAATCATAAGCAAAGTGACCAAGCTTCCCACAATTGAAGCAGTTCATGTTTTGTTTTGATTGTCTATGCGTCTTTCGCGATTGCATTTGTTTCCGCTGAAGTTGGCTTTATTGCCTCCCTTTCTCTACTTTATTACCTTACCTTTCTATTTCTTTCATGCCGAGCCAAAGGCTCCAATTTTCTTGGGCTCAGTCATATAAGCCTCTCCATAAGGCTTATCAGCAAGAAGGCGATCTTCCTCAAGCTCGATATGTCATGCAACATCATCAAAAGTCTTGATGTTGTCATTGAGTAAGGTTTATGCTTAGGTGTTCCCAAGCACTTGGAATAGAGCAAATCACAACTTAGACTTGCTGCTCGTCAATTAACTCATGGTCAGCACCCCTTAGCTCACTTATCAGGTTAGACATGATAGTCAGGCGCTGCTTCATTATGTGGTTGGGTTGCTTCTTATAAGCATAAAACTTGAGTGTCAACTATCGCAGCCTCGTGGTCGAGGTCCCACCATATTGAACCTTGACAGTGTCCTAAACTGCTAGGGTTAAGCGATGCTTCTCAAAGCGTAGCATCAAGTCATTTCTCATGCTACTCAGCATTAGTATGCGAGCAACTCTATCCTTAAGCTTATGAACTTGATATGCTTCCATATCTCGCTTATGATGAGCAGTGTTTCCATGCTTAAGCTCAATCATCGGTTGTGTGATGGTTTCCACCATGTCTCGTTCTTCTAAAAGATATTGAATTTTACAATTTCATACATCATAATTCTTATCATTCAGTTTGTCTCCCTGGTTTTAGTCAGTGATAATGCTTTTTTAACAGTCATTTAAATTGTTCAACTGATTAAAAAAATATCACAATCAGCACAATTCACAATCTCTAGTATCGTTTTATGTCATAATCTCCTAAACCAATCAATAATAAGTTAACACAAGTATCATAAATAAAAGTATTATTATACAATCCAATCAATTCCTGTTAACAAGGTTTACTACTCAATTTAAACGTGTGCCAATCGACTTATTAGGTGAGATTTGTTATACCATCAACCTAATATTCCCACAAAATAATAGCATATTTGCACATTTTCTAAAATAAAACAAAAAAATGTGTATTTCATTGCATGTGAAAAAAAAATATTTGTGTTACATCATATAAATATTCTACACATATTTCAACAACAAACAAGAAATTATCAATTATGCTAAATATGTCCTAATGCCTTTTTCCAATTCATTCATCATCTGAGTGGACTGGATGTTCTCTCTCAGCAAATTCCCTCCATGTCAATGTCCTAGACATTTTATTCATCCATGGGAATGCATTCATTGACCTGCTAGATAGCCTAATACTGCTTTGTATCCGACGTTCCAGTTATTGATTCAGTTCACTTGCAATATTATCATAAGTTAAGTCGTTTATCCTTCTCTCATGTTCTCATAAATCAAGCAAGGAATCGAGCACTATCCGCATCTGTTGTTCCACCGACAACTCATAATGTTCACCGTAGGTCACATGGAATGTCCATAGTTTGTTATACATTAGATTAATGTCTTCATCCAATGAATGAGTTGGATATTTTCTGCATGCACATAGTCGCTCTAAAGTGTCAAACATCCTATCCCTCACTATATGTGAGAATAAAATGTAATTAGCATTAGACATATGAGGCATAAAATCACATTTTCAATTTTAAAAAATACCAAAGGACCATAAAATAATTTAAAAATATGCTCATCAAATAGAAAAATTTAAAAACAAATGTTTTAAAAAAAAAATTCATCGAAAATGGAGTCCGAACAAGGCTCAATGCAATGTACTCAACCAAAGTTTGCTAACATCACACGCTACTCGATCAATCACACTGCTTATCGCCAGTTACCGTGGTCAGGTCATCAACCAACGTTGCCACCGATCATTGGCCGGAGTACCATAGGTTACCAATCGAAAAAAGCAAGGGAATCGCAACTTTTCCAAAAAACTTCGAAAAATTATACAAAATCAATCGTAACTCAGAAATTACGAAAAAAATACTTATTGGAAAGCTCTCGACGAGACCTTTTTAATTGTACCAATTTTTCACTATAAAACAGTGACCAAAGTTTTCAAAAACTAAATAAGAATCGTTTTTTTTTTTTTTTTTTTTAAACAGTGATTCCAAATTTTCCAAAAACACAAAAACACATTTAGTGGCTTTGATACCAATATAAGAAAACATGATTACTTATGCGGAAGCGAGTACTTACTTGTTGGGTGCGGATCTTGTGCTTTCAATACTTTAGGAAATAAACAAATTACCAGAATATGTGTTTTGGAATCATAATACGAACATCCTTATTTGGGTTTGAATATTCTTCAGAATGTGATTAAGAGAGATGTACTTCCAATAGTAACTTTTCAAGAGGAAAGAAAAAACTTCATTAATTCATTGTATAAGGTTTCTCAGGTTCTTGTATTTATACCAAACTTTTCAGGTTCTTGCATTTCTAGGAAAACCCTAGAAAGCTATATGTTGTCTTCGTCTCTTCTTGGTCCTCTCTCTGCTCTTCCATACTGTAATAGCCTTCTAATGTTATCCTCCATGACGGGACTCACCCATTATACATGATGCTCCTCGTTCGCATAAGCAAAAGGCTCAAATCTGTTATAGTTTTTGCGAATGTCACCTCATTTGGCGATTTAGGGTTTACTATCTACATTTGATTTAGGAGGTTTGCTATTAGTCATATGATCTTCATCGCCAATGAGAAAATGGTGAAAACTAGGTCGAGTTGTAATCTTCATTTCAGATAGAGAGAGAAAGTTGAGTTATAGAGAGAAAGATACAAACTTTTAGATAGAGAAAGTTGGGTTTTAGAGAGAGAAAGAGAGAAAGGATGCAAGGTTGTTTTAAAGTTGTTGTTGTAGTTTGGTGGTGGTGTTACAGTTCTCCAACTTCAAAGCTCATATTTTTCCATTTTTATTTTTATTTTTTAGGGTTTTTTTATTGTTTTCTTTTGCAGAGAAGGAAGAAGACAAACCTCTTCCTTTATTGTTATATCATATTTGATTATTTGAAGCTTATATCGTGTTGATTGTTTTATTGTTAGATCATATTTTATTGTTGGAGCTAGTGGGTATTTGGAATGCCCTTTTGTTGGCTTGAAATTTCTTGTTTTCTGTAATGGGTATCCATCATTTTTTGTATTTCAACACATTAAAAAATAGCCTGACCCAAATAATCCCACAGGCCATTCGGGTTCAGTTCGGGCTAGCCTGATTGTCCCATTTATCTTTTACAAAAGATTTAATAAATAAATATAAATCTAAATTTAACTATCCCGCTATTTGTCATTTCTAGGAAAACCCTATAAAGCTCTATGTTGTCTTATTCTCTTCTTGGTCCTTCTCTCTCTACTCTTCCATGCTGTAATGGCCTTCTAATGTTATTTTCCATGACGGATCTCACCCATTATGCATGATGCTCCTCGTCCACACAAGCAAAAGGCTCCAATCTGTTATAGGTTTCACAAATGTTGCCTCATTTGGCTACTTAGGCTTATCATTCGCTGCTCACTGAGAGGTCATATCCGTCATCTCAATACAAAAAGTATCACAAAGACATAGAGAGGCATAATGATCACCAATGACTACAACGTAGTCTTAGAAAATCTCATCACAAATACGAATCAATGACAAAATGATCACAAAGTGCAACCACAAGAAATGTGGTCACAAATAAATCTTCAAGTGGTCATAAAATGTAATTAGTAGAAGACCAAATGAACTAGATAGTGACTAATTTTATGACCACCTTGTGTTCAAATTATGTTATAACGTGGGTCACTAATATTGAAAGATTTATAATCACCCTGCATAAGTGTAACAAATTTGAGACCACAAATCGTGGTCATTTTATGTTTGTGGTCATAAAGTGGTCACTATATACCATAAAATAGTTTCTTCTTAGTGACCACATTAGCGGTCTCTCGTCTTTTGCACTAGCACCAGGGATCCTTATTTATAAATATTTAATGATTTAATTATATCATAAAATTAATTATTACTTATATATTAATGTTTAAATGTTTTATATATATATATATATATATATATATATATATTATATATATATATATATATATATATATATATATATATATATATATATATATATATATATATATATATATATATATATGATGATCATCTAAAGTGGAATTTCTTACTTGGTGTCATGGAAAAAATGGGTTTTGGGAGGAAATGGTTAAACTGGATTAAATGGTGCATTTCTACGGCGACATTCTCAGATAAGAATGGAACCCTCCATTTCTTTTCCTGGAGTTCTCAATCTTAGACAGGGATCCTTTCTCCATCCTTTCAGGTCGGGACGGAGGCTCTTAGTGGCCTTATTGAGAGAGTGGTTCAAGGGGGCTTTCTCTCAGGCTGCTATATAGGGAGAAGAAACGGAGAGGGTATGGTGGTTTCCCATTTGTTGTATGCATCTACACTCTTCCTGCTTTGCAGGCATGCATCAAGAGCAACTTGCACACCTAAGTCGGGTTGTTGATGTGGTCGAGCTCCACCCGCATGAGGATAAATCGGAACAAAAGCGAAACTATTTCGTAGGGCACTATGTGTTGGACTCGCGCTTGAACCGGATGCAAGGTCGACTTCGCTTCATACGGCAGTAGCTCCTGGGGAGCCCCTCATAATTCAATACTACTGGGGATGGCATTGAAGAAAGGTTTAGGAAGAGATTCCATTTCAGGAAGAGACAATATATTTCTAAAGGAGATTCACTCTTATTCGTAGTACTGTCGAGCTTACCTCAAGATACTTTATGTCTCTTTCGATGCCTGTGATCTGCTAGATTGCGCCCGAACAAATTCAAAGAGGTTTTCTGGGGTGGTGGCACTGAGAAAACCTCAACTAGTGAAGTGGTCACATTTGTCTGCATTTAAAAATGAGTTTAGAGTATTAAGAGCCTCGCTTATTTTGGGAACAAGGCTCACAGTAAATGGATGTATGCCAGAAATGAGAGGACTCTCCGAGAAATGTCATTCTATGGAGTTCGGGAGGAAAAAGGTGGTCAGGCTCTCACGATTCGAAGGATGCTTGGCCTGGGAACCGAAGGAGATTGTAAAGGAATGATAATCGTCTCGCTCTTGCCGCTTCGGGGAATGGAAGAGGACTTTCGCTTTGGAAGGATGCTCGAGTGGGAAGAGGCCTTTCCGCTTCCATCCCGCCTTGCCATGGTCAAGCACAAAGAGGTCTCAGAGCCGAGGTTCGGGGAGCCTCTCTTGTGAGGGTGGGCCTGGACTCCTATTTTGTTGTAGAATCGCTTTAATGATTAGAAGGAGGAGATTCAAAATCTCTCCAAGCCTTACAAGAAAAAAGAATTCTCCCTAACCAAATGATTAATGACATGGTATAGTTTCCAAGACGGCCATGCGAAACTTTTCTATAAAGTTAGTTTGGGCTCCACTCGATGGTCTCCCACCAAACTTATTCCGGGAGTAGCCGGGTTCCTACCAAGATGAGTTTCTTTCATTGGGCTCGTACAAAGTGTGTCGACTTTGATCAAATTAAAAACGAGGAAGAGCACAGCCATTAGATGCTCCTATGCGAAGGACAAGAGACGACACCATCTGCTATTACACCGTCTCCAGCACAGACCGCATGATCTCTCCCCGAGATTCTTGTGGTGTATCAGGTTCCCTAAGTCTGCTTCGTAAACCTCATCCGTGGTGTGGCACCCGTGTGGGCAGAGAAGGAAGAAGGCTTGGATGGTCGCGCCCTAACATTGTTTCGACCATTCGTGACATGAGCAAATAAATATCAAGGCTTGGAAAATAAAGGAGTTTCTACCAAAGGATGAAGGCCTTATTCCTCTTTCGTACTATCGGTCCTGGCACAAATATAAAATGACTAACAGGTCTGGGGCCTATAATCGATCTTTTCGACTTGGCCATGCAGCCGGCGTGCCACTGGTTTTCTTGTTCTCCTCGTTCCCTTTGAGGGTCCCTACTTGTGGGCCTTCATTGGGTCTTCTTTGGTTTTTATAAATTGCTTTTACTCATCAAAAAAAAAAAAAAAAAATATATATATATATATATATATATATATATATATATATATGATAAGTTTAAATATGTTTATCATTTAAATTTAAAAACACAGTATTAAACATTAAAAGTCAAGATAGAGGTTCAAATGTTAAAAAACAACACAAAGTATTATACGTTAAAAATCAAGACCGAGGTCTAAATGTTAAAAAACACAAAGTATTAAACGTTAAAAACAAAAAGTATACTCAAGACTGAACATCTGGGGGCGACTATGTCCGATCTATGCCTGGACCATCCAAGAACCGATCGACTCAAACCTCTCGCTCCTCCATCACCGCCCACTGGCGCGCACACACCCCGCATGAAGTCCCAACATCAGGACTGATACTCGTAGCTCGCACTCCCGTGAATTGGAGATTGTGCCGACTCAAGCTCTCTAATCCGCCGATAAGCCGCCTCGAGGGTGTTGAGGATGCAGAAAGATCGACGCAAACACGCCGATTTATTCGACTTATCTCATACATGTATCTACCATGTGATGAAGCCTCAACAACTTGCAGGAATATACGATCCTCATCTTCCATTGACAAAGGTAACTGGTTTCCAAATTCATCTTAGGATTCATAACAATTAGCTCATGTATCTTCTCTTAAAACAAAACATCATATGAAACTAGCAGTGTAATGACCCACACCAAATAACATGCCAGAACATCGTCACGACCAAGTTTGACGGGAGTTTGACCAGATTTGACTAGGTTTGACCAACACTTAGTATTGCGACTAAAGTCGACTTTTTTCTGGCGTATTTAATAATTTCGACTAAGACACCATTTCGTATTCTCGTCGACACGCTGCTCATGAACAGCGAACGCCAAAACCGACTTACTGATAAAAAGAGGACCCCTAAGAAGTTCCAAACGCACAGATTTTTATCGTTGTCAAAAGTTGTTTTCGCTTTACTCCAGTTCAACCCTACTCTATATAAACATAACTTGATGCCAAATGAACTCATCCCAAAAACACAGTTACTTAATCAAACCCAGGGAAGAACCCTCCAACCGCGAACACCCCATGTGGTCATTTTTACCATTTGCGAGTCGTGGAGTTTGACCAGATTATCGTTACCACTAGCAACATGCCACTGACAGGAGGGGGATCCAGAAGACGCCGCTCGTTTTCAGTTAATGCCGCCGATTCACCCTGGCAGGCCTACGGCTGGCGGCTGAGATCACCGGTGCACAATCGGCCTTTCCGACCTTCGGGCCACGTCACCCCATAGTCTTTCCAACATTTTCGACCGGCTCTGCCTGCGTATCGCCGGTGCCAACAAACGCTCATCTGCTGATCGAGTTTCTCCCGGCCATCATACGGCTCCGACCGCATGGCACGATGAGTTCCTCGGCCTTCGCCGCGCTTCGTAAGTAGATTGCCTTCCATTTTTGCCGTTTCAGTCGGTGTCGACGAATAAAGACACACCGTCGATTGCGAAACTGGAGCGTTTTTGTGACTATCGACTCGCTCAATTTCGAGAAATTAGCTCCTGGTGAAAAGCTGGAGTTAATTTCTAGAAATCACCCTATTTAATTTCGAAATCGAACTGCCCAATAATTCCTAAAAGAATCCAATTTCACTAATCCAACTTCAATTTTGTCCAATTTGACCAATTGGTACTCTATTTCAATCCCAACTTCTCACTACCTCGAAACAACCTAAAAAATTAAAACTAACTAAACGACGTCCAAAATTTGCAAACTACATATCAAATCTTAAAGCCTAAGAGACTGTAGGAACTCATCAAGCATTTCATTACTCTTGGTCCAACAATGTGGTGGCTGGAACTCGATCCAACTGTCACCAACTTTGTTTTCACAGAATCTCAAACGATGAAGAGGACCGCAAAAGCAATTACGAAAATGTATACTGTGGGGTCAAAATGGTGAAACAGCTTAGGGCTTTAAAGTGGCCTGAAATGGCCTTAAAATCAAGAAAACCCGGTATCCCACGGTACGCTGCTGCCACTTCATTGGCCCGATCCGGCGCGTCTGACGGCGGCCGCCGAGAAACTTCACTACGGCTGCCACCGGATGTCCCCTTCCCGTCGCGAGCTGCCAGAAAGGGTCACGGCGCATTTTTTGGCCCAAACTCCCACGACCGCAAATCTGGCCAAACACTCCCGCGCGCTGCTCACGATTCCTCCCGGGTAGCTTCCCAAGCGCGGAGCTCAAAACAGCCGGAAATTGTGTTTCATTTTAAGATCCAAGCGCATGCTTATATGTGGCCCGGTCGCCGTAAAACAAACATCGACACCCGATAAAAATGTCAAGCCGTTTGAACTTACCGGCACTATAACTTTTTATCTGTAGTTTTATTTTTGACGCTCCACTGCCTACGAACTCATGTCGCGACGAGCTCACGAATTCTTCGCCATGCTCTACTAACCCAAAAATTATTCATCCTCAAAAGTCAACTTTCATTCAATATTACTAAGTGTCGGGTCAAACCTACCAAATCTCATTAAACTAATAACTTTGGCCAAACGCTGCGAGCAAACTTATATTATTTGGCGCGGTCATTACGCTTTAAAGCGATGTAAGAAAGGTTTTTTGAGCATTACTCAGTGACTTGTCTCAGATCGCTGATCAATATAACTCACCTCCTGAGTTTTCTCATGGGTCTCGTGAAAGAGTCGTACCTTACCTCTGCGACACCGTCTTTCATTTCATAAATAAATTCATTAGATAGATATGCAAAAATTGGAGATAATTTAAAAAATGTAAAAAAATTTTACAATAATCCGCCTTACGTTGCTCAATAACTATACGACCTCAGAATCGTGTCGTGACATTCCAGATCTTGGTCCACCAGTCTCACTATGACGATTTCTCGATTTACGCTCTCATCATTCCACCGGTGTTGCCAACTATGCCACACCTCATCAAACACAAATGCCGGTTTTCCGTCTTTCCTCCAACAATGAAGCATATCTAGGTATCTCTTACTCGCAAGCTACTCCCACAATTTCTTAACAATCCCATTCCAAGCATCCTCCCACTCATAGTATTTCTGTAATATATAAAGTTAGTCAACATATATGGACTTTAAAAAAAAAAAATCGATAGAGTCTCCCTTAAAAATTTCATTATCCAAAAATTACATACAATGTTTTTCAATGTACATTCATCAATTCTCAATAAATTTCACCAATTCATGTCAACTCACATTCACATTATTTGACAATTCTCAATATATACAACTTAAAAAACATAATTCAAACAACATCAATTTGAAATTATCAAGAATTTCGATCATATCAACATTCAAATATCTCAAACATAATTATGAAGTAATTTTACATTTATTAAAATTTAAATCAACAAAATACACAAGTTTTAGCAACCTAAACATTTATTTACCTGAAATTCATCCCAATATAGATCTCGAACCTCTTATGGCACCGCTTTCCACCTGTATCCCTTGAAAAGGCCTCACAAAGATACGACATACGCAAGACGACATCTCATGTGACTCAACAAAGCTGCAATTATATAATGTATGTTGCGTAATTTAACATAAAGCACAATTAACTAGTAAATTAAATAGTATTAAATGTCTCACCTCCCATCATGCACTCGTAGTCTCTTACGACTACCCATATTGCTGCTTCCTACGTTGGAATCTAAACCAGATATGATAGGAGTATGTGGTTGTGATTCAAGGCCTAATATTGGAGAGTGGGATGTTCGAGGTATCTCTATGGATGGTTTGAGAGAGCTAGACAAACCAATCTGTGTGATAGGAGATGTAGATGTGCTTGGGCCAGCAAATGTCGACATGTCTGGGCCAACTGTCTCTATGCCAAGGGTGCAGTAGTGGATGCAGATACTGCTGATGTAGAAGTAGCTACTGAAGATGAAGAATGACCCTTCCACTGCTCCGTCCTTAACTATCCCTCATGGGCACACTTCCAACACGACCTTGACCCCTCGTACTGAATGAAAATTTTCAAAAAAGAAGACAATCAACAACTGAACACTTGTACAATAACACTATTCAGCTACAACTACCTCTTTATTCACTGTCAGTTTTATTCATATCATTTAAATCCAACTCATCCTCATTAAAAAAAAACAAGTCAATTAACAACAGAACACTTGCATTTTCTTCTTCTTCTTGAGGAGGTTCTTGCACATATGTAGTCTTTGAAAAGCTTCTTGGCATCACAACAACTCCTCTTGGTTTGATTTTCTATACGACCCACCAATCAACTTTGTCTTTTCGCAAACTTGGGCATGAACAAAGATATACTTGAGCTGCTTGCATTGCTAGGACAAAGGGTTCATACTTGTCATATTGTCTTCTATGGTTTATCTCAACAATATTGTATTGCTCATGAACTCTTATACCCATATTAGGAGTAAGATCAAACTAATCGCACATGAAGAGAATTGTTCGCTTAGTGGCTGAATTAAGATATTCCGCCACTACTTCTCTTAGCCAGCCATACCAATCATTTAGCTCAACATAATTTTGGCGCTAATGCAAACTCCACTATTTATTGACATTTTACTTGCACCAAGTTCAACTGTGTGAAACTTGTATCCATTTACAAAATAGTCATTATATATTTTAACAGTTCCCAATAGACCTTTTGTGAGATCTTGTATGAAGTTGTTATGGATACCAAAGTTTGGATCTTCTGCTTTGAACAATAGGACATATGTATTTTACACATGTTACTAATATTAAGTTTAATTGATAGGGTGAGAAAAAGAAGACTTTAATATGCTTTGAACCAGATAGTAAAGTTCATCTCAAGTTTAGCATCAATTTTTGTATTTGTTATGTTTGGATTAAGATGTTGTAATATGTCAATGTAAATCCTATTGTTTGATAGAATTTTGGATATGTTAGTCAAAATATAATCCAATTGTAAACATATTAATATCTAGGAGATGTTTGACTCATAAAAAAATTAACCTGACATATGGTTCAACTTCTGCACAATTAAGCAAAATGTAGGAATGAGAGCACCTTATATTTACTTGTTGAGTCCTTATGTCTCGTTAAAACGACCAAGTGGTCTACCACTTTATGTCCCGAATTGATAGGTTTAAAGGATCATCCGATGGAATGTAATCGCCACCACCTTCATAATTTCGAGGCACGGTCCTTGCTTTTGTTTGTACATGATCCTCAAAATAATATGAACAAAACATTAATGCTTCCTCAACTAGATATGCATTGCATATCGAGCTTTCCACATGTGCCTTCCTGATATTGAGCTTCAATTTATGAAGAAACCTATAAAATGATATGCTAAGCAAGACACATGCACTAATTCAAGGTTAATGACCATTATAATTTACAAGTTAGGTTTTAACTTCTCAAATGAATACATCCATCGAAATTGCACTGGCCCTGTAATGCGTGCCTCATAGGGCAAGTGAACTGGAAGATGTTCCATAAAATAAAAAAACTTGGAAGGAATATTCTTTCTAACTTGCATAAAATAATTGGGATGTACGATTTAGTAAGTATATCTTCATTTGTAATTATGGTTGCGATTAGACTTTTTAAAAAACAAGCTAAGCTGGTGATAGCCTTCCAGCATTAGTAGGTAGTAGTTCCCAGAAATGCTATAGGCATCAACCTTTGTGAGACAGCGACAATCATGACTTTTCATTCCAAAAACAACTTCAATCTCCTATTTATCCACACATCTACCCATATTGGGCACGCCGCCATGAGGAAATTTTAATTTTGTTAATCAATCAAACAACTCCTTCTTAGTCATATTGTCTAGGGTGTAGCAAGCCTTAGGGTATTTGCTCGTTGAAGCCAACTAATAAAGTTCTGACCTCCAACAATATGTATTGAGTTCTTGTCTTGACTTAAGAGTGTCTTTTGTTTTACCATGTATATTCAACACTGTATTAAACAAGTTGTCGCATGACATCAAGGTTGTGTCGAATTAGATTAGAGCTCTAATATGGAAAATCCCAAAATATGCTGCATTTACAACCACATGATTGACTAATCCCTCTGTTAATGTCATAAGCATCGACTTTGGTCACCTTCTTCAAACCCAGATGATCAATTATGCTTAGTATCTCTAAACCTGATCTAACTGGAGGTACGCCAACGGTCACAATTTTGTTTTTCAGAAATGCACCCTTATTACGTCTAAATATCGGATGATCAAGTTCCAAGAACTTCCTATGTTTTCCAAACCAGGACTGCTTACCGCTCCTATTTAGTCTAAAGGAATCTGAGTCCTCCATACAATAAGGATAAGCCAATTGTCCTGATGTTGACCATCCAGACAACATTGAATACGCAGGAAAGTCGCTAATAGTCTACATCGATCTTTGCTGCAAGTTGAAGTTTTGATTAGAGAAAAGGAGTCAAATGCTTCAACCCCATCATCCCATAATAGATTCAACTCATGTATCAACAGCTGTAAGTACACATCTAACTTGTCTTTAGAATTCCAAGGTTCTGGAACAAGAAAAGTTAAGAACATGGATGTATCCTTCATACATAACCATGGAGGTAGATTATACACAGTCACAATAACAAGCCAACACAAGTATTATTGCCCAGATTGGCCAAAAGGTTGAAACCCATAAGTGCAAAGGCTAAGCTTTACATTTCTAATTTCTATTGCAAAATCAGGGTGAACATCATTGAAGTGCTTCCAAGCAATAGAATCAAAAGGATGTTGCATTACATCATCCTTGACCACATGTTCTGCATGCCACCTCATTTCATTAGCAGTAGCTTTAGATGAATATAATCTAATAAGCCAATCCTTTAAAGGAAAGTAATACATTTTCTTGAAGGGCACGTCAGTTTTCTTTCTCCCTTTTCCATTAATGTTGTCGTTTTTCTTGAAATGTGGATGATCACAGAACCTACACAAAGTCTTGTTAAATCTTCCCCGGCCGTCAGTATCCATTAAGGAACTAACTGATGTATCTTCTCAGGCTAGTAAAACCCCTAAGCCCCAAACCATACGCTTTGTTTCATAAAAGCTTTTAGCGATAAGATTCTTTTTGGGCACAACCTCTTTCATTAGTTTAGCAATTGCATCAAATGCACGTTCAGACAGATGGTACTCAACCTTGATAGACCGGCATTCAGCCTGCGATAATTTATTAATGATTTTCACACCTTCAGCCTAACGGATTATTGGCAGCATTAGGCATATAATAAAATTGTTAGGTCATTGAATTAGGATTCTCCTCATATTCATAATTTTGATTGAAGGAATGACCAACAGCATCTATAACCAATGTATGATAATCATTCATTGGATTAGAAGGACTGGTAGATTCCATACAATGATGATCATATATCACTTCATCTGTTTCCCCATGCCTATTCCACACAAAATATTTTGGTTTAAAACCATATCTCAGTAGATGGTATTTCAGCATCCCATATCAGCTGACGATTCTACGCTTGGATCTGGAATCTGAGACACTTTATTTTTTCCTTGTCCATCCACTATGAATGAGCACAAGCAAATTCCAAAAATTTCTCAACCCTAGAAACAAACTAAATTAAGAAAGTCATCTATCAACCTTTGGTACATCCAGTTTCTATTCTCACTCATGATTGATAATGGAGCAGATGCGATTATGGAGTGTAATCAAGTTAGAAATAAATCTGAGCCAAACTCATTTGGAAATCTCAAATCCATGACAAAGCCAGCAGCTAGAATAGAGACAAGTGGTTCTCAAAACTCATACTAAAAGAGAGAGTCTAGAAGGGAATCGATTAAAGTAGGAAAAGCAACTAAAAATGAATTGAGTATTTTGTTTCTTCATTGTCTTCCTCTTGCTAGGATTACCTCGATACTAGTAAGATAAGACAACAACCATAAACAAATAAAAGTATATAAAAAAATTAAAAGATTTTCATAAGAGAATATACATATTGAACTTTAATATCATAAACATAAATATTCAATATCACATGCTAATAAAGTTAACTACATAAGAATGAGATAAGAATAATCAATTATGTTAATTATGTGTTAACTTTAGCATTGACAATAAATATGTGTCGTACAACAAAAAATTCTTCTATAATTGAACCTAAAAATGACTACAAATGAAGGGACATGGTATGTAGTTTCTAAATAAACTATGAACAATTTAGAAACTCATTTCTCAAATGAATTTATTTAGAAAGTATATAGCATTTTTGTTTATTAGTTATTGGGTAACTTTTTTATTATTTTTACAATTCATCTAAGTAATTAAAATTATTAAAAATTATATTAATACTTTATTTTATCATCTTAATTTTATTGTCAAAGTCCGGTTCAATGGTTTAGGGTTGGACAGGGTATAGGGAAGGGACTAGGTTCAAAACTCCGCAAGAACAAAATACTCTAACATTGTAATGAAAATCGAATATATGAAAGAAAAAAAAACCTTAATTTTATTTTATATTTAAAATAAATTTTTGTAGTTGTGAAGATCCATATAAGTCAAGATTGCTTAAATTAATCACGTACAATGATATATATTGACATAAATTGGTTTCCAATTGAACAAAGGAAAATAAACTGATAACTTAAAATCTTATACAAGGATGTAAAATTCCATGCTTTCTTCTCTTCCTCTCCTGATTTCCAGAGCTACACACTAAAATCGAACAATCAATGTAAAATCGCGGCGTACGCAGGCCAACACAATCTCATCCTCCAAAACCAAACCAGAAAGCCGCCTGATCTGAAGCCCTCGATGGAAATCAAACATCAAATGCATGAAACAAACATCCACAGCCACTCAAAAAAACTCCAGAATTCAAACCGAAAACAACATTTCTAATACACAACAATCAAATCCATCGAAACACCAAATCGCACCAAGACAACCAAAGCAGAACGAGACTCAGAAGTTACCTTTAGCGGTCCAAGACTTATCAGAGGGCTTCGAAGAGATGAGATCGTCGGCCAGATCGAGCTTGCCTTCGGCCATCGGGAGTGGCGAAGCAGCGAGAGAGAAGATCGAAAGAGACAAGGAAGAAGCGGAGAAGAAGACTGGTTGCAGAATCTCCGATGAGACCGAAGCTTCAGAGATTAGAGAAATGGTGATGGCGAGAGTAACAGAGACAGATTCTAGGGTTTTGAAAAACGTTTTTGGCAGAAGTAGAACACTTGTGAAAGAGGCCAAGAGAGCGAGAGCAGGAGAGAAATGGAGAGAGAGCGAGAAAGGGGTGAGGGTTTGTTTGGGTGGTCAGAAAAGCCAAATCAGCTAAAAGAGTTTTATGGATTAAAATAATAATAATAAATAAATAACAGAAAAACACCATTAATGCAGAAAAATAATATTTATACGAAATTACTATCCTACCCTTGTTGATTCAAATCATCAAAGCAATGTTTCGAAACCAATTAGGGCAAGGCGGGTCATAACGGGGGTTTGAGTGGGAACATACACTATTCTGTATGTCAAGTGTATAGTTTGTCAAAAAAATAAAAAATTAAGACAAACTCAACTAAGGTTTTTAAAGTCTATTTTATTTTTAGATATTTTAGGGCATGTTTGCTTTCTGCTTTTAAAAACTATTCTTGAAAGTAGTATTTGAAAATATAGAGAATATCACCAAATTGTGTTATTTGGAAACTATTCTTGTTTTTTAAATTTAATGTTTTCGGTGTTTTTTATAACAAAAAAAATTATGAACTAAATGTATTCTCTATATTTTTCTTGGGTAACTTTTTTAATTATTTTTTATTAGGTAACCAAATATATTTTTCTAATAAACTATGAACAATTTAGAAACTCATTTCTCAAATGAGTTTATTTAGAAAGTATCTAGCATTTTTGTTTATTAATTATTGGGTAACTTTTTTTTTATTTTTTAAATTTATCTAAGTAATTTAAATTATTAAAAATTATATTAATACTTTATTTTATCAACTTAATTTTAGTGCCAATAAAGCCTGGTTAAGTGGTTAAGGGTTGGACGGAGCATTGGGAAGGGACTAGGTTCAAGATGTTAAATTTTCATAAAGTGGGCTTTATTAATTGGATTTATTAACTGGATTTATTCGGTCTAATTAAGTGAGATTAACAAGCTTCTTGTATTCGTATGGGGATTTTGTGAGTGTGTGGAAATTTGATACGGCTTAGGCTTGTGTGTGGAGGGCCGTGGTCGAGACTCAATATATAAAGAGGCTCGAGGTCCCTCAGACCATGGGATACGTACAATCATTCTCACATTTAGTTTTCTGAGAAATATTTTCTGAGATCAGTGAGAGAAGGCATTCTCATTCGACCAGGTGTCGTAGAAGGGTCATTCGGGAGAAGATCTTCTTTCTTCGTGTTCTTCATCAATTCATGATCGCTAAGATATTCAAATGGATTCCAAATCGTGACATGAATTTTCAGCTTTTCTCCATTAATGTTATGTTTCAGGTTCTAACACAGAATCTAGGCTGATGGGATCGTATCCTGCAGCCTGGTATCAGAGCCAACCATGACACACAAAACATATGAATCGAGTAAAAAAATTTCGGGTTTTATGAAAAACGGCATCTCCGTCCGGGCCGGAGTTTTCGATAAATCCAAAATTAAATATTTCAGATATTCGAATCTACATCACAGACGATCACATTCCAGGCGGCCCGTCGGAGGTGGCCTGACGCGCTCATCACACACGCGCCCACCACTGCCGAAGACGACTGGCCACAGGCAACATTTACGCGCCAGATCCAATCCACCTGTCATTGACGCTACGATGATCGCCATCACGACCCAATACCGACCACCCCACAACCGATCACCCCGAATCTTCACAATCTCGTCACAGAAGTGGATGACGGTATCGCCGACGCCGGTCGACGCCATGACGACGCGGTCATGATCGCCATGATGACATCATCTCCGACTCACTGACTGACCGACCCGACCCGACCGACCGATATTGACCAATTCGTCCTAACTTGGCCATCACCAACGACCCATCCTCGACCCGGCCAATATTAACGACCCGGCCGACCCGGCCATCGGTCAACGACCATCGACCACAACAAACCCAATGTTCCATAATTACGGGGCCGCCACACGCGCCGAGTCTTTCCTGCATGCGTGAGGGCGCCGTAGGGAGGGTATTTCTCCTGGAAAATTTGGTATCCAAACCGTATTAAAATTCCTCTACAATGTGGGTATATGCACCTTGTAATGTTTGAAGCCTTATAATTTAAAACGCTGTATGTAACCCTATTTACACTTAGAATTAGGTGGCTTTCACGTATTTTGTATTTCATGGTTTAGAAATACATATGGTAGCTAAATATGCATACTACTGCATAAGGACCTGTGGTAGTCTATATTCGTCAGACTATTAATGAAACGAATAACAAAGATAATCGCACAACATATATATATCGAATGTGATAATGGGGTTATATCCTCGTATGATTTTCATGATTCAATCAGCCAAGCACCAAAGCGGCACACTCACTGGCTCGAGGAAATACGTCCTATCAGGCGGACGCTCGCTCTATTACATGATCATACTCCCAAAGGAGGCGGTCCTGTTAGTTCATGGAGGATACATGTACGCATGTAAGCCAGAAATGATCTACTTTAAGTGGGTTCATACACCCAAAGGTGGTGATTTCTACCTAAGGATTAGAATATGTTCATGGTCGGCCATGTGGAGAATGTACAACCTGCGATGTCATATTTTCACTCAAAGCGACATGCCACGACGCATTTAATTTCTACGAAGATTCACATGATGCCGAACAGATTGCTTGTTTTTATTTTTCGCCAATTTTTCAGGAGCTTGCATCCTGGCTTCAATCAAATCCTTACCGGATTGAATTTCAAGAAACGGAAAGAGGATTTTCAATTGAATGGAGCCAAGTGATGTCTACACGGCGCCATACCTGGTTGTCGGCGTATATCACAACCTCTAAGATCGACTCGAAACTGACTATGCCACCCGGGAGAGAGCAATAGAATCCTGTCACACAATGAAGAACCATACAAGAACATCAGTGGTCACCAAGAAATTCATCGCTTAAGGAAATGATGTTTTACATTAGAAACGAGTTTCATCCAATGTCGAGATCGAACACTTCTTCAAAAGCCTCTTCAACATGAAGTATGATGGCATGTTCAGGTTGTAGATTACACCCTGCGGATTACAGATCTAAAGGCAAAGCCTCCAAGCTCTTAATGTCACCATTCCCGATGCTGTATCATGGCATCAGTTTCCTCCTCGAACACCCTTCCACCCGACTGGGATTATAAAGACAAACTATAAATTCCCAAGATGAGACTCAGCTCGCTAATGACTTAATGAAGCAGCGGTGCGGCAGAGGAAGAGTAGCTTAAGGAGAGCATACGGCCTTATACGCTGCAGTTCCCATAAAAGAAAATGCTAAGTTCAAAAGTCGAACTCATAAAGGTGCTCAAGAAAATTAATCCGACAATACGGCCCAGCAAGACATTCTCAAAATACTACGATCTCTCGCTCAGAAGAAGAAGGCCACATGAAGAAGGATCAAGTAAAATTCAAAGTTTGATGTCCAAGCGTAGCTTACGTGTAACGATTCTTATCATCATCGCGAATCCAACCTATCATAAGCACCATCCAGCTTTTGCCATTGAGAAATGAATAACTAATCACAGATTTTACTACACAGTGATTCATAAACCCTGAGGAAGCCAAACAAGGATGAATCAAAGCTCAATCATGTAAATAACGGTAATAAGTCATGTTCCATGGAGATGTAATCTAGTTTTAGATTCCGGCTTTAAATTGATATTGAAAGACACATTTTATGTACTTAGAAGGAATTTAGTTTCAAAGATCATGTTCGATTCATAAGGATTATTCTTTGAAATTAAGAGCAATATTATTTCAATATTTCTAATTCAAATAAGGTCGGGTAATCATTGTCCAACGGATATACAGATTAAGTTTATCTCCGATGACATATAATGAATATACTACCGAAAATGCTTCTAAGAGACCACCTAAGGAAGAGTCTTATGCATTATAAGATAAACGACTCAGGTTCCAAGATGAGAAAGGCCGGGAGGAAGACTAACATCCCGCCTCGCTCTTAAAAATGACTTAGATATGCGTAGACCGTCAGGTGGGTAAAATGACCAAGATAAGAAAGAAAACCCATCCGTGAAGGTTCCGACTCATTGGAAGTCATCTACACCGATATATAACTTTACGTGGCAACCTCAGAAATTTTTATTTCATCACATTTATCATGACTATTCTCGATATGGTTATTTGTAATTTCGATTAAAGAAAAGTCCAGTCTCTTGAAAATTCAAGATTTTTCTGGATCAAGTCGGAAACAATTGGGAAAAGTCATAAAGGTTGTTAGATCCGACCGAGGTGGAGAGTATTATGGCAAGCAGCGACATGTCGGGATACCTTAAGGCCATTCACAAATACTTAGAGGACTCTCGATAGTGGCACACTTACTATGCCCGAAGTCCTTAACAAATGGTATAGCCGAAGGCGCAATCGTATCTATATGGAAATGGTAAGTGAGTATGATAAGTAGGACAAATTCTACCTTGCTTACGGGTGAAGCTTTGAAAACAAATTTGTAATATTTGAATCGTGGTACTCACGAAAGTCAGTTCCATCGACTCCTTTGAGTTATGACTCACATAAAGCCTACCTAAACCATCTTAAGGTTCAATCCCGTATAGTTATATAATCCAACATTAAGTGTTAATTCGTAATCCACTAGGTGTTATTTTGTATCTTACCCTAACATCTTCAAGTGATACTCCGCTCTATAATCCCAATGAGGCACAAGAATCAGAATCAGCCGCACAATAAGTTTTTTGAGTTCACGTAATACATATAGGCCGCCGCTGCATCATCGAGGAAGATAAACATGAGGCCGTGGTATCTATATCTCCTCCCGCGCGTATAATCGTGGAAACTCCCACACCATTTCAACCCGCTGGCACTAGGATC
Source organism: Tetrastigma voinierianum (assembly GCA_016808115.1). Classification (NCBI taxonomy): domain Eukaryota; kingdom Viridiplantae; phylum Streptophyta; class Magnoliopsida; order Vitales; family Vitaceae; genus Tetrastigma; species Tetrastigma voinierianum. The sequence continues at coordinate 329,777 of JAEQBH010001274.1, read as the reverse complement.
CCGTTGTCGGCATGCCCTAACGGTTCATCAAGGCTCCTGCGTGGATGTGGCCAGTTACTACCCGCAAGAAGGAGATCCACTGTGGAGAGACGATCAAATTATACCACCTGACTATTTAGTCTATATAGGAGAGCAAGACTACGATATCGGTTCTGTGACTGATCCAATAACTTATGAGGAAGTCAAGTTTGGCCCTCACTGTAATCGTGGTCGGGATGCAATGAGAGATGAATTCAATCTATGAGGCATAATGGAGTTCAGGAACTATCAATTACCTCATGTCATGACCAAGGTAAATGGGTGTATAAGACCAAAAGGACTCAAAGGAAAGATCGAGGTTTAGCCGATCGGGTAGCCCAAAGGTTTCACTCAGAGAGGCGAAAGAGACTACGAAGAACTTTTTCCTCCAAATTCCTTCTAAAGACTTCAGAGTGACTACATTGGGCTTGCTCACTTTGATATGGAGTTACAACTGCATGGATGTTAAAACCGCCTTTCAATGGAGACCTTAATGAAGAAGTCTATATGATGCAACCCAAGGTTTTGCGGGCAAATGATCTGGGTAAACTTGTATGTAGACCTAAAAAAGTCTATTTATGGTCCTGCCAAGCTTCTGTGACAATGGTACTGGGTTTCATAGTGTTGTCAAGTTTCATATGGTTTGTTGAGAACAAAGTAGATCGTCGTATACTACAAGGTCATGGGAGGAAATCACTTCTACACTTGTCGTGGATTTATATCCGCCTGCAAGCAAATGACCTCGGGTTTACACGTATGAGACAGTGTCGGACGTCATTGGGCAACTCTCGATACGTAAGGACCTCGTGAGGCGTCATTCAAAAATTGGAGATTCATAGAATCAAGCTCTCTTCATTGGTTTATCTCGTAGGGCATATGTTGATCGAATTTAGAAAGTATCCAACATGCAACAATGTAAGCCAGAATTGCCCGTCTCAGAAGGCGTATAACAGCTCTATCACAATGCCCTCATTCGACATAGAGAAAGCCCAAATGAAGAATGTACTCCATGCCTAGTGCACTCGGGAGTATTATGTATGCTCAAGTATGCACTAGGTCCGAGACACGGTAAATGTGACTGCGTGATATCATCAACCTGTGACATGATCATCAAGGCCGCCATGAAGGTTATGAGGTACTTAAAGAGACAAAGACTATATGTTGATTTACAAACATGAAACGGACCTACAAACAGTCGGGTATCTGATTCGTGACTAATACGCCGTGATGAGTTAAGTCAACAACTGTTATATCTTTGCTAAATAGGAGGTGCAAAGGTCATGGAAGCCGAGGAAACAACCAATCGCATCCTCTACCACGCAGTTTTAGCTCAGAGCATGCCTTTCAAAGAACTACTGTGCACCTGGCTCGAAACCTCATTAAGGAGTTAACCTGTGGTTTGATTTTGCTGATAAATTTCCATACAATCAGATTAAGGACAATAACTCGCAGCCACATATTAACAACAAATGTGAGGTCTCAAGGCCCAAGCACACTGGAGACAACATCTTACCATAAAGGAAAAAGTCTAAAACTTGACGCTGGCTTTATACATATCAACATGATATGATTGCGTATCCACAATCCAAAGCGCCTTCTCGCTCACAGATTGGATCGATAATGCCATTAACATAGCTTGGAGTATCATGGGATACTGTGAATTAGTGGGAGCTATTAAGTTTTATGTTGCTCTTATGAAGAATGAATCCAATTTCATTACATTTTGGTAATAATTGAATTTGTATCAACTCTTTTACATTCAATAAGGTATCAGGAATGGAGGTCATCGAGTCGAAAGTACATATAATCGTTGAAAATCTCAAGGCACAGGTAAACCTAGAATATGTGCTATGGGGCATTCTTGTATACCTCACAGCATGTTTTCATATACATAAAGTAAAGTCATTTATTAAGGTAACACATATACGCGCTCATCGAACTACGATTGATATTCTCCTGACACACTAGGTTTCGTGGACACTTAAGGAGAGAGAATTTTACTAACAAAATGGATAATACATGAAGTACTACCATTACGATATCATTCCATTTGAACACACTACCATATCGAACAAGACAAGAAAGTTGAAAGCACCATGACCATGGAAGGGCTTATGAGTACATGCACACGCTATGATTCAAAGAGTTCTAAACTTACGGGATCTGACGACTATTAAGAATAATCTCTGTACCAATATAAAGGCGCTATATACAGCTTGCTTCAATTAATATCGCCTGCTGAGAATGCTGGGGATTTTCAGCTGGCTTTATTAATCGGATTTATTAACCTGGATTTATCTTAGCCTAATTCATGATTATTGCGCTCTTAATAATTCATACGGGGTATCGGGTAAGTGTGTGGGCCGAGCACGCCGCCGCACCTATGGGCCCGTCGAACTCAATATAAAGGCGTCAAGTCCCTCCCAAACCCTAAGGATACGTACAATCATTTTCACATTTAGTTTTCTCGAGAAATATTTCAGATCAATGCAGGTGATTCCTCATTCCGCCAGCCACACCAAAGGCCATTCTAGAAAGACTTTTAGATCTCGACGTCGTTTCTTCTGCGTGTTCTTCATCAATTCCGCATCAAGAAGATATTCAAACGGATTCCAAATCGTACATGAATTTTCGCTTTTTCTCCATTAATGTTATAAGCCAGGTTCCTCCAACATGGTAATCTAGCCGAAGGACTCGTATCCTACACAAAGCACGAGAACAGCACATTATAATACTTTGTAATGAAAATCGAATATATGAAAAAAAAAAAAAAAAAACTTAATTTTATTTTATATTTTGAATAAATTTTTGTAGGAGTAACTACCTTGAATTTAACATGCGTCAAGGTAGCTTTTGAAAGACCCATATAAGTCAAGATTGCTTAAATTAATCACCTGCAATGATAAAAATTGACATAGGTCATTAAATAATATGTTAACAAATGCCCTTTTTGTAGTAATGTTTCTTTGTTATTGATATAGAATAAAAAAGGTTTACATCCTAATTTAATTGGGCTGTCTCGAATTCGATTCTGGTGAATACAATTATATTACGTGGATAAAAGCCTTTATCGCCTGGCCCCTCTCATCATACAGATAATGCAAAGCAAGTGATGACTTCAAGGCTACTTTCGCAGACAAATTCGTCAAGATTAATCAGTCTCGATAAAAAAAGACGATTTAATTGATGTATTTAAAATTAAACTATATACAAACATAATTATTACTTTTATTAATATAGGTGGGTGGTTACTTCAATTTATAATAGTTACTTAATAAGTAAATTAGATTTATTCTATAAAAAAATGTACTCATTATTACTCTTATTTAATTACATTGAGACATCAAAATATATATTGGCAATATACTGACTTTATAACCATCGATTGCTGCTCCTATCATAGTTTCTGAAGAATTCAACAAATGTCATTATTGGTGTAAACAAGTTGTCTATTTCATAATTGTTTATTTAAATGGACGATATTGACATATATTTGTGTAACTTAAGATAATATATGTCAACAATCACCTTTTTTCTTGTAACGAGTTTTGTGTTCTTTGAAGTTATTTTCGAAAATCGCTAACCAATCCTTGTAGAGTTTAGGATTCTTTCTCGAAGGGTCGTCATTTTCCTTGCCGTCGAGATTCAAAATTAGGTCTTTAGAGATGAGGAAGACAAAAAGAAGATGAGGGAAAGTGCGGTGAGATAATGAAATAATGGAGAAAATATATTTTCTTAGGGTTTTCAAATGAATGATGAGGATGAAAGTGGAAAACGAACGGTCCTGATTTCACCACATTAATCTTACAACACAAAATTTAAATTCTTATTTTTTATCTAAGTCAATTTTGTGAAAATCCATTTATATTATATATTTATAACTTCATAACTTTGTGTAACCATATTTAATTTATAGGATAAAATTGTTAACTTAAAAAGAAAAAAGATAAAATTTTGAAACACGATATTATGCATATTAATTTAATAAAAAATAAATTATATCAAACTCTATAAAATTAAATTTCAAAATATATTTTATTTGAGAAGATTTTATTTATATTCAAGTAAATAAGAAAACCTTAATCTATAAAATTTAAAAATATATATATTTTTACTCAATATTAGTGATATAAATATTTGAAAACAGTTTTTTTTTTTTAAACTATGAAAACAATTTTTTTATTCACTGACATTAATGAAATGTATTTTTGCAAATATAAATATTTATAAAATTTTCTAATGAAATTCATTTTTTATTAATTGGATAAATATAAAATCAATACTAATAAACTACAATTTTATTCATTGATATCAAATGAGTGAATTAAAAAATCATTTATTAAAATTAATTTATTTGTTATTTTTTGAAAGCTAATTATTTTTATTAAAATTCTTGTAGTAAAACAGTGACCGCATGAATAGCGGTTATTTAATGCTGACCATACGTAGTGATAAATACTATATGTGGTTGCTCTCACCAACTGGCCATGTATACCTAAGATACTTAATACCACTACGCATTGCATTATTGTCTCAAATTTAACCATTCAATTACGGCCACACTGTGGTCACCATGCATTAAGTATCTTAATGCATCATATGTTCGGGTCTTCCAGAGCTTACATATGGTCAGAATGCTTGGCCATCAAGTTTCGAATTCACTTTTTGTGATCACAATTTGTGGTTACCATTTAAGGTTTTTTGTAATGTCCGGTCTTCATTGCCAATGAGAAGATGGTGAAGACTTGGTTGAGTTGTAATCTTCATCCTGCCAGAGAGAAGTCAGCTTATGTATAAAGCATACAAACTTAGAGAAGAAAAGTTGGGTTTTGAGAGAAAAAGAGGAGAAAATGATACGAGGCTTGCTATCAAGTATGGCTCAGCGCTGGTCATAGCCTCCAACTTCAAAGCTCATATTTTTTCCATTTTTATTTTTATTTGGGTTTTTTTGTTGTTTTCTTTCAAGTTGTAATCTTCATCTCAAGTAGAGAGAGAAATTTGAGTTATAGAGAGAAAGATACAAACTTTTAGAGAGAGAAAGTTAGGTTTTGGAGAGAGAAAGAGCGAAATGATGCGAGGCTGTTTTGAAGTTATTGTTGTGCTTTGGTGGTGGTGTTGCAACTCTCAACCAGGCATCTCCGGCCCAGTAGGGTAGTGGCGGCCCAGTGAGATAGGCCGCGGCCCGGTTCGAGCCGGCACATCAGGCCGTTGGCGGTCAGCCCAGGTAGGGTAGGCCGAGTAGATTTGGCGTGGCGACCGGCTTTTTATCTTTGAACGGGCTCGACGGGCCCCAATCGGCCCACAGGAGCCTGTCGGGCCCCCCAGGAGCCACAGTCGGACCCCTCACGGGACCCCTCACAGGACCCCATTTGAGCCTATTGGGTTCCCCGCCAAGACCCCCTCCTCTCCCCTCCATCCTTTCCTCCTTCACACCCACCCCAGCCCTTGCCCTCCTTCACAGCGCCCGGGCCGGATTTGATTTTTAGGGCCGGGTAAGGCGGGCAGGGCATCTTGGATGTTCGACAGACCCTACTGCTCCCAGGCCTATGCCCAGACCGTTTAGGTACTCTTGCAGGGTGGGCCCTCTTAGGAGCCCCCCCTTTGGGCCTGTAGTTTAGTGGGCCCTGCCCGAGACCCCAGTCGGGCCTCCTCTCCCCCCCCTTCTTGGGTCCACCCACCCACCCTGGGTTTCCTCCTCTCTCCTCCTCCCATGCTTCCGGCGGTCGTATGGCCCAGTTGTTCTGTAACCTCTGTTCATACCGCCGTTATTTGCAGCGTTCGTATAATGGATTTCTTTCCTCTTTAATTTTTATTTTTTTCGTTTTTCAATTTTAATAAATCTGCATGAGTCTCTTAATTTTTAAATTATTTATCTGCTTAATTTTTAAATACTCTCTCCAGTCCAGCCTTTGTGATTTGCTCGTATTAACAATCTGCCGTTTTTATTGATTGTTATTTGTATTACCATGGTATTATTGGTGAGTCTAATCGGCGTTAGTGAAATTTCCGATAGTTCGGATTTAAGAATTTCGAACCCCGATCTTGGAGTTAATTAATATTTACTCCACCTCACATTTTTTCTTATTTGTTTCATTTTATTTTGATTCATTATTTTATTTTAGTATAATATTTTATTAATAACTTTAATATGGATAGTACGTAATAAATGCCTTACGAGTAAGTATGCAATAAATTCGTAGCTTAGTTGAGAATATATGGAATTTTTTTGATAGAATAAAAATAATTTTAGAAAATAATAAAAAAGAAATAAAGAGGAAAATGTAAAATTTGTAACGAGCTGTAGTGGTGGATCGGTCGGGCACAAGTCGTTTAAAAGACCACGATGAACGATGTAAAATTAAGAATAATGTAGATATTAGAATTATATGCGATTAGGTAAAGATGAATGTGGAGATTTAAAAACATTTTATGATGGTCTGAGCGCTTTTTTTTTTTTTTTTTTGTCGTAAGGAATGGTTGATTACACTTAATAAGGGAATTTGAACAACGCAATATAGTGGAGCGTGATTGTTCGCCAAACAATTCAAACATTGATTAATCGCCGATTGAAGGTTGAATTAGAATCTTGTTAAAGAGATATTATGAAAAATTTGAAGCAGACGAGAAAATTTAAAATAATATTTTACCAATTTGAAGAGGAAAATTTTGTTTAATATCGATATTTGGGCATCTTTAATGTATAGAGGTTTTTATGTATTACTTTGCTGGAATTATATAGATAGTGAATGGATGTTAAATAAAAGAATAATTTCATTTAAAAGCGATAAATAGTCCATATAATGGTACAAATATATCAACTTTAATAAATGATGAAATTAGATTTGGGTATTCGCTGACAAAATATTCTGATAACGTTAGATAATCACTTTCCAAATAATAATGTAGCAATACAAAGATTAAAGATTTTGGCAAATAAGCGATGATCATGCAAAATTATTATTTCGCGTCGTTGTTGTGCACATATTTTAAATTTGATTGTAAAAGATGGATTCATGAGTTGATATGCATTAGAAAAATTAGAGGCGTTTAAGTATAATATTAATTGTTACAGCCCAACATGAATTATTTTTTTATTGTTCTGAAATTGCAAATATGAAAAGAAAAAATATAAGTTTAAGGCATCTATTAGATGGAATTCTAACACATAAGCTTTTACAAAAAATATTACAAAATATAAAGTAAATCTGATTATCTGAGAAATGCAATTATCTAAGAATAATAATAATAATGTAGATGTTGATGTATTAAATGATTATGATTGGCACATTGCGGACCTTCTACGAGATCTTTTGAAATTTTGATACTTCAACAAATATTTTTTATAGTGTGTATTACTCCGGCTTACATGCTCAATTAATTATACAAATAACTAGTATTTATGTGGTACTTTAAAATTATTTAAGTTATGGAATTTTAATGATACAATTTTGCAATGATAGAAAAATTGAAAATATTGGGAGAAATGCACTTTAATTTATTATATTGGTTTAATTGTGGACCACTAAATTAAAACGATAAGCTTAGATGAATGGTTGCCAATTATTTACAATGAAGATCAAATAAAATTGAAGAAATTAAAAAGAAATGAAGTAAATTCGTTTATTATATATTTTATATAATATTTATAAAAGAAAAATATGGTAATAGTATTAGTTTGATAAAATCGTAAATGCGACAAATTTCATAAATGCTTTTTATAAAGCGGCTGAAATGTTAAAGTAGAAAAAAAGGCAACAACTGGTTCTCCAAATAATACAGCGGATATAGATAGATATCACCGATTAGCGAAAGCGATTTCGTTTGAAGATAATGAAGATTTTGATATTTTAGAATGGTGGAAAAAACAACAAATTAAATACGGTGTATCACATTATTGCGTTATGTGTGCTTAGTGCGCTTGTGAGTCTGATCGCATCGGAAGCTGCTTTTAGTGCAGGTGGAAGAATGGTTAGCAAAAGGAATGCCAACGGTTGTCACCAGCGATGAAAGCTGATAGTATGTTTAAAAGATTGGAGTTTGCGAGACGAGGGTAAAACTGATCGTATTCGAGAAGCTAGACTAGTGGGCGTCTGAGAGAACTTAAAAATATCAAGACATGAATGGATCAAAGATAGTTAAAGTCATGAGAAAATAATGATTAAAATATTTTATTGGAAATGTATATTGTATTTTTATTTTCTTATGGTTGAAAGAAGTACAAATGATTGTGAATAAGTAGGTGCCAGCTTCGTGGGATGTACTTATTTTGTAGTGATGTAAACTTTGATTTTAAACCACATTCTAAATGTAATTATATTTGATTAATAAAATTTTTAAATGATGTATTTTTTTTTATTTTGAATTGTTTTAAACTTACTTTTTATTTAACTTTTGAATCTGATTTAAATAAAACTACATCAGAGGGGTTGGGCTTTTAGGCGGGCTTTTAAGTGGGCTTTTAGATGGGCCTCTGGGCGGGCCTATAAACGGGCTTTTAGGCGGGCTTCTAAACGGGCTTCTGGGCGGGCCTCTGGGTGGGCTTCTGGGCGGGCTGGGTGGGGCACAGGGGCCCGCTGGGGCTCGAGCCTGCGGGCGGAGCTTACGGGCGGGCCTAAAGCCCATGATTCGGGCTTGACCATTTGGGCGGCCCAGGGCTGAAGTGAAACACGCCGCCCGTCCATGCTAGCGAGCTGCTGGGCCTATCGGGCTTGGGCCGGTCTAAAGCCCATCGGGCTGAGCCCGGGCCCAGCGGTATCGGTGACCTTTGGAGATGCCTACCAACTTCAAAGCTCATATTTTTTCCATTTTTATTTTTATTTTTATTTTTGTTGGGGTTTCTTGTTGTTTTCTTTCGCAGATAGAGAAGAAGACAAACCTCTTTCTTTATTGTTGGATCAGATTTGAGTATTTGAAGCTTATACCCTGTTGATTGTTTTATTGTTGGATTAGATTTTATTGTTGGATTAGATTTTATTGTTGGAGCTAGTGGGTATTTCGAATGCAATTTTGTTGGCTTGAAATTTCTTATTTTTTGTAAAGGGTATCCATCATTTTTTGAATTTCAGCACATCATATACCTTTTAGTAAGTTGAATTTGTTTTTTCTAGGATGGGTATCTTTCATTTTCGTAGTTTAACATCTGGTATCGCTTTACAATTACAGTGAATATTTATAATCTTTTGGGGACTTTTTGATGTATTTTTATTTGGTCTATGCAGCTTTTGTATGGACATTGTGATTTTTGCAGATGAATAATTAATCTATTTATATAGATTTTTGCTCTATTTGGTGATGTCTGTTATTCAGCTCGGTAATGGGTGTTATGTATGCTTTTATTATAATTTTTCATTGTAATTCATGGGAAGCACGTGTGTTCTGATTGTTTTTATTATAATTTTTCAATACAATTCATAGGAAAGCATAACAGACTTATAACTGGTTTTTCTGCATATACAAACTATTGGTAAATTGTTTAAAGATTCTATTGAAAGTTTGTAGGGTATTATTTTAATATTTTGGCCCATTTTAGTCCATTTTGGCCTGCAACCCGCTTAAGGCTAGGCTGGATTGAACAAAAGCTAGCCCGAATAAAAGTGAGTCGAATTGGCCCGACCCGTTTTGGCCTGTGGCCCTAGTGGGTCGGGCCAACCCATTCCTACCTCTATATAAAACACTAAATGACAATGAAGAGGATATTAAGATATCTAAAATGAATAAGACATTATGAACTGTGCTACCAAGGGAAAGATTTGCGCTTGGTTGGTTATACGAATGCTGATTGGGAAGGCAATCTTGATCAACGCAAATCAACATTTGGATACGCTTTCTTACTAAATGATTATGCAATTTCATCGTGTATCAATAAACAATCTTGTATAGCTTTAACAACAATTGAAGCTGAGTATGTAGCTTGTTTCTCGACTATACAAGAGGCAATTTGGTTAAGGAGGTTTTCACAAGACTTAGAGGTTGTTAAAATAGCTTTTGAACCTATGACTCTTTATTGTGATTGCATGGCTGCATTAGCTTATGCTAAGGATCCAAAATATTATAGGAAGACCAAACATATCCAAATTAGATATCATTTTATCAGAGACATGATCACGCAAAATGAAGTAGTCTTGAAACACATTCCTACAAGTAAGATGATAGCGGATCCATTTACTAAACTCATAGTTAGGGATGCATTTGTAAGGCATGTAAGATCCTTAAGCTTATGTAGGTTGTGATTGATTTCTACAAGTTATCAAACCACTTGTAATTTATTTGCAATAATATGAAAATCATTTCATATGATTCACTTGTTTTTAGAATTTTATTGTAAACATGTTGAACATGCTATTAAGCGCAATTCAATGGAGTATGTCAGTAGACTTGATTGACTCTCTCACATGAGTAGTCACCTTTGGTGCTATGGAACTAGTTAAGATGAGACCATAATTTAGATGACTAAGATGCGATGGGAGTGACTTTAGTCATATTATCACTAACAAGGTCACCTTGATGAGAATCAAGATGAGATTCTTTATAAGAATCAACATAAATGCCTTCCTCACTATTCATGTGTCTATTTAAGGGAAGTTTAGTGTGAAACTTATTGTTTAACATTGTGTAATGTGTTCAAAAGTTTCATGTTTGGCTCTCTCTGACCAACAAGACTAAGACTTATATGGTGTTATTTATTTCACAATAGAGAGCGACATACACTCTTTCATCTTTGAGAAGAAAAGAGTTGCTCCACCATAGCATGCATTTCATACTGCATGTGCTAAACAACCAACTGAGAAGCAAGGAATCGATCTCTACTTCTTCGCTATGTGAGTCATAGAAATCCTAGATATAGTTTTCACTTTTTCTTACCCTTTATGACTTTTGACTATACCATCGATGTGATGAGTTAATGTTGGCTATCTTATGATGTATCCCAAATCCATAAGATGATTCGGCTTAACGAAGCATTCCTAGAAAAGCGAGTTAACTCAAATTTGGTTAGTATGAGGGCGAAAGAAAGAGTATTTTTGTTTATACACGCATTACCTATATTCACCAAGTGATGTTGTAACACCCCAAAATATACCCTAGTCGTTTTCGACATGTTTAGAGTATTTTGTAAGTGTAATTTGAATGTTTCGTGAGTTAAATGCGAAACATGGAAACGAGAGACCCGGAAAGTTACAAAACTTAAGGACAAAATTGTAAATTGTCCAAAAAGGGGCCTAAAAGATATGGATTAAGAAGATTTGAGGCCAAAATGAAATAAATGGAAGTTTATTTATAAAATAGAATGGAGTTATGGCTTAAAAAGAAATAAGCAAAGTTAACCCAAAAATGGGTTTTATTTGGAGGGCCAAACATGGCCTTAGCAAACATGGGTTTTAAAAAGACCAAAGTTGGCTCATTTAAATGGACAATATTGACATATATTTGTGTAACTTAAGATAATATATGTCAATAATCACCTTTTTTCTTGTAATGAGTGTTGTGTTCTTTGAAGTTATTTTTGAAAATCACTAACTAATCCTTGTAGAGTTTACGATTCTTTCTCGAATGGTCATCATTTTCCTTGTCGTCGATATTCAAAATTAGGTCTTTAGAAATGAGGAAGACAAAAAAAAGAGGAGGGAAAGTGCGGCGAGATAATGAAATAATGGAGAAAAATATATTTTCTTAGGGTTTTTAAATGAATGATGAGGATAAAAGTTGAAAACGAACGGTCCTGATTTCACCACATTAATCTTACCACACAAAATTTAAATTCTTATTTTCTATCTAAGTCAACTTTGTGAAAATCGATTTATATTATATATTTATAACTTCATAACTTCATGTAACCATATTTAATTTATAGGATAAAATTGTTAACTTAAAAAGAAAAAGATAAAATTTTGAAACGCAATATCATGCATATTAATTTAATAAAAAATAAATTATATCAAACTCTATAAAATTAAATTTCAAAATATATTTTATTTGAGAAGATTTTATTTACATTCAAGTAAATATGAAACCTTAATCTATAAAATTTAAAAATATTTTTTTTACTCAATATTAGTGATTTAAAATATTTGAAAACAGTTTTTTTAAACTATGAAAACAATTTTTTATTCCACGACATTAGTAATGAAATAGATTTTTTGCAAATATAAATATTTATAAAATTTTCACTAAATTATTTTTTATCACTGATAAAGAGAAAACAATACTAATAAACTACAATTTTATTCATTGATATTAATGAGTGAATTAAAAAATCATTTGTTAAATTTTATTTATTTGTTTTTTTTTTAAAGTTAATCACTTTTTATTAAAATTCTTGTAGTAAAACAGTGACCGCATGAAGAGTGGTTGCTGAATAGTGACCACATGTAGTATGGTCACTATATGTGGTTGCTCACCAATGATCATAGACAATGTGGTTACTGGCTAGTGACCACTATGTGGTCGCAATATTGTCTCAAATTTTAACCATTCAATTATGGTCACTAATTGTAGTCACAATGTGGTAACCATGTGATTGTTATCTTAATGATCTTATGTTGGTCTTCTGTAATTACATAGTGGTCGCAATGTGGTCACTAAGTTTCGACCATTTTTTGTGGTCAGAATTTGTGGTTACTATTTATTCATTGCCAATGAAAAGATGGTGAAGACTTGGTTGAGTTGTAATCTTCATCTCAAGAGAGAGAGAAAGTTGAGTTATAGAGAGAAAGATACAAACTTTTAGAGAAAGAAAGTTGGGTATTGGAGAGAAAGAGTGAGAAATGATACGAGGCTGTTTTGAAGTTATTGTTGTGTTTACGTTGTCATGTTTCTAACTAAAAGTTCTTCATTTTTTTCCATTTTTATTTTTATTTGGGTTTTTTTGTTGTTTTCTTTCAAGTTTTAATCTTCATCTCAAGTAGAGAGAGAAATTTGAGTTACAGAGAGAAAGATACAAACTTTTAGATAGAGAAAGATAGGTTTTGGAGAGAGAAAGAGTGCGAAATGATGCGAGGTTGTTTTGAAGTTATTGTTGTGCTTTGGTGGTGGTGTTGCAGCTCTCTAACTTCAAAGCTCATATTTTTTCCATTTTTATTTTTATTTGGGTTTTTTTGTTGTTTTCTTTCAAGTTGTAATCTTCATCTCAAGTAGAGAGAGAAATTTGAGTTACAGAGATAAAGATACAAACTTTTAGATAGAGAAAGTTAGGTTTTGGAGAGAGAAAGAGTGCGAAATGATGCGAGGTTGTTTTGAAGTTATTGTTGTGCTTTGGTGGTGGTGTTGTAGCTCTCTAACTTCAAAGCTCATATTTTTTCCATTTTTATTTTTATTTTTATTAGGGTTTTTTGTTGTTTTCTTTCAAGTTGTAATCTTCATCTCAAGTAGAGAGAGAAATTTGAGTTATAGAGAGAAAGATACAAACTTTAGAGAGAAAGAAGTTTTGGAGAGAGAAAGAATGTAGAATGATGCGATACTGTTTTAGTTATCATATGCGCTTTGGTGGCGTGTGTTGCTCCTCACTAACTTCAAAGCCTATATTTTTTCCATTTTTATTTTTATTCGTTTTTTGTTGCTTTGTTAAATTTCACCAAGTAGAGAGAATTGAAGCCATGCATAGTAGATACAAACTTTTGAGAGAAAGCTAGGTTTTGGAGAAAGATAAGAACGACAAAGGAAAATAGTTCAAGCTTATCAGGTTGCAGGTGCAGAACTTCCAACTTCAATTTCATATTTTTTTCCATTTTTATTTTTATTTTTATTGGGGTTTTTTGTTGTTTTCTTTCGCAGATAAAGAAGAAGCCAAACCTCTTTCTTTATTGTTGGATCAGATTTGAGTATTTGAAGCTTATACCCTGTTGATTGTTTTATTGTTGGATTAGATTTTATCAAGTTGAAGCTATGGTATTTCTGTCTTCTTTTGTTGGCTAAATTTTTATTTTTTAAAAGGCATCTACCATTTTTTGAATTTCAGCACATCATATACCTTTTAGTAAGTTGAATTTGTTTTTTCTAGGATGGGTATCTTTCATTTTCGTAGTTTAACACCCTGGATATCCTTTTGTTCTATTGAATATTTATAATCTTTTGGCGACTTCTCGATGTATTTTTATTTGGTCTATGCAGCTTTTTGTAATGGACAATGTGATTTTTACAGATGAATCATTAATCTATTTATATAGATTTTTGCTCTATTTGGTGATGTCTGTTATTCAGCTCTGTAATGGGTGTTATGTATGCTTTTATTATAATTTTTCATTGTAATTCATGGGAAGCACGTGTGTTCTGATTTTTTTTTATTATAATTTTCTGATATAACTGTTGTATGCTATAACACTTTATAACTCGTTTTCTCGCATACAAACTACTGGGTAAATTGTTTAAAGATTCTATTGAAAGTTTGTAGGGTATTATTTTAATATTTCAGCCCATTTAGTCTCATTTTGCCCAACCCTTTAAGGCTAGGTCAGATTGAACAAGAGCTGTTTAATAAAAGTGAGCCGAATTGGCCTGACCCGTTGCTCAGGTCTGTTGGCGGCCAACCCATTCCTACCTATATATAAAACACTAGATGACAATGAAGAGAATATTGAGATATCTAAAATGAATAAGACATTATGAATTGTGCTACCAAGGGAAAGATTCATGGCTATTACTATATTTAACGCCGACATTGGGAAGGAAATTTTGATCAACGCAAATCAACATCTAGATACGCTTTCTTGCTAAATGATTGTGCAATTTCATCGTGTATCAATAAACAATCTTGTATAGCTTTATCAACAATCACTCTAGTATGTAGCTTGCTTCTGCCATACAAGAGTAAATGGTTACAGGTTTTCACAAGACGTAAAGGTTGTTAAAATAGCTTTTGAACCTATGACTCTTTATTGTGACTGCATGGCTGCATTAGCTTATGCTAAGGATCCAAAATATCATAGGAAGACCAAACATATCCAAATTAGATATCATTTTATCAAAGACATGATCAAGCAAAATGAAGTAGTCTTGAAACACATTCCTACAAGTAAGATGGTAGCGGATCCATTTACTAAACTCATATTCAGGGATGCATTTGTAAGGCATAAAGATCCTTCAGCTGAGGAAGTTGTGATTGATTTGCATAAGTATCAAACCATTTGTAATTTATTTGCGTATAATATGAAAATTCATTTCACATGATCTACTTGTTTTTAGAATTTTATCAGAAAATGTTAACACGCTATTTAGCGCAATTCAATGGAGTACGCCATAGACTTGATCGACTCTCTCTACATGAGTAGTCACCTTTGGTGCTATGGAGCTAGTTGAGACGTAGAACATAATTAGATGATCATGATGCATGGAGTGATTTTAAATAAGTATTATCACTAACAAGGTCACCTTAATGAGAATCAAGATGAGATTCTTCATAAGAATCAACATAAATGCCTTTCTCACTAGTTCATGTCTATTTATGAGTCGAGTGTGAAACTTATTGTTTAACATTGTGTAATGTGTTCAAAAGTTTCATGTTTGGCTCTCTCTGACCAACAAGACTAAGACTTATTTGGTGTTATTTATTTCATAATAGAGAGCGAGACATACACTCTTTCATCTTTTGAGAAGAAAGAGTCACCACCATAGCATTTATTTCATACCGTATAAAAGTAAACAACCAACTCGAGAAGCAAGGAATCGATCTCTACTTCTTCATGTGAGTCCTAGAAATCCTAGATATAGTTTCTACTTTTTCTTACCCTTATGACTTTGACTATACCATCATGGATGAGCTAATGTTTGCCATTCTTAGGATGTATCCCAAACTACAAGGTATGATTCTGCCAATCTACATTCTTAGAAAAGTTTTAGTTAACTCAAATTTGGTTGGTATGAGGGCGAAAGAAAGAGTATTTTTGTTTATACACGCATTACCTATATTCACCAAGTGATGTTGTTTCACTTGAAAGAGCTTGAAATAACCTATATAATCGAAAGTTGTTGTATAGATCCAGTATGGATTCTGAGGGGCTGAATAATATCACCGTGTATATCGAAAGATACTTATGGTAAATAAGTACTTCTATTTTTGTGAAGTCGATGTCCTCTATATACTCTATGGTCATGTCGGGTTACGCACGGTCATCTATGGGCTCTGACCCGACCCAAGACCACTGATGTCCCTAACAGAAGACATGTCTTTTCCTAAGAGATGAACTCAGAGCTCATAAGAATGGCACTTTATTCATTTATTCGCTTTTCAGAGAACTATAGAGCGAGAGATAACAAAGGCTGACAAACCTTTCCCCAATATTCGAGAATCATCCAAGCAATAACGACAAGGTGTTCATACTATGAAAACTGAATATAGATTTCATCACAATGATCTATTTTAAGCTTGAAGCATTGAAGACATCACCGAAGTCTGCGCTTCAACAAGTAAGTATCATTTATTTCCACTACAAACCAGTGAATTCTTCTAACTGTGTTTGTATTGTGAGTTCTATCATCAGGAGCTCAAGTCGCACTACTTGCTCACCATATAATCATAACTGGCTGGAGTTGTTGATGATCTTGAGATGAGCGCCTAACATAGGCAAGCGAGAGATACGTTATAGGCAATGCACAGCCGCCTCATGTGGGCTTGACCCAACCTAGAACCTATTGAATATGTCCATGTCAAGGGACTTGTCTCTTCTAAGAGACACGATCATAACCTATAAAGATAGTTTTCTTATTGATGCTTTGGTTGGATTCTCTTTTATATACAAAGACATTATTTTGCATAAGAAAAACTTTCCTACCAAGACTCGTTTGTAATTCATGCTAAGCGACAGAGAAGTTGTAAGTAATGTGGGATTTTGAATACAGATTCTAGTGATCTGTTTCTTGCCTGAAACATTAAAACCATCAGATACAAGCTCAAACAAGTACTCGCTTCCTTTTCCGCTTAATTAGTTTACAACATTAACCTTTAAGCAAAAGAAAATATGTATTTTTTTTGTTTCGTTAGACTTTATAGTTACAGATCCTAATATGAACTAGAAAGCAAAATTAGAATTTATAAGAACAAAACAAATAAATGAAGCAAATACAAATAATGGGGTTGGTGTGTATTAGAAAATGTGACTTTTTTTTTTGTTATTCTCTCACACCACCCCCCACACACACACATTTTTAATGAACAAATGGGTTATGATTCACACACATTTTTAATGAACAAAACACACATTTTTAATGAACAAATGGGTTATGATTCACACACATTTTTAATGAACAAATGGGTTATGATTGCTCCCTGATTGGAACCACTATAGGAGTAGGGATAAAAATGTCATTAATCAAACACCACTTCTATCAAATAAAATAGCATGAAATTTGCTCACACAAACATGTTAGTTAAGAAAGATAAACATACACTATAAAATAGTAATATTGATCACTTAAAAAATTTGTATTGAAAACTAAAAAGGCGAATGTTAAATGTTCACATTTCATCATAATACGTGTATTATATACATAGTATTGAATGGATAATTGGTAAATAATTGAATCCCACTTTAAGGAAGACCGAAGACCTAACCTTTTGAGAATGGTAGCATGAATAAACAAAGATAAAAGAAAAAGGGGGCACCTATTTTATTCTATACACATTCACTAAACCTTATCTTATCTCAAAGTGGAAGATTTCTTTTCTCTTAGGTTATTATATAAAGCTTGTATAAGTCATTCCACTTCCCTTTTAGTGATTTTCACACGCAAGCCATTAGTCATGGGTAGCAAGGAAAGTTAAATATATTTAGATTTCATTGATCTTGGGAATAAGGTGAATATATGTCTTACGTGTTTAGTCATATATCTATCTTGACTTTTAAACCATTTTCGAGTCAATCTTATCATAATGTATATTCTGTAATTCAAAAATGTTTTTGTCATTAACAAAGGTTAGAGATGGACAAACGGATGTTAACAACTCGAACGTAGAAACCACTCTTCTCTCCTATATCATCTCACCTCCCTCCTCCTTTCTCTCTCCTCTCTAACCCTCACCCTACCCCAGCTGCACCCTCAGCCCCAGGCACACCCCTACCCAACCTAGCCCCAGCCAACCCCACCCAATACCCTCCCTAGCCCGCAAAAACAAACCCCCCAAGCCATTTTTTTTTATTTGTAGTTTCTTTTTTTTTTAACTCTTAAATTTTTTTATTCAAATTTTATTTTAATTTTAAAATCTATTAAATGAAAATTCAAAATTTATTTATTTACCAAAATAAATTATTTGTTATTTTTAAAATCTAGTAAATGATAAAATTTTAAAATATAAATAAATTATTCTACTATTTTTAATTTTTTATTAAAAAATTTATTTTAATTTATGTCTAATATTTCATTAAAATAAATTATATTTTAATTAAAATATTTTATATCTTATGTTTAGTTGTTTATAATAATTAATAATCTAATAAATAAATAAATGCAAAGAAATAATATTTCATAAATTTGATTATCTTTCTTGAAAAAACTCATCCATTGATTTTTATCAAAATTTGTATATAACACATTCAGATATAATAATTAATAATATAATTTATTGCATACATAATTTATTTTCTTTTATATTCATAATATTTTTATATTTATTTTTTTCATATTTTGAATCTATTTTTATTAATTTTTGGATTCAAAATAAAATTTTAATAAAAAAATTAAAATAATGAATAGTTTATTTATACTTTAAAAGATTTTTCATTTAGTATATTTTAAAAGTAAAAATAATTTATTTATATTAAAAAATAATTTTTGAATTTCAATTTACAGAATTTAAAATTATTTGTTGCTTAAATTTTAATAATTTAAGAGTTAAAAAAGAAACTAAAATAATAATAATAATTGCATGGGGGAAGCTTGCTGATGTAGGCAGATGAGGAGGGGGCTGGGTGAGGTTGCTGGGGCTGGAGCTGGGGAAGGTGGGGTGTGGCTGGGGCTGGGGTTGTGGCTAGGGTGGGGTCCGGTTGGGGTGAGGGTTAAAGAGTAGAAAGGAGAGAGGAGAGAGGAGAGAGGATAGGGGGAGAGAAGAGAGAGGAGGGAGGAGAGAGAAGAAAGGAGAGTGGAAAGAAAAGTGGGTTTTGGGTTCCACGTCAGAATCGATAACGGTTGTTTGTCCATTTGTAAACTTTGTTTGTGATAAGGGTATTTTTTAGCAACGAAATAAATATTAAAGATAATAATTGACTCGAAAAAAGTTTAAGTATCAAGTTAAACATATAATCAAACACTATTGGTATATCTATGTACTTTATCCCATTGATCTTAATGGTGTTTTTAACTTAAAAAGTGTGTAAAAGTGTTTTTGAAAATCATTTAGATGTTTGATAAATTTCGATGAAATGTTTATAAAAATTATTTTTAATGTATTTAAAAAAACTATATATAATTTTTTAAATAATTGTGAAAAATATCTTCATTAAAAATGTTATGAAAAGTAGTTTTAAATATACTTTTCGCCTTTTAAGTTGGAGATTTAGTCTAAAAATGTGAAATCATTTATGAGTAATTGGATTTCTTTTTTACTCTTTTTTTTTTTTTGACATATATCGACTTGGAATTACAACGTTATATTATTATGTTTTGATCCTTCTTTATGTCATGTCTAACCCTTTAACCATCGAGCCGGATCTATTTAGCTATTGGATTTCTTTCTTTTATTTTTAGTTAGAAGTAGGTTTAGGAGTACTTTTACTTGTAGTTGAGAAATAAAACTGTTTGTTTTGTTAGAAATAAAAAAACGAGATTAACCTAATAAATATGCACAAATACAAGATATTGGTTAAACGGTTCGGCCAAGCTTACATCTGTGGGCTGAGCCCATATGTAAAATATTTCATTATATCTCAATCATGTTACATTTACTATTACATGAGATAATGCTCCCTCTTTCTCCAATATCTTCTTTCACCTAATTCTTTTATAATGAAACATAGAATGAGATCTCATCATTCCACCAATAACATCTAAACTCCCACAAACCCAAAAAACATCATTATAACAAGATGGATAAAACCTCCTTAACATTAAGAGAGTCGATCAATATCTACAACATGTATTCAACCCCTAAGAACACCTTATTATTCTTCTACATCTTTCTTATGGTGCATTTTCTTCAAAATCGTGTCCCTTATTTAATATCTTGAGGGGATCCTTAGTCAATATTATATATTTTCATGTTTCCTAGTCTGATTATATTTCATATTCATCATAATGAAATATCCTTCTCTCATAAAAATCTCACCAATTATAATCCAATCTTTCATATTTGATTTGTTCAATATCAACTTCTAGTCTTCCTTATTGGTCTTAGAGAATATCTACTTTTGATATGCAAAATATTGACACCAAAATTTATTTTTGTCTGATATTATGACAAGAAATATCTCCAACAATAAAAGGATTTAGGAAAATTTTTCTCTTAAAATGTATTTTATATTTATATGAGAACACTATAAGTGATTTTTTTGAATTAAAGGATTAAAAAAATTAAAAACTTTCTTAAATTTGATCAAATATCAAATATTTTGACGGTTAGAGAATTTCTTTTTAAAAATATTGAAAAAATAAAAACCATATTTAAAAACACCTTCATAAAACCCTATATTTTGAGAAATGTTTTCAAAATTATTATCAAGTATACCATACCAAGTTTCAATATTAGCTTAACTGTTTTTTAGGGAACTGTTTCGGAAAATATCATAAAAAAAATAAATTGCTGTAAAAAATCTTATAAACTTTCAACATTCTCAAACAAACCCTTACAAACATTTTTAAACATGATTGTTTTGAGATTCGCAAGCCATTCAATGTCCATCCTATGCCATGGATCAAATTATGAAGGAAAAAGAAATAATTAAAGCAAGAAAATAATTTATTAATTTTAAGTTTGTTTTTTTTTTATTTTCCTTTATTTTTTCTTTTGCTGTATTTTCTCTTTCTTTTGTTTATCCATTCAAAACTTCGAGAAACATAAAACTGGGTGGAATAAGTTCTTGTAGAAGAGACATTAAAAGTCTTCAACTATCAAGTTTTCATCTCCAAATATTCCCATTAATTGAGAATATTGAAAATCACAAGAATCAGATACTTAAAATAATAATAATAATATATTACTATTATTATTATTATAATTATTATATTAAAATAATTCTGTTACTATCATTAATTTGTGTACACTTTTTTTGAAGTATTAAATATAAAATAGATATATACGGTACCTTTATTATCATTTTTTAGATTATCAATATTTATAAAAGCTTCAATTCACAGGATTTAAGATCAATATATGTATCATACCCTTTCACAAAAATACTTTAATAATCTTTTACTCTAGTAACAAATGAGAACCAAACTTAGCTTTACACTACCAAACTATCAAAATATAGTGAAAATATCATCTTATTTAACTCCAAATACTAATCAATCAAATGTGATCTTAATTTTCCTGGGCGCCTAACTCGCAAATGAAATGTAAATCGTATAAAGACATGCATAAAAATTAAAACCAACGATCGAACTCAGAAGAATGTAAAGACTAAAACGTAATATATAAAAGGAAATTCGAATAAAAAAAATGTGAACTTAATTACACCATATAGATGAGGAAGATTAATTTAGAAGATTGAATGGGATAATGCTTTTCCATTAAGTGGTGATTCCTTTCATGGCAAATCATGATATGCTTAAAAGGTATCTCTATAATGCAATAATAAGCTGTCCCAACAAAAAATGTTGTCTCCTTGTATAGCTTTTTAGGAACATGTGTTAGTGTTCTCTTTTTCTACATGACACCATAACTTAGCTTGCACTAAAAAATATTAATGCAAGAATTTCTTGATTGTAATCTCTCAATAGATACTTTTGTGCTCATGGAAATTCCTTAGTTGCACACAAAAGGGTCATTCCTTACAAGTGCCTTTTTCTAGAGGAAATAAGGAATAAAATTCTAGAGAAATTCTTGCAGGGTGCTTGTTGCCTAAGAAATCCTTTATTTGGTTTCTAGAAGTTCAAATTTTTATTTTTAAATTATATTGATAAAAAAAAAATATATCTCAATTATCAAGGATAATTTGGGAATTATACAGATATATCATAAAATAATCAGAATCCATAAAGATATAGATAAAAAAAATCCAAATTTAATATAAAAGTGATGGTATTTATATTGAAATTGTTTTATTTAATTTTAGTTATTTTTAATAAAATTAAATTCTAAATATTTTAAATATAAAACCATTAGAAATAGGAGAAAAAATAAAAGGACAAATACATATAAAAGACTCATCAAGAAAAGTTTCTACCTTAAACTCAAAAGACATTTTCATGACTTTAAAACACTTATATAAGGCTAATAGGAGTTTTAATTCGAGTCTCTTTAAGACCACTGAAAATTTATTACGATCATTAATTTTGGCATTTCGCGATATTAGTTAATGCTCGCAGGCCATTTCCTGGCACCCACTATATTAAAACGTTAAGAGGAAATATACTTATATAACATTATGAATTATCTTTCTTAAATACTACAAATTTTTTATTATCGATCAAATATGCAAAAGGCTATTATTCAATAAGGCATTGATTTTTTGTTTTCATTTTTAATACAAGAATATCTATATATGCTATGTTTTAGAAGAGACATATCATATAAAGCCTAATTAATTAATTAATTAATTTTTGACGAAATATAAGTTAGATTTAATTTCAAAAATATTTAATGATAATATGTACATATTAGGTACCTTAATTCCAAAAATAAAACTATTCTTGATTTAGATACCTTTGTTATTCACTATTTTACTTTTGTTCATTGATTTTTATTACAAAAAGAAATATTAATTTTTTTGAGAGAAAATAAATTATAAATTTAAGTTCGAGCAAAGTAACAACACATAATAATTGGTACCTTAACGTTTTGTGATACGGAGAATAATACCTAGAACAAGAAATAATTATTTTTTATCCTGGCTTTTTGAAAAAGAGAAACAAATCCTAACAAAAGTAACTGATCTAATTGTTTGTAACATGACTTTAATAGGATCGGATCAACCTAATATTGGAAAAAAGTTTAATAATTATTTGTACCCTGGCTAGTTTCAAGGTAGTAATTCCTTACAAAAATAATTATGGGTAATTATTAATTTGTACCATAACTTTTCATAGAGGGAGAGTGCTATCTTGTTTTTGGGGAGATCGGAGAAGAGATTTGATGGTGTTTGCATTTTTATTTAATTTTAAATATATTTTAAAATTAAATAATATTTATTTAATAATTTATTCTATTAAGTATTAAGAAGTAACAAAAATATGCTACTTGCTAGTATTAAAAAAATAAAATATTTAATTACATTTATTCAATCAAAATTTTAAGAAATATGTTATAAAATTAGCAAAGATCAAATCTTTAAACTTTTTATTCAATTGGAAAAAACTGTCTAAGTCTCCACTAGAACAAATTACTAACATTTAAAACAAAGTGAATGACTGTAAAAAAAAAGTAATAATTTAAAATAAGTAAAAAATGAAAATAAATTATTGAAAACTTAAAAGTAAATTTCTTTAAGTAAAATGTCACTCAAGAAAAAAAAAAAGAAAAAAGAAAAAAGCCAATTATAAAATTTAAAATTTAAATTTTTTAAGTATATTTTTATAAAATGTAAAAATAGACCATAATATCAAAATTATAAATATTATAGATAAATAATTATTATGAATAGAATATACATATATATATATAATCAATATTATTTGTTAAATTATTAATTATTATAGGTAAATGTATTTACATATTAAAATTTTATTTATTTTAATGCATAAATTATATATATAATAAAAATAAATAAATAAATAAATGATTTTTAAAAAATAAAATTTTAATTAAATAGATTTAAGTATCAAGAAATGAGATATTATTTTATAAAATTAATTAAAATAAAATATTATAAAAGAATCAAATTTAATTTATTTTATAGCAATAAAATTTAATTTTTAATTTGACAAATAAAGTAGAAAATGGAATGGTTGAAATTTAAAAAAAAAATTGGTTGGGAGTTGGAATGGGGATAGTTGAAAAAAAAAGAGGGGTTTTTTCTCTGTTGTGCATGTAAACACATTTTTCCCCAAAACCAATACGATAGATGTGTGGCTTTTAATAAAAAGGAAAATAAGATTTTAAATTTTTTTGATGTTTTATCTCCTAAACTCTTAATAATCCTCAAGCTTTTCCAACTTTATTTGTACTAATAAAAATTTTTAAATCTAAACGCTTTGATTCTAAGAGGTTCTGTAATGGTAATTAATTTTATATAGTAAAATGTTGAAACAAAATTTTTTTTTTTTTAAAGAAAAAATAATTTTATTATTCAAACTAGCAATACATCGATATATATATATAAAATAAAAACCGTTAAAAATTATGGGATGATAAAACAATATCTGCAAGACAAGATAAATGACAAGTCGTTATACAATCGATAATGTTCATATTTTATATTACTTACATGACACACGCATGATTCCATCTCGATATCGGTGACCATCGATTCGATTATCGATCATCCGATATATTACGCTCGGCCTCCGACCACCCTTATACAATAAACACTGGCCCCACGATAACGATGCATTAAACGCCATATCACATCGACGACCAAAACACGAAAAAGATACGGTAACCCAGACTAGAAATAATCACTTGGCTGGTAGTTAAAATGATTTAAAAGATGCAAACGGTTTATCATATCAATAATAGTAAAAAAATCACTCATCCTTAATTCAAAAAGAAAAGAAGCTAGATAAAAAGTTAACAAAAATAATATTAGTAAAAGAAAAAAGTAAAAAAGGATGAATAAATTCCGTTATGATTATTTTAAAATTTTTTATCATTGAAACCTTAGTGCCTTGTGTAGTTGTGTATGGGGTACTCCACTCGTCGCAATTAATTTTTAAAGAGAAGACAAAATTAGAAAGACCAAAAAAAAAAAGTTAAAACAAAACGGCGAGCTTCCCAATAAAACTCTCTCTATATTAACAGATAATAGATAATTGATAAAATTGCTGAAAATAATAATAATTTTCTTTTCACTTTTTTCACATACCTTTGCATATATAATATATGAAGTGGAGGTGCATAAGGTGGCTTTATAGAGAGTTGATCAAAATGAACAGCCAAACAGGTGAAGATTGCAGAAAGGAGCTTCACCATCAGACACAGCAGCCGGAGACCACCGATTCATGGCGGCTCAATCTCAACAAGTTCCGGCTGCCGGAGCGGAGCTCGGCCGAACCGGCTTTCCGTTTCATCGGTCTTCTTCATCACACGACTCCAAGTATGCTTGATTTCGCTGTAAAACTGTTGTTATTTTATGTAGTTAAGTTTGATGCAATGGCTATGAGCTTCTGCAGTCAGGATGATGAACTTCAACTTTCTTTGATTTCTTGATACTTAATTTTTTTCTTTAAGCAATTATTCAAAAAAAAAAAACTATATCTTCTTTATCCTTAATAACTTTGCACTCTATCATCCCATTGAACAAATATTTTCAATGGTTAGATTTAGATTAAATTTTTGAAATCTCATCTCAATTTGATCGAGTTGAATTCGAGTCAAGATTCGAACACTCTAAGTCTAACCCAAATCCAATAGAATTTTTTTACAAAATTTATGATATTTTTATTCTATATAATAATATTAATTTTATTTATAGTTTTTAAGAAAAAATCAAATTATAGTTATATCATATATGTTTTCATTTTTTAAGGGATTGAAAAGTTCATTTTTACTTGTTTATCGTGATCTTGAAAATTTGTCTTATTTACTAGTTAAACTTTGGTATAAATATAAATATTAAAATAAAAAATCCAATATTTTAAATCATGTAACCTAATCGATCCAAGTACATTGAATTAAAGGTCATGTTAACTTAAGCTTAAGTTGATTATTTCATAATTTAGATTAGGATTAAACTTGTAGTAAAAAAAAAAAAAAAGAAGAAGATTAGTATTGGGTTAGCCATGAACCGACCAACCCATGCTATTTGTAGCAACATGATATGACGGCTTATTTTTAGATTCCATATTCATTCTAGAGGATAAGATCTCTGGGCTGTTCATGCTTTGAAAAGTTGTCAAGCCCACTTGGAATCACACAAACTAATTATACGATACAACATTTTATTATTATTATCATTGTTATTATTTGATAATCGTAAGAGTTCGGACTAGTTTGTATGTACTTCGATTAATCCTATGAAACCCTCATGTTAACCGTCGAATAAATCTCAAATGGTCATAAAATAACTTGAATCGATGATAATTGGAAAACAAACCTAAGGTTGGCGAACTCTGCTACCACGTGATAAATTAATTGTTGTTGTTAGTATTATTGTTATTAATAATAGTAGTAGCAATAGTCATTTGCATCTCAGATTCTCTGGATTATGTACTGTGTAACTCAAAAGGCATAGAGAATTTAGGAAATTTCCAAATACGTGTAGAAGAAAGCAAGAATAGAATAGTTAAAAAGTTTGTGACAAAGACACAGAATTTGCATTATCAGTGGACAGGATATTTTCCTTTTTTCCCCTTTTTTGGGTACAAAGAATAACTCTATGTTTAACCCTTTAGATTTGGAAATCTGAGAACAACTCTCCCTGTAACTTACTAAACAATTGCTATGAAAATTTTTATCATACATATTTCAATTTTTTAAACAAAACAACTCTAAAATATTTGGTATTATATATATATAGCAGAGAGCATATATATATATATATATATATATATATATATATATATATATATATATATATATATATATATATATATATAAATTTATTCATAATTTTATCAATAATTTGGTGATTATTAATTAATTTCATGTATACTGCTATTTTTTAAAATGGATAAGAAAAATTAAATTAAAAAAATGTTTTTACATAAATACATATGAAACTAAAAAATAATTATGTTTTGTCACTATTTAAGATCATATTTATCATAAAGCTATATAGTACGATGAGATATTTTATATTTATAAGGAAATAATAACTTTTTTGCAATTGATTAAATCTACGGCAAAAATATTTTTACTAATGAATATTTATTGTTGTAATTATGGTTGGCAAATAACTATATATCAGAGATGGAAAATTTTAATTTGCAACGGAATAATTGTATCTGTAATTTGCGATGGTTGAAGTCAGTCGCCAAAGTAAATATAGGGGGTCGGGTTTACTCAATTTTCTTGTAGTGTTTGTGCGCTTTCTTTCTTTATTTTTTCTTTTTATAATAATCCGTGAGTGTCCAAACCAGTTTGTGCACCATCAACTTTGATATCGCTTTCTTCTTAATCCATCTTAATTTCATTGTAATTTCAAGACTTGATCTGAAGTTGTTGGGTCTATTTCTTCATTATTGTAGGGAAAAAAGGCAAGGTTGCAGAGTATTACAAGAAGCAGGAAAGGCTCCTTGAAGCATACAGTGAGATGGAAACCATAAACTCAATGGGTTGTTTGCCTGGCCGTCTTTCTGAGGTTCATCTCTTTCTTCAAATCCATGCCAAGATTTGGCAGAACCAAACAGGACAGACTCGAGGATTCAATCAGTCCATGATTTTGGATAAAGATTAATTTCATGTTTTTTTTTTTTTTTTGTGGGTCTTGTAGGATGAACTGAAGCAGCTTGAAATGAATGAAAGGATGGCCATTCATGCATCAAACATCGCTAATCTTGTGCTATTTGCTGCAAAAGTTTATGCTTCATTTGAGAGCAAGTCATTGGCTGTGATTGCATCAACTCTTGACTCCTTGTTGGATCTCTTGTCTGGCTTTATTCTTTGGTTCACTGCCAATGCCATGAGAACACCCAACCAGTACCGCTATCCCATTGGAAAGAAGCGGATGCAACCTGTGGTAAGTCATCATAACGCTAATTCATGTTTTCCAAATTTGTTGATGTTGTAAGGGAAAAAAAAAATTACGGATAGAGGAGGAGAAATCCACTGTTTCAAATATGAGCACAAAATTGGCATGTACCAAAACTGAATAGGTTTGTATCTTTTGCTACTACTATAGATCCCGAAAAATCCATAATGTCTCACAAAAAAAAAACTTTTTGCGCTTGGTGAGACAAAATTCAGGTTACCAATTCTAGAAGTTTAAATATATCTTAAGAAAATTTAATAGACTGAATTTTAGTGTATGGTTTGAGTTCTAGGATATTTGTGAAAAGAATCTTATGGCCCATGAAACAAAAGGGCCAATCTTGTGGTAAGAGAAAGGGTATGAATTCTCAAAAAATTGACGGCTTATTTGGTTTGAGGGTTAAGTTACACAAATGCCCATGATCATTTGATGGTATGTTTAACTTGACACTTAAACTTTTTTTGGATTTAATGTTGTTCATAAAATTTGTTCTGTAGCTCAAATATGCTCATACCCGTTAACGGAGTGAACAAATGGGTAAACGGATGTTTAATGCTATTGACGTGTCACCCAGATGGGCAAATAGAGTAAACAGTTTATTATGAGCGTTAGACGTCCGTTTGCCCATATGTTCACTCTCTTGACGGTAGAGATATATTTCAATTACGAAACAAACATTATGAACATCATTTGACCCAAAAAAAGTTTAAGGGTCGAGTTTGATATATGATCAATCGAACTACATAGGGCTAAAGATAAGTTACCTTACCACTATTCTCCACTGTTGATTTATGTTTCATCAATACCCTCTAGATATATTTATGCCCTTTGATTGTTTTTCCTAGATCTGCCAAACATCAAGGAGAAGATGCACACTGGATTTTTCTAGTAATGCTAATTGATCGAAAATGCAAAATGCAAAACCAATCAAAAGAAAGTATGAATTAAACCCCAAGAAATCTTTTCTTAAAATCATTTTGAAAAATACCAATTGGGTTTTTGTTTATGCAGGGGATCATTGTCTTTGCATCAGTAATGGCGACTCTTGGATTACAGATACTGCTCGAATCTGCTCGGCAGCTCATTACAGGGGTATGAACCTACAATCTTATTTTCTCTTCTCTACTGATCTTGATCAGTAAAATTTTCTAGGGAAGCAAACAGTTTATGGCATTTACTTTGGAGATGATCTTAGCCAATGTGCATGAAAATTTTGAACTGTTTAATCATGGTTGTTAACTTGTTAATGCTCTTTACAGTCTCGTTCAGAAATGGATGGTGAGAAGGAAAAATGGATGATTGGGATTATGTTATCTGTGACAGTAGTGAAGTTTGTGCTCATGGTATACTGCCGGAGATTCAAGAACGAAATTGTGAGAGCATATGCTCAAGATCATCTCTTTGATGTCATCACAAACTCAGTCGGTCTAGTATCTGCAGTCTTGGCTGTTCATTACTACTGGTGGATCGATCCTGTTGGCGCTATAATAGTGAGTTCAGAACCTTCTCATTGCCCTTTACAAATGTTTTTTATTTTACATCTATTCACTTTGCATTATATTGTTATAGTAATCTGTTCTTATAAAACTCGAACTTAAGACCTCTCGTGTACTCATCCTCATTCACAACTTCAACCAGGCCTTAGGGGCAAATGTTTTTTTTTTTTTGTAATGTTTGATTACTGGGGAAATGCTAAAAACAGAAATAAAATATTAAAATTTTGATTTTACTTGGTTTGGTTTATATCAGGAAACACTTATGATACTTGAACTCATGCCTTATTGACCATGTTATCCTATTTTTAAATTAATTTCTTCTATAATAACAAATGCTAAGCATAATATGGGTTTGGATGAAGAATATTTAGTCATTATTAAAGCGACAGTCAACCAAGGTACCATGCATCATGAAAAAATTGAAATCTCAAACTCGAAATATAGTTATCCATAAAAAGACCTACTTGTCATATAAGTTATATGATATAACTATATGTTATGTTGAAAACATATTTTGGCGCATGAAGAATATGCCTTGAAAAACTCTACCAAGTGTTTAAAAAGAGCCAAATGGATATATAAAAAGAAATCCACAGATATTACATATTATGTATATTTGTGGGGGATATGACTCATATGAGTATAAAATGTTTTATAACTAGCATAGAAGAATTATTTATTAAATTAAAAAAAAAAAATTTCTTCTCTCACTTTTCTTTTTTATTCTCTTTTTTTCACTATTTCCCTCAAATTTTCTGAGATGCAAGCATATCTTTAGTGATGGTACATTTTATTGTCAACTTAGATTGCAGGATATACAATTAGTACTTGGGCGAAAACTGTCATTGAGAATGTATGGTCACTTATTGGAAGATCTGCACCACCTGATTTCTTGGCAAAACTAACCTATCTCATATGGAACCACCACAGATATCAGCTGTTATTTAACATGATAGAGTAGTTACACTTGTTCATCATCATATGGTATTTACAGTTTTCTGCCAGAACATGTCCTTAACTAAGACATACATTTTATGATTCAAGAGTAACAGTTTTACCATACATGTTTAACGTCTTAACTATACTCTAGTCATTCCATAAAAAATTCTAATATGTTTTTCATGATATTATTTATTATCAGGAGGAGGAGGATCTAATGAAGGAGGATGATGATAATGAGTCAATTTTAGGCTTTTTGGATGCATAAGAGATCTTAAATAACTTGCTAAGGGAGTATGTATGCATGTCATGGAATGGTTTTACCTTTGCTACATATCGATGTATCTATACACAAATTTTCTTCCTTTGATTGTTTAGAGATTGAGTTGTATAAAGAAAAAAAACTTATTAAATTAGGGTTTTGTACTCATGTTTGCTTCCTCTTTATTAATCTATATCATGTATGATGATGAAAGTGTTTTAAGAAATATCTTATGCCACTTTAAACTATCAACTATTTAATTAAAGGGAAACTTGAGTTTCATCCCATTGATTTGAGAATTATTGCAAAGAAAACGTAAAAAATGTAAATTACATAGTTCATTATGGTTTCATAAAAAAATGAATGTGTTTTAGGTATGGAAACGGTGAGTGGACATAATATACTAAAAATGACATTTTAGCCAAACATGATACTGTTTATTAGGTAGTACCTAGAACAATTTAGGTAGTACCTACTTTTATTGTTGCACATCCTCAATTATGTTAATAAGAATATCTTATCTAAAATCTAAGCTGGAGTGTGATTTTCTTAATAAACTATGATACCAGAATACCCTATGTTACTACCATAATGAACTCTCAAATAGCTAAATAGGCTTGGTAAGAGGGTCATTTTCAATATTATGTCTAATCACCACTTTCGTACCTAAAACACAATTACTTTATGTGAATCTATACCGAATCATGTATTTTACGTTATTTATATCTTCTTTACAATTATTATCAAATTAATGGATTGAAATACAAGTTTCCTTAATTAAAAACTTAAGCCTTTCAAGGACAAATATTTACAGCATTTCAAAGCTATGATTATTGACCTTCGTGGGATAGGAAACTTGAGGTAGACTTTTGAGGGAAAATTTAAATGAAATAAGAATAAATAAATAAATAAAGTGGAAAATAAATAATAAAGATTTAAAGTCAATAAATTAATCTGTATACTACTTTAAACTTATTTAATTTATTTAACTCTTTAATATAAGGGAAAATAGCATAAAAACCATGAACATATATTAAATATTTTTACATTTGAATTTGACTAAGAAAATAGTATAAAAAACCTTGAACTTTGATTTTTTTATTACAAATGAAGCCAGACTTGGATACAGATTCGAGTTGTTTGAGACTCTATTTCCTATAAAAAAATTAAAATTCAGGGTTTTTTTAGTTCAGACTTAATATGCAAAAATCTTTAAAGTTAAAGGTTTTGTATGCTATTTTCCCTTAATATAAAGATTAAATAATTAAAAATATATGTCTCACTATTTTTAATTATATTTGATTTGACTTTTTATGTTATTATTTAAAATATATTTAATCATATTTTAATTAAATAATTATTTTTCATTGATCAATAATCATGGTTTAGTTTTAATGTTAGAATCAAAGTTATTAACTACGATTTTGTTGTTGCTCTTAAAGTTTGACTCAAGTGGTAAAGAAATGCTATGATTTCTACGTTTTAATAAAAGAATATATCACTATTGAAATGGTGTGAATATATTGTTTTAATGAGTATTTTCAAAATAAATCTATATTAATATTTTTTAAATTACTTTGATGGCAAACTCAATTCAGTTAGTATACTTTAGTATAAATAAAATGAATATTAATTAAGGTTAAACTTGGACAGGTTAACCCAATCTAACCCAATGTTTGAATGACACTACTTTTTGTAATTTGTTGGGTTGGGTCAGGTTGATACCAGATTATCACATCATCTCCAACCTAAACCCATATATATATATATATATATATATATATATATATATATGTATCTTATTACAATAACCCTAAAATAAACTCTTTTTACCATTCCGAATATTTCATACTTCACAAGCCATCATCATTTGACTGTTTCCATTTCTACATTAGTTGGATTGTTGCCATCACCATTATGCTATCATCATTTCTTCACAAACTTTTTTATCACAATAGCCCTAAAATAAACCCTTTTTACCATTCCGAATATTTCATACTTCACAAGCTATCATCATTTGACTATTTCCATTTCTATAATAGTTGGATTGTTGTCATCACCGTTATGCTATCATCATTTCTTCATAAACTTTTTTTTTTTTT
The DNA here is from genome assembly GCA_016808115.1 of Tetrastigma voinierianum. Taxonomy (NCBI): domain Eukaryota; kingdom Viridiplantae; phylum Streptophyta; class Magnoliopsida; order Vitales; family Vitaceae; genus Tetrastigma; species Tetrastigma voinierianum. The sequence continues at coordinate 297,034 of JAEQBH010001274.1, read as the reverse complement.
GGTTTATTGAGTTATCTGGTTTAGTCAACAATCATTTCATATAGTCATGTATTTTCATCGATCTTTAAGTTTAAAACCTAAATTTACCTTTACAATATCTTTTTGTTTTTCAATAATTAACTTCTATGTTAGATACAAACATTTGGATGCTAAGAAAAATAAGAAAAAAAAAGTTGTTTTGAATCTTATGCTAAGAAAAATTAGAAAAAAGAAGATGTTTTGAATCTTTTTTCTTGTTAAATCAATAGGACTCAAGTGTAACTTTGTTGGTTTGAGTTTTTCTTTTTTTTGAAATATTGACAAAGATGAAAGTGATTTTTTTTTTTTACTTTTTATTTCACTTTGAATGCTTTTAACTTTGGAAATGCTATTATTAAGCTTTTTTTTTCTTCTAATTTGTTGATTTTTTTTTCACTTTTTTTTATATTTCAAAAAATTAAGCATTTTGTAGTTCATATAGAGCTGTTAAATAATTTTATAACTCAATAAATTTTTTTATCTCAATCCGACCCAACCTGACATAACATGATCAACCTAATTAACTCAATCAATATAAAAACAACTCGAGTTTAACTCGAATTTCAAAATTTCAGTTCGGGTTGAGCTCATCGGATTGGAAGTTAGGGTTACGTTATATCAGGCTCACGATTTTGATGTTCAGCTGATGGATTGACTCAACACGACCCAACCCACCCAAGTTGTAGCCCTAATATTGATACAACACGGTCAAATGGTATGTCTCTATGTATGTATATTATAACTTAAAATTTTATAATGTATAATGGGTTTGGGCTTGGCGCGGCTGCTTTAGGCCTTAACCCAGCTAAGTCCAAATTTAATTGGGCTTCAAGAAGCTTTGAAAGCCCATTACAAGCAATCCGGCCCATCCATGGGTCTTAAAACCCAGCTACTGGAGCGGTCGTTCAACAGCAACGGGAGAAGATGTCTCTGAGTGAAGAAGACGAGGCGGAACGACGTCGTTTAAGACGCCTGAGGGAGATTGAAGAAGCCCTCGAAGTCAAGTCTCTCAGACGCATCATTAGCGCCTACCTCAAGTACTTCTTCATCGTTTTCCATTTTTTTCATTTTATTTTATTTTTTCTGAAATGAATTCATTTCTTACTGTGATTTCTACTTCTCCTATCAGAGGTTTCGGTGCTTTCATTGTTCACTTTAGTGGTTTTTCTAATGAACTTGATGCAGTTGATTCCTTTTCTTTATTGTTTAAGGCTGCGTTTGGTTCGTAAGAAAATCCCAGGGAAAGGAAAAAAAAATGGTACTGAACAGAACTATCGTTTCAGCTTGATAAGATTTTTGTTTTCTAATTGGATTTAATATGTATCTTGACCTTTTTTTTTTCCAAAAAAATATATCTATCAATGAAATTGCGAAATTTTGATTTAAATTTTATTCAATTTTCCTTTTTTTTTTGCTCTCTTTATTAATATATGTTTTCCATAATTTTATTTTTTTGGTGCTTTGGCAATGGAGAACGTTTGGTTCTCTTCCCAGAGGCTGGTTTTAATGTGAGGGAATAGGTGAGGTGTTTTCCTTTTTTGGCCTTTATTATTAATATATGTTTTCCATAATTTTATTTTTTTGGTGCTTTGGCAATGGGGAACGTTTGGTTCTCTTCCCAGAGGCTGGTTTTAATGTGAGGGAATATGTGAGGGGAAATAAAATGTAAGTGTTAAAATAATATTATTCTTAAAGTGGTATTCATTTTAATGCTTTGATATTCACTTTTCATATAAAGTTCTTCTGTTGCTTCAGTGTCATAATTTGTTTATATTGCCAGTTTTTACATCAAACTTGTGGGTTCTGCTGAACTTGAAATTTTTTGTTTTGATTTTTAAAATCATAATTTTGGTAATAGATCATTTTTTATTTTTTAAATCTCCTTTGATGTTCGTTTGGGTGGTTTAATCACTGGGGAAAATGTTCTTCTGTTTGGTTCTCAAGAAACTGTAATGGAAAGGAAAAAGAGGGAAGGGAAAAAGGAAAAAGGAAAAAGGAAAAAGGAAAAAGGAAAAAAGAAAAAAGGGAAAAGAAAATAAAAAGGAAAAGCTTGAATATTGGTGAATTTTCTACCTTTTTAAGTGAGGTCCTAAATGAGCCTAAATCTTTATTTAGTTCTGATATTAAGTTCCTAATCTTTCTGGGATAAAGTTGTCATTAATTTGTTTAAAGTAAAGATGGAGTCAGAAAGTTGGCATTTGCTTGTGCTGATATCTTTTCAATTGATACTGTGTAGCAAAAATCTTCCATTCCAGTTTACAATTTTGCAATTTAAAAATTTCGGTTATGTATATTTCTCCCAGGCTGCTCTCGCTTGGCTTATTTTTCTAATATATATATTTCTTCATTTGCCTATAATATATATATATATATATATATATATATATATATATATATATATATATATATATATATATATATATATATATATTTTCGGGTTATGTAGTTTGTGAATAGAGCTGTTGATATATATCTGTACATATTTTATGAAAATTGACCATATGAAATAAGTTATGTGTAGTCTGATCATATGGGATCTGTTTTTTCTTTTCTAAAATCAGGAAAAGAAAATTTCCAGCCAAGTAGGCAGATTTTAAAATTAATTTTAGTTTTTTTTTTCTTTTCTGAACATGTTTGTTTGTTATTATTATTTTCTATGTCTAAAGTGTTTAACTATTCTTTCGTATATTTTAGAAACTGAAAGCACCTCAGCAGCAGCCATTTTTCAAAATCATATGGATGGTCTCTGTTTCATTTCCAAAAGAAATTACATTTTTCTTAAACCTTTTCTGCGGTCAACCAATCTCTTAGCTTTTGAAATTTCAAAATCACTGCTATTATTCTTTGTTGTGTAGTTTGTTATGTTGAACGTTTTTGAATTTTAGGAATTGTTAGTCTGGGGTGTTTCTAAACAATGGCTATGCTATTAGTAGATACTGAAACAAACTGCAAAGCCAAACTGCATTACTGAATGCTGGGAAATGTACCAAAAAGCCAAAACTAGATTGCAGCGTTAATGTGCCGAGAGGATGAAAAATCAATTGTCTCTCATAATTAGACTTTTAATTACCTTTCAATTTGGAACCCAATGTTTGAATTACATAATCCTTAATTGAGTATCACAGAGAAGGATGTGTATAATTATGTGGTGCAGACAATATGGTTAGCAGTAAAATAACATGTCTAGGGTTCAAAATTTCCATGGGATACTGGTCTTTGTGCCTTCCTGTTTTCATATCAGACTGTTAAGCCCATGGAGACGGGTTGCAAGAGTATGCTCCAACCTTGGTGTTTTGTTATGAACAGAGGACAGGACATCTACCAAACTAGAAAACACCTAATTGTTCGTCATTGCTGGATTTGATATTTATATCTGTATTATAGTTTTAAAAGGTGCACTTAAGGCGCGCCTAGGCTCAAGGCACAACCATACCCTAATATAGCACTTTGCTTTCCATGCGACTTACTTAAGAGGCGCGCCTTATAGACCATAATTTCTTTTGAAAACACTTTTTTCATTGAAATTTTCTTTAAATATTAGGAATCTTTAGTTTTTTATTAATATAATCATACTTTGAATCATATTTTATAAAGTTGATGTGCATCCAAGGTCACATTTCACTTCACAAAAGCCCACACCTTAGGTGCGTCTTGCACCTCAAGGCTCTAAGAGGCTTTTGTGTCTTGGTGCATCTTGCGCCTTTTAAAACTATGATTTGTATCTATCTATTTACCATCCATATATATACATAAGGATGCCGAGATGGAGTAATAGTATGGGTTAGTTATAGGGAATAACTAGATGCAAGGTTTGTGGGTGAGTGATAGGAAGCTGGAGTTCACTTACCGTTTGTCTGGAGGCCATTCCTTTGAGTGGAACTTAGGAGGATAGAGAGTGTTTTAAGATGGAGATTATCTAGAGATGGTTGCTTCATTGCTAACTCTTTCATTGCCAGATGTGGGGAGAATTTCAAAATTATATCTCGAACTGGGGTTTTTTCTTAATTGTTTTGCTGATTCCTTTTGTTTAACCGTGTAACCTTGCTTCTGGAGACTTGTGGTCCATGCAACTCCTTTCTCCTTTAATAGTATGATTCTTGCTGTCCTGAAGTCTTCCCAAAGAAGAGAAAAGAAGTTATGCTTAGATGGCATGATAAGTTTGTCGTAATCAAAGATGAATAAGAGAAATTTTGTATATACATATTCATTGAACATTGGCAACATATTTATATACAAGAGAACCATAAATCGAATAGGAAATAATATGAAATTTTCTAACTGGCTTCTAACTCTACATATTTACATTACTATAACACTCTCCCTCAAGTTGGAGCATAAATATTGGTCATGCCCAACTTATTACAAAGATAACTGACTCGATCCCCACTCAAGGCTTTTGTGAAAATATCTCCTAACCGTTCTCCACTTCTCACATATCTTGTAGAAATCAACCCTAACTAAATTTTCTCACGAACAAAATGACAGTCTATCTCAATATGCGTAGTCCGCTCATGAAGTACAGGATTAGATACTATGTGCATGGTGGCTTGGTTATCACCCTAAAGTTTTGCTGGTACTAAAGCTTCAATGCCCACTTCCAGCAATAACCAATGTATCCACACAATCTCACAAATAGACTACGCCATGGCTCTATACTTTGACTCTGCACTAGATCGGGAGACAACATTCTGCTTCTTACTCTTCCATGGGACTAGATGCCCTCCAATAAAGACACAATATTCTGAGGTGGATCTTCTGTCTTCTCTAGATCTCGCCTAGTCTGCATCTGAAAAACACTCAATTCTGGTATGTCCATGATTCTTATACAATATTCCATGTCCAGGAGCTTGTTTCAAGTAACATAAGATCTGCTCTATAGCTGCCCAATGACTGATTATAGGAGATGACATGTATTGACTCCAATAGCAATATCTGGGCGAGTTACTATAAGATAATTCAATTTCCCAACCAATCTTCTGTATTTCTCAGGATCTTCGAATAATTCTCATTCTTTAGTGAACTGCACATTAGGAGCCATAGGAGTACTACATGGTTTGGCTCTCAATGTCCTTGTCTTAGACAACAAATCAAGTACATATTTCCTTTGAGATAACAGAATTTCCTGCTTACTTCTCATGACTTTAACACCCAAGAAATATTTCAACGTTTCTAAATCCTTTGTGTGGAATTGATTGTGAAGAAAGGATTTAAGAGATGAGATACCTCTAGAGTCACTTCCAATGATTACAATATTAACCACATACACTACCAATAGAATCATATAAGAACTGGAATTAGCTGGAAAATGCACGGTTAGATTCTACTTTTTGCTTTTGCCAATGGTTCTATCAGTTGATCAATTTATCAAACCAAGACGGGACTTTGTTTCAAGCCATATAAAGATTTTCAAGACGACACACCTCCTGTCTCCTCTGAAAGCAACATACCCTAGAGCTGTCCCATGTAAACTTCTCAAGATCTCCATGTAGAAATGCATTCTTGATGTCAAGTTGTTGCAAGTCCCAATCGTGGCAAGCAACAAGGTATATAAATAATCAAACATATGTCATCTTAGCCACAGGAGAAAAAGTGTCATAATAGTCTACTCCATAATTCTGAGTGTAACCCTTAGCAACAAGATGGACCTTCAATCTAGCAACAAACCCATCATGATTAAATTTCACTGTAAACACCTAACGACAACCAATAGCTTTCTTTCTAGTAGGTAAAGCCAGCAAGTCCCATGTACGATTGTCATCTAGTGCCTGCATTTCATCTATCATAGCACTATCCCCACCAAAGTGAGATAAAGCCTCATGGACGATGTCAGGAAGAGAGATAGAATCCAAGGATGCAATAAAGGAACAAGACGAAGATGACAAATGGTTATAAGAAACAAATGAAGATATTAAGTGCACACACTGATGTTTACCTTTATGTAGAGGAATCGGAAGATCATCACTCTGGACTGGATCTAATGAGGAAGCAGCCTATGTTAGATTAGAGACAGGAGGATTTTGGTGCCGAGAGTATTCTTGAGTAATGGGAGGTTTAACAGAAATGAGAACTGGAGTAGGAACCAGTGAGGAAACAAAATAAACCAATAATTCATCATCCTCCCATAACTCAGAATGGGACGAAGGAAACGTGAGAATTTCAAAGAATTTGAACATCAATAGACACAAAGTAACGTTGAAGAGTGGGACAATAACATCTATACCATTTTTGAACACGAGAATGTTCTAAACAGATACACTTTCAAGGACTTCAATAAAGTTTAGAAACTTGAGGACGGACATCTCGATCAAATCATGTGCATCCAAATACCTTGGCCAATAGGGAACAATGGATTATTTGGAAACTACTAGTGGTCAGGTGTAGCCCAATTAAGAACCAATGAGGGTATCCTGTTAATAAAAAACAAGCTATGGAGATTGCATCGACCCAAAAATGTTTAAGAACATTCATCTTGAACAAAAGGGCCCGAGTAGTCTCAAGAAGATGTCTATTCTTTTTCTTAACTACCCCATTCTGAGAGGAGTATCAACAAGAGGTATGATGGAGAATCCCATGTTGTAGCATGAAAGATTGAAAAGGTTCCGATAAATACTCCTTGGCATTATCACTTCTCAATGTTTGAAAAGAGACATGAAATTGTGTTTGAATTTCAACACATAAGGCATTAAAATGAGAAAAAAGCTTAGAACGACTTTTCATTAGATAAAGCCAAGTGACAAGAGAGAAATCGTCCACAAAGGTAACAAAATATTTAAACCCAGTAGGAGACATAACAAAGCAAGGCCTCTCCAACAGGCCTGGTTGGAGAGGGAGAGGCGTAGATCGGGGCATTTCTTCCAAATTTGTGGGGCCTCACGAGGAGTCAAGTGATCATTCGGGGATTCAAACAAGTTTCGAGTGTGTCAAAAGGTGCTGTGGTACCTTCTCTGCTTTTAAAGTGGAAGTCGAGCTCAGGGAGGAAGGTTCTTTTTAGTTAACTTCGCTTTATGTCCGATTATCCCACTTTGTAGGGCAAGGATTTTTTTGATGGAGCTTCAAGATCTTATGGCTCATTTACTCCAAAGTGGTGTACAGGAGGGATCTTAATGTGATAAGGAGGTTTGTCAGAGAAATCGGGTGGCTCTAGGATTACTAACATGAGACGCTTTGATGAGTTGGATTACTGCACTAGAGTTGCTCGATCCCCCTTAGAAATGCTTGTTTCACTTGGTCAAATTTGAGGATGTCTTATTTGCAAGAGATCGGATGTATTGCTCACATTTGGAGCGTGGATAATCTCTTCCCTTTGTACTCAAGAGGCTTTACCAAGATGGACTTCGATCACAACCCAATTTGTTTAGATACTAACTTTGATGTGGGCCACTATCTTATATTTCTGAGAATATGTGGCTGCTTCATGCGCAGCTTTAGGAAGTGTTTTTCTACATGGTGGCAATAGGGCCAAGAGGATGGGTGGGAAGGGCATAAGTTTATGAGGAAAGTAAAATTTGTGAAGTCCAAGTTTAAAGTTTGGAATAAGGCAGTTTTTGGACACTTGAAGGAAAGGAAATTGGCTATTATTTTGGACATTGAAAGAATCGATTTGTTAGAACAAGAAGGGAGTATAACTCAAGATTTTTTTGCTTTAAGGAGTTTGACAAAGAAAGAGCTAGGGGATGTTTTGTTAAAGGAAGAAGTTCATTGGAGAAAAAGTTCTAGGATTAAATGGATCAAAGAAGGGGATAACAACTCTAATTTTCTTTCATAGAGTGGCAATGGAAGGAGGAAAAAGAAATTCATTAACTCTTTGGTGATTGAAGATGGAGAGAATCTAAGTGGTAGTGATGACATTTTTAAGAGATTCGGGAATATTTGAAGACTTTACACTAAAATCCAAAGAAATTCTCGAAGATAGAAGGATTAGATCGGGTCCCCTATTTCGCACAAAGTGTTGAAACGGTCGATAGGCCCTTTCTCGAAGAGGAGGTGCGCTTATGCAATCTTTCAATCGAATAGGATAAGGCCCTGGTCCTCGATGGTCGTATTAAATGGCATCAGACAAGAGGTCAAGATGTAATCAAAGAGGATCTAATGAAGGTATTTCAAGAGTTCTATAGCTCATGCCACCTTCATAGCACTTGTGCCAAAGACGAGTCAATCTCACAAGGTTTCGGATTTTAGACCTATTAGCTTGGTTACAAGTCTATGTAAGTTAATAGCTAAGGTTTTATCAAGGAGGTTGTGCAAAGTTATCCATGAGACGGTTTCTAGCTCTCAAGGGGCTTTTGTTGAAAGGAGGCAAATTTTGGATCCATTTTTAATAGCCAATGAAGTGGTGGATGAAAAGAGGAAATCCGGGGAGGAAGGAATTGGATTTAAAATCGATTTTGAAAAGGCTTATGATCATGGGGCTTTCTGGAGCATGTCTTAGAACGGAAGGGTTTTAGCCCAAAATGAAGATCTTGGATGAGAGGCTGTTTATCCCCTACAAGTTTTGCAATCCTTGTGAATGGAAGTGCTAAGGGGTGGATTAAAGCATCTAGAGGATTGAGACAAGGAGACCTTCTTTCTCCCTTTGTTTTCATGCTAGTGGTCAATGCCTAAGAATGATTTTTTAGGTAGAAGAGAGGTTTGACTCGAGGGCTTCTAGTTGGAAGATATAGACTAAAGTGTCTATTTTGCGCCTTGCATGACACAATTTTCTTTTCTAAGGCCTCAACTTTGGCGACCCGCATCATCCTTCTAGTTTTTGGGTAGGTGTCAAGTCTGAAAATAAACTTAGAGAAATTTTTTATTGTGGGCATTAATACAGATCAGGAGATGGTCTCTTAGTTGGCTTTAGTCTCTGATCATTAAGACTGAGTGGCCATCAGTCCTATCCTGGGGTTTACCTTTAGGTGGAACCAAACCTCACAAATAGGATCTGGTGGTTGAAAAAGTGGCAAGAAGGTAAGATGGATGGAAATAGGCTTGTTTGTCGTTTGGGGGGAGAATTACTTTGATTTAGTTTTGTTCGTCTCACATTCCTAGCTATTTTTTTATCCCTTTTTAGGATTCCAGGCTTGGTAGCTAAAAGACTTGAGAAGTTGCAGAGAAACCCCTTGGTCCGGAACAAGGGTAGAGAAGGATCATCTTTTAAGCCGGAGGTCAGGTGTAGATCAAAGGAGCAAGGAGTTCAGGGTTCGGGGTAAGATATCCTGACGAATCGTAATCATTGAAAATGACTATGGAGGTTTCCTAGAGAAAGGATTGAACTTTGGCATGAGGTTATAGCTAGTATTATGGGACACATCCAAACGGATGGGATGCCAATATGGTGGTTAGATGGTCTCACTAATGCCCTTGGAAAGCTATAGCTCAAAATTTTCATTTATTCATTCATCATACTTGTCTTGTGGTAGGGAATGGGGAGAAAATTAGATTTTGGGAAGATTTATGGTTGGGTGATCAACCACTTCTCAGGCACAATCTTGACCGTATAGTCATTCCTTAGAGCAATTTGACCATTTCAGTGGTTCTTGGCTCTTCTCCTCCTTCTACCTTGAACCTAAATTTTCGATGCAATCTTACAGATATGGAATTTGAACACTTCCAGAGGCGTTTTCTTTCGTTTTCAGGCATCTATCCCCTTTACAAGTATCTAAGAGGTCGGTCTTTGTCATCCACATGTGTGTTTATTGTCAAATCTTTTTTCTTGGCTTTATCTATGCCTCCTCCCCTTTTGTTTCACCTAGCTAAATTTATATGGAATTCAAAAGCCCCTTCAAAGGTTAATGCCTTGCCATTGTAAATTTCATATGAAACACCAATGATTTCATAAATTAAGACACTTTATAGATCCTCAATCCTGGTATCTTGCGAGGAGATGGAGTCCATCGATCACCTCTTCTTTCGTCCTTTCACTATGTGGTCAGTGGGCACAAACTCTTCAACTTAAAGAAGAATAAAGCATTTGGGTTCTTCAAGAGTATAGAAGATATGTTTATCATTGCTTTTAGAGGATTTGGAAATTCTCAGAGGCAAAACTTTATGGAAGACCATGTTCTTTCGTATGGTTTGTTCGCAAGAGAGAAATGTGAGAGTTTTCGAAACAAAGAGAGTTGAAAGGGAGGAGTGATCATTTCTACTTATTCATCTTTATGGTTTTTGCAACAAGGCCTTTTTAAGGGGTTCCTCTTCAATATTACAACTAGATCGCGTATTGTAAATTTTTCACTTAGCTTTGATTTGAAAGTTATCAGATTGTGAGAAAGGAAACCTCTTCCTTCTTTTGTAATCTTATCTTCTATTTAATATATTATTTTTCATTTCTGATCAAAAAAATAAAATAAAATAAAATAACAAAGCAAGGTCCCCAAACATCTAAATGAACTAGCTCAAAAGGAGCATTAAATATTTATTTATCGAACCCAAATGCACACAATGATGTTTAAAGATATTGACGAATTTCAGCCTAATGATGGCTGCACTGTAAACCGGCGTTATAACTTCTTCAACAAAGAGAGAAGGATGACCCAAATGATAATGTAATTCAAATGGGGTAACAACAAGCAATAGACATTGACACCTCTGGTTCAAGGATGTAGAAACCCTCAGACTCACGTCCTCTACCAATAATCTGTTTCGTCGAAAGATCCTAAATCGGACAATAATTAGGAAAGAATGAGATACTGTGAATATAGGTCGGCGAGCTTTACTCACAAAAATTAAATTAAAAAAATCATGTGAAATCGAGAACAAAGAATAAAGTGATTGTAGGAGTGTTGATGAATTGCTCACCTAAGGACACAAGATGTTTAATCTTAATCCAGATGAACAATAAAAGTAGAAGGTAAGGTGGCTGAAACGTAGTAAATAACAGAATTAATTCATTGCGGGTATGTGACTCCAGAGTCAATGACCCATTTGGAGGAAGAGGAGATAAAACATGTGTTAGGTTTACTTGACTCGACGGGTGTAGTAATAGAAGTAGATGTAGACTTAAGTGAAACCTAATAATGAATAGACTTAAATCTTTGATTTTTATTCTGTAACTTCCTACAATTCCGGCATTCATGCTCTGGATTATGGAAATAACGACACACAACTCCTTCTGAGGGTTTCTTATTAATCATAGAAGTAGATCTAACTCAAGCAAGCCTCTGAAAATTCAAAAAATACTAGAAAAATAGGATCTTGTAAGGAAAAGACACTCTTTCCACGAAAAACACTACACTCGATGATGTTTCGAAACCACAAATCACCTCTTGATGTTACTAAATCTCGAAGGAATCAAGGAAACAAGGAAGAAACCCTAGAAAAACATGGCTGTCGGACACAAAAAGCTTTGAAAAACACTATTCCGATGGCTGAGAAAGGAAGGTAGGTGGTTAGGAATGCTCGCTTCTGGCCGACACCATCGGGAGGAAGCCCAAGACCGGGAGGTCAGTCACGCTACCCAAGCTCCAACGCTGGGTAAATAGCCGTTGGCATAAGATCGCGCGGAGCCACGTAATGACTCTTTAGCCACCGGATTCTTGGGGACACACCGCCAGTGGCAACAAGACCGGTGGTGGTCATGGTCGACCATAATCACCCTAAAGTGGTGTTTCAAAACACCCACCCTATGGCCCTCAATGGTTCTTCTGAAGAAACTCCAAAAAATTTGCCTTGCCTCTGATACCATGTAATCAAAGATGAATAAGAGAAATTTTGTATATATTCATTGAACATTGACAACATATTTATATACAAGAAAATCCTAAACCGAATAGGAAAGAATATGAAGTTTCCTAATTGGCTTCTAACTCTACATATTTACATTAACCAGTAATCCAAATTATGTGCTGAGGGGGCCCACCATGCTCCTCCCTCGACAAAGGGGAGGCAAGACCTGGTTTGCCTTTGAAGCCAAATCCTTTGATATTGAGGTAGAAGAAGTGAAAAAAGGTTTGAGAGGATGCATCTGGGAGAGAAGAAAGGATTACTGTGGATCGATTCGGGCGCATTTAACCCTTACTGATGGGCTTAGAAGCTGTTGAAGGCCCAAAGAAAATTAGTAATGGGAAACGTCAGAAGAGGAGGGAAGGCGATACAAAATGGAAGGGTTCAAAACCAAGCTGTGTTTTCATCCGTTTGAGGGACTCTTGGGAAAAATTATAATCCGATGTTCCCAAGGAAAAGGCGAGTCAGGGGTCGAGGATCTCTTACCAAAATTACGCCGCCAGGTAAGATCCAGTGAAGAAACCCAAAGGGAGGAGAAATCCAAGAAGATGCAAAGGGAGGAGAATCAGAGAAGGTCGTCTACAAAGCTGCTACCCAGATTGTTGAAGCCAACATCCAATCCCTTAGCAGAGATACGTAAGCCAGAGAAGATATCCGTGGAAAAGATGTCCGTGGCCAAAGCTTGGGAAGAAGAAGTACCGGAGTACCGGACTAATCGATGATGCATGGTCAGCGGTGGCAATAAAATTCTTTAGATTCCGAGGGCCGATTCTCAGAGGAAGATGGGCTATCGCAGCTGGAACATCAAGGAACATCAAAAAATCCGCCAGTGGTAAATCGGAAGGAACTGGCACGAGTTTGAGAGTAAGAGGAGGTGGATCGAGTGTTGATGTTTGGGAAAAGGCGCCGGGACCAACACGGATTCGCCAAGAACTTGGGGTGTAGCCGAGAGTCGGAGCTTGGGTGAGAGTAGTGGGACTTCCGATTACTGCATGCGTAGATGGGAAAATCATGGAGAAAATCGGAGATGCATGCGGCGGCTTTCTAGCAGTAGACGAAGACACCGATACGCTCGTCGAGTTAGGATGGGCGAGGATCCTTGTAAAGCTGGAGAAGTCCGAACCTCCGAACACAGTTGAGGTGTTGGTAGGTGGAACAAGGTTCCGGATGCAGCTATGGTGGGAGTTGTCCCGTCCGGATGACGATTTGGTCGAGCAAAGGAGAAACCCTAGTTTTCGCAGGGACGAAGATGGTGGTACACGCGCTGGGGAGAGAGTGAGCCTAAGGGGAAGTGAGACTGCAGGAGGAGAAGTGGGTGACAAGCACCCAGTCTTGTCATTGGGGCCCAACTGGCTGGTCCCAGGAGTCGATCATTAGGTCGATCCAGGTCGATCTTGGTCGATCTTGAGATGATTTCTCGGGTCGGTTTAGGGTTAGTTGTCGAGATTGACAAAGGAACGGGAGGCGGGTAGAAGGAGATGGGTGGAAGCGGTCATTTCTGACCCTCATCAGTGTGTGGGTGATAGCCAGGCCTAGGGCGGGAAGGTGGAAATTTGAGGCCTCGTGGGCTAAATAGGGTTTTGGGCTAACCACAGCTGACCCAATAACTCCCCAGTCTGAAAGGCACGATCAGCCAGTTTAAAGAAGGGGGCCTCAAATCAAGCCGGTTCGAAGCCCTCTCGAGAATCCCTAACTATGATGGGGTGGAGAGGAGAGCAGTGAGGCGTTGAAGAAGGAAGGGAGAGCCGTGGGGTGAGCCTTCCCAATTGCAGGCAGATCTCGGGGAGACTGGGAGGCTCCTTTGGTGTCGATTTATTAAGCAGATTTAGTTTCAACCCTGCGGTAATTCCCCTTCTCTCTCTGTTTTAAGATGACCTTTTTCAAGGGGTTCTTGAACTGGGGTTTACATGTTCTAGGAGAGGGAGGAGGGTTATCTTGCTTTTTAGCAGTGACGGAGAATGAAGTGAAGGGGGGAATTGATCAAGAAGGAATGATGGTGGATTTTGGACAGGAGAAGGGGTTCGTTGAGGCGACTCCTTTAGCAGTGGAAGGGTATGAAAGTTGGGAGGATGACATCTTTGGTAAAATTCGGTAATTTTAGGATTTGCGGCTAACGGGTTTTGAGACTCAGTTGTTGACCTCATGCGGCGGATGTTGAAAAACGAGGAATAAAGGGCAGGATCGGGACAGAGACCTTGAGTGTCGGTGTGAAACCGGGAACTAAAGAGTGGAGTGCCTGATAAACCACGAGCGAAGAGCGGGGAAAAGTGTAAGCAGAGACCGAAGTCTTTGCTAAAGTTGGGATGAAGATCAAATCTTATCGTGGAATGTGAGAGGGGTGAATAACCGAGAAGAAAAGTGATCAACGAGTTTATCGGGGATCGGAGGGTGGACTTGGGTGTGCTGTAGGAAACAAAGTCTAAATATGACCCTTGGGATGGCGCGCGAAGCTGGGCGGGAGATTTTGAGATTGGAGTTCTGCGGTGATGCGGGCTTTCTTTGGAGGCATCCTCTGTTGTTAATGGGATAAAGAAATTTGGAGGTCATCGAGACAGTGTGCGGGATTTTTTCTGCCTCTTGCTCATTTCGAAATGTGGAGGACGGTTTTCAATGGATCTTCACAGGTGTTTATGTTACAGTCTTGACCAGCAAGGAAAGACACATTGGGGAGGAAGCGGGAGTCGGTGAGAGGTTTATGAGTGCAGGCTTGTGGTGTATTGGGGAGACTTTAATGCTGCATCTCATACTAGTGAAGTATTAAGGTGGAGGATTACCAGACCATGTGCAGCAAACATCAGCCAGTGACTGGAGATGAAGGGACATCTGCAGGATGCTGCGGAACAGGCGACAGTGACGTCGATGGGACAGGCGTATTATAATTCCGGGGAGTGGAGGGATGCCTGGGCGGTGACCAAGTACCCTCTGACGGTTTGGACCTTATGTAAGTGGAGGAGGTGCGCCAGATGGAACACTCCTTCAGTTGAAGTGTGTGGTACATTGAAACTGAATCTCAACAAAGATGGGCGGCAGTAAACTTTGAGATTCAGTTCATCCGTTGAAAGTTGAAGGTTTAAAAAGCAAACTAAGTGTAGTTAAGAGTTTTTTGATAATGAACAGAAGATGATACTTGTATGAGATGAGTCTTTGAGGATGTTTATGGAAGATAGAGCATCTTTGAGAATGGAGAGTAAAGCAAAGATATTCTGAAAGATGGTCTTTGTTGAAGTATATTTGAGCAAAGTGAAATTATGACTTAGAGGAGGGTTGATAGGCTTGCCTCATCAAAATAAATGACTCTCATGAAAATAAACAACAAAACCAAAGTCAATGACGAACCAGCTTCTTGAATAATAATTGAAGGATCAGTGACAGTTTGGAACAGGTGTGGGTGGGGACATCACAACCACTAATATCATGCTGAGAGCTGGAGCTTAGGGATCTTGGCGGTTCAGTCAGGTTTTAGGAAAGAAATCTCCTGACAGTGATGATGGCGAGAAGACCGGGAGGATGGTTTCTGTGTATTTTGATGCTGTTGGGAGATTGTTAAGGCAGCAGTGATTTTCTTGAGAGTTTCTGTGAAGAGAAAGAAATTTGTGAGAAACTAAACTCATTGCACATGATCAGTTCTGAAAAGTGAGATATGGGGATCCCTGGGAGGCCCATTAAATATCAAGGAAGCCTGTAGATCACCAGCAGGATCTTTGCATTCTGTATGAAGGTGCTGGACTGAAGTGATCTCCATCCAAAAATGCTTCGTGGAAGGAAAGCCAAATCACTGTCGCCCAATTGCGAATGAAATTTGTGGATTCCATGTTGAGAAGGAACGGTGGCGGAGTGATATGTAAGCTAGACATTGAAAAGGCTTATGACCATTTAAATTGGGAGTATGTGCTTGAGGTAATGAGAAGAATGGGTTTTGGCCAAAGATGGTTATCTTGGATCTCTTGGTGTATGTCTACAATTTCTTTCTCAATCCTTATCAATGGGGTTTCACGTGAACTTTTAGTACGGGGGACTTCGGCGAGGCACCCTCACATCCCCAGTATCTCTTTGTCTTGGTAATGGATATTTTAAGCCGATTGGTAAACAAGGCTATGGAAGGGAATTTCTTGTCTGGATGCAAAATCGGAGGTGTAAGAGAGGAGGAGGTGGAGGTGTCACACCTTCTCTATGCAGATGATACCCCATTGTTCTGTAAAGATAATCCTGACCAATTGGCTTGTCTGGGTTGGATTTTGATGTGGTTTGAGGCCCTCTTGGGGCTGAAAATCAACTTGAGCAAAAGCGAGATTTTCCCTATGGAGGAGGGGAGAGATATTGAGGTCAGCGGCAATCGGAGTTGGGTTCTGGTAGGCTCACTTCCTACTACGTATTTGGGCCTCCCAGGGGGCCGCCTGAGAATCGATTCGTTTGGGATCCCATCGAGAAAGGTTCGAAGGAGATTGGCCCACTTGGACGTGATATATCTCGAGGGAAAGTTACAACATCGGAAACCTTTTGGTCGAACCTCCCCCATCCCACTTCGTGTCTCTTGGGATCCGTGCGGTGTGCAAAGTGGAAAAATCCCGGAGGGACTTTCTTTAGGAGGGAACTCGGAAGAAGCCTCATTTAGTGAAGTGGGCCCGCGGTATGTCTGGATAAAGGTTGGCGGCAGGGGTCGGAGAACACCTGAAGCTAAACAAAGCCTTGTTAGGAAAGTGGCTTTGGCGTTTGCAAACGAAAGGAATTCCTTGTGGAGGGAGACTATCAGAAGAAAATTTGGGGGAATCGCGAGGATGGTGCTTGAAGTGCGGGAGTAGTTTTAGGCGGGCTTATGGAAGAAATTAGGAAAGGTTGGGATATGGTCCATTTAAATGCCAAATTTGTGGTTGGTGATGGTAGCAGAGTCAGGTTTTGGAAAGATGTTTGGGGTGGAGAGGAGGCTTTGTGCATAACGTTCCCGACTTTGTTTAGCTTGGTGGTTCGAAAAGATGCTTTGATTAGGGAGGTTTGGGACACATCGAATGAAGGTGGATGGACCCCTCGGTTTAGTAGGCCCTTTAATGATTGGGAATTGTGGATGTGGAGAATTTTACAGGTGACCCATCCTTGGAGAGTGGTCTCAAATAGGGAAGACAAGCTGGTCTTAAAAGGGGGTAAACCCAGCCTTTATTCATTGAAGCTTTTGTACGAGGTTTTGAATCGCACTGAAGGCGAAACCAGACACTTTCTGCTATATATCGGTGGCTCCTATGGTCCCGCAAGGTGGGCTTCTTTGCTTGGGAGGCGTCTTTGGGGCAAGGTGATGACTGGACTAGGCTGGGAGAAAGATCCTTAGCCAAACCGAATCTTTATGTGAAGAGGAGGGAGGAAACCACCCAAACCATCTTCTTGTACCTTTGCTGAAGTAGGAATGCTTTGGGAGGCTTTATTTTTGGTATAGTGGGGTTGGATGGAGTGTTCCGCTTTCGATGCGGCGAGTCGCTAACAACTGACGAGAGTACGAAGTGGGCGAAGCCTGAAAGTTTGGTACGCTCCCTCTTTTTGCCTCTTTGGACGATTAATGGTGGAAATAGGAGTGGCGCTTGATAATGAGACCTTTAACAACGTATAGATTAAAGAATTCTTTCATTTGTAACTTTTGGTCTGGTCCGTGTGTGCAGTGAGGTGACGAGGTTGTGGAATTTCTTGGATGGGGTATAGATAATTGTTTTGGACTTGGTGGGTTAACTTTTTGTTTGTTTTTGATCATACCAATTTATCGCTTTTATACTCTGAGTGTACTTTTGGGCAAACTTCTTGTTTTGTGATTAATACATGTTATTTTATCCATCAAAAAAATAAAATAAAAATTACTACAACACTTGCCAAGTGGGATTGGATGAAGGTTTTATGTTCAGCTCCCTTTCCCTGGCTTGGTGGGTTTGGCTTGAATTAAAGATTGTATCATCTTTGAAGGAATTGAGAACTTGGAAAATAAAGCAATTATTATGCTGTACCTCTGTTCATCTGGAATGTTGAGGATAGAATGAGCTTTTTCTTTGATTTAATTCATTGTTTGTGGGAGGTTCAAGGTTCAAGTCCCAATAAGAAAAAAAAAATACCATTAAAAAAAAATCATAGTTTTGGGGTGTTTGATCTATAGTAGGTGATGAGGAATGTTCTTTTGCATTTGGTTGTAGGTTCACATTCTTTCACAGAATTTTCTATTTTCTATTTTCTATTTTCTTGTTTCATTTTTTTGGGTGTGACTTGATATTTCCAGAATTTTGCTCTTTCTCTAATATTTTCTTACCTACATTTTTTTCCTAATAAACTCTTTTTATAACATTTTATTTAATTAACTTATTTTTGAAAGTCTGTATTTGATAATATTGTCATCAACATCATTGCTCTAGTATGATAGGTTCATTGTTCACGTGTACTTGAGTCACATAATGCTTTTGCCCATTATACTAACATGTTTTCCCACTCCCCCTCCACACCCTCCACCCTGAGCTTTTTGTCCCTCCATATCTAGTTCCTGATTATGCTGGCACTTACAGTTTTATCTTAATTTTTATCTGTAATCACATTAATTTCTGGTCATTATAATGAACTAGTTGTCTATGTCACTCGTATGTTTTACATATCCCATTCAATGAATTTTTCCAGTTTTGACCATATCTATGCTTCTTGTACGTACAGCTATCCAGATGCCTCAGAAGATGATGTCAGAAGATATGAAAGATCTTTTAAGAGACTTCTACCTGCCCACAAGGTAATTTCATTCACCTAGAGGTCCACTTGTTAAATATATTTTGTCTGTGTAAAGAAGCAAGACCACTGGAAGAGAGTGAGATTCTTTTAAATAAGAAGATCTTAGTTTTTCGGAGGGGTTGTGCTTGGGTTGTGAAAATTTGCAGTCAATGGAAGTTAGAGGATATGCCAGTTGAGAGGAAAGTTGTCTGGTTAAATTTAGTGAATTTTTGGGTTTTCAGACTGCTGGCCACGAAAAAGAGTTAATTAATATGTTGACATAGCTGAATGACAAAAAAAGCCTATGAGGAAGCCGAGGGCAATTGGGTTCTTCAAAGTGTGATCACAAAATGAGAAAATTGGAATGTATCATCAATTATAATGATCGCGGGAGTGGTAAGGTGTCAGGTACAGATAGGGGGAATTTTCTTCTGAAGCGCAAATGAAGTTGAAAATTCTGTCTTGGAATGTTAGAGGGGCGAATGATAGGGATAAAGGTTGGTTATAAAAGCTTTCTTAAAGTCGCAAAGAGCAGAGTTGGTGTGTCTTCAAGAGACCAAGATTCAAAAGTTGGATCTAGGGATTGTTCGAAGTCTTGGGGCTGGTAGGTTTTCACTGTGGGGGACGGGGGATGCCCTTGGAGCTGCTGGAGGGATTCTTCTTTTCTGGGATAAAAGAATCCTCGAGATGATTGACATCGTGATTGGGCTTTTCTCTGTCTCGTGTAGGTTCAAAAATTGTGAAGACGGCTTTCTGTGGACTTTTTCGGGAGTTTATGAGCTGGTTTTTAATTGTTTTAGGGAAGCTTTCCGGGAGGAGCTTGGTGTGTAGGGGGTGATTTTAATATGATTCGTTTTCCTTTTGAAAGTAAGAGAGTGGGAAGGATTTTATCTTCTATGAGAAGGTTTTTTGAAGTTATTGAAGACTTGGGGTTAAGAGATGATACATTTACAAAGGTCTAAACTGCGCGGAGGGGAGGAAGAAACAACAATGGATTGATGTCCAGACTTGATTGGTTTTTATTTTTTGATGTTGGGAGGACTACTTTAGTAATGTGGTTCAAATAACTCTGCCTAGGCCTATTTCTGATCACTCCCCGATTTTCCTTGACGCTGGTGGGATTAGTTGAGGCCTCTCTCCTTTTTGTTTTAAGATTATGTGGCTTAAAGTTGAAGGTTTTAAGGTTTTGCTGAAATCCTGGTGGCAAAGTTTGAGCTTCAATGGCACCTTTGTGAAGTGGGTTATCGTTTGCTCTGACAAAAAAGGTGGGGTTGGGAGTTAGAGGCTTATTTAATCTTAACAAGGCCCTTTTGAAGCGAGTGAACTTGGCGCTTTCTTCAATGAGAAGATTCCTTGTGGAGGAAAGTTATCGGCTCAAAGTTTGGGGAGGATTAGGGGGGTTGGTGCTCTTGCAAGGTGCGAGGAACCTATGGAACAGGAGTTTGGAAAGAGATTAGAAAGGAGTGGGAGTCCTTTTTCCTTGGTTCTTTTTGCTCTTTAGGGAATGGCAGGAGGGTTCGTTTTTGGAAAGACATTTGCTGTGGGGAGGAACCTTTGTCTTTAACTTTCCCCTCTCTTTTTTCGTCGTCAACTAATAAAGAGGCTATGGTGGCAAATTTTTGGGTTCCAAATGGGGAGGAATGGGATGGTCCCCTCTTTTTGCTAGACCTTTCAATGATTGGGAAATAGAGGAGGTTCAGATTTTTGTGCAGGTCCTTCAAGGAAAGAGAGTTATCATGAATCAAGAGGATGTGTTGCTTATGAAAGATGTCAAGGATGGGCGTTTTTTGGTAAAGCATTTTTACTTGCTTTTGGCTATAGTTCGGGAGTCTCTCTTCCCATTCCGTTTTGTTTGGAACCCTTGGGTGCCCACCAAAGTTGGCTTCTTTGCTTGGGAAGCTTCTTGGAGCAAAGTGTTAACTCTTGATCAATTGAAGAAAAGAGGTAGATCTTTGGCGAATAGGTGCTTCCTTTGTGGTGAAGGGGAAGAAACTGTCGACCACTTGCTGATCCATTATTCAAAGGCTAAAATTATGTGGGATTTGCTTTTAGCCATTTTTAGTGTTAGCTGGGTGTTTCCTCTTTCTGTGAAAGAGATCCTTCTTTCTTGGCAAGGTTCTTTTGTTGGAAAGCGTTGCAAGAAGGCTTGGATGGTAGCCCCCCTTTGTATTTTTTGGACTTAATGGTGGGAGATAAACAAACTTCTTTTTGAGGGTGTGGATATTTCAATCAATAAGATGAAGTCTATTTTGTGATTCTTTTTGTGATTAGGATATTGTTGACTAGGGCTCACTTGAGATTGCTTTTAGGCCTCCTAGAATTGTTTTTGTAAAATTAGGTCTTAGAACCATTTTTATAATATATTTGACAACTAGTATGTTTGCTAAAAGTAGAAAAAAAAAAAAAAAAAACTGTTGTGAAAATTTTTACTTGAAGTTAGTCAAAATATTAGGTCGAAAGCATTCATCACTCACTCAGTTTAATTCACCAATGATCCAATAGCAGAATGGCATATAGCCAAGATCAGAGTAGGTTTGGATTTCAAGCTTCTTTCATTGTCCCTACTCTGATGCAAAAGATTATTAGACTTCTGCGATAAGGTGGTTGTTGTATCTGTTGAAATGTATAGAAGTGAGCTTGGAGTGGAAGTGTGTTCTTGCTGCATATCTGATGCAGGAAGAAACACTTTTCTGCCCTAATGTTTGTTAATCGAAATATTTATATAACTTGCATCGTTCTTTTATATAGTTAGTACTTGTTGAAAATATTTAAATAACATTCCTCAATATTTAAGTTATTAATTTCTTAAGATATCTTACTTTTAACACCATTTTTTACTTGTTTCCAGGCGTTACTATCTCACTACCCTTCAAAATTTCAAAGATTGAGACGGTACAGTTCCCTTAATCCAGTTTTTGAAATATTAAGAAAAATTGTCATCAAGAGCAATATAGAATCATATATTTTTTGTGCATATTTGTTATTAAAAAAAAGAATTGTGTATTTATACCCTGTGTAACTTTCTGGTCTAATTAGTAGAAATCATTTTCTTCTCTTTCTTTATAAACACACCTCACTAACCCAATTGTTTTATAGTTTGTTGGAAGAATTTTTCCTTTTCATTAAATCATGTCAAATTAATAAGGATATTCTAATGAAAATAGAAATAGATGTCACTTTTTTAATTATATTTTTTTCTTTCTTCTCTTTCAGTATAATTTTTTCCTATATGTCAATTATATAATTTGTTTCTTATTTTTCAAATAAAAATCATTATGTGATTCATAATATTATTTTTAAATTGCAGAAGATTTTCAAAAACCAATTATTCCTTTTTTTTCATTTATGTGTTATGGAATAATTAATATCGTTTTTGTGACAAGAATTTGTTCTGTACTTTTTCGTTTCTTTTATTTTATTTTGTTTGTTTTAAATATTTATTAACTATAAAAATTAGAGTCTTTTAATCTCATAAAAAAATTGGAGTCTTCTAACACTTGCACATGCCTCATGAGTGTTCAAAAACATTGCCTTTGAAAACTTTTTGCCAAATGACATCTTATCAGATTATAACAAAGTTGATTTTCTCTGTTGCAGGTGTATTTCAGTGAATTCTTTTTTCATATTTAGCATGCTTCAGGTGATCTGCATTTCCACCTCTTCAGCCTCCTTTTGTTTTTGCTATTTGGGTTAGGTCTGTTTTGGTTATTTATATGATCCAGTACTTGAGTTCCCTGAGGATGGGCTCTTTGGAAATATCTGGAGCTGGTTACATCTTAATATGACTGGTTGATGTAGTATTTTCTTAAATAATTGCTCTGCAGGCATTTGAACCCCCTCTTGATATGAGCCAGGACGCAGAAAGTGGGAGAATATCTTGTCCACAATCTGATCAATCTGGGTATGGGAAAAGTGATATGGCATGCAAGTCACCGGAAGGGGTTACTAGTAAGGTCTCTGCAAGCCATTTGTTTATGTCTTTTTGTAACTATTATTTGGAATAAATGTGAAGTGTTGGGACTGCAGTGTCTTGTCAGTTCCACAATGTCTTCTTCATTCAGAAATTTGACTTCTACTGCCAGTCTGATCGGTTCCCTTTATATCTTTTTCATCTAGAAATTTGAGACTTCTATTTGTGACAACAGGACTTGGGAGCTGAAAGTTGCTGCGAGTCTGGTGCCGGGATGTGTGCTGTGTGCCCAGGAAATAACACAGAGACAGACCAAGCTGGTGATAATGATGTTAAGATTAATAATGATGAGGTGATGCCATATTCGTTAGCTGATTCCAATGGAAATGTAAGTTCATTCATTATGGTATTCTATGAAGTAAAAAATATTAAATCAAGATTTCTGTTGGAATTACAATGTTGTAAAATGGATCAGATATGCCAAATTCATATGTTACTGTTCAATCCTTCATTTTTACGCTGTTTGGTGCTTACCTGGTTAGACTTTCTTGTTATTTATCATCATTTGTAATTTCCTTTCATGGGTTATTCTTTCTTTAGAAGTTGGTTTGATGCATTTTAGATGGATTTTATGACTCTGATTACCTCTCGAGATCAAGCCATTTCCTTGAGACATAGGATGTTTTGGATGAAATATTCTTTATTTTCTTAATTTCTATTTTTATTATGTAGGTAAAATAAGCAGAATGCATTGTTAAGCAGTTGTCTAGCTCAACATGGGTACACTTGGAGTATCAATTAAGGTCAAAAAAGGCAAGCAAGGGAGAGAAAGAAAAACCTAAAACCACCTCCTACCCCTGAGCAGTGACCAAAAGGAACAAGGTGTAGAGAAACAACCGCCCTCGACCAAAGAAACAAACCCCTAAAACACTACAGCTTTCCCTAAGTCTCAAACACCCTTAAGCTTTCTCTAACAGGAAAAAGAATTGTTTTAAGTTGGCGAACATTGTAACTTTTGAGCTTGTCTCTCGAGTGGGAAGAAGGGCAACTTTCTTTAATTCTCCCTAACCCCTTAACACCCTTCCCTTTTCCTTGATCCATTTTCTTAAGAAGAGGGTGATTTTCCTTCTGGCTCATGATTGACATCCTTGGTCTATTCATGCGGATAACTAATTCCTCTCCTCCGTAGCACCATTGATGCACCAGCACACGAATTAGATCTCCTTGTCCTTGGCACCAACTCCTTCCTGAAGGGCTTTTCTTTACCATACCTGGACTTTCTTGAAAATACCCTTGAAACCTTACAACTTTAAGGTTGACATCCAGGCCTTTCCAAAGATGTGGGGAGAGGGGTGCTCCCAAAAAGTCTGTTCGTCTTTCCCGCTAGTGTTTCGTTCGTGATTATTGCCTGAGAATTGGACCTAAGGACTTGTCTCAAATTTGTCCACTTCTTAATCATAGCCACCATGAGGACATCATCCATGAATAGATCATGAAGATTTCAACGGCCTGAAGGGGATTTTGCTTCGACCTTAGAATTACTATTTCCCCTCTCACCACTTAGTTGCATCTTCATTGCCATCCTCCTGCTCCGTTAGATGGGCCTTTGCAGAACTATTAAGCCCTATAAAACCCTCACCATCTTTGAGCCGTTCTTTTAAGGCTCATATCTCTTTATATGTCCTTCATTGTTCAAGCTAGAGAAACCGTAGGCCAGGTCCACTCTTAACAATCCCCTCACTCCAAAACATGCATCCAAACAGGTCTCAGAAAAACTTGCTGTAGGCTGCCACTTAAACCCTCTTTAAACAATTGGACCCAAGAAGCATTTTCTTCTTCAACTACTACTCTTATGTTGCCACCCAGGTAACCCACCCATATGTAGAAAAAAAAAGCACTGACTAATACTGCCTCCCCTGACAGCTCTTTTCCCTGCAAACATGAAAAGTTGACATCCGTTGATAGCAAAAATGGACCTCATTTCCATCCTTTGTCGATGCAGGCCTCTGCCATGCCACTGCCTTCATTCTATTGGGTGCTTCTGCTTCTTGGTTTCACAGGAGAAAACCATGGTAAACTTTCCCATCACAAGTGGATAGAGAAGATAGAGCTAGCTGCCTTTGGCAATAAATCAGGATCTTGTTCATTGTAGATTGTATAAAAAAGTTGTCTTTGTCCATGGTGACAAATCCCCTATTTTCTTCAACTCCTGACTCCTAGATGTAGAAGGACGCCCAACATCCTCACCTAACATATAGAAGTGAATGACCTTTTGAAAATTTTTTGGTTAGCAATGTGGATATCTAATGTCTTTAGATATTTGATTATTTATAGCATGGGATTTCTAACACTATAATAGGTTTACCTCCCCAACTCTTCTCTCTCTGTCTTTCTTTCCCCCCTAAGCTAGATGGCTTGTAAGGTTCCTTGGCAATCACACTACATTCTGTGGGAATTACACCATTAATAAGCAGGATAGCATCTAAATTCTTAATAAGTTCTATCAATAGTAGAGTACATTCAAAGACTACATAGAGTTTATATAGACTATTGGACCTCTTTTCTCCAATATGAACAAGGCTTTAGTTCTTAATGAGCATGACTCTTTTCTTACTCCAGATTAAAAACTAAAAATAATGAAATTTGACTAGAAAAGAACCTACCTAAGCCAATTATAATATACGGTAAAAATTAAGACTTCAGCTCAGACTATGAAATGCCAAAAATTATCTAATATTGTTCCCCATCAATTTGTATGTTCATTTCCTTTATCATTAGAAATGGTATTTAATCTTTTATGATACTGAAATTAAGAAAAGCCAAACAGTTGCTTTGGTCATGGAACATAGGGATTGCCTTTGCTCCATGTTGATCTGGTACAATGCAGTTTTCTTGTGTGTGCAAAGTTTATTTATTCATTTATTATCAATAATACTTCTATTGCAACTGTTATTAGGGTTCAAAATTTATATGTGAGATTGGAAGCTTTTGCTCATAAGACATTAGAGATTTTTAATTTCCTTCGTTTGGTTTAACCTTTCCTATTACACCTACTTGTGCCTCTTATCTTTTAATAATTCTGATTTGTTCAAACCCATCATCGATGAATGGATATATTGATATCTGTTTCCTATCCAGGTATCTTCATCATCTCATGAATGGTTGGATTCGTCACTTCAGCTGAATGTTCCTTTGGTTGATGTTGATAAGGTATATTTATTCCCCTGGTAATGAAAAGAGATCCTTCGTTGTTTAAGGCTTACGTTTTATTGTAATTATAATTAAATTATTAAAAAGACCTTTTGCCTTATTTGTAAGGATATATATATATATACATATATATATATATATAATATTTCTATTTAAAACATGAGAACTTTTGTTAGTTGTTGTACATTTTTATTTTCTTTTTATCCTTATTTATATATATCTTATACATATATATAAATTAATAATATGCTAACTCGATCTGAGAATTTAGTTTTTATTTGTTCACATGGTAATAGATCCAGATAGAAAAACCTAGTTTTCAAAATAGAGTTTAACCATGTAATCAACTCCAGTCTTAGGATTAAATACTTTTGTAACAAACTTGGTGCATATGACATATATGCTTCAGCTTGGGGAGGAGTGCTACATATTATACATTTTTTTTTCCTTTTTTATCCTTATTTAGCTTGTGCCTTATGTATGTAGAAGTGTAATGTAATCATTAACTGATACAAAATTTAGTTTCTCTCTTCCGACTTTCTTACATTTAAATATAATTATGATTCGTAAACTTTATAAATATGTGTGTATTATTTTTTACTTAGATAACATAATAAAAATATTTATATAGTTTGATGAAGATACGATTATAGTTAGAGAATAACTCATGCATCCACTTAGTGTTTGATTCTGCACTTACCAGGCAATTTATCAGTCTCTTTAAACCTCATTTCAAATCTCAAACTATTGTTCCTTGTCTCATACTACCACCATAGGCAAAGGACCAGGATATTTGGAGTAAGGTTGCTTTCAGGCACATTTGAGAAGTGTTATTTCTGATATGTTCAGAGTAAAAATGGATCCACCATTGGTCACAATATATTTTCTTGGTGGCTTATCTTATTATAATCTTTATGTAAGTGGATTTTTTTATAAATCCCTTATTTTCCTTGAATTATTTCTTATTAATTTTGTCTTTCGGGTTCGTTTGCATTATAAAACATAGTGAGAGATTGGGCGCTGGTGCTCCTTAATTCCTTTAAAACTTAGTTCAATATTTATTGTATTCATGATCTACGAAAAGTAAATACCTTCTTGCACTTTTTAATCCGGGAATGAAAGAGCGTGACCGGTCTTTCTGAAGCCTATTCTTGAAGAGCTTGATGATACATTCCCAAATCGCTCTAAGGATAGGTATTTTGTTTTCTCTTGTTGCTTTCTTTATTCCTTTACAAATCTTAAATATTATTATCTTAGGGGTGTATCTACAATCACATGTCCTTTGATCGTGATTGTGAAGGATTAGTTTTCTAATCCATTTAGAAATCTTTTCCTTCTTTCATTTTCTCTTTAGTCTAGACTCTAACTGTTTCTTCATACGCTCCACCAATACTTAAGAGTATAAATATGTATGTTCCTCGCTATTAGTCGATGCAAATCAAAGCGTTATTTTTCTTTTCATCGCGATTGTCAGGCCATGGAAGGTTTGGGTTAAGTTTTGTAGTGTTTTTAATTCGGCAACCCATCACAGTGGGTCCAGGCTTAAATGACCCTCTTTTCTGACAGCGCTCTTCTCTGACGCCTCTTGAAGACCCATCTAGTGGCCGTGTCTCACTCTGGCCACATCAACTCTTCGTGTAGTCAATTCCGACGACACATCAAGTGGCCATGTCTCACTTCGGTCACATCAGCTCATCGTGTAGTCAATTCTAGTGACCCATCTAGTGACCGTGTCTCACTTTGGTCACATCATCTCTGTAGAAAACAACCAAGAGAGAATTGGAGGAAAGAATTCCTTGTGTGTTTTTTCATTGAATTAACATGTGTATATATACAGGAGGGATAGTCTATATTTCTTAATCTGTTACAACTCTACATGTTAAGATTCCTAACTAGTTACAACTCTATATCTACATGTGGTTCTAACTAGATTCTATTTACATATATTAAGTTTCTAACTAGATTTACCACTCTATGTAACCTCCCGCGAGTTGGAGCATATTCTCCAATCATGCCCAACTTGTTACATAAATAAATTGCCGATTCAAAGCCACGTTTGTGAAAATATCACTCCAAATTTGTTATCCAGTTTCACATATCATGTAGAAATCAAACGAGTTATGTTTCTCGAGCAAAGTAGTGGCCGTCTGATGCTTGGTTCGTTCGTGGAATCTACGAGGATTCGAGGCAATATAAAGGACCGGTTTGGTTATCACAAAGTTTTGTTGGGACCACGATCTGATGCCGACTTCCATGAGTTGATGAAATACGTGATTTCACACCTGGTGTGTCATTGCTTTATATTTTGACTCAGCACTTGAGCGGGAAAAAACCCTTGCTTCTTACTCTTCCATGAGACCAGATTTCCGCAGCAAAACCACGAGTAACGGATGTGGATCTCCACATCTTCCTTTGACCACCTTAGATCTGACATTTATGAAACATGGCAAATGTGTGCCCGCAGTTACTATATAGAATACCTTGTCTCGGAGCTCCTTTCCAGAAGTAACATAGAATGTGTTTACAGTACACTTGATTATGACGGTCGGAAGACATGTATTGACTTCTGACAACATTTGAGTGTCGCGATATCGGAATGAGTTCTTGTAAGGTAGTTCGAAACTTCCCAGCTAGTTACATATATATCTGGGATCCTTAAACAACTTGCCTTCTCTAGTAAGGTGTACGCCGGAGCCATAGGAAATCGTGGCTTTGCTCAGTTTCAGTCTGAGACAAATAAATCAGCCCAGCGTATTTCTGCTGAGATAAGAAGATTCGTGTTTATCAGCATAACTTCTTTGAGAAATATCTAAGCATCCTATGTCCTTTGTATGGCGACGTGAAGAAAAGGACTTAGGGATAGATTCTATAGAGTCACTCCCGGTGATAACGTGTATTCACATATACCGCAAACAAAATGATACAGGCCCCAAGATTATTAGAAAACTGAAAATTATCAGTTACTCTTACGCACCTTGAATGTCTATTGCTTGGGTGAATTTGCGAACTAATAGGAGCTTTGCTTGAAGCCACGTGCGAAACTTCGAAGGCGACAAACCTTCCCAATCTCCTGAGCAACAAACCTTGGAGGTTGCTCCATATATACCTCCTCACAGATATCGCCGTGCAGAAGAAGGCGTTCACTTAATATCAGTGATGGAATCCCGATTATAGTGGCGAGTTAGAAATAAAGCCAGATAGATGTCATCTTAGCGTCAGGCGAAATGAACCATCAGATTCACCTTTATTGAGACGACATCGATGACTTTCTTCCCCCGGTAGGTAAATGTACGAGTTAAAGTACCATTCCCATTTAGACATCCATCTTCTCTGTATCATGGCGCTAATGACGGTGAGACAAGGCTTCACGAAAAGTGTTAGGCGGCGAAATAGAGTCGAAAGAAACAATAAAGAAACGGGGTGAGAAGACAAGCGGTTATAAGTGCGAAATGAAATTGGATGAGCAGTCTACTTTTCACGAAGAGCAATGGGATCATCATCGAGAGGCTGGATCGATGTCGACGGTAGGTGGAGGACTAGAGACTAGTGGGTTCGTCGAGTGTGAATCTTCAGTGTGGAACTGGGTGAATAGATAAGTACTGCAGAGTGGGGGTGAGATACGGGATTTCAATAAATCATACACCAAATGAGTCATTCTCCTCATTGGCTAGTGTGGACCTAGGATGAAGAGAGAAGGGGCGATTCTCGAAACGACATCAGTAGAAACCAAGTACCTACGAAGACTAGGAAGTAACATCGATACCTTACAGACCAGAATAACGAGAAGATACATTTAAAGATTTATGGTCAAGTTTAGATACACGAGGACGAACATCTCGAACCAGCAGTACATTCAAATATCTGTGAGGCTGATAGGGAATGAACATTGAGGAAAAGGATGTGATACGGTGTGTCCGAATTCAAGACTGATGAAGGCATCCGGTTAATCAAAAAACAAGCTGTGGAAACAGCATCAACCTAGAAATGCTTGGGTACATGCATATGAAATAATAGAGCTCTAGCAGTTTCAAGGAGGTGTCTATTCTTTCTCTCGGCCAACTGCATTACGAGCAGGGAGTGTCGACCGCAGAAGTCGATGAAGGATGCCATGTTGAAGCATGAAGAATTTGAAATTGATGCATTATGCTGCGTATCATCAGTTTTGAGCATGCGCGTGAAATTGAGTATGAATCTAAACCTGAGAGCCTGAGAAATAGAGAAAAGCGACTGAGAGCGGTTTTTCATTAAATATAATCAAGTGGTTCGTGAATAATCATTAACAAAAGTGACAAAGTATCGAAACCCGGTTGGGGACACAACTGGGCAGGGACCCCACACATCTGAATGAACTAATTCAAAAGGAGCACTAGCTCGTTGTTGACTCAGGACTATATAACTAAAGGCGATGATGTTTTGCAAATTGACAAGACTCACAATCTAAGGATA
Source organism: Tetrastigma voinierianum (assembly GCA_016808115.1). Lineage (NCBI taxonomy): Eukaryota > Viridiplantae > Streptophyta > Magnoliopsida > Vitales > Vitaceae > Tetrastigma > Tetrastigma voinierianum. The sequence continues at coordinate 267,033 of JAEQBH010001274.1, read as the reverse complement.
ACAAACTCGAAAACTGAGGACAAGATTTCTTTAATAATGACAGCGAAAGATGACCAAACCGGCAATGTGTTTCAAATGGTGTAGTGACTCCAGAACAAGCAATAGGTCGTGGGACTGTAGGATCAAGGATGTATAAACCCCCAGACTCACGGCCTCTACCAATAATCTGCTTCGTCATAAGATCTTGAAAGAGACAAAAATCAGGAGAGAATAAGATATAAGTGCTCGAGTTAACTTGCTAACAGACATCAAATTAAAAGAGAAATTTGGTAAATTCAAGGCGATGTCAAAAGGAATAGATGAATTAGGTACAATTGTGCATTGAACACGTAGATGTGATCCATTTGCCAGAATGACAGTGGAAGGTGAAGGTTGTGAGTGAAAGGTAGAGAAAATACTAGAGTTACCTGTCATGTGATTTGTGGAGCTCGATCGATGGCTTCGTCGGAGAAGATGAAGAAGATCCTGAGGCATTTATTCGGGTTACGACTCGGCAATAGCGATGTCGGGTAGATGGAGATCTCGATGAGTCTGATATAATAATTGGAGCGTGGCTAATTCCGCGTGAAAGCGAAATGTAATCGGATGCCTCGGTAGTAGAAGCTATATGAAGCGGTGAAATTTACGATTTCGATTATGTGCGTTTCTTACAATCAGCGTATCACATGGCGGACTTATAGTGATAATAACAAAGCAACACCTCGAGGAACCCGGGTCCTCTAGTGTTGCTCGCCTGAACCCACTTGTTTCTATTGTGACACCCCAAATCTTGGGGGTTCATTGATAACCTGTCAACCCGCGGAAGATTCGTGGATGTCGAGTAACCCGACACCACACCATTTAGTCCCCTTTTTCCCAGGACTTAGGATTTAACGAAAATCGGGCGATCTCGCATGCGGGGCTGCTACATCTGACTTATGCATTTTCCTTGGCAGCACTTGTTCGATATTATACATGACCACCGAGTCCACGCTCACAGTAAAAATGGCCATGTGGGCAGATTTATCCCATATAAATAAAATCTATATCAAAGCCACCAGAGTTATTACATCACTCTTAATATAAAACATTATATTAAAACTAACATGTTACAATATAATATACAAAACATGGATCAAGGCCTTGTCAGAGTACTTCATAATGTTGGCTCTAGGAAGCTAACCGTCTGCCTGCGCATGCTCTTGTGCACGAAGGGTCCCACGGCGGGAGTGAGCTAACGCCCGGTAGAGATAAAGTCCCGAGTCTTCATTAAAGCAATGCGCGTAGATGGTCGACAATGACATAGCTAGGACATCTGATCACAGCCTGAAAATCTACTTGTCATAGACTGAGCAGCTTATCATGCCCCATGTATCAGTCCTCAGGCTCCCTCACACATTTAAGCCAAATGTAGGCAAAATGGAGTTTTTCAAAACAAAGGTTTTGTTCACCAGCTTCTTCACAGAGGTTTCGGTAAATATGTTAGACGACCTCAGGGTGGTGTGGGTAATTCTCAGGAAATAGTCATGGGTCGACCCTCCGAGATGAACTATTGGACAACTCTCCCAGCGATTCTTGAATCTTTCTTGTTCCTTTCACAATCGTTTTTCATTTTTTCTTTTATTTTCCTTGCATTATCATGCGCTCGCACCTACCATCTAGGGTGCCCGGTGTATATGGAATACATTATACCATTTCCAAAATATTCATACTAATATATTTTACATGTATATATTAACAAAATTAATTCACACAATTCGTATTATTCAATTCCTGATGATAACACGAAATTAAGCTCACATGGGCCTAATACCAATCCGAAACAATTCATTTTGAATCACCCAATGACACAAAAATCTGAAACATATCAAGTGAATGGTAAAAATACTAGGAGTTGTGGCTTGTTGCCATTCATATGATAAGGATTTTCTCCCACTCGGTTTAAAGATTTGGGGCCAAAGAAAACAAACTGACGAGGCCACAACAAATCCGCATTAATTAAAATGACCTTAGAAGAATAAACCAAGTAGGAAAAGATCCTACCTCTTGGAGTTGTCGAAACTCAGCAAAACCGATGCGCGTAAGCGCCACGTCGAGCAGAGCTCTTGGCTCGACCTAGAGCGACGGTCAGAGGCGGAATCTAAGAGAGAAGTTAGGCTTCTCTCTTTAAAGTTTTCCTCCTCCCTTTGCACGTCCAAACTCGAAATGAGAGAAGATGTCTCTTTTCTTTTCATTTTATTATTTGTCATGCCACTTGTCAAAACTACCGTTGGCTCATTGGATTTCCTTATCACTTTATCCATCCAGCATTGGATTTTCCTCGATAGGAGATACCACATGTCCACATGGGCCCCACATGAGCTGAGTTGACTCATTACATGCCGAAGCCACGTGGCACACGTGAGCCACTCGAAATGAGCGAATGTCATGGCTTCTGTTCGTTCTTATAAAAAAGCGTGCAAATTCAATGTCTCGAATTCGTGAAGTCAGCGTGGTAGTTAGATTTGTGAGAGACGATTATTGATAAAAGTCTGTTTAAATCATCAGAGATCTAGAAGATTAGGTTTTACGAAAATTACCATTTTACCCTTTTTCAGAAAATTAGGATTTTCTTGGGGTTTCACATCTATTTCGTTGCCTCTCTGACTCAATAGTTTGTCAGTAAAACCTTTGCTTATGCGGGCATATACAAAGGGTAGGTGAAGAGGATGATACCTCGGTGCAAAGAATCCTGCTAAAGGTCTCCTGGAGAGATGATATCTCAGGACTAGACAAAATCTGGGCCTTAGCTTAATCATACTTAGAAGGAAGAGCGGCAAGAAATCCCATAACTGCTATCTGTTCTCGTTGACTTTGCTGAACTTTGACATCTAGACTAAAGGGCATAAGTATATTAAGCTCTTCATGTATCTTTTTTTAGGCCATAAAAAATTTATAGTGGTGATCTGTTCTCGATCGATGAATGCTTTACACACATCAAATATACGAAACATTCCCGCTTTCCAGGCAAACCTGAGCTCAGATAATCCATTAGCTCTTTAACAAATTCAGTAGATTAATGAGGCCCGGTACCTTCTTTGTAGATAGAATTACGGTTGGATGGACCAGACGAACATCCTCCTCCATCATTTATGCTGAATCATTGGTTGGCGAATCCTTAGTGAGGTGACCGCCCATACACGTATATTCGGGTGTTTTGCTCCATTCCCGAATAGTTTAGGACCCGGTCGATTTGTCTTACGTGATTTTGGACATCATCGGGACCACTTCGAGCTTCGGTGTCGGTTTCTTCTCCTCTAAATCACTCATTATGATACCCGCGGGAAGAAGATCGAAGCGGCACTCGGAACTCAGTTTGGAAAAATCAGCGAAACCCTCAAAAGGGGTTGTAGGACACAAAAGCACTAAAACTACTAGATCGGGGGCAAGCGGAAACCAAGTGTACCCAGGAGGCCTTGTCGCGATGGGCGACCTTGAAGGAGGCAGGGTCCGAACAGTACCCCGTGTTCTGGCGTGGTGCTTGTGGAATTGTCCAGGAAACTCACGGCGGCGCGTGAGCTTCACTCGCTCGGAATTCGGCCACCGGATTTTGCGGCAAGGTGACCAATGAACCTCTATCACGTGAGACCTCCGCCTCCCCACTCCCAGGTGGGTGTTTCAAAGTCGCCTCAAATGACCCTAGTTGTGAAATTCCTCTAAAAAATTCTCAAACTCGAACCTAGGCTCTGATACCATGTAGAAAACAACCAAGAGGGAATGGAGGAAAGAATTCCTTGTGTTTTTTTTCATTGAATTAACATGTGTATATCTGGGGAGAGAGATGGTCTATATTTCCCTGTCCTGTACAACTCTACATGTTAAGATTCCTAACTGAATTTAACCTATGCTCGCATGTTAGATTCCTAACTAGTTACAACCTATCTGCATATTTAGGATTCCCTAACAATTTATTACTACATATGTTAAGTTTCACTATCACAGATTCTGGCTATATGTTAACAATCTCCATCGGGAACACCTTGGAAGCCCTTGACAATGTCAGAATTCTGCATTGTTGACGGTATCCGATCACTTTTCCAACGACCCCAGATCTACCAATCGGATAGGATTAATTACATGTGTAATAAGCTTGGTGCATTTACATATCTTTCACAGCTTGAAGTGTTAAGTTGAGTTAGTTTCCTAATCCATTTAGGAATCTTTTCCTTCTTTCCTTTTCTCTTTAGTCTCCTAATTAGACTCTAACTTTGTTTCTTTTATTTGCTCTAACATTTAGAGTATAAATATGTATGTTCCCTCACTTTGTTAGTCAATGAAAAATCAAAGCGTTATTTTTCTCTTCACAGCGATGAATTCTGTGAAAAGAATTATGTCCTGCTTTGGTAATTACTGAAACCATTAACCTTGTTGGATAGGCCTCCTTCCTGTTTAGTTCCTGGTGCTGGACTTGGGCGGCTCAGCATTGTTCCTGTCTTGGTATGTCGTTGATGTTGAGTTGTTAATAAATCTAATATAATGTATTCTTTACACCAGGCTTGACAATCTATTTTATGTCACAGGTTTCATAAGCCAAGGAAGCGAATTTTCATATTACAGTGATATGCTCAAGTTTTATTCTCAATAAGTGAGAGCATCATGGACCTCTACTTTTGCCATCATAATGCATATTTCTACCTGTTTACAAGAATTTACTCCTCCATATTCAGGCTTTTTTATCCTGACATGCCCTTGTTTGGGTTTACTTATTTTTAACCAGTGCTCAAACTGCTGAGCAGTGGACAATTTACCCTTGGATCCACAGCAATTGCAATTCACTATCAGACAACGACCAACTTCGTCCTGTTTTAATCCCTGATATACATCCTGCCAGGTATTGTGCTATGTTTGTGTTATTTTTCTTTAGTTTTCTGTTCCTATTTTCACTCTTCAAATGCTTTGTAAGTTACATGCAAACAAGTCAGATTTTTTTTTTCCCATCCAGGTGAGGCTTTAGTTGTTTACCATGAAAGTTGGATAAATTTTAAAACATAACATTCAATGCATTGGTGTTTTAAAATGCTATTATTCAGTAGAGGCAAGACCATGAATGAACTTTGAGACCATAGCCTCCAGTTAGGAAATTAAGACTTATATTATGGGGCCAATCTTGAAAGATTTTAATGGATTTTGTAGGCTTTGTTGGTGTAGATTTTATAAGTTTCAACATGAACAACAGCCTAAATTTTCTAAAGAATGCTTAGTTGACTTCATATTAACCTAGTGACTAAACTTATATACAATCATTATCATATTGTTAAACAATGGATAGAGAAAAGTACCACTATGAGCTAATGGGTGAGGAAGATGAATGAGGGGGCATTAAGACTCATGAGGAGAACAATGCAATAATTGGACATAACTATTACTCCTTAGAGGTTCTTGTGAAATGAGAGAAGAAAAGAATACTTTTCTTTATTAAATGAGTGAGTGGGTATTACATAGTATAGAGACACCTATATATATACAAAAGAATGAAACAAAAAGGAAACAAAATAAAGTGTAAAAGGAAGGAGGATAATGTATACAAAAGGTAGGAGATACATAGTAAAAAACTATGTATTACATAGTATAGAGACACCTATATATATACAAAAGAATGGAACAAAAAGGAAACAAAATAAAGTGTAAAAGGAAGGAGGATAATGTACACAAAAGGTAGGAGATAAATCAAAGAATATCTAGAGAATATTCTATGATTCTCAATAGATCCATAAGTGATATTTATCCAAAAAAAAAAAGGTGATAGTGATGGTAGTACTAAAGATTGTTTGAAGAAACCATGAGAATTAACTTTAAGATGAGAGAAGAATAAACTGAGTAAAAAACTATTGATAACGAAAAACTGTTGATTTTGTTGTAATGAACTTTATTTTCTCTTGTTATTCAGTTTTCATGTGATTTTATGAGTATTTACTGATTTGTTATTTTACTTGTTCAAGATGAGACTTATGCCTTGTTTGCTTCAATCTTATGGCTCCGTTATTTGGATAATAGACCTCGAGGCCTCTTTTTTAGCCTTTTAAAACATTGCAGTGCATAGGCTTTAGAGACAAATGGGAGCATTTTGTCATTCCACTAGGAAAATTGCTATAAATGAGTATTTATTAAATTTTGAATTTAATAAACAGAACTGTGAAATATCGGCCAACAAAAATTAAAATGAAAGAGATAAGGGGTAAAATATAAATGAGAGCTGAAACATTTAGGTTTATTCAACCACGTATCACCAGTTTAGGAATGACAAATCAACCATTGATGTGAAAAATTTAGAGATTACAAGGTTATATGGATGGAAAAGAGAGACACCATATTCAGTCATCTATTGATCATTTGATTGGTGTATGAGGTGAATATTTCAAACATTACCAAGCGTGAAGGTAAGATGTGAATGTACAACGACGGCTTGATGCATTCCAGGACACTGAAACTTCTATAAGAGGTTTTGCAAGTATTCAAGAAGTGTCCTTTGAACTCAAGGTAGGGGATGGCATTGGGGTGGGGATGCTGGGATGGGCATGGCAATAAGGATCATTAGGGAAGAACAGAAGCCAAGCCTAGTATTTTAACGATGTAAGAGTACAGAGGCTGATGGACAAGAATGGAGGACAGCCTGAACCCAGACATGTCAAGAAGCTTCATAGGAATGATCCAAAGGGAGCTTAGGATGAACATACTGGATTGGCTGCAGCTGAAATAGGGAGATTTGTGCAGACTACAGGGATTTATGGGGTAGTTAAGGTTTAGCTTGTGATTGATTGTTCCTTTAAGAGAGAACTGCACTGGCTGGGAGAAAATGATTTGTTGCTGAAGTCTTTTCTCTACTAAGTTCGCTTGTTGCCTTGTATTCTACAGTAAGAACACAGAATATAATGGGGATATTAGATTAACAACCTAGCACAAAGTTTTGTATATGCTGCAAGAAACCTAGCCCTACCATGGTTATGGACTGTTCTTCATAAAAGGGCTGGAATGAGTGAATCAGACTACAATAACCAAATATCTTAGGCCACCACTTTGGAGCATAGGGTGCATTTTGCTTTCTTTTCATCAATTAAATGATTGTCTATGTTGCTAAGTGATTTAGGGTGAGTTCAATAGAGTTAAAGGTGAAAATATATCAAGAGTGAAATTTGAATTATAGCATGTGGTTCTTCCATGAATATCATTGATATATTGAAATGTTATAATGTTGTGGTTTTGAAACAGCTGTTTTACTTGAACTAGAGGTGGTCATCTCTGCAGCTGCAGGGAGAAATAAGGGGAGGTGTTGGCCTCTGAGGCATGACTCATGCAACAAAGGGTTAAGGTGGGGACATAGAGGTCCTAGGTTTGATATCCAGATCTGACAAAATGGAAGGGAAAAATATAATCCTGTCAAGGGAGGAAATAAAGGGAAGGTGCTGGTCCTGCTGGAGGATTATTAACAAATCATTTCACTGATGGATAGATCACTAGTGTTAAAGGTGGAGAGATAGATGGAAACACCTGTACACCCTTTTGAAGTAATTGCCAAAGTGGGTATTTCACTTTTCAAGTAATATCCAAAACATCAATAAATCTGTAAAAGAGAGGGTTCCATTTCATTATGATCTTTTACTTCATTCAAACAAAGAATTCATGAGAATGTTTCCATAAAGACATTTTTCAGGGGTTGATCCAAGCCATAAAATTTTTTTGCTGGATTGCCAAGTAATATCGTGGAACATGACATGTTTTCTTTCACATATGCTGTCATACTCTGCGTAACTTATCAGTCATAATCTTCAGATTGCCAGAAACACCCAACTAATATTTGGACAGAATGATAAAGACCTTAACCTCTGTACTTAATGAATTGGATAAGTTAACAGTCTACCCCATTTTGTGTTCCTTGCTGAACGTAATTAGACTATGGGAGATGTGTTTCCTATATTTATTTGCACCTGCAATGGTTTATTATTCAGTTAGCATTGACTGCAGTGCAGGGATCACTGAAGGCTTTTCAATGTGTGGTGGTGACTTTGTCGAAGTCTATAGCGATCCAAGCCAAATAGGTAAGAGATATTGTGGTTTCTTTCTTTCTTTCTTGTTTTCGTATATTTACTCTATGTGATGCATTTGAATAAATAAGAGTAGTGGATTTCCAAACCTTTGAAAGCTAGATAGCATGTATAATGTGATTGATTTTAGAATCTTTACCTGATTTTATCCTATGCATAGTTACCTTCTTGAGTGTCATAGTTGCTTTTAGTAGACAACCATTGCATAGATATTAATGGCACCTAGGACAGGAGGATAATCGATTTAATTATATGGTTTTCTATGTATTCTCCTGTAATGTTGGGGACTTGGCAATCCAAAATGTGCTTGATCTTGATAGAGTTCCACTAGGAAAGGGGCTTTGGATGTTTGAGAAACAAATGATAGATTTTGGAGGAAAATGCTAATAGGTTGAGGAAAATGCTAAAAGTGGGGGATCACTCTTATCCGAAGTACTCTGTCGACTTTACCCATATCCTTTGTCTCTTTTTTGTTTGCCTAGACAGGTAAGATTGCGCCTTGAATAGATTCAAAGAGATTTTCTTTGGGGAGGAGGCAATCTAGAGAAAAAACCTCATATAGTGGAGTGGTCGATAGTTTGTTCAAACAAAAAAATTGGAGGCTTGGGTGTTAAAGCTCTCTAACAAACAGGCTCTGTTGTGTAAGTGGATTTGGCGATTTCGCAAATGAGAGGGACTCCTTTGAATGTCATTTATTGGAAGTTGGGAGGAAGAGGTAGTTGGTGCTCTCTGCGAGTCAAGGGAGCTTATGGTACTAGTGTTTGGAAGGAGATTAGGAAGGAATGGGATGGAGTCTTTGCTCTTGTTGTCTTCTCTTTTTGAGGAATGGAAGGAGACTTTGCTTTTAGAAGGATGCTTGGAGTGGGGACGAGGCCTTTTCAATTTCATATCCCTCCCTGTTTGCTTTGGCAGCTAATAAAGAAGAGGCCCACCATAGCATATGTTTGGGGTCTTCAACGGAGGGAGGGTTGGAATCCTTGCTGTTAGACCTTTCAATGATTGGGAAGTGGAGGAGATTCCAAAATTTACTCCGAGCTATGCTAAGATAAAAGAATTCTTCCAATGAATGAGATTTTATGCTTATAGAGAAGTGAATGGACAATTTTTCGGTGAAGCTTCTCATAAGGTTGTGGTTGGTTCCAAATTCGGTTGCTTTTCCTCATCAACTTAGTTGGAGTGGCGGGTTCCCACGAGGTGGGTTTTTGGGAAGATTCTTGGGGCGAAGTGTTGACTTGATCAATTAAAAAGCGAGGGGAGCTCTAGCCAATAGATGTTTCCTTTATTACTGGGAAGAATGAAGAGACGGTTGATCATTTGTTATTACATTGTTCTATGGCTAGATTGGGATCTTCTCTTGACGATTTTTGGGGTTAATTGGGTGTTCCCTAAGTCAGTTAGAGAGACCTTCCTCTCTTGGCGAGGTTCCTTTGTGGGGAAGAGACATAAGAAGGCTTGGTTGGTAGCACCCCTAACTTTGTTTTGGGCTATTTGGCATGAAAGGAACAACATTGCTTTTGATGATAGGGAGTTTTCAGCTCAAAGGATGAAAGCCTTATTCCTTTGTAATTATTGGTCTTGGACAAATATGTACATGGCTAATAGGCCTAGATCTTTAGTTGATTTTTAGACTTGGTTGGGGTGTAACTAAGGGGTGGTGGGTTTTCTTGTTTCCTTGTTTGCTCTTGTATACTCCCTATATATTGGTGGGCTTCCACTGGGCCTTTTTGGTGATATATATATATATATATATATATATATATATATATATATATATAATATATATATATATATAGTGCTTTTACTCATAAAAAAAAAATGAAGAGTTAGGGCATTGGGGATGAAATGGGTGGGACAGTTCTAATATCTGAAATGGTTAGAGAATGCATTTTGGGGTTGATGTACAGTGTGGAGTGATTGCTCTCAAGGGTGTTTTTCCTTGCCTCTTTTATTAGGTAATTAATAGGGTATCTTAATAATGAAGTTTGAGGGGAAGACTAGGTGACAGATTGTGTTTTCATTGATTAAGAGATTTAATGCTTTGGTACCAAAGAGGAAAAAGAGGAATATTTTGCAATGGGAGTTCAGTTCAGGAGTCTCTTTCTTTGGTTATCTCCTTGAGGTGCTTCTTAGGCATTCTCCCTCTTCACACAGTTTAAGTCTTGGGGTTTGAGTGTTAAGCCTAACGCATGTTTCTTGAGTGGTGAGTTTAGTGCAAAGAATCTTCACAACTGATCAGTTGATGGAAAGTCAGTTTGTCCTGGTTAAAGGTTGTTGCTGGTGCTCTCAGCATATGGAGGCAGCTAGCATAGCATCCTTATTGTACTTCCATCTGGTGTTGCAGAGCATTGCTGTTTCTATATCACGGGCGATAGGTTTATCTACGTTTTGTGAAGGATTCCCTTATTAGTTGGTTTGCAGGCAGGTGAAGACTAGAACTTGGAAAGTTGCCTCCCTTCATCTGTTTTGAACATTTGGGAGGTGTGTGACAAAATGAATCTTAAAAGGGTGGTGCTCTTTGTTGAGGTTAAAGGGCCTCTCTCTAAACTTTGTTGCAATGTTTTAAGTCTTTCATTGAGGGATCAAAGCTTCTATGCCAAATTTAACTGTTATTGGATTATCTGGAGGGCTATTTTCCTTCTCTTTTATTTTCATATTCTTCTTTTATACCCAGTGTATTAGACACACACACACACACACACACACACACACACACACACATGCACATGCACATGTGTATATAAATATATATACATATATATATTGATGGTACTGTAGCTCTATACTGAACCCTGAATTGTTATGTGTTTTCTGTTTTTCAATGATAGACTATAGTTGTATTATGCTAGATAAGGGAGATTTGAACATAAGAATGAAAACGAAATCTTGAAAAGGAAGACTATACTAAATTTATTGAATATAATTACTTCTCCACACAGCAGAAAGCCTTTGGCTTTCTACTCTTTAGGGGAATAGACCATCAAAACTCAATGGGGTTTGAGTTCCCTGACCAAAATGAGCCCAGTTAACCTTGTTTAGTCTTTTAATCATAAGAATTCTGCTGTTAAGGAATTTTTATGGTAATTGCAGGAGTTTGGGATGCAGTTGTGACCTGCTTGCTTTGTTGATACCTTTTGTGTCGTGAATAAATTGGTATATCATATCTAGAATCATAGATGGTGGTGTAAAGTCCATTGTAGCGGTTTGAATCCATTTCTTTGTTTTTTGATTCTGTTTTTTCTTCTTTTCTGATAGGTAAATGTTTCTTTCTTCTTTTTGTCCATTAGGACTTGAACTGAATCACCCACAACCCCAATCTCATATGTTAAACCATCTCTGTAAACTCATTGGGTTGGGTTTTAATGATATCATGCTGCGTCTCTGCTTTGCATGGGGGCTGTACTATAAAGTGAAGTCGGGAAGACAAACACTTAAAGTCCACTACGGACTTTCAAATACACAAATGGGATCGAATATTCAAATTGCAGAGAGGTGTTTGAATCCATGACCTCTTGCCAAACCAAGCTCTGATACTATGTTAAACGCCCAACTCTCCTAAAAGCTCAAGCTTGTAGGATTTGGGTTTAATACGAATATTATGCTTCTTATCATCTCTGCATGAGCCAGACCTTAGGGTCTTTTTCCTTTTTCTTTCCATTTGAACATTTTGTGATTTTCCTTTTTTCTTCTGTTTTTCCCTCAAGTGTTTAATGATCTTGTTTCACTGCAGGTCTGGATAAATTTTGGACCTATGCTGTATCCCTTTGCTGATATGTATGGACAGAAAGATGTAGTCTCTTTCCCTAAGTTCAGTTACATGACCTTTGAGTGCAGCAGCTGGTATCTTTATTTATTCATGTTTTTTTCTATCAATATCTTTTCTTTTTCCTTTCCTTCCACGGAATGTCCATTGAACTAAGTCTGGAAGATGTGAAGGTTTGCTTTGATCTGGTTTCAAATGGAGGAGGTAATCTCAATCCACATGCTTTTAGTTGTCTTTGCATCCATATACAATAATATCATTGTAGTTTGACATTGTTCATGAATTTTGAAAGAAAGAATTGAGACCACCTACGGCAGATCACTCAATCTATGATGCAAGTAGATTCTTACCTGGTGGATGATTTACTTTACCCTATTCTCTGCATCCCCAACTGAAAAGCAAAAAGAATGACAATGTAGAGAGAGAGAGAGAGAGAGAGAGAGAGAGAGAATGACCGCTGGACACCTGATTTGGAATGTAGTTATCAACAAATCCCTTGATATGTATGGAAATTGGTACAGCTAGAGGAACTACCACAAACCAGTATTGGAGCTGTAAAGGTTATGTTTAGATGGTTTTTGGTAGAAATATCCAGAGGGTTTTGCGGGACATACCCAGATGGAACCTTCAACCTATCCACATTGAAAATTATGTTATAGTAAGTAAAAAAAATTCATTTATGGTTTGAACATTTAAATTTTGAATTTTTAGTACTTGTATCAGGTCTGCTCAGGCCTGCTCATTGTAGACCTGGTGGATTCGTTAAAAACTTGCCCAACTGACATATTGGTGACTGTCAGTAGTTCCACCAGAGCCTTTAGCGAGAAGCTGCAATTTTTATTGAGTTAATTGAACATAGGTAAAGTAGAAAATTACTGGATATGTTAATCGGATCTTTCTTTTAACTGCGGGCAGTGCTTTGTGGCACTATGGACTATGAGAAAGAAACCAGTGACAACTCATGATACACTATAAATATGCACTGAACTCCTTGGATTTCAATTCTGTGGCTGATTAGTTCTTCTCACAGCGGTTGTTGCAACAGAGAATCTGTTGTCTTCAAAACTGGTAACTTTTTTGTTTCTATTTTCCCCTACTGAACTCAGGTGGACTAAATTAAATTTATGGGATCTTTTTATATAGGCAACCTCAAGTTGTCACTCATATGTCTTAATGATTTAGAACGTCTTTTATTCTTCTGTAGCATTTACAGTTGCCTCACTGTGTTTCTAATTTTATAATTGCTAGTGATTTAACAATCATGCAAGTGATGTTCTTTTTACCAAGTTCTTAGGAAGGCAGGCTATTCCTTCGTTTCAATTCTATTTCTGTGTGTTTTTTTCTATTTTGCATTTAACTTCTTGTTATTTAAGGATGGAATGTAGGGAAAATGTGCATAAATGCCCTTGACTTGTTGTCGTATGACCAGTTTAGCCCCTAAGTTTTTTTTCAGTCCTCAGGTTCTCTCGACTTTAGTGTCGTAACCCATCCATAACTAACATTGCACATATAGACAAATAGAGCTACCCACGACGCTGTGTATTAGCGTTTAAGCGGCCATTTGTCAGTATGTTGGTTCGTGACAGAAGCGTGAATGAAATACGGCCTTTTAGCGTCGGGGCACTATGGACGAAAAACTTCAGCTAGAATTGGATACGAACACGAGTCAGGGCATTTATGCACCTTATCCCTGGAATGTAGCTAGTTTAAGGTTGTGAGCTTATTCCAATTTTAATTTTTTTTCAGGGGAAAAAAAGGAAGATGGAGACAAAGGTGAAGCGTCTCTTAGTGTCCTAGTCGAAGGCGATGGTTTGATAAAGCTCTTATTATTTGAGTTCCTAGCCTTGTTATGTAGTAGTTTTGTATTTTGGTTTTCTGGTGATGGGGTTGCCCCTAATAATCATTTTTAGTTGAAACTTTTGTTCAATCCAATTAAGATCTTGCATTCTACTATTACATTGAAAGCGATTCTGTGCAGGTTTGGTGAAGGAAGTCTATAGCAATTTGCCATCATATTTTGTTTTGACTGGGACATTAAGACCCATGTTCAGAATTCAGTTGGAAGAAGTTAAAATTGAAAGCAAAATCTGCGTTCTTTTAATGGTATATTAATTATTGGTATTGTCAAATTTTATTAAATATATTTAGCTCCTGTGAGTATCATGTATAAAATGTATTTTCAATAGATTGTTTCTTTTAAATCTTTGTAATAATCATTCAAAGGTATTTTTTATAAATTTATTTGCATATATTTCTTTTAATGTCATTCATGAAATTGTATAACTAACCAAATGCTATTAATTTCAGCATAGGTTGAATCTACTGTAATACTGTTAGGAATACAAAATCTGAATTTGTATTTTGAAAAACATAATGCATAAATAATTTATATGTTTTAAATTTTGTTCAACAATAAGAGCTTGTTTATACAGTTATCTTCTTAGTTCTTCTTCCATATTTTTGCAGGCACAAAAATAAAATAAAAATGACAGATGAACACAAATAGAATAAATATCAACTGGTGATATGTCTGTAAATAAACTAGTGTGAGACGATGATACAAACCCAATAATCATTTAATATTCAACCCAGGTTTTTATTTTTATTTTTTGTGTGCTGTTTCTGGCAAAGTTATATAGGCTAAATAATAAAGGAGGGCTTAACCAGGCAGTATTACTTGGAAACGGAAACAGATTTAAGAAGAAAACTAAGGATTAATCCTAGAGTAACTGGTTTCAGTAATTGATGGGATCAATTTATTTGATGTTAAGACTACCCTACTTTGGGAGTATCTCATTGGTCAGCGGTCTATCGAAGGATTTGCCGTCATTAACTCAGGCAGCATAGATTAGAAAAGGTAAGTATGGTAGCCAGCCACTGATATCAAAATATACATCTTTTATTACATTTTTGTTTTTTTTCTGTTTATATGTTCCAAGGCATGGTGTTTGGAGCTGTAACCATAAGCTGCATATGACATTTCTTTGACCTTCATGCAATTGGGGGACTTAAATGATAAGCTTATTCTATCAAAATTGGGACTACAATCTGTTTTCCCATAAATATCATTATTGTGGATTCTTTAATGTTCTATTTTCTTAGTTGTGTATCAATCCACCATCCCTTCACATTTCATTGATGTACAAATACAATCATGAGTTAAGAAAACAAAGGATGAGATGGATTTCCTTCTCAATTTTCTTATGATTTCTCACCAAGGATTATCAGAATTTTACAACTACGACAGAGCCCTCGTAGCTTCAGTTCGAGTTCTGCTCAACCAGACAAAGGTGTACTACATGATGCTGCATGCAGAGGGCCTCTTCCTGCTCTGAAAGCTGGACATGGTTCCAAGCATTTGTTACATTATGTAAATATAACCAACTACTTCAATTACATACGCACATAAAGATAATGTCATAATTTGCTGACGTGTCACGCTACTTATGGGTGGCACGACAGTGGCGTTAGACACTTGTGTTTATCTATGATGTTCACTCCGTATATGAAGCACGGACACAACTACATGGTGAAGTGACACACAGACATGTGTTGGATACGGGTCGGACACGCGATGTGACGTGTCATTGATCAAATAAGAAGTTAAAGGGTTTGGACAGGGCTTGATATATATAATGAGTTTTTTTTTCTTCTTTGGGGTTTTATTTATTTTTATAAAATTATGGGCTAACATTCACAAAACCCACTGTAATTCGTTCTTAATTCTTAAAAAACCCTAACATTTTGAATTTATTTAGCTCTTTCCTTCACTTTGACATTCTTTCAGATAAGTAAAATATCGGTGGATATTTTTATGAAAATATTGATAAAGCGAAAATTATATAAAATTTGATGAAAATATTTTTAGAAAGTCTAAAAATGAAAAAATTAAGCAAAAATACATGTGTTAAAGACAATATTCATACTTAATTGTTAAAAAATTCATATTTGGCTGTAAAAAAATTCATATTTAATGCCAAAATGAAGATTGACGTGCAATGAAAAATTATTAAAACCTTATTTAAGATAAAATTAAAACATGACTTTTGGATAATGATCATAATTATTAAATTAAATATTCAAATTCAGGTTTTTTTTCACAACTATATAAATTAGGGCTAAAAATTAAAACATTATTTTAATTAAATGACTTTTTAAATATCATATACTAATTACTAGGACAACCTTGTTCATCCTCATGTTGTAAGAGAAATTTGATCACATATAATTTCATTCACTCTATGAAGAAAAGCAAATTGATACCACAAAGAGTTGAAGACTTGGTTTTTGTCAATAAAAATCTTCAACTTATATTGAGGAGATCTCCCATCCAATCAAGAGATTTCAGGCACTATTCTTGGCCAAGAGTTCTCTTTATTATTTTTTCAGGTACTATTAACTCAATAAAAGCTAGAGCTTCTCAAGCAGGAGATTTCAGGTGGAATTTGCTGAAGTAAACAAGAAGGTCTGGTTGACAGGCTTTCAAACAAATCCACCATGTCTAAATAGGTTAAGGTTTGCATAGACCTAATAATCCGTAATAAAGGAAATTCAAATTTTAAATGTACAAAACCATCTTATAGATATATTTTAATGTATTTTACTACTATAACATGATTATCAATATGAGTGGTGAGTTCCACCTGGGTAAAAACAGGTCTAAACCCAGAAGTAAATATGAAGCATAAATCTAAACCCCTTTTGCCAGCTCCAATATTAGGTTGCTAACAGTTACTCACTCTACCTGTAGCACTTTCATAGATATCAAGAGATTTGTTGATCTTTACCTCCCTCTTCTCCTTTTTGACTTTCTTTGCTTTCATTCTTCCACATTGAGGATGCAGAAAACAGGGAAAGTAAATCATGCACCAGTTCAGAGTCTTGCATCATGTAGGAAGGATTCATTTTGTAGGTGGTCTCAATTGTTTTTTCTTTCTGTAATTCATGAACCATGTATAACTACAATTTGATATTGTTGTATACAGAATTGAGATTACCTCCATTTGAAATCCAATAGTGTCAAGCAAACCTCTTCACATCTTCAAAAAAATGGACATCTCCTAGAGGGAGAAAAAGAAAATATTTATAGAAAAAAATGAATACATAAACATACCAGCAATTTTATCTTAAAGGTCATGTCACTATGACATAGGAAAGAGACACATCTTATTTGTCCATCCATATCAGCAAAATGATACAACAGGGAAAAATGAATCCAGGCCTTTTTTTTTTTCATTTATCAGAATCCAGACCTTCTATTTTTTTGATAAGGAAACTGGACAATATATTAACAAAACGGGCTAGACCTTAGAGTATACAGGTTGTATACAGGAAGAAACAAAAAAGGTAGAAACAGGACGGACCTACACATTAATTAATTTACAATAGAGTACTCTCCCTCATAGATAAGGTCTGCCCAAGAAGTAAGAGATGTTATAAATGAGTTTTTCAACATTTCTTGGGAAAAAAATAACATCATCAAAAACCATGTTTCTTTCCTTCCAAATTGCCCAACAAAGACTAGAGAGAGGCCCTACCACAGATTTTTTGCTTTCTTCCTTATAGGAAAGATTGTCCATCCCGCCATTAAGTCTTTAACCAGGAATGAGCATACCCAATCCACTCCTGGCAAAGAAATGAGGGCAGCCCAAAAACCCCAAAGTGAAGCAGAAGGTGGTCTATGTTTTCCTCATCCTCTTTGCAAAGAGGGCATCTACTTACAAGCTGAAAGCCCATTTTCTTCAACTGATTCATAGTCAACACCTTGCCCCATCAGACCTCATGCCACTCTCACC
The DNA here is from genome assembly GCA_016808115.1 of Tetrastigma voinierianum. Classification (NCBI taxonomy): domain Eukaryota; kingdom Viridiplantae; phylum Streptophyta; class Magnoliopsida; order Vitales; family Vitaceae; genus Tetrastigma; species Tetrastigma voinierianum. The sequence continues at coordinate 249,421 of JAEQBH010001274.1, read as the reverse complement.
TTGAGAAGTTCCTTCTATTCAAATAAGGCTGTCCAGTATAAGTACAAAGATGCCCTTCTAGATATAGTTGGCTTTGACAATGTACTGGCCTTTCTTGTCCACTAACCAAAAAATTTTGTCCTTCTCCCCTTGACTGATATTTCTACTACTAATTAGGCTAATCAATCTCTAAGTTTCTTCCAACTCTCAATCATTAAAAGGTCTGATGAATCTCAGATTCCACCATCTTCCATCCCTTGGGTCTTCCAAACTTCCCCCACCTCAATCCCTTTTGAAGCAGCTACAGCATATAGACTTGGAAATGAAGCACACAGCGGGTTCTCTCTATCGCGCCCCTGCCCCCGCCAAGGCGAAGAGTGGGGACGCGGCACGAGACTAGGACTCTTTAACTTGTTTTTCTGTCATTGGTGGGCCCAATTTATATATATTTTCATAAAGAAATAAAACTTATAACATATACATATAAAACAACCACTGTAGTGGTGTTCATAATATTATGTACATATATCCGAGTCTCATTTACTTGTTCTTATACAATTTAACTATTACAAAACTTTACATTTACATATACAAAAACAAATCCAAAACCTACTTAGGGTGGGCTTCTATTGTTGTGTTGGCCCTAGCAGATGTGGAATGTCGTGAATGTCCTATTTATTACCTACACGGATGAAACACCCGTGCTAAGCTTATAGCTTAGTGGGAAACATATAACATATACAATAGCTTATAAACATATACTTCCTTTACATATCATATGCATCCTTCATATCATTTTCATATTTCATGCCTTTTTCATGTGTCATGTTTCATATTATCTTATATCATCTTGTATCATTTATTTTTTTATTTTTTTATTTTTTATTGCACCCAAGTCCTCCCAATGTTAAGTTCTTCCCTCCTTGGTTATGGGCCCATAAACACCTGTAAAGACCCAAGTGCTATTATCCTCATAATTTCTGAAACAACAAGAAGGCAAGAATTGACTCTCCTCCTTGTCCACTAGCTAGAGTATCCTAGAGTCTCAATGTATAAGGATCCCTCCTGAAGCTCCTATTACATTGACAATGCCCAGTTATCAAACCTCCACTCCAAGACTCCTTACTAGATCCGTGGATGCCCCTTTCAATTTGTTCTCCTGAAGACAAACTAAGTCCACTCTCTGGGATTTTAGGAAGGCTTTTATTAATTTCCTTTTTTTTAGAATCATTGACCCCTCTAACATTCCAAGAAGAATCTAGACCTTCTATGAAACAAGATCAAATAATTTGTTGACCAAAAAAATAAAGAAATTGATCCAAACAACTAAGAGAACTTACCACCATCTTTGAGGATTCTTGATATGATTTCAATGCATTTCATGATGTTGCGTGCTGTATCAATGAAGAAGCAGGTCATCCCAAGCTCTTGTAGTTACCATCAAAGTCTCCTTACAATGACTTTAAAGATAAAAAAGACTATGACCGTTAACCGTTTGACTTGATCAGGGAACTCAAGTCCCAATTCAACTGAGTTTTTGACGGTCTATTTCCTTAAAATGTGGAAACTCAAAGGCTCTCTACAGTACAGACTTTTGTATTTCTCTTTTATACACTAGTGCATATTTCCTTCCTTTGAAAGATTTCTCTCACTTTGCTCATATGTTCCAAGTCTTTCTTTTATGGTATAATACAACTATAGATCCTATCATAGAAAAAACAGAAACAAATAATAAAGCAGGGTTCAATATAAAGCAACAGTACCATCACTGCACATGCACACGACAGAATTGATATTTCTAAATACATAAATTCTCCAATGACTCTGAAAACACATTTTTAGTTACACATATACAGGGTATAAAAGGAGCATCTGAAAATAAAAGATAAGGAAAATAACTAGGACAAATATTAACTGAATAATGACCATTGAGGTGCAAATAAGAGCAGAAAAACGGTAAACACTTCTCCAATTGGTGTTGTTTTGTGCGAAGAACAGAATTGGTCAACCACTATGCTGTCATATTAACACATTCCAGAGAAGGTCCATATTATTCTGCAGACCTTGGTATTAGCTGGAGTACACAGATACCAGAGATAGGAAGTGCAGAGGAGACTAAAGGAAGGGAAAAAAAAGAAAAGTATAACTATCACCAAAGTAAGGCTTGTATCACCAAAACAATGACTTATCATTGCTTGACTCCAGTCGAACTGCCAAGTAAGAGAGTCTTATCTTACTAACAAAAGTGATTATAAGCATTTCAAAGTTAGCCTTTTGCTATCAAAAAATACAAATTAAAACATGACTAAAAATTTGAGGAGAATTTATCTCGGCATAGAGAAATACGAAGTAGACTGATATCATCATTGATTTCAATGGAAATGAAAGCCTTTTCATTCATCCATGTATAATGTACATAAAGCTATTTGTTTTTTCTATTCTTTTTACACTTTATCAAATGAAGTTTCTTGCATTTCTTTTAAAACAGGGGTTAAATACTCACCAAAACTTTTGAGGAATCCCTTTCTAAACTATGGATGTCTTGGACTTTGTATCAATTACAGAAGTCCTGATATAAGTCAAAACCTTATGGATTTCAAGAACTGCCTCTTTAATACTTTGTAGGCTTGCAATTCCTTTTCTTTAAAGTTCATAGCAGGAGCATCAAACTTCAATTCTACTAATGAAAGTTCATCAAACATTTCAAGCCCAGTCCTTGTTTCCCTCGCTCCATCAACAAGTTCCTTACGCTTGCGAAAATCAAGGTATCTCATCGCCTATAACCAGGAGTCCTGCTTAGGATCCACTCTTGACATTTGATTGAAAATGGTTGCTGATCATATAAGTAGAAAGGCTTTAGACTCTGACTGTCAATCCATGTCTCTTCCCTGTCATTATCAAGGGAGCAACGCCAGTCATTATGAAGTTCAGGCTAGATTCTGACACAGCCATTTACTAGCCACCTTCATGACTTTCTTACCTTCAGGAAACTTCTTCCTGAAATGAAAACCCATTCCAAATCAAAGCGCAGTTTCATGAATATTTTGATAGAGATAACATTTAGGCTGAAGTACTGGACCCACAAGAGCATCATCACGCTGCACTTTGTGAGACCCTTGCTGAAGGCCTTCTCAAGAAAGAAGGAGGCAATTGGGGTGAGTCCGGTACAATTAAGAATTCCAAAGATACCTGCTTCCTGTCCATAAGTACTTCAAGGAATTCAGAGTAGCTTGAAAATGCCCACTGTAAAAGACCAACAGGGAGTCCCAGTCATAATCTATAACAACTTCATGAATGCTTGTCGGAATGCTAATATCTGTAAAAACATCAGAAACTGATGATGATCTTGTGACCCCACAAACCTTCAATTTTTCAAGAATAAGATCACGAAACTCTACACTAAAAAATGGCTCTTGTAGAGGACCCCCACAAGGCTTCTTCATATTCCAAATAAGGAGTTTAGCAAGATCAGCATTCCAAAAATATTCATACAAGTAGTCAAGTTTGAAATACTTAAATTTCTTGATGAATTCATATTCTAAATCGCCCATACTATACAAATAATCTTTAAAATCTGAGAAGTCATTGTGGGCTATTTCGAGGCTAACACAAAGGTCCATGAAGAACAGTATCTCTGTGATTCAAGCTTTCCCGAGGACATTAACCGGATCAATGTAAACCCGCCAAAACTGTCTGGCTCATATAATGAGACAGACAGATCCTTGTGAAACCCAAAACCCACAACTATGTCCTTCTTCTGTTGCCAATTAACCCACACACTGGAAGAGCACCCTTCAAACTCTTTCCTTGAAAGACAAGTTCCACAAAAACATTCATTACCAACGTAAGGTCTGAAGGGAGCTCCCATGCATAATAAGATTTGCAAAATTTTGAAATTTCATAAGCAGTTGAGCCTTTAGGATCTTGAAAGGAAGATCCATAGCAGAAGATTCGCCACTCGCATTTCCAGAATGATCCCATTATAATGCAAAACCCGACTCTGAAGCCTCTTCATGCCCCGTCACATTCTTGATGTGACCTCAGTTCAGACAGATTTAAACACACAGACACTTAACAGTTTGTCAATACTATGTGACCATTGCAACAATGGTACCAATGGATTCCGAATATCATAGAGAAACAACAAACTTTTAGATGCCACAGTAAAGTGAAAACCATCAGAACCAGCAATAGAAAATGAAACCAGCGGCTCCTTATGCACCAATTCACCTACACCAGGCATCCCAATCTTTGCTAAACAGCTCACGCTGCATTCATCAAACCTCAAGTCAACTAAAAACACGGCATCTGATCGTGCAACAATCAAAATTCTAGGATGCCAGCTAAATTCACAACCCAGCCATTTCCCATCTTCTGAACAATCTGCATTGTCCCACATGATCTTCAATCTATTTCCCTTAAAATTTGAATTAGAACAACAATAATCTAAATCGAACAAGAACAGTTCACCACTCTGCAACAGAACTAAACACTCTTCCGATAAATGCGGACTCCAACAAGCGCTCACAACAGCACAACTCTTGAACACCTTACCACCCAGATAAATCAAACCCGGCTTGGAGTCGTCCTTATCAATTTTAACACTAAACCAATGAACAGCATACATTGTACAAGCCAACACCAACCCAACAGAATCAGAGTTACCTGAAAACGAATACCCAATTGGAGTGGCCAAAATCTGAACAATCCGATGCTTGAGCCGCTTCGTTGTCATAAAAACTTCACCGTTTCGATCAGCCCTAACATCCAAGCTGGAGTCTTTCACGGACAAGAGAAGAAACCCAACTTGGTCGGAGTTGGCTTGTGAAAGAGTGCCAAAACAGGCGTCATTCAGGCAGCGGAGAGGTGGGCGGTTGTGGAGGAGAGGAGGGAGGAGGTAGGAGGGAAGAGGGAGGGTTTGGAGAAAAGGGGGTAAGGGTGTGGGAGAAGGGTTGAAAGAAGGGGGGACCGAGAGGAGGTTTAGAGGAGATTAGGAGAGGAGGCGTGGAGACCGAAGGATTGGCCATATCGACTTCATTCTTCTGAGAAGTCCATGGTGAAGGCAGAACCAGACAACAAGCAATCCTTCACAATAGGGCAAACGGAATCCGTGTTGGGAAAAAAAACTAGAAATTGGAGGGCAAACAAACAAAAAAACTGAAAGTGATTGGAAGAATCAGAAAAATGTGCAGGTCATTGTAGGGGAGGAAGAAGAAGAAGATGAAACAGTCAGCAGGTTTGAGTGGATTTCCAGATGAATATACTGAGGAAACGTTTTCTGGAGAGATCAGTGGTTTCATACACTTAGTGGATACCTCCCCTCGCCTGCCTCTGCCTCGAAGCCTAGGTCTTCACTCTTTCTTTGTTTTAAGAGTGTTAAATTTGGGGTTAGTTTTGTGTAAAAAAAAAAAAAAAAAAAAAAAAAGAAAAAAAAAAGAAAAGAAGGAGGAACCTTAGAGTTCCAAATTTTTAGATTCAAAAAGAAATCCGTTGAATCAACGTGCAAATTGTTTTCCCTTATCGTTTTGTTGTTTATGAATTGTGGAGCCAAAATTTTAGTCAAGCCTTTTCATTTTTTTTATAAGTTTTATAAGCTGTCAATTTCACGCACTGCTTTTTAACTTCGTTTCTCTTTAGCAAAACGTATTTTCTAAGCTTGTTGTATCATAAACATTTTTATAGAAAAAGTTATGTCAAGCTTTTAAAAGTGTTTCTAAACCTAAAAACACTTGTTCTTTTGGAATAAAATCCCCAACAACAAATATACTTTTAAGAATTTTAAATAATTCAGTTTTGTCAATATTTTTTAAAAAATTCTTAAAAATAATTACTTTGAGTTTTATTAATACAAATTTTGCATCAAATATTTTAAAAATAGTTTATAATCGCATGCATAATTATTTTGGGTTTTATTAATACAAATGTTCATGTATGTTTATTCATTAGTTCAAATATTTTTTAAACATTTTTATAATCCTAAAAATAATTATTTTAGGTTTTATTAGCTAAATATTGCTCCTCATGTTTTATTCATTAATTCATTTATTTTTGTAAATGTTTTTAATTTTTAATAATCATAAAAATAGTTGATATAGGATTTATTAATATAAATTTTTGTATACTTTTGTAGTAAAATTTTATTTTATTATATCATCTATTTATTATAATTAAAAAATCGAATGTCCTTTCACGTGTTTTTAATTCTCATAGGAACTTTTTATACCTATGACTTGTTAAAAAAAACATTAATAAGAATTACTTTTCAAACTTACATAAAAATGTTTGTTTTGATCTGAAATAAAAGTGTTTGTTAAAAACAATCTTACAAGTAGTGTCAAATTGATTGTATTCTACTAATGTTTTTATAACATATCCTTATAGGTATAAAGCACTTTCATATTAATACAATTACAAAAGAAAAAGTATTTAATTTTAATTACAAAAATAGGATATCATAATAAATCAACAATTCCAAAATATTACCAAAAGCCCTTTTATGTTTAAATTTTTAGACCTGAACACTTTTAAAAAGCATTATCAAATAACCTAGTTAAAATCAAGATTAAATAAATGAATCTTTGAAACATATTTTAATTATATTATTTATGTTGTGAAATCCTTCATTTTTGTTTCTGGTTTCTTAAAATAATGCAAAAATTTTAGGTGACTTTTTTCAATAAGCGTTTAATATTAAGTATTTAGTTGTTTTTGTTTTTGTGTTTGTTTTTTGTTATTACTTATTATTTATTGTTGTAATATAATTAATATGTTGTTTATTAGATGTTAGTTATTACAACAATTTTACTTTATTTGTTAAGTTAATAAAGTGTTAACACTTTATTCATAATTGGTGAGTATTAAAATATCTTTAATTTAATTTTTATTTGTAGGATGATAATTTAACTTTATCATTATTATATAAAATAAAAATATTTATATAAAGTTTGTATATTTGTTTAACATATTATACCAATAATAGATTAAACCATATACATATAGCCTCATACAAACATTAACTTCGGTTGATGAATTTTCTGAGTTATGATAGGTTTACAAGATTAGTAAAATACTGGAAATAAATTTAATATATTTAATTTTATCTATACAGCTAAAATCACTAGCGTAAAGAAAATAATGTAACCTGATCAAATAATATTTATTAAATTTACATATCCAAGTACCATTTCATTCTCATTAATGTGCTATCAAGCATCAATATTTGGAAGGTTCTAACCAAACCCTTATGTGATAATATTTCAATCCTATGTGTAGAAGATAACTATTTAACCAAATCTCCTCTTTTAATTTATAAAAAAAAAAAACTAAATCTGCTAAAACTTCTTAATTTTTAATCTCAAGATAATCTAGGAGTTTTTATTTTTTATTTTTTATTTTAATTAGAGCAGTACTTATTTTTACATCTATTTACGCATTACAACGTAACTCGAGGCAGGGACAACTCCATGTAATCACTTATTGAGTTTTGTGTTGAAACTGACTACTGTCAAATTGCCTCAGTGACATGTGCATCTGAATGAGATTATTTATTTTATTTATTATCATTATTTGGATGGATTAATAAGATTAAACTGGAAATGGATGCATACGAAATGGATCACGCATATCCACATGCCCATAGTATAAAATTAAACTCAAATTAAATGATGTCATAATAAACTTGAAAATGGGCGCACCCCTATTGTCTATATATAATGTTTGCAGCAAAAAATGAGAATAATTAATCAAATAAACAACATATGAGAAGATTTGAAAATGGGCGACACATTAATGTTTTGGGCCAAAAACCAACTAATTGTGCACCCTCTTGAGTTCTGGTTCACCACTGCCATCTGCTACTTCCAATTCCGACCAGTCTATGCTGCAATGATTAGGAAAATGTCTGACTTAATCAATGGTTTCCATGGTATATTAAAATAGTAATTACATGAATTTTAAATTAAAGCAAAATAAATAAAAGCATAAAAAAGAAAAATACTAATATATTTGGATGACTTTACAATACAAAATACCATATTAAACTCACATTATTGTAATCATTTGATAATATATTATTTATATAATTCTAATAAAATTTTTAACCTATAGCTAGTATAAAACCAAAAACTGAGAAATCATACCTTAAAAACAAGAGGAAGCAGTTGGAGCTAGAGACTGAAACCACAATTCTTCATGTTTTTATTTTGAAACCCTACATGACAATTTCAAAAGATCTTTCATTAGTAACTGAATTGATTGCATGCTTAAACCTAAAAATCTGGAATATTTCAAAAATTTTAAAGTCAATTTAAATAACCCTCCTGGTAAATATTTGTTAAACAAAATATTAAATATTTAAATAATAAATCCATACATGTGTTTCATAACATATTAAGTAATTCAAGAAACCTTATTATTATTATAACTAATTAAATATTAAATAACAAATCAATAGCCATACTTTGCACATGTATTGGGATATTCACCTGTGGTTCATCAATATACACTTTCTGATTTTTTTTTCCTTTTATATTGGACATTAGGAAAATGTCTTGCGTAATCAATGGTTTTCATGAGTATATTATCATAATGACAAATGCCCTACAGTCTTTCATCTTTAGAAATAAAGTAAGAGCTAAATTAAGTACTAATTCAAGCTACCATCAATTCCACTTGTAAAATAATAACACAATTGAAAGTATAAGATAATTGTGAAACTCTAAATAAGAATCGATTATGGGCAAAAGGTTGTCCTACGAAATTACTACAATAATATGTTTCTTTTTCTTTTTAATTCAATAGTTCTTCATAAATTCGAAGTTTTGGATAATACTTTTATAAATGAAAAAAGAAAAAGAAATTTTTTTTGATTTTAAATAGGTGAAAGCAAATAAGGATCTCCAATTGTGGCATTTCTTAGACAATTAAAAAAATAAATTAATAATTAGAATAAAAGCATGAAAATTTTTTAATTTGTTTTAAATCACTTCTACATATACAATATTATCATATTGGACCCCACGTTATTCTGTAATCATATTAAAACCATTTTCCATTAATTCTAATAAAAAAAATTTAATGTTGTACAAAACCAAAAACTAAGCAAGCAGGCCTTGATGGGGGTTTGAAAGAGCTTGATTGAGCTAGAAACTAGAAATATAATTCTTCAAGTTTTTTAATTTGAATCCCTGCATAAGAATTTCAAGAAATCTTTCATTAGTAAATACATTATTAAATATTTAATTGAAAAATTATATAAAAAATATAATTCAAATAATCATGTAATCATTTATAAATTATTAACCACTAATTAAATTTAAAAATCTAAACATTCTTTAAATCTCAAAAGCAACTAGAAGATATCCACCTCAAAAAAGATAAAAATAAAAAACTTACTGAAATACCCAGCTACAAAATTTTGAAAAAAAAAAGTCATTCTATTGTATATATAGGTTTAAATAATATTAATTTTATAAACAGTGCATGATATTTAGTTTATAAAATCCATTTAGTATCAATACTTGATTAATTTTGTTCTCACAAAAAGTTATTTTGTATCTATACTTATATCTTAAATCATCTTGCTACTCATATGGCCATAACTTGCATTGAAAGTATAATTTCAAAAGAAAATAATTCCATGCATAGCAAAAATTCATGGTTCACCTAATGTAATACATAACATAATTACGTAAGTTAAGAAAATATTATAAATAATTAAAAAATTCAAATAGAATTCTGACTATAAAATTAGTAGCTTAATTTTATGTGATGGGATATTTACATGTGGTCCATCTATATACACAACCTGATTTTTCCTTATATATTGTATATTTCTAAAATCTGAATATGGTTTTGACCTTTTAAATTCAATAATTCAATTCAAAGATAATCAGAACAAGTACTTAGACAATTTTAAAAAATATATATTTTATTTTGGGATAATTAAGAATGAATAATTAATATTAAAGCATCAAAAGAAAAAAAAATGCAAGGTTATTTAAATGATTTGAAGATATCCAATACCACATTCAACTTACCAACAACAATATTAAAAGGTGGTTGTATACGTCAATTATAATAAATATTATAACATTGAGTAAGTAAACGAAAAAGAGAGAAGATGGACCTTGGATGGAAGGAGCTTGAAACTAGACTTGCCTTGATTTTTTATGTTGTGGGTGATCCTCTGCATCATGATGGCTTCTTTTGAGATTGAATAGCTGATGGTTCCGTTGATGATATATGAGATGGATACCACAACTTTCCACATTGAAAGCTACTCTGTCACGAGACCCAAAAGGGCCCTCAAAGCGAACCGTAATCTTGTTCCACCTATTGGATCGATACTCTCTTGCAATGTTAAATCTGAAATATTTTATATTGGCTCTAAAAATGATATGATAAATATGACGTACGTTCTGCAGTCACAAAATCAATGAAGGATTTCCAATGCATTCGAATGTTGATAGTTTTAGTAAGTTGAAATTGATCATCGGATATCACAAACCGAATATTATTAATGTTAGGCGAACTAAACATATTCACACATATAGGATCATCAACATCGACTCGAACAAGATAGAAGAATAAAGCAAATCCCAAGAAGTTCTTATCTTCGTAACCATTCTCTGGAAGCACTATTCTTACTTCACGTCCCATACTCTGATGACTTACCCACTCTGGTATTCCACAACTTCCTGGAATAACAACATTGATTTCAGATCTACTCCAGCCATGCTGTCTGAACCTACAAACAGTACCGTTTTTTTCAAGATCCTGCAAAAAAGTAGCATGTAAATCTCATACCATCATAAAAACATTTAATATGAGAGAGAAGTTAAATATTCATACTTCAAATAATGATCTGAAACAGTCGACAAAATTTGACCATAGTAGATGTGTTGCATCACTTGATGATAAAGTTTGCAGGCATGGATAACCATGTGCTTCCATCCTTGTTAGACTTGACGGAAGCTTTGGAATCTCTTCAAGCAACGGACAGTGATTCACGTAAAGGCTCTCTAGCTGAGAAAGTTCAATGATGTCATTAGGAATGCCGCGAATATTATTTTTACTCATATTTAATGAAACCAATGAAGATAAGCACCATAAATCACTGGGGATTGCTTCTTCTGACAGATTGCAACCAAGTATATCTAGTCTAACCAAGCAATGTTGTAGCTTTCTCAAAGTGTCAGGCAATTTGTGGAGCTTTAGACAGTGAGTAAGAGAAAGGGTTTTGAGCCTTGTCAACTGACCAATGTTGTTTGGAAGAGTCTCAAGGTTCTCGCACTCATGTAATGACAACACTTCAAGAACTTTTAGGCGTCCAATTGATGACGGCAGCTCTGTTATACCCTTTGCACTTAACGAAAAGCGTTGTACACATTCCATGTCCTCCATGATCTCTGGAAAAGCCTCTAGATTTGAACAACCAAAGAGGCCCCACTCCTCCAAGGATTTCAACTTATAAAAGCTGCTTGGAAGACTTGTCAAGTTTTCGCAGAATAGTAAGTTTAATTCCATGGCTGGCTGGGATGTTGTGAAGTCTTTGTAGCACTCTCTTGTAAATCCAAATTAAGCAGGAACCCATGTTGGCTGGAACTCAGGAAGCTTCTCCAAATTCGAGCAACCAAAAAGATAGAGATCTTCAAGAGCCCCCCAACACCCAATATTGTTTGGGAGTTCCTTAATAGGAGTTCTACTTAAATCAAGTGTCTTTAAGCATTTCATATTCCTGTGCATCTCTGGAAATTTCTTAAATTTTGAGCACCCTTGGAGTATGAGAGTTTCAAGGGATTCCAAACATCCAATGCTTTCTGGGAGTTCTTTGATTCCGCTACAACTAAAATTAAGCTCCTTCAAAAATCGAAATGAACTAATAGATGAATTAAGTTTATAAAAACTAGTTCAACCTTGAAGATTCAATCTCTCTAAATTTTACCATGTCAGACAAATTCCAGATTTTCATGAGTTCTCGTGAGTCACTTAGATCAAAGACTTCTAAGTTTGAAGATCTGTAACATAAGACACCTATTTAGTTAAAAAATTGCATGAACTGAGATAATTAAAAAAGGCAATTAAATATTGATATATATACACTACAAAGTTGTTTTATGTTGCTAGACTTCAGTTAAGTGCCACAAGATTTATTGATAAATTTGAAGGCAAAAGCTCTCCAATCCTTCTGTGATCATCTTGATTGGAAATTCAAGTCTAGGAAGACAAATTTTATCCTTCTTTCTTATCAGACTATGATGACCACTATAATAGACTTTGAGCAACCTAAGATTATTCATCTTAGCAAACATGTTTTTCATCTTGGAAAACACTTCCGAAGTGAATCGCATTTCTTTTGATCTAGACAAGTCTAGAGATATAGTTTCAATATTTGTCATCTGGAAAACAAGAATAAAATGGAAAATAAAGATAATTCAATAGTAAAAGCATCATAAGTAGCATTTAAGTAACTAACATATTGGTTCTTACCTCTTTTGCTGAGAATGCGTTGTGAATATCATTTGGATCCCACAATCTACTCCATTTGCTTGGGTCTCTAGGATCTTTTTCACGAACAACATTCCTACCCATTTGTTGTATCAAGTCATGCATTTGTACTGTCTTGTCTATAATGGTTATTAGACATCGATCATGAAGGACTGGTACGACAACTGTTGCATATAAATTGCAGCTATCCAATATGCTCAACATAAAATTCTTGTCAGCCTCTTTAAAAAAACAAGCAATATCAAGAAAAACCTCTTTTTCCAAATGGTCAAGCCCATCAAAGCTTAGTCTAAACAGGTCATTAACTTCCTTCTTAGGACATATTTTCAATTTATCTAATTCACTTTTCCATTCATCTATTGTCTTGCCACAAAGAGAAGAACCCAGAACTTTAAGGGCTAAAGGATGGCCTCGAGCATAATTGACCATGCACTTTGAGAGGTTCGTATAAACTTCTTCAGAAAACATTTGTCACAAGGCATGTAACTAAAAGTTCAATGAATTCTTCCTCACATAATCACGCTAGCCTCATACAATAACATTCTTCAGCCGATCTTCCAATTGGTACAAGCGTTTATCTCTAGTAGTTACAATGATTCTACTTCCTGGAGCAAACCAAGTACAACTTTTAATCAATAACTGCACTTGGTCTTGATGATCCACATCATCAACAACAACAAGAAATTTTCCTGAGTTAAGTCTATCCTTTATCATATTTACTCCATCAACGATGCTATTTAATTCTAAATTTGCATCCTTTTGAATACCACGAATAAGTTCTTGTAATAATTGAAGTCTATCATTGTGATTTTTGAATCTATTTTTGACATCTTCAAGAAAACAACTACCATCAAATTGACGAATATAATTGAAACATCTTATGTTGTTGTTTGCCGATTCCACTGATTCCACATGCCAATCACATAACTTGACCCAAATGAATTTGCAACGATTTTAGGTTTCCAAACTGAAACTTCATTCAACCATATGCTCCTCAACATGCAGAAATTTAGGGTTTCAATCTTTTGAGGATGAAAGTCAATAATTTCCTTGTAATAGGCTGACTCATACCTACCAATGGTAAAACACAAGAAACATGAGGAATCATAGTAAGTTGACAAATATGATAAATGAGAAGTAAATTCATATCATTGTTTTATCTATACACAGCAATGAGGCATAAACCATCAGCCCTGCATAGCTCATGTGGTAAAGTGTTCAACGTTTAAATAAGCAGAACATAGGGAGGGGAGGGGTCCGGGTCAAGCCCTAGTGGGGACAGTTTAGTACATTGTAACTTAGTTGTCAAAAAAAATAAAAATCATGAGCATAGAAAAGATTATGTAACCTGATCAAACAATATTTATTAAATTTACTTATCTAAGTACCATTTCATTAATGTGGTATCAAGCACAAATGAAGGGGAAAGGGGGAAAGTGAATAATATTACCTGATATGATAATAATACCAATGAGCTTATAGTTGAAAATGAAAATAATTTATTATCTTAGTTTTAAGGCTATTTTATTTTCTTTCACCTTTTCTTTCCTTCTACATTTGTTTTTCAAGAATCCAACATAACCTAAAATTTTCAAAAGCTCAAAATCAGTAGTTATTACTATTAATAGCAGTTAAAATTCAAATTCAGATGGTCTTAAATTATGTATAAAATCTAGAAGGAGTAAGGCAGTTGAATTACCTTATCCTTGACAACACATAGCCTCCAGTTGGATTCCTTCAGTCATCAGCTGCCACTCACATACCACCTTCTCCTCGTCGACAGTCTTTCATGCTTCGCAAATCCTTTCCCAAAACTCCCAGTTTTGTTTCATAGAGGAATCCACATGTGGTAGAAAACGTGGACTGTTTGACCACTTTCTTTTCTGCACTCCATGATCTTTATAAGCTCTTTGGCTTTGTTTGAATCAACGCTACCTTTCTGAAAACAATTGTCGTTGATCCTTCAATAGTCCCAGAAGTTCTTGGCCGATTTCCTCTCCTCTTTCCAAGTTTGTCATCTCTGAAAGTGTATACCCTTCCTTCAGACTTACGAAAGATGATCTGTAAAACCGTACCGGGTATCTTCCCCTCTGAAGCTCAAGAAAACGTCGAAGTTAAGTTTTGGGGATGGAGCTGAAGAAGAAGACGAAGAAGATGGTTTTTGGGTGATTGATGAGGAAGCCATTTTTGGACAGGGTTTGTGGAAACCGGAAGGGGTAGAAGTAGAAGAGACTTGAGGAGGATCTGCAGAGACATACGGACTCAATGCTAATTAATGTGCCTATATAGAGGCGGAGGCAAGCTAGTAGTAAAAGCCTGCAAAAGTAAAACCTCCAAATCTGTTCAAATTATTCAAAACTTGGAAAGATTTTGATGTTTTATCAGATGAAGTAACACCATTTCTCATCTTGCATTTCATCTCAAGTGGGATCCACACGGATGAATCACCTGACCACAGAGGAAGCTTTTTTCTACGAAAAACTCTACGAAAAAAAAAATTGTTCAAATTATTCAAAACTTGGAAAGATTTTGATGGGATATGGGATGGAAAATGCTTGCCGACACCATCCTCAAGTGGGATCCACACGGATGAATCATCTCACACAGAGGAAGCTTTTTTCTACGAAAAACTGTGAAAAAAATTAATGAAGGGCAAGGGCAAGGGCAAGGGCCCAATATTCATTGTCTTATTTAGGAACCTATTCTCTACTTTTCCCAAAACTCAGAGAAGATTAATTGTTTCAATCATGGTAGCTTTCTTTGTCCTTTCAGAGAGATAAAAGCAAGAAGAAAATATATTTAAAAAAAAAATGGGCATAGTGGGAATGAAGAAAAATTAATAATGAATTAGGGCTCTATTCAGTCTTACGCGCTTTCTTTACTTTTTCTAATATTAAAATTGTGTTTTAAAGACGTAATTTTAGAATTTTAAATTCAAATCATGTTTTGAAAATCTGATTTAAAATTTTATATTAAAATAATATTTTTTAAAACGTAATTTGGTACTACGTTAAAGCGTATTTTGAAAACCACGATATTAAATATTATGATCTTTCTTGATGTTAAAGTGTATAAATTTTTAAATATTTATTTTTATACTTTATTTTAAATAATATTTTTTAAAATAATAATATTATTTTAAAAAGCCCAAGTAAAAGAGACTTGAGGAGGATCTACTTGCAGAGATACATAGAGACTCAATGCTAATTAACGTGCCTATATGGAGGCGGAGGCAAGCTAGTAGTAAAAGCATGCAAAAGTAAAACCTCGAAATCTGTTCAAATTATTCAAAACTATTCTTGAAAGATTTTGATGGGATATTGGATGGAAAATGCTTGCCGACGACACCATCGTCAAGTGGGATCCACGCGGATGAATCACCTGACACAGAGGAAGCTTTTTTCTACGAAAAATAAATGAATGAAGGGCAAACGGCCCCCGTATTCATTGTCTTATTTATGGCCTATTCTTTACTTTTCCTACAACTCAGAGAAGATTAATTGTTTCACATCATGGTAGCTTTCTTTGTCCTTTCAGAGAAGATAAAAGCAAGAAGAAAAGATATTTTAAAAAAAATGGGCAAAGTGGGAATGAAGAAAAATTAATAATGAATCAGGGCTCTATTCAGTCTTACGCGCTTTCTTTACTTTTCCTAATGCAGGAATCCAAATTCTTAGAAAATTAAGTTCTTACAACTCCAAAACTCATGTAATTTTCAAATTTAAAGCCCTAGTTGCATTTTTCATTGTTGCAGAGATAAATAAATTTTGTTTTACCCTTTAATATTAATATAATTTTCTTTATGGTTGTGTTTGTTCTAAAAAAGGACTAAGAAAGTAAATAAATAAGAAGGAAAATAATTCTCTATATGGAGAAGGCAAGCTAATAACAAAATCCTGCTATGGCATTAATAGTCAGGTGGGATCCACACGGATGAAAAAGAAGTTGAAATTACAAGGAAGAACACGAATCGCCTGACACGGAGAAAACTTTTCTACGATAAATAAATGAATGAAGGGAAAGTGCAAAGGGAAAAGGGAAAAGGGAAAAGGGAAAAGGGCAAAGGGCCCCCATATTCACTGTCTTATTTATGGTTATTTATGGCCTATTTCGGGTTTTTTTAAGATTTATCATTAGAAAAAATATTTTTTTAAATATAAAATAAAAATAAATATTTAGAAATGCATGGCGATAATAGGTTATCGTTGGTGGAGTGTCGTATCGATATCGTAATCTTGAACGTGATTTTAGTGTAAAAATCTAAAATTATGTTTTGAAGATACGATTTCAATATTAAAATATGAAATCGTATTTTAAAAACACGACTTCAGTGTTAAATTACAAAATTGTAAAGTCGTATTTTGAAAACATGATTTTATTGTAAAATTATGAAATCGTATTTTAAAAACATGACTTGAGTGTTAAATTATAAAATTGTGAAGTCATGTTTTGAAAACACGATTTCAATATAAAATTATGAAATCGTATTTTAAAAAAGTGTTAAATTATGAAATCGTGTTTTCAAAACATAACTTTAATGTTAAATTATGAAGTTGTGTTTTTTAAGAGCTAGCAGTACATGTGTTTTACGTGATAAAAGAATCATAATCCCCTAAATATTATTTCATATTATTTTTTATTTATAATATTTTAAAAAAGAATCCGGCCTATTCTCTACTTTTTCCCATGGTCCGAATTCAAACTCACAGAAGATTAATCATTTCACATCATGGTAACTTTCTTTGTGCTTTCAGAGAAGATAAAAGCAAGAAGAAATATATTTACATTCACTTAAAAGAATGGTGAGGTGGGACTGCTGGAGAAATGGAGTTGGAGCTCCACGAGGGAGTCATGATAAGAAATTAAGAATGAGCTGTTGAAATGGGATTTACATTCTTAGTAAGTATTGTTGGAAGTCCTTTCGAAAAAACAAGTATTACTGAAAGTGGGCTCTACACGATTAAAGAAGACGGATGATCAGAGGTGGATGATCCCTGTTTGGGGAGTTTAAAGCCAAAATAGTTTCTTATTTGAAAAAAAATTCATAAATATATTTGTTTTGAAAATGTTCATCAAACTTATCTTCTTTCAGTATAAATGGACATTCACAATTGGTAAATGTGATTTTAAGATAAATTTTAAAATCGCATTCAATAAATGCGATTTTCAGGTAAATTTTTAAAACTGTATTTAATTTTTTATAACTTCAATCACTAAATATTGTTTTAAAATTTTACTTCAAAACCATATTTACCTTAAAACCACATTTAGTAAATACGGTTTTAAAAATTTATATTAAGCCGTTTTATGCAATGGTTTGAATTTACTACGAAATATGGTTTTAAAATTTGCGCTAAAATCGTAATTCATAACTCTACGATTTATACATTAATATCTAATTGTAACAAAAGAAGACTAATTTCACAAATAGTTAAAAAAAAAAAATCAATTCATATATTAAAAAAAAAGGCACTAACCATTTAGGCCATTTCCCACTTCCTCTCTTTTTCTTTCACTTTTGAGTTTTCATCATTTTCCAGTTTTCCTCTACCTTTTTAGGCTTTTCTTGGAAATTGTCCTTTATCCTCCTCCTATTTTTCTTACTTTTCATCCTCCATTCTCTACCTGTTTAGGCTTTTCTTTGAAATTCTCCTTCATGGTCTTCCCTAATTCAAATTTCTCATAATATAACAAATTGATATTTAAATATTAAATAAGTAAACAAAATTCAAAATAATTTTCAAATATAAAATATATTTTATCATAATTGCTTCTATTTTTATCTAACTGAATCTTATAATAATAATAATAAATGTTAAGCATGCAGTGAAGTTGTTAAAGCGTTCGAAATTTAAAAATAGTCCCGGGGGAGGGATCGTGACCAGTGCTGGTGGAGACGATTTCTTCGTTTCTTGATAAAGTTATTAGTTTTCAAAATAATAATAATAATAATTGATGGTGCTTTTTCTATCGATACTAGGCAGGAGCGTCTTAGGGTTGTTGGTAGGTCGGATTGGGTAGAGATAGTAGCCTGACCTACTTGGCCTGGCCCGAAAAGGGGATCAGGTGGGGTGTGTCGTGCCTATCGGATAGGTTAAGTCATTTTCTTCCTTATGAAAAGTAAAGAATTCAACTCTTGATGGCGATATGACTGCATACCTTTCTTTGGTGGGATTGCTCGGTATTTGTAGTGGATGATCACGATGACTTTCCTTGTTGAATGGTGATACGACATCTTTCCAATTGAGCGAGGATCTTCTGCTAACCTCCCATTGAATATTAGAGAGGATAATTAAGAAGCGTGTCGTGGGAGTCTTTGCTCGCAATCGTGGATTATCGGATCGTGAAGGTGGGAGTCTTTCGCTCTTACGGCTCGGTGGGCCAGTGGATTATCGCCGTTATCCGTCGGAGTCCGTGGGCTTAGTTTTTGACGGGAACGCTGTGTGAGAGTGACCAAGACGTTATCATGGGCCGAGTCCTCACGTGGGGCTCTTCAACTGGCCCCACGGAGGGTGCTAGCCCATCTTAGGGTTCTTTCTGGGCACGTGATACGGGCTTATGGGGTGATTTTTTGAAGCCTTGCTCGGTTGCCCCCGACCCTTGGTAGGCGAGCTTGGGTAAGGGCTTGAGTTGTTTCTTGGATCGAGTAGCGAATGCCACGTGGCCGAACAGGGTTTGTTGATCTAGGCTTGTTCTTGGGTGTCGTGCGGCGGTATGATGGCTTCTCTTCGCGCCAGCGTCCATTTCGGTGACGTTTAGTGTTTAAAAACCTGCTCCGCGGTTATTTAATTTGTATCCCTTGTTCCTCAAACCTTTTGTCTTTTGCGGTTTTTGGGTTTTTCTTTCTCAAGTTTTCTCTGATCATTGCTCAAGACTATTCTTGGTGATCTCCGTCGTTCTATCTCGCTTGGGGTCGTCTCTTTTGTTTCTTCCCCCAACTTAGTGCGTCTTTCTTCTTACGCCTATTTACCTTTTTAGCATTGGAT
This sequence comes from Tetrastigma voinierianum, assembly GCA_016808115.1. NCBI lineage: Eukaryota > Viridiplantae > Streptophyta > Magnoliopsida > Vitales > Vitaceae > Tetrastigma > Tetrastigma voinierianum. The sequence goes on along the minus strand of JAEQBH010001274.1, from coordinate 229,949 downwards.
TTCGTGGGTCCTGGTGGTGCATTTGTTTGTCTCCTCTTATGCTCGCTCGATCATGCGTGCTTCCTCACAGTCCTAATTGTCATTCGAGATTTGCGTGCATGGGGGCTTGGGTTGGGGAGTATGGTCGAGGCGGGCCGGCGGGGTCGGTAACCTTCGCCGTGGTTGATAGGGCCCCTCGGTGGAGTCATCAGTCCCCTTCTTATGACGAGGAAAAGTTAGAGATTAAGTACCACTGGCGGTTGAATATTTGAGGGTTCTTAGTGAGGTATCTTGGCCAGCCGTGGGTCTGATCGGGTTGAGCCTCTTTATGAGAAAACCTTCATTACCCGCTATAGACCCCCTCTTGAGCGTTAATGCGGTGCCACGACCTTCTCTCCTATATAGTCGAGGTTCGAGATGAGTGCGCTTCTTTAGCGGCCTTGGCCAAGCAGTCTCCATTTTCCTCCACATCCCTTTATCAAGAACGTCTTACAGTTCTTCAATGTTTGTCCGTCCCAACTTTCTCCCAATTTTTGGGGTGTTTTGGTCGGCCTTCTGAGTGGATTTTGTAGACTTGAGAGCATCGGCGTTCTAGCATGCGCTACAATTTGGACTTAGCACTAGTGTGAAAGAGGCCATAGAGGGCTTTTTATATATTTCGAAACGGTCTAGTGCCAATCTGATTATTTTGGATCTTCCGTCCTCCCATAAACATTGGAAGGAACGTTATTTCTTTATCGGGGTCTGGCGGAATGCAACCACTGTGGCCAAGGAGGATACGGCAGCATTCAATAGTAAGGGCGCAGAGAATCTGCGTGAGTTTTCCGTTCGTACTAGTTGGGGTTAATTTTGCTCTAGGGCGTTCTTAACTTTGCTTTGGTTGTGTTGCCTTCAGGTATTCGTCCCGAACTCAGTTATGAGGATGAGGAGGTGAAGCAGAAGTTGGTTAAATTTCGTCCGCGGACATATTCCGAACACATTAGGTCGAATATTCCCGGGCCTTCTAGTGCGGAACCTTCTCAACCTCCCAGGTCTTCGGGCGTGAAGCTATCTTGACAACCAGGCTTTAGGGTGCTGATCTTGTCATGAAGCTTCTCGGGAAGAGCTTGGCCGAAGTTGAATTCGGCGAAGAAAAAGAAGCACAGCCTTGAGGCCTCGGTTGCCTTCGAGGACGCCACAGCGACTCGTGAGAATCTTAAAGTTGGGGGGCGTCCTCCTGCGTCGTAGATGCGTCGGGAGTATGGACCACCGGGGCAATTTAGGTTGAGAGGTTGCCTACAACATCCTGCAGTCGAGGTGCCGAAGACGACAGGTCCATAGCTCCGTTCTCCCGGCGCCGAGGTAGCCAAGAGTCCCCCCGAGAGGACCGCCGAGGTTCCTTCCTGGGAGTATGAGGGCGAGAGGTGGAAGCATTTCAGTTCTGAGAGGGATGAGGACCCGTTGCTCGTGAGTGCAGAGCTTGCCGCTAGGGTTATGTCGTCTGTCCTGCGGGACTCCGACCTCAAGAGGGCGGATGCCATGCCTATTGAGGAGGTTCTGGCCCTATCGCTTCAAGGAGCGGCTACCATAAGTTTGGGCACCTTTATTTGTTCGTTTCATCATTGCTCTGAACTATCCGTTAATTTTATCATGTTTTTGCAGATGGCCACCTATATGAAGAGCCTGGCGAGGAGGGCCAGCCTTGCCGAGGGCTTTGCTAGAGCAGCAAGAGCAAGAAAGGCTAAGTTGCTTCCCTGACCTTTGAGAATGCCGATCTTTGAGCTCGGGTGCAGCGCCTTAGTGAGGACGCCGTGAAGTATGAATCAGACCTTAAGCACACCACGATCGCGAAGGTACAGGCTGAAGACAAGGAAAAGAAGGCTCGGGGCGAGTTGAGGGTTGTCGAGGATGCACTGCGGGCGGTCAGAGACAAGCTGCAGGTTGCCAGGGACGAGCTACACGTGGTCCGGGACGAGCTGCACGTCAAAGCCACGACACTAAGCTAGGTCGGCCAAGAGGCTTTTGAGGCTGTGAGCTCCATGGAGCTCTTAACTGAGGAATGCCATGGGCTTCACGGAGATCTTTAGAGGCAGGAGGCCTTGGTCAGTTAGAAGGAAGGGGTGATCACCGAGGTGAGAGACGAGGCCCGTACTCCATCAAGCCTCCTGTGGGTGGCTCATTCGCCTCAAGGCTGCAAGTTTTCTGCTCGATTTCAACTTCCAAGTTCCTACAGAGGGGGAGGCGGAAGAATCTGACTTTAACGATGAAGCGGACCTCATGGTGCTTGCAAATGCCCCCAGCTTTGTTCCTCTCTCTGGTGAACCTGAGGTTGAGACTCCTGCGGAGGCTAGCTCTCCTACCTCAATGGCTGGTACTTCGCCCTCTGACGTGCATGTTGCTTAGAGCCCCGATTTAGACGTCTAAGCTTTTCCCTGTAGTTTCTGCTTATTTTGTTAGCTTTGAGGCTTTGGGCCTTGGATTTCTGTAATGCTGACCTTGACTTTTGTCGATATGTTGATGTTTTTCCTTTATACCCTTTGGTCCTACCGTCCTTTCTATTATCTTAGTTTACAGCCCGGGCTATTCAGCTCTTCTAATGGCTAAGCTATTGCACACTTAGCGTCTAAGCTACGTGGCTCTTAACAAACCGAGCTGCTGGGCTCTTGATGAATTGAGCTTCGTGGCTCTTAACAAACTGAGCTACGGGCTCACGGATGAACTGCGGGTTTTTAACAAACTCCAGCCATCGGGAGCTCTTTCAAAGCCTGAGCTACATGGCTCTTTAACATTCGAGATCTTTGCTCTTCAAGCTAAGCTACTCGACTCTTGACGAACTGAGCTACTGGGCTATTTCGAAGTCTGAGCTACGTGGCTCTTTGCCATCCAAGCTCTTTTCTCTTCAAACTTACCTTACTTAGCTTCGACGAAGCCGAAATGTTGCTCTCGACGAACCGGTTATCGGGCTCTTGCCTGACCGGCCGCTAGGCTCTTCGTCCGGTGCTACGCGGGTTTTGACATTCTCGAGCTCTTTAGTCTTTGAACCGAAGCATTGATCTTATCGAATCAGCCGCTTTCGCTCTCACGAATCGAGCGCTACCGGGCTCTCGTCGACCGAGCCGCTGGGCTCTTCGCGTCCGAGCTACGCGGTTTCGACATATGAGCTCTGCTTCAACCGAGCTTACGGCTTCGACGCACCGAGTCGCTTGGCTCTTGACGAACCGAGCCAGTTGGGCTCTTGACAGATCGAAGCCGCTGGGTTTCTTTCGGCATGGCTACGCGGGTTTCGACATCCCGGAGTTTCGCTTCTTCGAATCGAGCTACTTGGTTTCGCCGAATCGAGCGGCTTCGTTTTGACGGTGACCGGAAGCACGGGTTTTATCGGATCGGTGCTATTGGGTCTTCGCCCGAGCTATGTGGTTTCGCCGACCGGCGCTGCCGGGTTTCTTCAAGTCTCGGCTACGCGGGCTCTTTACTCACCGGCGCTACCGGGTTTCGTCGGATCGAGCCGTCAGTTTCTTTCGGTTTCAGCTATTGCTGCTCTTTGACGAACCGCTGGGCTCTTTCAAAGTCTGAGCTACATGGCTCTTTCGTCTTCCTTCCCTCGGGAAAGTGCGCACCACTTTAATGTTGGTTTATGGAGAATCGGAACAAACTGTGTGACTTTCCCCAGGTGTCAAGCCTTCTTTATAAATAAACGCCTTCTTTCGAGGGTGTGTGCTATACTTCGCTCCCATCCTCCTTCCTACCTTCGCTAGTGTCGGAGCTCGTACATGATGAAGCTTTAGGGTTTGGTTGCCACTGCGCGAAGTCTGTTTGGTGGTCATAGGCCGACGTTTGATTTGGTTGTTCTACCATTTTTTGGAGTTGTGTTGTTTCGCCATTTGTTGGAGTTATGTTGTTCCCTTGTCCCGCCATTTGGTCGGAGCTGCTGCTTCCCCGCGACAACCATTTGATGGAGCTAAACCAGGAACACGCTCGGGAGGGGGGCCGCATGTTGAATGCTTCAAGTCCCGCCTCTTATGCTAAACCCTCTCCCCTCTTTTCTCCTTTTTTTTTTCTTCTGGGTTTTGCCTCGAATGGCTTCAAGTCCGGCTTCTTATGCTATACCTCTCCTCCCCTATTTTCCTGCTTTCCTTTTCTCTTTTTTGTGGGGTTTTTTTTTAATGGCTGCTCGTTGATTGTAATTTTCTGAGGTGCAAAGAGCGGTTTTGTTGATTGTAATCTTCTGAGATGTGGAGAGTTGTTTTGCTGATTGTAATTTTCTGGAGTAACTGTAATAAAAGTACAATCCTTTGAAAACACGTATACTTGTCTTATGTTTCATGTACCCTTCTAGGGCCCTGTCGAGCCTTGTGGATTTATGACAAACCGAGCTCCCTGGTTCTTTTATTACGATTCACGAGAGTAGGCAGACCGTAAATGAACAACAAAAAGTTATTTGAGCGAAAGTAGAACTGTTGCGCTTTATTATTAGTTACAATATGAGGTTTATGGGTAAAACCGCTTGAGGTGCTGGGCATTCCAGGAGTGTTACAGGGTCTTTCCCTCCTTTGTTTGGAGCTCATAGTTGCCAGGACGAATTACCCGTGATACGATATAGGGTCCCTCCTAATTGGGTCCTAGTTTCTCGAGTAGGTCTTTCCTCATGGCGTGGAGTTTCTGATACTAGGTTTTCCTCGGGGCTTAAAACCATTAGGCCCGACCTTCTCGATCATGCGACCTTGTCAAGCTGGTAGTCCTCGACGCTGCTTTCGTATTTCTTGCTCTGCTTCCAGAGATCAAGGTTTAAAGTGCAGAGACTCCTCGTCAGGCCTCCTGGGCTGGGCCATGTAAATCGGGGACCCTAGGTGACTCCGAGCCTAACCTCACAGGTCTACCGCCCTAAGTGCGTAACGCCGCGAACGGGGTTTCGAGCTGCACTTACGTGTAGTTCTCAGACCCCATAGTACCTCCGGGAGACCCATTTTCCTTTTAGGTCTTCCAACTTAGTCTTCCATGCTGACTTGAGAGTCCTTATAGTGACTTCTGCTTGTCCGTTGGACTGCGAATGAGCTGGGGACGAGTAATCATTCTTGATTCCGAGCTCGGTGCAAAAGTTTTTGAATTTCTGGTTGTCAAACTGTTTTCCATTATCTGATATCAACGCTTTTGGGATCACGAACCTACATATTATGGACCGCCAAACAAAGTTGCGTACCTTTTGCTCCCTGATTATTGCCAACGGCTCGGCCTCTGCCCATTTAGTGATGTAGTTCACTCCTATAATGACAAATTTGCATTGACCTCTTCCAATGGGCAGGGGCCCGAGTATGTCTAATCCCCACTACTGAAAAGGCCAGGGGCTTATGATCGAGGTCGTTGGCTCGCTGGGAGACTTCGGAGATCTCGGGCATGCTCGACATTTTTCACTTTCCGACTAGTTCCTGCGGGCGTCTGAGCATCGTGGGCCAATAATATCCTTGCCTAAGGGTTTTTCCTGCCAAGGCCCGAGCTCCAATATACTACCGTTGCATGCCTTCGTGCACCTCTCAAGTACGTAGTCGGGCATCTTCCTTTTCTATGCATTCAGGAGGCAAAAAACCCTCGTTTTATAAAGGGTTCACACAAAAGAGCGAACCTAAATGTATCTTGCCTTAGTTTAGATGCTCCATTCTGGACACTGCAATATCCCATTCAATAGATAGTCCCAGATGGGATCCATCAAACTCGGTGCGGTCATTACTAGAAGGACCTCATTGTTGTTGATGCTTACTGAAGGTTCCACAAGGTGCTCGACTGGTATCCGTCTGTCCAAGTCTTCTTGCGATGCCGTTGCTAGATTACAACATAGCGCCCGCCCATGAATTCTTCGCTGTTTCGGGATGTTAGACCTCAACCTGCATTTAATTTTTTGAGCAACTTCAGGTACCTTTCGAGATAAAGGATCATTTTTTCGCCTTTTGCTTCGTAGTCATCTTCTATTTGCTTTACCACCAGTTGGGAATCGATGCACACCTCTAGTTGATTAGCCTCCATGGAGTGGGCGAGGTTAAGTCCAGCAATGATAGCTTCATATTCGGCCTCGTTGTTGGAAGCCTGGAATCCGAATTTGAGTTCATATTCCACGTCGATGCCATCCGGGGAGGTTAGAATTAACCCCGCCTCCGCCCGCGGCATTGGCGGTTCCGATCTACTGACAACCTCCGGACGGGGGAGGCCTGAGCGCGAGCCCAGGTTTCACAGGCTCACGAGGTGAATTCCATGATGAAATCCGGCCATAATTTTCCTTTTCGACCATTGTTCTCGGGTTCACTCACCGTTGAACTCACTCTCAAATTCTATGGCCCATTTCACCCGCCTTCCTAAGGTTTCCGGGTTTGTGCAAGATTTTCTTCATTTGGTGTTCTCATTCGAACTGGAGCAGCGTGGTCAAGTAAGGTCAAGTCTTTTGGCTAAGTATTACCAATGCTAGAACTAGATTTTCCATCTTCTGATATCTTCCCCAATCCTCTGTGAGCTTCGTCGCAAAGAATAGACCTGCTTGCCGGCGCTCATTCCTCCGCTCTGACCGTGGCACAATAGTCAAAAATCTAAAACCCGCTAAGTAGAGTGTAAGGAGTTCTCCTCGGGAGGGCTTACCGTAATGGGGGGGCAAATTAAGTAGGTTCCAAGTTGCAATGCCCTTCACAATGCGGCATCCCATTGGAAGCCTTTTCAGACTCAAAGAAGGGTTGACACTTGTCACTGGACCCGACACAAGCGATCAAGCAGCCTATTCTCCTGGTCAGGCGCTAAACTTCTTTAGTGTTTGAGGGCGGTCGCATGTCGAGCACGGCTCTTATTTTGTCTTGATTTGCCTTTATTCCACCTGGCCTGACTATGAAACCCAAGAACCTTCCCCTCTGGCAGACTAAAGCACACTTCTTGGTCGGGTTTAACTTCATCTCAGAGTCCTTCAGACCTCAATTATTCACTAGGTGGTCCACGTGAGTTTCGCACACCGACTCGACCAAAGATGTCGTCTATGTATACTTCCATGGATGCCCCTATTTGTTTTTGGAACATTCTATTCACCAACCTTTGATAGGTGGCCCCCGCGTTCTTCAACACAAAAGGCATCACCTGATAACAATATGTTCCCTGGTCGATCATGAATGAGGTCTTCTCTTGATCGTTAGGGTCCATTCTGATCTGATTATAGCCCGAGAAAGCATCCATGAAGCTGAGGAGCTCGTGGCCAGCTGTGTTGTCCACTATGAGGTTGATTCGGGGTAGGGGAAAGCTGTCTTTCGGACAAGCTCGATTAACATTGGTGAAATCAATGCAGAGTCGCCATTTTCCATTCGCCTTCTTGACGAGAACCACATTAGCTAACCAGTAAGGGTAATCTACTTCTGATATTCCGGGCTCGGGAGGAGCTCACGAATTTTCGTTGATCACCGCTCTTGCCTCTATGGGGCAAAGCTTATTCTCTTTTGTTTGACGGGTTTGAAGGAGGGGGCAACATTCAATTTGTGGGTGATAACTGCTGGGTCGATTCCCCCCATGTCTTCTTTCTTCCAAGCGAATATGTTTTAAGAAATGGATGAGAAGGCTCACGCCTTTCTGGCTATTCGATCCGATGTAGGTGAGGTAAATTCACGGTCGCCGCTGTTTTGGTTCCAAATTTTCCGATAGTGTCGACGGGCGCCTAATTCGTCTTCATGTCAGTTCATCCACTCTCTATGTCGAGTTCATCACGTGAATGACTGTCGCCTTTTTTGTTTCATTATTGTGAAATGCTTTTTCTAAATATCTGTGGTCTCCTCATGTAATCGTGGAAGGATGTTGCATATGGCATTGAAGGACACTGCAAGCTAACTATGGTGTATCTTAGGTGGGGCCTATATGGACTTTGTGTAATTTGTGGCACAGCATGGGGATCTCTAGGCTGATACCAGGTTATGCCGACCTTAAGGGCGCTCTGAGGGTCCCATAAAGTTGGGATTCACGGGTTGACTTCTCCGCTGTTGTTGTCAAATAAAAACCTTGAGACCAGGCCATTCCCGGTCGAGCTCCAGGTGCTCCGATCGGGACCACAATGAAGCTGTTTTTTTGTGGCCTGTGCCCCATTACTAGTGGGTCATCCGCGGGGGTGTTAAAGCATTGCTTCTGAGTCGAGGAGTTTGAGAAGGTTATGGTGGTGTCGGTAGGGAGCTTGAATATGGCCTATACCTCACAATTAATACTCCACGATATCTGACGTGTGGGTGAGCCTTCTGTGGCCCGGATTCACCTCAGGTGAATCACGAATGACCTTGCGTCTCTCGAAGGGTTGTTGATCGATCATGAAACGGGAGAAAAATCAGATTTACGAGGAAGGATAAAGCAGTGGTCGATGAAAATGGAATTTTCTAGATCTGGGATGATGGCCCGACTCCTTTGTTGGAGTGTCATGAAATCTGGCTGTGCCAATTTCGTGAGATTAGCAAGGGCGGTCGAATTTCACGTTTTTCGGGCGAGAGCGGTGGGGACCGCTGTTCACGTTTTAGGTGGCAAGGCGCCACATGTCATGTCGGGCTGGTGAAGCGCCAGTGAACAATTTGGAGCTCACGCAAGAGACACATGGCGTCATGCTTCATTGGTGAAAATCAGCGGTAGATGGATAAGGGATGAGGTGAAATCCATGAGCAGTGAGGCTTGACAAAAGAGTGACAAGTGAGAGGACACATCGCCGGTAACCAGGCGACCCGGTTTGAGAGGGAAAAAGAAAGAGAAAGAGGAGAAGGAAGAGTTTTGGGAGAGATCTCGCTCTCTCTAGGTACTCTGGAGTGACGAGCTAGTGACTCAGAATGAGAGCCAAGCGAAGTTGATCCCCACTGCAAAGAGCTCTGGCGTGGGTCTTAGGAGATTAGCGAGATGCCGAAAACGAACTCCGAGGAAGGTAGGGGTCTTCTTCTACTTAATTGATTTTGACAGAGCCATTTAAAATGGTTTGGATGGGTGAAGACTATGAGTGGCGTTTAGTTAGTCTTAAAACTTGGGATGTTTGAATCTTTGGATTTTGGGACCCATTTAGATGATCAGATCGATTCAGGGCTGAAAATAGATTAATGTGAACTCTTATTTTGTATTGTGATTTGATGTTTAGAATAGGCAGTACCAAATTGTGTGTAGGAAGGTATAAGCATTTGTGAATGGACATATTTACATATGAATTTTATAAATATCCATGTGACATAAATAATGCATTGTATCATGAATTTATATGACGGCGCGCCACGCAACGCTAAATGCCATTTCATTTACCATTCCGAAGCAGCCACCGCTGCGCGCCGCTTTCTATCTTTAGCTAACCAACCGCTATAATAAAAAGCGTTCATTCACTCTGCTGCCAAACGTCATCTTAACGCTGCCTGGCCCGGCGTATCCGCAACCGAAGAATATCCAGTACCGAAAACGTCGTGCTGAAGAATATCCCACCATTGAAAACGTCCAGCGTTTGAAAATACCCGATCCGGAACACATGGGTAAGGGTATGTCTGGGTTTGGGAGAAATCGAGTTTTAAATGTGAAACAAAATATTTTTGTTTTGAAATAATTTTCATATGTGTGAGGTGGCAATGTTGGGAGGGTCGGTGAGAGATGGGACATTGTGAGGCATGAGCAGTGGGTAGGATCTTGCATTTAACTTGAATGTGTTTGGGTTATATTCATGTGCATAGGTGGGGAGTAACCCATGGGAGGGATTAACTACTAGGCATTGCTCTTATTTGTTGAGGGTGTTTAGATAGAGAACACTCAGGGATGGGATGCATCTAGACCTTAGAGGAGAAGAAATGACCTACTATGGCCTTATTGTATTTTGTAAATTAAGGCAAAGACCAGTTTTGGATAATTATAATAAAATGTAAATTTAATAAATAAATCCTTTTTATGCAAAATAGATATTTTGAGGTGATGCCAAGATGGCATCTGGGCTGGGCATTGGGTGTTTTATATCATGGGTCTCATGTTGAGACATACGGTTGGCAGGATGGCGGTGGTCGCAGGGCGGAGGTTTTACGGGGCATCCGCAGGATCTTTGACGAGGCGGAGTTGATGAGGTGAGCGAGAAGGTGCTCGGTTACGATCTTCGGGGAGCCGTAGCAGCCCGAGGAGGTCCCACATGTCAGTTGAGGTGTTCTTTTAATTGAATCAGATCCCATTTTGTCCATACTTGTGATCACTTTATGGAGAGTAGTGCCAGTCATGTCTCTTTTGTTGGGTCCAGTTTTCATCTAAAACGACCATCTTAAAACTTTCTCAATATTTAATACCTCGTATAGGACTTGAGATATTTAGGAGCGTGGAAGTGGCGATGAGGTGGAGTACCGAGCACAGCTCAAGAGGTAGGGTGGACAAGTGGTCCCACAGCGTTACCTGCTCTTTAGGAGATCGATCTCTGTCTTCCACGCCCCTCAGAGGTGGGGTTGCCCTGAATCTCTTATGTCTCTGGGGCTTTTTGTCGTCCTTACTTTTTCTCCTTTCCACTTTCGGAAGCGCTTCCAGCGACATAAAGGGTCTCCTCGTTGTTGATGTATTTTCGGCACTACTGGCGAAACACCTAAACCATGTTATTTGAGGTTCTTTGAGATGGAGGCGACATTAGGTCTTTGGTGTGTGGCGGCGACTATGAAGGCGGGTGGTGGCAGGCTTTTCATTTGAGATGTCTGCTACTTAATGACTCAGAGTTGAACCTGCGGACGTGAGCCTCGGGTTTTCATGAAGGCGCACTTTCTGAGTCAGCCCAGTGGTGCTCAGGCTGGTATGTTAAGACTCCAGATGAAATGGGGCGTGAAGGCGTGGAAAATTCTTGAAGGATGAGATGAAACGTGGAGTCTGTTGAACAATGCAGTGGACAGTGATGGTGAGGCTGCATCTCACAGGGGTCTTGCTCTCATACAGCTCATTTGATTCTTGCCAAAGTGTTGGGGGTGATCTGGGGTGTTTGGTTCCATGAAGCACCGATCTGCGGCGTAAGGAGCTTTGTTGGGAAGGGAAGTTTAGTACCTCGAATTAGTGAATTGGGATTCCGTTCTTTGTGCAGAGCGTCCATGGAGGTGCAGGCTCGAACTTTTACAACCTGCTTTTCATGGTGAGCTCTTTGGCGGATCATCTGGAACAGCAGCTCCCAGATTTGAACACTCATTTCTTGATGAGGGGGTTGGCTCTGCCTCAGTAACCCCATGGGCATCTCACTTGTGCGTGTCAAGGGTGGGGGGAGGTTGCCGGGATCATGCCCGGTGCATTGTTATCTCCTCCTCCGTCCAGCGTCTCGGGGGCGCCCTGAGTGTTCTTTAGCTCCGCTCATGGAATGGTATCGCGACGCCATTGGTACTATTAGTATCTATCGGGCGCGCACATATACGGTAGTCATTAACTCCATGCGATGACGATTAATGAGGAGGCGAGCCTCCGTACGGTTTTGCGGCGTGAAGAGCCAGAGGGCGTCCTCCGGTTGTCGAGCTGTGCGTCTCACAGTGGTGCTTGCGTCATAGGGGTTTGCGTGACTCACGCATATTTGAGTTAATCTCATCGGTCTTTTGAACTCGGTTTGCTGTAAAGGACAGTCGTTCTCGACGGCCTGGCCGATGGTGTTTTCCTGCCCAAATCGCAGGCGGGAGATCTTCAGAATCGGCCCCAGAAGTGGGACCGTCGCATAAGCGCAATACGCAGCGAAATGGGGATCGACGGGGGTGGCGCTTTGCCTGCCCGATGGCTTCGTCGATTTCTTCCTTATAAAGTAAAGATTCAAGCTAATGAATGGCGTTATGACTGCATTGCAACTTTCACGGTGGGATTACTCAAAGTATTTATGGTGAGGATGATCGATGAACTTTGTGTTGAGATCGTGAATATGACATCTTTCCAATTGGGCGAGGATCTTCTCTTCATATCAGCTGAATATTAGAGGATAATTAGATAGCGGTAATTGTGGAGATCGCTACCTTTATAATACGATGGATTATCGGATCGTCGAAGTGCGAGGAATTTGCTCCTTTCTTGCGATATAGTAGACGATGGATTATCCGCAATTTATCCCGAATCGGTCATTGACAGTTTCATAAACTCACAGGCTTTCATGAGTGTAAGACGAAATTCATTACCGAATGAAGTAAATAATGTTTCGATTATAAAATTGTATTTTGGTTAAAATCCGTAATTAATTCTCTAAATCTGGGATGATGACGGATTATCTGCTGTTGAATGATCTAATCTGATTCTTGCGTAAAGTACATGTTTCACAGGCGGTGGCCGGGTGGCTGTTTTCAGGCATAGCGTTTAGTCTTAAATAAAAAACGTTTGATTGTGATGAAAGTCATATATAACACGTACTCATATTGCCATAGAATTAGTATGGTGAAATGATGAAGAAAATGGACCAGTAGAGGGTGAGTCTTAGAGGCTATAAAATCTGACCAAAGAGGACAAAAGGGTCATTAATGAAAATGATTTAAATGACACTAAAGGACAAAATGTCGGCAGAGTAATAATCTCTTTAAAAATGAAGAGATAATCGAACAGAGTAGAGGGTGAGAGGAGCAATTTGGGTATTTTTGTTTAGTTTAGTGAAGGAGGATCTTCATCTCCATAAAATATCTGAGCGGCCGGTCGAGCGGGTTGTGGTCTCAGGAAGAAGGAAGCGTTCTGTGGGGCGGGGCTAGCGTGGACCGGGAATTGAGGTTTTGACGAAGCGCTCAAGAGGATTTCTCCTAACGAACATTCACATTTTTTGGTAGCACCGAATGTTTGGAGTGATTAGAAGGCATTAAGAGTGTTTTGATCGGTCAAACCTTGGGATCAAATTAATATAAAATTTTGAGGAAAATGGGCGAATCTGGCTGAATTGAGTTGGCATTGTGCAATTGTGTGTTAAATCATGCTTTGATTGAAGTGGTGAGAATGGCGTGAAAATGCTGGGTTCACGGGTGACAGATGATTGTTGAGTGTTGGGCAAAGTCAGAGCCTGGGTTTCTGTTTGTTCTAGGAATAGTGACATGAGAACTCTGTTTTTGTGAAAATATGTGTTGGTTAAATAATTGAATCAGGTGGCATGTTTGAACTATTAAAGTAGGCTAATTTTGATGTTTGAGAAATGACATTACATAACATGTTATTAATGATCTAATTTTATCAGAATATATTCATGTTTATATATTTGCATGTGATTAAACTAACTATTGGGATTAGCGCATCATGCATTAAGTATCTGCTGAGACATACCAGAATTACTGGGTGGTGCGTGAGATGGAATCTAAGAAAATAGTTCGGAGGGTTGTCTAAAATATTAAATGGTTCAGAGGGTTGTCTAAAAATAGTAAATGATCGGAGTAATTCAAACTTAAAATATCGATCGTCGGAGACGGCCAGTTGATATACATGGAGGAGTAGTCTGTGCAAGAAATATAAAATGATGGGAGTTATTGATGATATATCTCGGGGTATTTTAGTATGCTGCATGGAGACGGTCCACAATTTATAACATCGGAGGTGATCCTGGTAGAAAATAATAAATATGGGAGCAGGGCGATGTGGGAGAGAGTCGGTGAGGACTCGGGATCTGAGTTGTTCGTGAACATTAGAAAATGGACCCTTGTTTTAGCCAGATGTGTGTTTCATTGGAACATTACCTTGCGCTTAGGTGGTGAGTAGCCAGCAGAATGGTCTCTATGAGCTTTTGCATTTACAGTAGTGGGTTTTCTTTCTGAATCTGGGGGATGCGCGAGACAGCTCGTCTGAGGCTAGATTGAAGAAAAGCGATGTGGCTTTGAGTTCTTATGATGTTATGTATTAAAGTCGTATATTTTGATATGTATTTGTATAAGTCGTTATTAACTCTTGAGACTATTGGATCTAGTTTGGATATATATGTTTGTGGTGGTATTAATATTATGGAGCCCGAAGGCCGTTTGCTATGTGGAAGTTGTTGGGTTGAGACCTTGTGAGTTTATACGGGTTGCCATACTTAGGTAGAGCTCCACGTGAAAGGACTGCAGATTTTAGTGAATGTCGGTCACAGGCATTCTATAAATCAATGGATTGTGGGTAGTCAATGGACCCAGAGTTTGGAAGTCACGACTGATATGGAACCTGGGTATCTGGAATACCTGAGAACTCGAGTTTGGAGTATCCATCACATCGTTTGGTTTGATGTGGAGTATAGATATATGAGACCTATAGTTGAGGGGTTGGGGCTTGGAGGCCATAGTTGAGTGTGAGCAGCATCACCACTTGGGGTGGATTGCAGTCTTAGGAATGGGTATGAATTACCTAAAGGAAAATCACGGGACAAAACTAGGACACTAAGTATGCGTGTTTGAATATGTTTTTGTGTGGTTTGATGAATATTTGATGGATGGTTTTGTATACCGTATATGTTGTGTGTTTAGAGTGCATGACATGTTTCATGTTTAATGAAATATTTGTAGTGCTTAAAGTATAGATTACTTGTAGTGTTGGAATATGTTTAGGAGTTTTAGGTATCTGGCTGGAACGAAAGAAGAATAAATAAAAAATAAATTGGGAAGGAATTTGTTACAGTTTGTGAAGTACCCAATTTTTAGGTTTCTGGTGTAGAAATGAAGAAAAGTCAACAAATCATTTAAATTTATTTGGGTTGTTGAAAATGAGAAAAGAAAATTTTAAAGCAAAGAAAATAAATTTGATGAATTTGTTGGCTAAAAGGAAGGGAGAAAATGACTTTCTGGGTTTCAAGATGTGAAATTGAAGAAAAGTGAAGAAAATAAATTTTTATAAATTTATTTAGAGGTGGAGAAAATTTTTCGATGAAAATTGGAAAAAAAAGAAAATAAATGCTATAAATTTATTTGGATTTATGAGAGTGAAAAGAATTTTTCAGGTTTTATATTTTTGGTGTAGGTGAAAAGGTTTTAATGAAATTTTTATAAATTTATTGAGTGTCTGAAGACGAAAAAAAAAAATGTTGAAAAAATGAAAATTTTAAAGTTTTCAGTGTGGAATATAAGAAAAAAATACAGTAAAAAAAAAAATATATGCATAAATTTTTGGTCTTAGATTTGGAAGAGCTATTTGATTATAATACAAGATCAGTTGTGAGTGACTTAGAAACTTTTGTTTAAATACAGTTTACTGTTGTGTCTGAGGAAGAGCTAATTTGGAAGAAGATTGTATTAAGTAAGTTCAGGGTTAGTAGCAGTGTATTACAATCAGGTTTGAATGGCTTGTGTCGCGAGAACAGTTTCGCCCAATAGCGCTGACTCGCGGCGCCGGTGGCGTAAAGCAAACGCTGAAGCGAAGCGGCGGCCAGCGTAAAGGCGTCGCAGCGAGCAGAAGCGCCCAGCGAAGCGCGAAGCGCGCGAACGAGCCATGGCCCAGCAGCAGCAGCGAGCGTCTTTAAGCAACCCGGGCGTAAACGCGGCAATGCGCGAATAAGCGGCTGGCGCAAGCGTGTAGCCTTGAAGCGGCCCCGGGCGTGAAGCGTCGCGGAGCCTTGGCGATAAACGGCGATAGAAGCCTTAGCAACCTAAGCGTACGCATGCGGCCTGACCATTGACTGTTTGGTACCACGAATTTTTGTTCGATTTGACTCAATCTTTATTGCAGAGGTTGAAACTAAGTATTTCACGAGTCATTAAATGAACAACGTTGTTATAAAATATTTCGAAAAATTTATTAAAATAAAATAAATAAAATAAAATTTGATAAAATTTTCAAAATGAAATTTCTAAATGAAAATACATTGAAAAATATCATTTTAAATGAAAATTGATTATCCTTACGAAAGTGCAAGGACAATACCTGTTGGTTTTATGTGTATGAAGAGTGTCTCTACACTGCTACGTGGTATGAAGAGTGTCTCGGGCAAGGTTTATGCCTTGTAGATACCGTATCGATTCTTGCAATTCGTTGCCATGTTAATCGGGTAAATGGCTAGTAGAGCACGAGGATCGCAGGACGCCCACTGGTACCGCATCGTGCACACCGCATTCGACGCAGACTACGAGGCCGTAGGTATTACAATAATGCTATAGCACAGCCGGTATACAGGCACGAAGATCCTAGTAACCGCCGAGGTTTAGGCGATCATCCTTCGACATTCGTGCGGAAGACCAAAGCGCGATGCACCATTGGTTTACGCAGACGAGAAGGTGTTAGAGGCTGAGACACTCCGACGCGATTCAGATTTAATTAATAAGGTTTCTAGCTAGAGAATGAGGCCTAAATAGGTGGAAATGAGCAAGGACCTCTCAGACCCGAGAGGCCATCATTGCGGAGTCTCTCCCTGGGGATTGTGGCGAAGAGGTACAATATGTCGAGGTCATGAAGTTGTGAGATCTCGGGACTTACCCACAAAGGACCGAGATTTCGACATGTCGAGTTCGAGATCATCCCGAGATGGATCGGGCCGGACACTACGTGGTCGCATCGATCAGAGCGTAGAAGATTACCGCTACCTGTGACTACTCCCGTGGTATTCGTGGGGGACATGATATTTTCAGCTCAAATAGTATATGAGTCCAAGGTCAGGATCTGCACGGTCACAACAAGCTTCCCACCTCAGAGAACGAGGTGAGACCGTACTTTAACCCACTCTGCAGCGAGTTTCAGGATGTTTTTCCGTACGAGCCACCCGGACTCACTCCACGCAGGGCAAGAGACTTTCTGTGATCGAGTTACACCCGGTATTTCACCCATCTCGCACCCGCATACGCATGGTACCCCATTGAGTCGGCAGAACTCGCAGTCCGCCCACACAGGAGCCATCGACAAGGGGGTTCATTAGACCGAAAGACTCACCATGGAAGCTCCTGCCTGCTTATGAGGAAGAAGGACAAGATCCGACCGGCATTGATTATCGACAACAACGGTTACGATCAAGAATCTGGTGACTCCATTACCGAGGATTGACTATTCGTTTGATCACTGAGAGAGGAGCGAGCCTACTTCCAAGATGTAATCTTCGCACTAGTTACAATCATCACCGAGGGTTGTGGAGACAGATATCCCTAAGACTAAGCAGTGACGCTACATGGGCACTTTAAGTTTACTACGGATGCTCCTTCGACAATGAATCATACAAGAGTATTCATGATCTCATGCATAGGATATTCCAACCCTATTTAGATCACTTTATCGAGTCTTCGTGGGATGACATTTCGATCTACTCCCACGAGGGAGCATGAGTATCACTCGAGGATCGCTTTTACAATCGCTGAGAGACCATCAACCGATGTTAAGTTCAAAAGAAGCGAGAGTTTTAGCTTACTAATGGGAGATTTTTGGGACACGTGGTGTCGCACCGAGTGTCACGACCTGTAGGTCGAGGCGTTGTCGGGAGTCGGGAGAGACCGAATGTCAATATTCGAGTTACGTAGTTTCGATCAAGGGTATCATAGAGACAAAGCTTCAGTCGTTGTCCGCTCGACGTGATCGTAGGATTTCGCCTCACGGATACGGACTCATGGTCGGGACGACCGAATTACGCAGAGAGAAATCGAGGATACTTGGAACACTTGATACTAGTGTTGGTAACACGAGGGAAAGATGTTTCTCCTAGTTCGGGGAAGAGGCGTAAGACTTCTCGCTTCACACTAGTTTCGTAGGACTGGGGCCAGGATCGAAAGCATGAGTGACTGGATCGCCCCCTGCAGACGTGGATCCCAAGACTTCGGACAAAGACAACCTCCCGCTAGTCAGAGAACAGAGAGTATATTAATACCCATTCCTCCACACCCTAAATGTAGGGTTAGAGGAACCGGGGCCGCCTGGTGTTATACAAGCACTTCCAAAGAATACGTATAAATGAGGGGCCGTATGTATCAAGTCGGACCTGATCCGAGTCACAACAAAGCGTGGCAATCTTTAGCAGGCGGTGACCTATCGTCATTGATTGTCGATTGACACGATGAGCTCGACAACCCTCGAGTCACAAGAATCGAGACCCAGCCGGCATTCATAACCGGCACGACATCGATTCGGGGCTGTGAGGTTAAGGCCTTAGAGAAGCCAAGTATGATGTTCTTCCCGTGATGTAAAATGGCAGTCGACCTAATAGGCGTCGGACATGAAATGGTAGACCGAGATTCTACTCATAGGACCGATGTGGTGTCACAAAGGTGACATTATCATGCTCGTAGCACGTGACATCGCGCCGAGCCCAGTGTGGGGTGCATGGTATGGTCATTCACCACTTCGTGAGTGTGGGTCAGTTTGTCTTGTGGGACTACGTCCAATGAAGACTCATAGTTCAATTCAGAAATGAAGAGTAATTAGGAGTGTGTCATGAAAGCAAAGAGGGGCCGTTTATCCCTGCGGTATCCCAGCTAGTATAAGAGACCCGGAAGATATCCGACTTCGTGGTGAACGTAATACCCGGCGTGTTTCAAGAATTATGTCGCTCAAATGAAAACACAGGCCTGGGCATCACGCAGACTTAGAGTCGAAAGTGATGGGAGCCCGGGTGACTGAGGTTTTATACCCATCGAAATCGCATCGTGTCATGCCGGGGCAAGAGCCTCTGTGATATGGATGTCATTCATGACATGGACTAAGTTGACACCATTGATTGTTATGATCGCGACCTTGGGAAGGTCAGCGGCCACACACAAAGCAAGGGTCGTGTGCTGCCACGTGTCAGATTTGGATTATATACAGGTGTTAAAGGACACGTTACTAAGATGTCCCGGGTCATAAGGGTGAGGAGCACCAGTTTAGTGGAATTCATTATAAACACGCTACCGTACGAGTATACGATGGCAACCTACGAGGCATTGTATGGGAGGCCATGTAGTTCACCGTTATGTTGACCGAAAGGAGAGAGCTCCATCACCGCCCGATCTTATTGTAGACACCTTCTTGGTGAAAGTGAGCTTGATATTTACGTCGTTTTCTCACGCTGTGAGCCAGAAGAGCTATACGATGTAGACGCTAATTCCCTAGAGTTCGAGGTCAGTGATCACGCTTCATGTGACTCCAAGCAGGAGGGTCGCCTTAGCATGAGAAGCTATCGCCGAGATTCATCGACCTTCGAGATACTCCGAGAGGATATGCACCGCAATGCACGGCTTATTATCGCCGCATGACAGTGTCCACGAGGTATTTCACGCCTCCATGCTCCTAAATATATTCCGCATCCAAACCATGGTGGATCGTACGCATGTGGCGCTGACACTGGATGCGACTCCCCGAGAGCATCAGCCACAGATTTGCTGATAGCCACATCAAAGCTTTATGTGCACGCAAAAATGCTGGAGTACTAGTGTTGTACTATGGAGGCACTAAGGAGTGGAGGAGCAGATCGTAAGGAGCGCGAGGACACGATGCGCCACTTATCCCTTCGTGTTTAGGGGATGAAGGTGCACGTAGCTTAGTCGTTTAAAAAATTTAAATGACTAGCTTACATGCATGATGGGGAGCTGTCAGATACGCATGCGAGTGATTATGATCATTCTGAATTTCGACGAAATTCCTTTTAAGGAGGGAGAATGTAAGACCAGAAATTCCAATTTAATACGCAAAACGTAATTTCGGACATAAAATTGTACTTGGTTAAAATCTGATTAATTCTCTAGATTCTATGATCTAAACGGATCAGATCATCGAATCGCCCAGAACTGGGTTAAGACGCAAAATTAGAATTTTCTGAGACAATGAGTTGACATCGCTTTGCAAGACGCCGTGTCGTGAAACGATTTTCGTTGTGACGAAGTCATATAACACGCGCTCACGTACGCATGTATGAGTAGAGAAACATGAAATGGACTCCGCCGAGGTAAATACGGAATATCAAACTTGGTGAAAAGAAGGATAAAAGTATTATTAATTAAAAATCGATTTAAATGACACTAAAGGACAAACGACAGTGTCATCTCTTCAAAATGAAGAGATAATCGGGCAGTAGGGTGCAGAGGAGCAGCTGGGTATTTTTGTTTAGTTTTGTATGAGAGGCGTCTTCCTTCTCTAAAAATACGATCCCAACGGCCTGCAGGCCTTCGCGAAGCCAGGTGAACGTTCCTCTACGCTGAGCAAAGGCCGTGACCCCCGGATCGAGAGTTTTTGACAAACTCCAAGATGCAGATTTCTCCCTACTCGTTTTTGTATTCCCATTTTTAAAGTGACTTTTCGAATGTTTGTCGTATCGAGGCCATTGTGGGTCGCTTGATCATTCCAAACCTCGATCAAAATTAATATAAAATTTTGAGAAAAATGGAGCGTTCTCGTGACTGCTCCACCCGCTGGAATTGAGTTGTTTGTCGCGGCAATTATGTGTTAAATCACGCTTGATTGAAATTGGGCCGAATGGCCGTGGAAATGCGTTCGCCAAGGTGAACCGATGATTTATTTTCAGTGTTGGAACCAGAACCCTGTGGTTTTTTACCGCTCCTGTGAATAGTGACACGGTATCATATTTTAAAATACGTTGCTTTAAGCAAGAATTCGACCTAATCGTTATTTGCCAACATTAGCCTGCTGAGCTAATTTTTGATGTTGAAATGATAATTACATAACATGTTGTGTGATCTAATTTTTGGTGCGAATATATTCATGTTTATATATTTTCATGATTAGACTGATCGGGATTGACATACATGTATCTCCATATGCACCTGAACACCCTAGACCATGTGAGTGAGTGCATGAGATTAGCTCAGAGAAAATGGTTCCGAGGATCGTCTAAAATATTAAAAAGGTTCGCAGGTTGTCTAAAAATAGTAAATGATCTGAGGGTAGTCTAAACTGTAACATCAATCGTCTGAGATCGCCAATTGATATATCTGAGGGTAGTCCACATATAAAAATATTAATCGGCCTGAGATCAACAATTGATATATCTCATGTAGCCCACTAAATATAACATCGGAGATGGTCCACAATTTATGACATCAGAGGGTAGTCCACCAATAGAAAATAATAAACTTCATACGAGGCTTAGGCGAGTGTGAGAGAGCTCTGTGAGACTCTGGATCCGAGTTGGTCATGTAGATTATCCAAGTAGGATCACGATTTTCTGAATGTGTGTTTTCATCGAACATTGCACCGCACTTAAAGCACAGAATTTACTCTAAGTGCGTATTTCTCCTAACAGCTTTAAATACCCCGCCGACCCCTTATTTTATTGTGTACAGGAGTTGCAGGATCATTGCCTGGGAGATCGAGACAAGAAAGTTTGAGTGGCTTTGAGAGTTCTTCTCCGAGCATTTACATGTATTAAAATTGTATATTTTGATATATGTCAGATAAAAGCAGATTTATTAACTTCGAGACTATCGATCTAGTTCGACATATATATATTGTGATGAGTATTGTATTATGGGCCCAAGATGTCGTTTTTACTCATGTGATTTTTGATTGGGACAGTTTATGTGTTATACTTGCAGTAGAGCTCCCGCATAGCAAAGGAGACTCGTCCCGATTTTCATGAGAAATGCTCTGGGTCACCCGACATTCACGAGTATTCCGCGGCCGACGGCAGAATAACTGATCCCTGCCGTAATTACATTGAGAGCGTACCAGACGCATCATAGCCGAGTCTCACGTGGCTCTTTCAATCGCCCCACTGAGGGTGCCAACGACCAGTGGTTCTTCCTCGGGCCTCGCTTCGCCATGGCCGACTTTTGTGCACTATCAATAATAATAATACACAGGAAAATTTGCATCGTTACCACCTGAAAACAATTGTACATATATAAGTAAGAATTGA
Source organism: Tetrastigma voinierianum (assembly GCA_016808115.1). Classification (NCBI taxonomy): domain Eukaryota; kingdom Viridiplantae; phylum Streptophyta; class Magnoliopsida; order Vitales; family Vitaceae; genus Tetrastigma; species Tetrastigma voinierianum. The sequence continues at coordinate 208,309 of JAEQBH010001274.1, read as the reverse complement.
ATTTATATGATTCAAGCTTACCCTAAACAATAATTATAGATCGCTCTCAATGTACTACCATAATTCAAATGAACGTATTACTATAATCTAATGAGTATTGTGAGAGTGAAATACATGCATCACCAATAACCAAATTTACATGGTTCAAGCTACTCCCTAAAAAAATAATTATAGGTCAATCATTATACTACCATAACTAATGAATATTACTATAAACGCTTTAATTAATTAATTAATTAAACACTGAATTTAATCCAACTACGAGTTAATGGCATGTATCATGGGGAGTTACCCATTGATGCAATGATAATGAGTTTGGCAATGAAAAAAAATTATTTTCCTAACACCTATAAATTATTAAGAAATTAAAAAATATTAAGGAAAATGATTTTCTTACGTTGTTCAAAGAAAATCTTTTAAAAAATTAAATATAAATAAATACTAGAAAACTTATATATTTTTAAATAAAAACAGGTTTGAAGTAGCAAATGTATGACATGTTGGATTTAGCTATATTGTTATTTTTTTTTTTAATTCTTCATTTACTTTTTTTTTCCCCTATTTTTCTTTCCTTTACATTTCCCTCAAATTTTTTCAGAAACCAAACATGACCTAAACTACTTAAAAGAGAAAAACATGAGGTTGGCTGAACACTCCACTCACCCTTATGTAATCTATATTTTGTTGAGTAATTGATCAACTTAATTTTAACTTGATGAACTTAAGGTAATCAAGTTTATAAAATGAAATCAAGCCACCTCACATAAACAGAGGTTATATTGATTAGGATTAGATTGAAAATGTTTAGTCGAGATTATGATCAAGTATAATTGTAATATTAGTCTGGCCAAATGCAATTTTAATGATGTGTGATGAATTGAATAACTTTTTTTCTATATTCAATGAAATAAGAAGTATTTTTTTTCTTATCAATATCTAAATTTGATAATACTATGGGATAAATAAATTGATGTAAAATGTGATGCTAGTATACTTGAAAGATCGATAGGATATGGTGGGAGTTAAAAAGTGGGTTCACAACTTCACATGGTTGAAAATTGTTGTTTAAAATGGGTCCACATCCACTTCCTTTAGCTTTCTCAAATTCAATTAAATAAGTATATTATAAAACAAATTTCTAAAGAACAACTATAATCCAACTTGGAAACCCTAGTCTCATTTTCTCTATCTTTCGACTATAGCCACTTATCTTCCTTAAGCAAGAAGTGGTGATTATTGGTCATTCTTGGCATGAAAGCACCATTCGACATATATTTCTATTAATTTATTTCTTAAAAAAAATGGTTAGTCCACATATATACGGGTTTTATTTCTGTTTTCAGGATTTGTCAGCTTTCATATGTGGTTTGATTTCAGGTCGCCTGCTACAAGTTTTGTCAGGGCTGCTTTATCGCGTGATGCGCGATTCAAACGGGCAAAACATATTTAAAGAAATAAAGACTAAAATACCCCGACATATACCTTAATCATTTTATAACAAGTTTAGGGTATAATATATGTTAAATTTGAAAATTTTCGAAATTTATACTGTTAAGTGTGAAAATTATAGCAACCCGGAAATTAAATTCAAAAATCAAGGGTAAAAGGGTAAATTGTAAAATAAGAACCCAAAGGGCATAAGACAAGAAGTTTATATGCCAAAATAGAATAATGAGATAATTTGAAGTGCAAATGAAGAGAGAGATGAAAGGCTTTCGAAAGCAAAATGGAAAACTAACTAAAAATGCAAGGCTGGAACAAGGCCTTAGACCAAATTAGTGGATAAGGCCAAAATGGTCTATTAAATGAAAGATTTTCTCATGTGGAGAAAAGAGAGAGAGGGCAGAGAGACACTTGGCCACACGAGTAAGCCATCTTTGCTTTATTTCAAGAAAGAGTATGTGCGAAGGAGATGAGGAAAGTTGTGAGCCGCTAGTGATACGTTAGAACTCATCTTAACTTCTTCGAGTATAAGTGCTTTTAATTCGTTTTAGTTCGCCTGTGGTTTTTTGGAAGTTGAGTTTTCGTTGTATCCCCACTCAGGAATGTTTCAGAGAAGGACATGTCGGGGTTTTAGGAGATACCGGCTAATTTTTTTTCTAAAACCCACGTTTTTGTCTTGACCATTACTCATCCAAATTGAGTGATTCAAATTTTTGGGTAAACTAGACTTCAAGGAGAACAAATATCCTTGAAATAAGTGTATTCAAATTTGGACCCCATTGAACACGTAGTTCACAAAGTGAAACTATGTTTTTCGAGCGCTTCGATACTTTTGGTGTTTTGGAATAGCTAGTATTTAGGTCGTAAATCGAGTTTCACTATCTAGTCTGATTTATTCAAATTATGGCAACTATACTTCTAGAGAACAAATCTCCTTGAAATAAGTGTATTCAAATTGGGACTCTATCGGACCCAAAATTGCCAGCGAAACTGTTAGCTTCGATATGGGCCGGGTATTTAGACCATAAGTTGAGTTTCACTCATCCAAATTGAGTAATTCAAATTTTTGGGTAAACTAGACTTCTAAGAGAACAAATCTCCTTGAAATAAGCGTATTCAAATTTGGAACCCATTGGATCCAGAAAATTCGTTAAAGTGAAGCGCTGTTTGTAGGAAATATTTCAATGTAAAGTATTTGAAGTAAATAAATAAAAGAATGGTTGATACATGAAATATAAACACATGAACAGTAATACAAACATGTAAATGGCTAGTATGATATCTCTAACTCGCATAAAAAACCTAATAAGCCCGATTTCGTGATATATTCCAGTTGATGGACAAGTAGGTATCATTTCATGAGGGATTAGAAGTTATAGGTCAATCTGCTTGGGTTTACAATACTCAAGCTGAGTCACATAATATAGGCATAGGTCACTGTTTCGTACAGTGATGATACCTTCGGGTATATACATCTATCTCTCGTATCCACGTATTTGGAATATATAGGCATACAAAAAAAAAATGATACAAGATGATATAAGATAATATGGAACATGTATATGTATACTGAAATTAAGGATCACTGCAAGTAGTCATATATGTTATATGTTTCCTACTAAGCTATAAGCTTAGCACAAGTGTTTCATCCGTGTAGGTACTGAAGAGGACCTTCACAGCATTCCGCATCCACTAGGACCAACATAGCAATAGAAGCCCACCCTAAGTAGGTTTTGGATTTGTTCTTGTATATGTAAATGTAGAGTTTTGTAATAGTGGAATTGTATAAGAGCAAGTAAATGGGACTCCTGACAGGCGTATTGTGACATTATGAGCACCATTACAATGGTCAAGCTTATACGTATATGTGATAAGTTTTATTTCTTTATGAAATATATATAACCGGGGCTCACTAATGATAGAAAACAAAAAGTTAAAGAGTCTCGGGGCCCTGCGGCTCGCATGTGACACTCCATGACCCGCCACCCACGTGCGATGTGTGGCGAGGTACCACCGTTCATTTTACCATACATTATAACCTGCTCATTCATACACTAATACATGTATTCGAGATATATTCCAGCTGGCGAATTTCAAAATATATTCAAGATCCACAAATGGGAGTGTTCGACTTATACAAAAACTTTACATTTGTTTGCAAAAAAAAAAAAAAATATTACATATAAAAAATAGACCAAAAAGTCTTCCCGTGGGCATCTAACTATGTGTTGACCTCGAGACTCCGATGAGGGTCAGTTCGTCTTCGCTCTGGTCTGGGTACCTATACTGGATGAAAAACCCGTGCTAAGCTTTAAGCTTAGCGGGAATAAACTCATGGACTCCACCACTACCTGATCATCATATTTATACACATGCATATACATCTAATATATCATATAATTTAAACATGCTTATACATATCTCATATTTACTTATCATATCATATTACATTTCTTATCAACGCTCATATACATTGTATGTCATATTCAAGTTATTTGTTTTATGTTTGATACCTGTGATAAACCTTAGAAGTGGATAAAGGAAACTATAAGGGCATGAAGGCATCAGACTCATCTCAAAATGCTGGTCTATATGTCCGAAGGGAGCTATTATCATCAGGCGAGACAATGACCATCTATAAGGGCCCGAAGGCGTTGTAATGACCTAAACTAGGGCCAACCGACTAATGAGGCCAGAACTTGTTTTCTCCCTTAATAGGCATGCCCATCTATCCCTCTACCAAGTTCTAAGTAGACAATCCATATGTATTTTATGTTTAGTACATATCTCATATTCTCGAATAATTATTGTCATCCAATAATCATATGAGATATTTACAATCATTTATTCGTATCTTTGCATTTTTCATATCTCATTATATGCATGAATAACTATAGTTAACCATGTATGCTTATGAGCTATTTACTATCATTCCAATTTTATCAAGATATATATGGATTGATTCTAGACTCAAAGGGCTTTCCATAGAGTCCAAGAACATCCGAAACTGAAGCCTGACAAGAGACATGATCGGTCTCAAGCCGGGAGGCTCTACGAACAAATGGGCTGACTACGCAGCCAGGTAACCAACAGGCCTACTATTTTTTAGATTTATGGACCTAATAATATGAGTTCCAATATCCTCAAGCTATATATGGATGTATCTCCTATACCTGTGCTGGCTTTCTATAGAGTCCAAGAATATCCGAAACAGAGTTCGGACGAAGAAATTATGACCGTCCAAGTCGAGGCTTCATGAACAAGACTACGAGCGTAACCAAGAGGGCCTACTATTTTCCATGATTTTTGGACCTAATATGAGTTCCAATATTATCAAGCTATATATGGATGGATTCTAGACTCAAAGGGCTTTCCATAGAGTTTAAGAACATCCAAAACGGAGTTTGGATGAAGAAATTATGACCAAGATAAAAACATGGGTTTTGGAGAAATTTTGACAGTATCTCCCCTAAAACCCCAATATTTCTTTAATACAAATATTCCTCAATTAAGGATCACAATCAATCAACCCAAGTCCAAAACACAACCAAACAATTCCCAAAACACATATAAAGGAAGACTTATGGTTTGCTAACCCCATCCTACACAATTAATGGGTTAGGAGAGTTTTTGTTAAGTCTAAAAAATTTGGGGAATCCATACTTAATTTTCATTCAACCCCAAATCAACCACAAAACAAAACCAAAACAACTCCAAATCTAAATTTAAAACCGCTAAACACCAATTAATATACCAAGTAGGTTCTTTGTAATTCAAATTCATAAAAAAAAAAGGGTTTATGGTTTGATTTTTTCATACCTTAATCTTTTCTTTCTTCCTTCTTCTTCTTCCTTTCTTCCTCCTTTCTTCTCTTCTCTTCTTTCCTTTCTTTCTTATCCCATGCCCTTAATCCTAAGCCAAAAAGAAATGAGATATTTTTAAGCCTTGTTTGGCTTTATACCCATTTAGTCGCCCAAATTGCTATTCGTCCTTCCTTTCCTTCTTATTCTCAATTCAATCCTATGCATATTCCTACTTTGACATATGAACTTATTAAATTATAGACCTGTCTCGAATTGCAATTCATTAATTTACCCTTAACTCCTGTATAAATTCCTAATTTTGCTTATTTTATTTTTAGTATTATTTTATTCCGAAAAATATACATTTACTTTTATTATACCAAACATGTTATAAAACTGGTCGTGATAATTTGTAGAAGACACTATGATCCCCAATTTCGCTTTCAAAGTGGTTGGGTGTGATACGACAAAGACAAATCGACATGCACAGCAGAGGTCAAGAATTTGAAATATAGTATCATAGTCTCTATACTATTATAAATTTTGCCAGATTTATTTATTACGCTATTAACTCCTGGTGTTGTTTCATCATATATGGTTTTCAAAGAATTTGTATATGTGTTTCTATTATGTATTGTTTTGGTAGTTTGAATTAATAAAATTATCCTCTTTTTAAAAAAAAAAAGTAGAATCCAACTTGAAGTCCTAACATCCTCATTCTCCATACTATGTTTTGTTGGTTGAGTGGTGAGGAACTAAAATATAGAAAGATTTTTCTTGTTCTATAAATTCAATAAATTTGATGTGCAAATATAAATAATTTATTAAATCCATATTTTTATTTTCCTTTCACTTTTTATTTCCTTTAATTACTTTTTATTTATATTCATTTTTCCTTACATTTTCTATCATTTTTTCTAAGAACCAAACATATTAACATTTGAATCTAAATGTAAATTCATCAATGGGTTACTAGAGCCCTAAAACATTTAATGACATAAAGTATTTAACAGTATGTTTCATGATTTTTTTTAATGTGTGAATACTTTGACTAGTTGATGGAAGTCTTTCATAAATTTACATATTAAGGTGAGAAATATTGTAGAGTACTATCATGTTTGTTTCTACTACAAGTTTTTTTTTTTTAAATGTTGTTTAGTTATTTATTGAAATAGATATAAAATAAATATTTTAAATTCTAAAAATAAATAAATATGTTACATTAATTATACTATGCAAATGAATTAATTACATATTGAAACTTTTTACATATACTACTATTTTTATTATTATTTTCTCCACTTTGATATAAAATTTTAACATGGATAGGTTGCTCCAACTTAAGTAATAATTTTTATTATCTTTTGTTGAAAGAAAAAACAATTTTATTGATTCAAACTTGCAATAGATAGATAGATATATCAAAGATAAAAATTGCTAAAAACCATAAAACATGAAACAATATCCAAGTTAATAGCATAATAAATTGGCATAAAACTTACAAATTTGACAATATAATGACTAGAATATCTACGATTTCAGTTCTTTAATATACGGACGATCATAATATTTAATCTTTCGACCAAGTCAATCTTCGCTTCATTTGAATCGCCTCTCATACAAATAAAGATCAGAACAAAGCATTTATTTAAAAACATCACGTCATTAACAAACAGATGACAAACCAAACACCGCAATAAAATGACAACTACACGAAAAACAAGATAAGACCTAAATCTTTATCGAATAACCACTTTATTAAGAGACAATAATCTTTATTATCCAAATGAGCTCATGATATAGTTTGAGGGTAACAAGAACATCATTTTTATTAAAATAGTAATATAAATTAATATTTATTGTATTCCATATTTATATTATTTAGAGAAAAACAAATTAAAATTACGATATATAATATTTCGTTCAAAAATTTATTTACTGTATTATACATAATTTTATTCTATAAGTTTTACTCATTAACCTTGCCTTTTAGTGAGAACATGATAAACTTGAGCTTAGATTAGATTTAGAAATATAAAATATAATTACAATAGAATTAATTGCATTTAATTAGAGATTTTTTTTATTGATTTGGTTCAAATTCACTACCACTTTCTTATAAAAAAAAAGACAATTTCAAATGCCTAATTCATTTAAAAGAATGGTGTGGTGGGGTTGGAGCTGCATGAAGGAGTCATGATAAGAAATTAAGAATGACCCACTTTCTTTTTTTTATTGAAATTGGATTTACATTCTTAGTAACTAGAAAGTATTGTTGAAAGTGCCTTTAAAAAAATTATTGTTGAAAGTAGGCTCCACACGGCTAAAGAAAATACCAACAATGAGAGGTGGATGACCCTTCCTTCCTCTCTTTTTCTTTCACTTTTGAGTTTTCATCATTTTCCAGTTTCCCACCCCCACCTTATTAGGCTTTTCTTGGAAATTCTCCTTCATGGTCTTCCTTAGTTCCAATTTCTCATAATATAATATAGTCAAACAAATTAATATTTAAATATTAAATAAGTAAACAAAATTAAAATGTGTTTTTACAAATATAAAATATATTATTACAATTACTTCTCTTTATCTCTTCAATACTATAATAGAAGACTTCGAATTCTGGGCGTTTAAATGACCAATAAATTTCTTGCTGGAGCAAATATGTATTTCACTGAAACTGCCAAATGAATAATAATTTTCAAAAATGAGCTCCCGAATAATCGAAAAATGTTCAGACTAATGTATTGAGTCTAAAGGAACTGAAAGATATTAAAACGAAATTATTTTAAGGAGTGAGAATGTAAAACCCTGGAAAAATGTAATTTTTCTATAAAATGGCAAAACAGTAATTGGCCATTGGAAAAAAAATCTGTAATTTTTATAGATCTCGGATGATGAAACGGACTTCACCGTTGAATTTTTCTTGCGAAATCTAGTCACCCATGCGAATTTCGTTGAATTCCGATATAGTTGGAATTTTCACGAAATTCAAGGTGAAGGGCGTCAAGTGGACCACGTGGACCCCGAAAACGAGATTTTTAGAAAAATCCCAAAAAATTTCAAATATTTAAAGAATGTTCATTTAAGATAGATGGAATTGAAACTAGGACAAAATAAATTTTTTCTGGACAAGAACGAAACTGAAGAAGTGTGACACGTGGCGCGACGTGAGCCACGTGTCCACACTATAAAATAACCTAACATATATCAAACATGTCAAAGATCTTGTATTTTCGGGTCTAAGACCAAATCGTAAAGAGAGAGAGAGAGAGAGAGAGAGAGAGAGAGAGAGAGAGAGAGAGAGAGAGAGAGAGAGAGAGAGAGAGAGAGAGAGAAGAAAAAGGCAAGCTTCTCTCTACGATTCACGAGTTTTCGTCGGTCGGATCTCGTTGGGTCAAGAGTTAAAGTTGTTCTACACGATGAGAGCTCCGTGTGGGTACCGGAATCACAAGATTTTGCCAAGGTTCAAATTTTGGGTTTTCACGAAAACCGAGAAAAGGCGTGTTCCTGAAAATCCAGCCAGCCTGCGTGCGCTTCTCCCACTCAAGCACTTCGTCTAAGGGCATATGTGTGTCTATGAGATTTAGTCCGCTTTTTCCTTCGAATCTCCATGATCAGATATGGTCATAATCATATCACTGGCCATCACTCATCCAAATTTAGTGATTCAAATTTCTAGGTAAACTCAATTGATAGGAGAACATATCTCTGAGTCAGTTTATCCAAATTCGACCCTTTGGACTCGTAGGTAAATGCATTCAGCTTGTGCCTATGTTCGTGCGCTTTTCGCTCGCTTGAGACTCCATGACTGTGTTTTGGCCATAACTTGGCCATCACTCATCTGAAGTGAGTGATTTAAATTGCTGGATGAACTATACTGATAGGAGACCATATTTCCTTGAAATAGGTCTATCCAAATTCCAATCCATTTGGACTAAAAAATACATTCAAAGGGGAGCTATGTTTAGACAAGCCTCGGTTCTCGTTTAAAACCGAGTAGTTTCGGCTTGTTTAGATATCTTAGTTTCTGATCCGATCTGGTGATTCTGGGCTTGAAAAGAACCCTAAGAACCGTATTCTTCAAATGAGTACAAATAACCAGTGTCAAATTATGGATTAAGACTCGAAACTGGGTATCACAGATCAAGCTTTTGCAAACAGAGTAAATTGACCAATTTTCAATGAAAAGGTCATAACTTCTTCGTCCGAACTCCGTTTTGGATGTTCTTGGACTCTATGGAAAGCCCATTGAGTCAAGATTCCAGAAATATTCCTGTAGAGGACATTGGATGATCAAAACGTGGCTGAAAATTTATATTTTTTACCAAGTGTACAGGTTGCTTGGTTATGTCGATGTGAATAGTAGAGTTTTGACATGACCATTTCATGGCATGTTGTGGGCTATAGTAATTTCCATGAGTTAGCATAATAAAATCATGAGAAACAAAAGAGGTTGAGTTCAATTGATTTTAATCAATTGGAAGTGATTAAATGCTTAAGTCAGAAGGGTCGCCGGAAAGATATTATAAAGCACGGTTTAATTGAACATGCTTAAAGTATGGATGTAATGGATTAATGGATAATGTGACTTGTATGAAAGGATTAAGGACAAGGTGGAGGTGGAAAGTTTTGTTTAAAGGAGGGAAAAAATGGCTTAAATAACTATGTGAGTGGAAAATGTAAATGTTTATGAATATATATATAGCATATAGTATATATATATATATATATATATATATATATATATATATATATATATATATATATATATATAAAGATATATTGTAATGTTTACTAATGGCGTTTCTCATCTATGTTATAAATGTTCAAATGAAAAAGAAAAATGTGCTTTCTTGACTTTAAATTATGTTGAGAAAATATGAAATGATTACGGTTTCCATAGTTTTATAAAGCATGTGTTGAGAAAATATGAAATGATTATGGTTTCCATAGTTTATTAAACACACCCCGATTCTCGCGCCCCGAGAAACCCGTTTCCTGGATCCGCCAACGGCCCAAGGTCCCTGAAACTGCTCGATCCGCCTAATCTGCCTGTGGCTGAATCGGGTGTGACATTTATAGAGCATGATTTATGGTTTCTATATGAAATGAAATGTTTATGAATGTATATTTTATATATACATGTTTATATGAAAATGTTTGAATCCATGGTTACCCTATGTTACAAAGATAAAGTTTAAAGGAAAGTCAACTAAAGTACTTTACACGTGCATGGTACATAGGAAAGGGTTAGGATTTTTTTTATATAGGGAAGGGAAGAGTGATGCATATTTCCATGCACGTGAAAAGTACGAAAAGTTTACTAACGATGGCATGATTATTCCATAGTGCAATGGTATTTAAAAGAAAGGCACGATTTATTAGAGGTTCGTTTGGGCCATCGGTGATCGTAAGATTGTTTCTTCGAGGTTCTTTCATGGCCAACGGCGGTTAAACCCGTAGGGCACGATTCGTGAGGTTCCTTTGAGCCACCACAGATCGCATATTAACGTTTCCTTAGGCTTCACATCAATCCGCAATATAAGAATTTAGGCGGTCCACTGATATGACTTGATTCAAAAAAGGAAAAAGAAAGTATATTGAAAGATATGTTGATACAATTGTTTTACACGTATTTGAACTATATGGAAAAGAAAAAGTGCAAATGTTTATGAAATGAGATCTCTACACAATCGTTTTACACGCTGTATTTAAATAGAAAGGAAAAGAATGCAAAGTAACTGCTATGGAAATATATTCATACAATTGTTTACAATACTAGTTTGAATCCATGGAAAAGAAAGTAAAAGTAATGTTTATGTAAATGACTTATACAATTGCTTTACATGTTGTATTTGAATAAAAGGAAAAGAGAATACAAAGTAAATGTTTATGGAAATGAGATTCTATACACTTTTTATACATTGTATTTGAACTATATCCGAAACATTATTTTCTATGAATCAGATTTCACCGAGCCTCTTTAGCTCACCTTTTTCCCAAATGTTTTATAAAATGTTTTCAAAGGGGCGACCGACTTTTGCAAATGAAAGCATCCTCCGTGCCGCTGACACTGCCACGCAGGATTTTACCACCTTTCTTTTGAAATAGTAGTTTTGTTATAAAACAACTACGTGTACACCTTTATTTTGTAATGTATATAAGTTTTAAAAGATTGTTTATATATCTATAGTGTTCAGAAAATGATTTTTAAAGTTGGATTTGAAATTGTTGTGGTGGACTTGATGTCCCATTGTTGGATGTGGAGTAAATTAAATTGTTTTATTATAGGTGTTGTAAATTGGGACATGTTCGAAAAACAAGAGAAAAACTTCTTTATTCGATTTTCTATAAAATGTTGAAGTATAAAAAGGGTTTAATGTTTAAAAGAAAAATAATTTGTCCTACCATGTTTCATAAGATTTTACAAAAAACGAATCGTATAAATGAGTTCGTCACATTCACTTTCTTTTAAAAAGGTTTAAAAGAAATGAAAAGTCTTTTCAATCCGTAGGAGTGTTTAGAGGGTCCTCATAAAAGAAAAGGAACCTCGGTTAGGTCCTCTTCAGAATTAAGGGCCTATAGTTTTATAAAGCATGTGTAAGTTAAAAATATGAAATGATTATGGTTTCCATAGTTTTATAAAACTTGATTTATGGTTTCCATATTAAATGAAATGTTATATATATAGTTTATATGAAATGTTTTGAATCCAAGGTTACTCATGTTACAAAGATAGTTGTAAAGGAAAGTCGATTTAAAGTGACTTTACTACATGGTACATGGGAGTGGATATGATTTTTTTTTATAGAGGGAAGGGAAGAGGATGCACATTACATTCACGTGAAAAAAAAGTACGAAAAGGTTACCAACGCGATAATGAGATTTATTCCATAAAGGCAATGGATATTTAAAAGAGGTATTGCATTTATCGGCTGTGTCTTTGGGCTATCGGGTGATCGTGAGTGGGACTGTGGTCTCGAGGTTCTTCATGGGCCAACGGTGGTTAACGATAGGTGAGTTCCATTGGATATGACGGATTCAAAAAGGAAAAGAAAGTAAAGTAAATATTTATTGAAAGGATATGTTTATACAATTGTTTTACACATTGTATTTGAACTATATGGAAAAGAAAGTAAAGTAAATGTTTATCGAAGATGTTCATGCCACTGTTTACAATACTTGTGGAACTATATGGAAAAGAAAGTAAAGTAAATATTTATTGAAATGAGATGTTTATACAATTGTTTTACACATTGTATTTGAACTATATTTGGAAACATTATTTTCCTATGAATTGTACTCTCACTGAGCTCCTTTAGCTCACCTTTTTCCCAATGTTTTATAAAAAATTTTCAAGGGCAAGAGGTACCCTCCTATCATAGCCGAGCATCCTCCGGCTAGTGAGACACTTCCAGCCTCATGCCACACCACCTTTTGAAAAATGTATAGTTTTTGTTGTAAATAACTATCAGTACTTTATTTGTGATATATATATATATAGATATATATATATATATATGTGGCATACATATATATATATATAAGTATGTTTTAGAAGAAAATGAACTACTTCAGAGCTCCGTCCTCTGTCAGAGGCACAGGGCCAAGAATTCCACTGAGCCCAATCTGCCAGAGAAAAACAAAAATTATTTATATATCTATAGTATTCAGAACCCATTTTAAAGTTTGATTTGAAATTGGTCAGGTGGATGATGGTTTAAAAGCCATCTATTTTAAATCTATCATGAGTTTATATAAAAAAAGGCACAATTAAGATGCAAATACAAGAAACTCACCAAATTTGTTATTTGCAGAAGTATAAAGAAAGAAGAAAAATGCAAAGGGGAAAAACGCAAAGAACTCAAGTGAGTAAAATGCGCAGCGCCACAGGCGTAAATGAAAGCAAATCGTTAACTAATGTTGCGCAGGTTTATACGCCCCGGCGATGGCGTCACACATCGTGAAAATCGGCGAACGGATGCGTCGCTAGCGGTGATCAAGCAAGATAGCAACGGCGATTTAGCGCAAACATAAGAAGTGATGTCGCCGACAATATCAGGTGATGTCGCTACATGGATGATGTCATGGCTGCGATACGGAGGTCGTGGATAACGAATCGACTTAAAGGCGATACGCTTGGGAAGGATGAGTCGAAGCGAATCAGTCGCTTGGTCGCGCCGGCCGTGAGAATCAATTAACACACCGAAAGCAACACACGTAGGCCTCAAAGCATTTGGGTCGAAGGTCGCTGACAGATCAAGGTCGCCGCACGGTAGACTCTCCCGCTTCGCTGAAACTCAAAGAATTAAACCGGCTGACGGAGATCGAGGTCGCGTGGCCATCGGGAGCCTCCCGCCGTTTCCGCAGAATAAAGCCGAAGGTCGCACGGAGATCGGCGTCGTTACTCGCCGGAAGCAAAGCAAAGCTTTTGCGAAAGTCATGAAGCGCAGTCGCACAAGATATTGATGCCGCGAAGCGACAGGATCGTAACAATGGTAATCGGGCGCGTTAGCGATGCCGCCACACGGCGTGATCGATGTCGCGGCCAACGTTGAACCCCGCGAAAAATCGCGGCGTTTTTGCGTTTGATGTCGCGGCGCAGATCATACCGCGGCATCGTTAATCAAAGCGGAAAGATACGCGCTACAAGATCGGCACGCAGCGAATCGCGCCGACGTCACGATTAAGATAGACGTCACGATCGCGAGAACCGCGAAACCCCGCAGATCTCGGGTCACGTCGCCATTAAGATTGATGCCGGCATCCCGGCGTTATAACGGCGATCGAAATGGTGTCGCTGGCGATTGACGCCACATCGATCACATTAAGGTCATAGAATATCGGTGTTTCCAGGTCGCGACAAGATAACGGCGTCACGGGCGACCGCATATACCAACGAACTGGTAAAGATAGTTGAGTCGGACGGCGATCTGCGCTCGACACCGGAATCATCGCTGAAACCCAAAGGTACGGGAACCCGCGTCGCTGGTTAGCGACAACGTCGCAATTGATAATGCCAAACAGAAAGATCGTCGATGTCACGATCGCAGATTCATGTCGAATGATGATGTCAAACAAGGAGTTGAAGTCGACCAATTATTAACATGGGCCAACCCATCAAACCATAACCAGATCGGGGATTGTACCAACCGTGAAACTCTATAAATGATAAGCACCAAAATTTATGGAAGGCGCAGTCACGCGATAATAATTATGGTCCGTAATTACGCTCCGCCTTCATTTTCAGCTTTTCTTCTTTTCTTTCTCATTTCTTTCTCTCAATGCTGATAGTTAGAAGATTAGATTAGATTTAACGCCAGCTAGTTTTCCGGAATCGACGTTATGTTTTACAGGTCAACGTGGCACCTGCCTTTCTTCAACACACTCTGAATGCTTAGTTCTGATAATTTCCGGGAATCTTGAATTTCATTCCTTAAAAGCCATCTCAAGACCAGAGAATAGAGGGTGTAATCTCAAGAATCTATGAACCCAAATTCCCATTAACGTAAATACTGGTCATTTTAAAATTATCTTTCCCCATAGAACTCACAGTTCATAATTTCAATATAAATTCACTTCATGGGCTTCATCGCTTTTTGATCCTAATATCGCTTTCTTATACCCTGCAATAAATTGTTTCATTGCTCGATTTCAAGGAGTCCTCCGTTTATTGTTTATGAAGACATTCTGAGTTATGACATTTTCAGCAGTATATTAACTCGCTATCGTGACCCATTTAGCTGTGTTTACGGAGAAATCTTCTCACGAACTAAGAATGAGTTGGTCTGAAGCATTAATTAAACAAAGCAAAGAGTTCACCCCTAATTTCGATAGTAAAAGCTAATCCTGCGTTAGTCAGATCTAATCATAGAGGTGATCTATTCTAATTTTGAGAAGAGCAACTGCAAGTTGTACAACCTTGTTTGACCGATAACTGGAAGCCAAGGTTTTACAAACATGAAACAAGGGCGAAGTATCAAAAGAAAAATACCCGGTGAGAGAAAAGTCCTTAAAGTAGCTGGCTTCCCGGCCCCGTATTCAGAGACTAAAATCTTTAGATAATGAACTCCGGTAGTGAGATCCAAAACAGATATCAAACCGCCATGGATGCAAAACCAGAATACACATAAATTCACGTTGGTTAACTTAAGGTGAATTTGACATCATTAATAGGAAGGATCTACCAAAATTTAAAAGATACTTTTTCCATTTCCAATTAGTTTCTTCACTATTCATTATTCTTTATTCTTTAGATCTAGAATATTTGATTTTCTTTTATATCTTGTTATATTTAGCCGGCTTCTTAAGTTAGATACTTGATGTCATGTTATAGTCCGAATAGTATGGAGCTTGAGTAGTAAGGGTGGGTTGATATGGAATTCTTGAGATCTCTGTGGGATGGAAATATCGGACTTAAATCGATTTATTACTTGTCGACACATTGCACTTACTTGAAAATTTGGGCCCAAAACCGGAGTGAAAATGATTTACTCTTGTACATGTGTTTTGGTTCGATCATGAGTTTTATAAGCGTGGATTCTTTTGGGGGATCGAAAAATTTTAATAAATCAATATTCGAGACGAAAGAAGAATACTAATTTGGACATTTGAAGAAAAAGAACAAAAATAGTTTTCAATTTGTGGTTATTTTAGCCACTAACCTTTAACAAACCATATTGAAAATATTTGTTGACGAGCTAATCCCTATTAATGTAAGTGTGTTTTGATTTCAGGGACAAAAGTTTAATGCATAGGAAACAGAACATTGATCTGATTCCGGCGAACACGAAATTAGAGAGGGACACCGAAGCTTGAGAAAGATAAGAAAATGGAAAACTTCGACCATGGCGGATGAAGAAACGAAGTCAGTTGAGTACATATGGAAAGTCTAGAGGCCTCCGATCCAGCGTCTGATGGAGGGACTTACGGAGACGATTATATGGGAAAATACTCAATGATCGAGACTGACTGCGGTTGATCTTTAATAATTTGAGCGAAGCCGGCGCGATTACAATGGTCCGGCGGCATTAGTTTCTTGGTCATCACGAAGATCGAAGCAGCACTGGGAAGATTCCTCAGATGGCTAATAAATTGAAATTGAATGGTGAGACCGGAGAGTCATAAAAGCGCATCTATTCCCATTCTCTACAGAGATGCGGCAACTACATGGTATGAATCTTTACCATATGGTTACATTGATAGGAGAGTTAGTAGAACTACTTAAGGTGGAATTCTTTCCCTGACCCTCACCACGAAGAAGGAGGAAATCATTGTGTTTCGCGGGGGAAGATGAAAGCGTATGTAGCTTGGGAAGATTCAGAACGGTTCTTGAGAAGATGTCCGATGCATGGGATAGATACGAAGACTCGGATGGACATTGTATATCATGCCTTGAATGATATATCGAGGAATCATTGATGCTTCATCTTTGTGGAGCATTCAAGCGAAAAGTCTTGAAGAGTAGAGGCGTTGAAGACGGCTAGATGTAATATGAAAACTCCTTACGAGCTTTCAAGAGGAAACAACAGAGGAAAGGGGATCATGGAAGTAGGCGAATGAAAGCGACCATGGAAGCAATTTGGATGCCATTATGCACGGGTTGGACGGCCGGGAAAGAAAGACACACAGCACTTTCGTAGGAAATAGGAATGATTGAAGAGAGTTATTGAAGGAGATGCTTTGAGAGGGCTCTTGAAGAGCAGTTCATGATGCGGAGGTAATTACTTGGGTGACGAAGAAACTACCATTTCAAACTGATACTAACACACTTGACACATTATCACCCGGCGAGGAACCATGAGAATTTCTCTTATGGTGGAGGGCTTCACAAGGCCCAGGCATGGACGAGAACCCTCCGAGGTTATCGACATCCACGAGTTCAGCGGCCAGTGAAATGAACGCGAATGAATATCGAGATTCGAAGGAGACGATGCACGAAGAGCAGTCTTGGAGTTCATGGGGGATAATAAGAAGAGCATTTAACCTCCATGAACAAAAGTTTGCGAGTTGGAAACAAGCTGTACCAATTCTGAAATTTTAATTTCTTACCGATGCATCACTGAAGAACTAGAGACACAAGTAGGGCGGTGGCTGCAACCTGCTGACGGAAGGAAAGATGCCTTCTGGCAGTGACACGGAAGAACGAAGGCGCATGGGTACGTGCGGCTTAGGAGTGGGAAGGAGTTAGAAGAGATGAAAGAAAGATGATAGCGACAAAGAAGTATGAGACCCGAGAAAGGAAGAGACCTTTGGAGAATGAAAAAGAAGGAGTAGAAAGAAAGACATTCAGATTAAGCCTGCAGTCCCATTTCATAAAGATTGCGAAGTCGAGGATGGAGGAAGCGGTTGCAAGGTTCTTGAAAACTTTCGAAGTGGAGATCGAGTATGTAGCTGCGAAGTGATGACTCGGATGCCACTACATGCAAAATTTAGAAGGACATCTTGAGCGAAAGAAAAATAGTAGAAGAAGGAATAGTGAATCTCCTTTGCCACTTCTTGATGCGTGTCGAAAGAACTAGTAAGATGAAGGACTGGGAGTTTTATAATTCCTTTGTATTGATGGAGGAGGCTGGAATTAAGGAAGCTCTACGCGTGACTCAAGGAGCTAGTATCAATTGCAGAAATACTCTCTTTACGCTGAAACTAGTTTGGAGCTTACTCCCAGCTGTTACCCTCTTCGAATGGCGGATCGATGGTAAACTTGAAGGGTCATTGAAAGATATCTTGTCCCTTTGTTGGGAAGTTTGTTTTCCTATAGACTTAAATCATTTTGGACATGGAAGAAGATTCACAAGTACCCACACTGTGGGAAGACCATTTCCTAGCTCTTTAGAGCACGATTGACATCGCGGAGTTCTTATCTTAAGGGTTGGAGGAAGAAGAACAGCTTTGTTTTAACGATCAAAAAGTATGAAATATAGACGGGGGACGAGGAAGGTTGCAATGCTAGTTGATTTTGTCTATACTTCCAACCTGATGTTAACAAATGATTGTCATACTCAGTTTTTATCAATGAAAAAGAGATGAATTCGGTATTAGAAGATATACATTAAATTTCCATACATCGATTTTCATTCTATAGAAGCGTGTTGAGTCTGAAACAAAAGCGAAGCGACGATGGGAAAATAGTGAAAAAGAGGAAATTCATCAAGAAACCAGTGCAGAAGGGCTAGTTTTGAAAGAGTTGCCATGTCATTTAAAATCATCTTACTTAGAATTGCAAAGAAAAAGCCGTTGATCATTTCGGCCAGGACTACGGTGATGATGAGGAGCAGTGCGAAAATATTAAGGAAGCATAAGGAATCGCTAGCTTGGTCCATTGAAGAGCTGAAGGGTATCGATCCATCAATTTGCATGCATAAGATTACTAGCTAGAAGAGAACGAAACCATCACGTAGAACACCGGAGAGCGAATCAGGTGATGAAGGAAGTAGTCGGAAAGTACTGGTGTTGAATCTTTGGTTTTTATCTATGCTATTTCAGATAGTCCTTGGGTGAGCCCAATGCATGTGGTTGAAAGGGGGTTTCTTGTGATCGAAATAGAAAAAAGCGAATTGATTCAGCGAACGCGTGACGAGGATGGAGGTATGTATTGATTACGGGAAGTTGAATCTGTGACGGAAAAGATCACTTCCACTTTGCACTCATTGATCGGATGTTAGACGGTGCGGGACACCCTCACTTTTGTTTTACTACGGATGGGTACTCGAGGATACAATCGGATTGCTGTGCACTGAGGATCGAGAAAACCACATTCACATGCCCTTATAGTACCTTTGCCTTGAAGGATGCCATTTGGGTACATGTAATACTCGACTACATTCGAAGGTGTGTGATGTCTATATATTCTCAGTTTGGTTGAAGAAGTGATGGAAATTTTCATGAGTGACTTTACTGCGTATGGATCGACTTTTGATCGATGTTTAAACAATGCAAAAACGTACTTGAGATGCAGAGACAAGCGGTAGCAACGAATTGGGAAAAATGCCATTTTATGTGTGAAGGTATTGTTCTTGGTATAAATCTACGCCTTGGACTAGAAGTTGACCCGATCAGGTATCCATTATCAAAACTCTTGCACCACACCCTGGTAAAAGGAGTAAGAGCTTCTTGGGGCATCTTTGGATTTCACAGGGAGATTCATCAGACTTTTTCAAAAATATGGACCCTTATCACGGTGTGGAAAAGATCTGAGTTCAATTTTGATGACTCATGCGAGGATCTTGATGAAATCAAGATCAGATTAGTCTGAAGCACTATAATGGGCGCATAGGAGAATGGGATCGGGGATTTGAAATAATGTGTGATGCAGGTGATTTGGCCATGGGATTTGTGTTGGGGCGAAGAAAGAGAAAGTATTCGGGGACGTATACTACGCTGAGTAAGACCTTGATGAAGCCTGAGAACTGCCGACAGGCGAAAGGAGATCTTTAGCCATAGTATTTGCTTGTGAAAAATTTGGCGATATTTTAGGATCCCATGTGGTAATTCACGCGTCGTGCGTGATCAAATTGCTTGATGTCGAAAAGGCTAAGCGGGTTGATAAGGTGGGTCTTCTTTGATGCGGGGAGTTTGATTTGGAAATCGAGGATAAAAGGGATGTAACCGATGTGATAGCTGATCACTTGTAGTAGCGCATTGATGAGAAAGAAAATGTGATGTTAGCAGAGAACTTCCCGAGATGAGCAATTGTTTAAGGTTTCCTTCGAGCTTCCATGGTATCTTGTATTGTGAATTACGGCACGGCTGGAGTAGCCTTGAGTGGTTACCCGCAGAGGACCTGGAAGACGGGATGTGGTCATTTGCGGATGTTGTTGTTCAAAAAAAGGTGTAGCGTGGATAACCAGATGGACAATGAAGGCAACTGGACCCCCTGATGGACTCAACATGTCTTCCTGAGGATGTTACCACGGAGAAAAGAAACGACTCCACAAAATCCTCTGATAGGGACTATTGGCCAATATCTTGAGAGATTGTCTGATGGGTGAAGTGTGTGATGAATGCCAAGGATTGGAAATATCGAGCGGAATGAAATGCCCCTAAGGTATTATGGTGATACAAATTTTTTGATGTATGGGAATATATTTTATGGGACCTTTCCCATAAATCATTTGGAAACCTATACATGCTGTTGCTTGGAGTGAATTGCACAGTTTCTAAATGGGTGGAATCCCGATGTGTCCTAGGAATGGTGCTATCTGATTTGTGAGTTTCTTGCGAAGAATATTCTGAGGCAGATTTGGAACACCAGCTATCATTAGTGATGGAACCCAGCTGCAAACAAAATATTTGCAAAACTCATGGCGGTATGGGATCGAAGCATGTAATGAGTTTGGCTTATCATCCGGAACCCGATGGACAAGCGAAATTTCAATGGGGAGATCAAAGAATTCTTGAAAAAGCGTGAGCTCGAGCGGGAAGGATTGGTCTTCCAAACTTGATGATGATGCGCTTTGAAGCTACAGGTGCATACAAAACCCCCATTGAATGTCCCATGCGAGGGTTGTTTGTGAACCATGTCATCTACCTCTTGAATTAGAATCTGAGGCAATGTGGGCCATCAAGAAGTTAAACTTCGATTTTAAGGATCTCGAAGAAAGATTGTTCAAGCTGTCTAAATTGGAAAAGCTAGAAATAGAAGCCCTATGATAATGCTAGAATATCTGAGCCAAGACAAAATGGCATGATCAGAGAATTTTGAGAAAAGAGTTCGAAACGAGAGCAGGTTACGTTGTTTAATTCTAGGCGAAATTGTTTCCGAGGAGAATTAAAATCCAATTGGAGTGGGCCATACACGGTGGTGTCAAGTACTACATTTGGAGCGGTGACCTTTGAGAAGGCGATAATGTAGGGAAAATTCGGGTCGATGGACGGAGGTTAAGCCCATTATCTAAAAACGAGGGAAGAGGGAAATGAAGAACTCAGCCGATTCTTGGGGAAAAAAGAAAAATTACCATGACAAGTCATTTAAGGACTGTGGCGACTAATGGGAGGCAACCCATAAGGATTTAATTTCTGATTTTAAATTTTGAAATATTTTTTTCTTTTAGTTGCTGAAAATTAAGTCAGATTTGTTTTTATAAAGATAGATTTGGTACAGAAATCGATTGTAGTTTAATTAGATTTTCTTGAATGCGGTGATCTTACATGGGTTTAAAGACATGAATAAGCGAGGCAGCTACGAGGAACAATTCCAGCAGCTTACTGTGGAAAAGTCACCACATGAGAAAAAGGGAGTAACTTAATCCTAACCCGATTTTGTAGGTATACTTTCGAATTGCTTGTTAAATCTTTGCTTGGAGATGCTGAGAATTACTAAAAGGGTTAGGAACAATAAGAGAAAAAAGTTTTTGAGATCATTGAGTTAAGGGTTTAGGGCGCGTCAGAAAGGTTATGTCGCGACATAGTGATAATGTGATGAAAACATTGATGTCGTGACTGTTCTGAAAAATGACGTGAGTATTGAAGGAAGAGAAGAATGCCTATCGACACTACGTGAAGTCATGACAGGAGAATAAGTTTCAAAATGGAAAAGGATAACCATAACATCAAACAATTTCTAGAAAAACTTGTATTGTCGCGACATCCTAAGTATGTCGCGACATAAAGAGCGACAGGTGCCATTTACTCACTTTAAAAAGCCACAAGAATTGATATCAAATAAAAGGCGAAAATTGAAGTCGGCGTGTTTTAATGAAGCGATAATTAGCCTGAACATTGATTGGTGCAAATTGTTGGAAACTTTCCCCTCATTCACTCCCGACCCATAGCTATTCAACTTCTTCCTCATACAGATCGACTGAAGCCACAGCTTTCAATTATACGAAAAGCTTGTCTTAGTTTCCAGTGTGCAAATTCCCACCTTTAGTCCCTAACCTAGGCGAGATTATGAGGAACATGAACAACTGGAAGAAGAAGCTCGCGAAGAGCGGTTAGATGAGATTAGTTGGGAAGAACAAGCGGGAGAGGTGCCATCGAAACACTCGAAGCTCCGACGACTTCTCGAAAGAGCGAAAGGGAAAGGAAAGATGAGAAGAAGAAAGAAGTAAGAAGATTTAGTGTCGAATGAAACTACTCTCAGTGGAAGAAATATTATGCTAAGGGGTTTATCGCGAGAGAGGAGATTCAAAATCACAGTACTCCTTTCAAGGAGATGATAGAGCGAGAGGGATGGGAGAGTCTCTGTATGCACGAAAAAATCGGGGTATCTGACAACGGTAAGAGAGTTTTATTCAAATTTGGTAGGAAGGAAGGATGGGTTTGTTTTTGTTAGAGAATGCAGGTTTCATGTGAAGCTAAGGCCATCACTTGAAACTGTAACGCGGTGCACAAACATGGTTCAATTTAAAGCGTGGAAAAACGATTTTGGAAAATTGCGAAGCTCACTAATGGTAAGGTGCGGATTATTGAAGAAGGAAGGCGAAGCATTGAACGAGAGCCTTATTGAAGAGAGGCTAAGGTATGGTTTTACTTTTTTAACCGTCTTGGTTCCTGAACACGTGCCTGGTGAAACGAAGCGGTGTTGCTGTATGCCGTACTAAAAGTGCTGAATCGATGTAGGAGTTGTCATTGAGGAATTCTATCATGAGGTATCATGGGGGAGTGAGGTCTTATTCCTCACCCAGACAATTCTTGTTCATGCTTGAAAATTTGGGGTGAAAGGAATTTAGAATCGAAGAAGAAGTACCGAGCTTCACCAGCTCCTTCGACGGGGGTTATGAAAGGACGAAACCCGGAAGAGGGAGTCTTTGGTGGAAACGGAGATGAAGCAGTGAAGAATCGGAAAGGAGACTGAGAGGGTTCTGTGATCGAGGAGCGAGCACCTAGAGAACTCACTGACAACAATGATTACATGTTTGCAGACGATGAAGAGGCGGGATGAAGAGGCAGCTGATAGACTGCCTCCGTCCCTTGCTTGATTCTCTCGTGCGAACGAGAGCTTCCCGACATGGAAGCTCGAGGGGAGCCTGAGGAAACGATTCGATCTTGGAAGCTCTGATGCCATGCGTAAGAGAATAGATGAAAGAGAGAAGGAGTGAAACTAGCGAGGTGAAAGCATTTATGAAAAAGAATTGAAAAGAAGGGCCGGCCGGTGGGAGGAAGGCTAAATAGAAAGAAAAGGAGCATGAGGTGGAATACGTGAGAGCAATGGTGGAAAGAGTGAAGCAGAGAAAAAGAGGAGCAGATGGAAAATTTTAAGCGACAAGGGAAGAGTTTAAGAAGAAATGAAGGAAGAGATCCACGATTTGTTGCGAAACTCAGGCTTCGGTCATGAAGCTTTATAACGACCAGTTTGGCGTGATTCTCATTAAGCGATAAAGAAGAGATGTCTGACGAAGCAAATTTGGGAGAAGCAATCGAAAGGATTCAGTTTTTATACAAGTCTGAGAAAGATTTGAGAATAAATTGGATGATAGAATGAAAGCGAAAAGAATAGAATCTATGAGCGAGAATAATTTGAAAACTTAGATACGATTAATACTTGATCTTGCAATTCTTAGAGTATTGGCGAAATGGAGAATACAATGAATGGCTTGGAGTAAGAGACAGATGAGGCTAAGCAGAAGGTTGATCTATCGATAGGATCTTCATTGAAGAACAAGTTGAGAAGGAGACCCAGAGAGAAAGAAAGAATGAAATTCCCTTCATTCCAGCTTCGTTGAATACAGACTGGATCCCCCAATATCTTTCTTTGCCTCTTTCAAAGATAGACTTCTTCCCAGTGACCCTCTTTCTCTCCTTATCCCATGCGTAGTATCTAGCGTTGCAAATGAATCGAAATAAAGAGAAATTTAAATTAGTTATTTGTGTCTTATTTTGAATTTGTTTGATTCAATGTTGTGTTGCTTTGTGGTTGCATGATTGGGGAAATAAAAGTAGGAATTAGTTCTAGAATAAAAACTGCTGAGATGTCATGAGCTAAATTGAATGAAGCAGTTAGATTAGGAATAAGCTAAAATGTAGAAAAATTGCAGAATAAGGGCAAAATGAATACAGTTTGATTGAAACCTGAGTCGCAAAGTTACTTAAGTCAGCGATAAATTAGAATTGAGGAGTAATACGATAGAAGGAGCAAAGAAAGCGTATTTTGAGTTTGTGGTATGACAGTCGTCGAGGAACACATTTGAATATCGATTAATTTAAATACTCATCATGAAAATGAGTCGAGGTACTCCACCATTGTTAGTCCATGACTGTTCAAACCAAATTCTAGAATTTGTTAGATTATTGATTGAGCGAAATCCTAGGTAATACGGTGACGAGAGATGATGCGGGCCATTCTTAGATAGTTTGAGCCATTCTGTATTTATTCATATCTTTGATGCATATACGGTAGTTCAGTGAGCTGACAAGCTTATTTTCAAAAATAGACGATGAAACCCTGACTCATCTGAAATCATTCCTTGATAAGAACCTATACCCATGAATTTAAGGAGGAAGAAAGAAATGAAGTATGGGGGAGTATATGTTTTTGAGGAACTCAAAAAGGGAATGAAAAGAAAAGGCAAAGAGCAGAAAATGCAATAGAAAAGAAAGCTTATAGGGATAAGTTTTATCTTGTGGCCAAACTCTCTTGAACAATTAAGTTCTTAGGGGTGTTTGACACACAGTACCTGTGCCATACGGTGCCAAGAACTCTTGGCTTGAAGTTAAGCTAAGGTGGTGAAAGCTAAAAGATTAAAACATTGCACTATCCCTGAATGGTGACAAACAAAGAAATTTCCCCAGTGGAATTACAAGTGAGAAATAGGGGGCATACAGTTCTGAATTGAGGAAATCAAAGAAATGTCCCAATTATAAAGTTTAGGGGAGTTGTTTAGAAGCCCATAAGAAGAAAGGGCGGGACGAGGGAGAGAAAGGTTCGGGGTAATCTTAACTAAAAACTCCTTCCATCCCACACCCATTACCCGAGGCCTAACAATATAAGCCCCAGACGATTGATTTTGAAGAGTGAAATCACCTACGTTAGTGGAGATCGTGAAAAACAAACCTGGAATTTGGAAATATAAGCAATCAAAGCTAGCGAAGGACTTTAGGGAGTTAAATGACTCAGTATGAAAATGAGAAAGGAAAATAATCCCCCATTCAACGGGATCCAATGATTACGTTGTTTGTAAAACAATTTCAACGAGTTTAGTTTTTGTATAGTATAAAGAGTAGAAACCTGACCTTGGCCCCGGACTTGAAGCTAGATGTGCAGTAATGCATACCTTGTATTTTGATTAAATTGAATGCCAACTGCGAAACAAATGGAAAATGTCCTTAAAAAATTTTTTCTTTTATTTTTGTTTGAGAGACAAACAATTCTTTCTTTTCTTTGCTTGAGACAGCAAAACCTTAAGATTGGGGGAGTTTGATGAGGCACAAAAGTCGTATTTTTAGTCCATTTCTGTGAGTTTTATATACAAAGGAATAATTAAGATGCATAAATATGAAGAAACTCACCAAATTTGTTATTTGCGGGAAGTATAAAGAAAGAAAGAAAATCTGCGAGTGGAAAAATACGTGGCAGGCGGAGTAAAAATACGAAAATAGCGGGCGATAGCAAGCGGTTAACTAATGTTGCGGTTTGGGGTACACGGTCAGGTGTTGATGAGGTCGCGACATCGGGAAGGGTGGAAGGAAATTTGATGCGGTCGCGACGGGATCCTAAGATAGGCGGCGGATTGAGCGAAACATAAGAAGTGATGTGGCGACGACATCATGATGTCGCGACACATGGATGATGTCATGACGAGAGGGATGGAGGAGTCGTGACACGAGAATCGACTTGAAGAGCATGACATGTTTGGAAGGATGAGGCTGAGTTAAGCGAAGTTGTTGTCGTGACCGAGAGGGCGAATTAGCGACAAAGCAACACATGGGGCCTCGAGACTTAAGGCGATGTGCGACAAAGAGATCAAGGTAGCGACATGAGACTTCTTCGATTGAAAATCTATAAAGGTGACTGTTGTCACGGCGTGAGATCGAGGTCGCGACGGGAGCTGATTGAAGCCTCCAGGAGAATAGTGATGTCGACATTGAGATGATGTCGCGACACTAAAAGCCCGATCTGAAGGCGCGAGAGTCATGAGTGAGGAATTGCGACGAGATAATGATGTCGTGACATCAGGAACGAACAGTTGAGACTTGTGGAGGCATGAAGTGATGTCCGCGACGAGTTGATGTCGCAGCAAGCGGGAACCCTGATGGCTATGAGGCCATGGCGATGTGGCGACGAGAGATTTGATGTGGCGACATGGTATCGGTGGAAGATACAAGTGGCGACGAGATTGAGCGTACGTGTCGGAGTTGATATCCGGCTGACATATTGATGTGGCGACATCATGAAACCGATTGAAACGCAACGGATCCTTAAGGCGTGTCGCGTGAGAGATTGATGCTTCAGCGACATCAGAAACAGTTGAATCTTGAAGACTTGAGGCGAGTCGTGACGTGAATTGATTTGGCGACATCGGAGATCACGGTTGAAGAACGCGGGAATATTGGTAGGTGGCGGCAGATAACGATGTCGCGACATCGAGGAGAGACAGGTGAAACTGCGAAAGCATAAGTGGTCGCTGACGTGGTCGGTCGCGACATCGGGAATCATCGGTTGAAACACCAACGAGGCGTAGGCCCGATGTGACCAAGTTGATGTCGCGACATCGGGAGGCGCGCTACTCATTCATGAAGCCCAAAGGCGATAATGCGACGTGAGATCGATGTCTCGCTGACATGGATGATGTCGCGACAAGGGAGTTGAAGTCGCGACTGAACATTAACATGGAGCGACCAACGGAAATCCACAACAGCGCATTGGGATTAGGGCCACGGCTTCTATCATGCAGCGACTACCCGGCTCGTAAAGGTAGCTTAGGCGCCTGACGAGGAAGTGCGGGTAGGCGAAGGCTCATTTTCTTTATTTTTCTTTTAGTTTTCTTTTCTTTTCTTTTCTTTTCTTATCTTTTCTTCAATGTTGATAGTTAGAGATTAGATTAGATTTATCGTTTTAGTTTTCGTTTTCTTTTAAGGTGGATGTTATGTTTTGAGTAGAAGCGAATCTGAAATTAGTTCTTTCAAGTCTTACGGAATGTTGAAGTTCGGACAATTTAGGTCGAATTTCCGATTCCATTTTAGGTTATTCTTATGATCGGAGAATGCGCCAGGGTGTAATTAGGTAATTGAGGAACCTGGCTTCCGTGCGTGAATGCTATTGTCGGAAATTATCTTTCTTTTGTAGTGGTTCCAATGAGTGCGAATTTTAGTTTATGAATTTACTTTTCACATTTATGGGTTTTTAACGTTTTTGATCTGAATATCGAGTTTCTTATACAGTTTAAGAATTGTTTCATTGCTCGATTTCGAGGAGGTCCTGCGGTGACACGAAGACATTCTGGGGTTATGAACATTTCTTTAAGGTATGTTGCTGGTGATCTATTGAGCTTTGTAAGTTTACTTGGATAAATCCTCTTCTCACTTGAAATCAGAATGAGTTGAGCAGTTATCAATTTAAACCAGCAAAGAGTTCACCTCGAGTCGGATAGTGAAGCGATCCGTTGTGAGATCTAATCTGGAGGTGATCTAATTCTAATTTTGAGGAAGAGTAACCCGAGGAAGTTGTATATCCTTGCTTGTAGATAACTTGGGAGCTAAGGTTCTGAGTCCATAAAATGGGTATGAAGTATTGCAAAGAAAAATACCCGGATATAGGAAGTCGCTACCTCATTCCTGTATTCGAGGATCAGGTAAAAATTAGATAATGAACTGTGTAGTGTGGAGAGATCCAGCTATACTGCTAAACGCCTTGGACAGATTTTAAAACCTGAAATACACAAGCAAATTCATCAGTGTTAACTACAGGAATTGATACTTCACAATAGTAGTGATCTTAATGTGTACTCTAAAAGATGACTTTTCCATTTCCAATTAGTTTCTTCACTATTCATTATTCTTTATTCTTTAGATTCTAGAATATTTGATTTTCCAATTTTTATATGCTGTTATATTTGACAGCTTCTTAAGTTAGATAACAATGTCATGTTATAGTCCCAGTAATTATGGAGCTTGGTGGTAAGGGTAGTTGATGCGGAATTCTTGAGATCTACGTAGGATCGATATACGGACAAATCTAATTTATTACTTGTGGAGCACGTGCGCTACTTGCAGGAAATTTAGGCTATAGCCAGGTGAAAATATTGCTCTTGTACATGTGTTTTGGTTCAGTGTGAGTGGACTTAATTGTTTCCATTGTTGGATGTGGAGTAAATTAAATTGTTTTATTACATGTGTTGTAAATTGGGTAATGCCAAAAAATAGAGGAAACTCTGCCCGATTTTCTATAAAATGTTTAAGCGTATAAAAAGGATGTGATGTTTAAAAAAAAAAAGTTTTTCCCACCATGTTTCATGAGATTTTAAAGGAAAACACAACTGTATAAATGGGTTCGCTCCACGGATTCACTTTTAAAAATGGTTAAAAGAAATGTTTTCTTAAATCCGTAGGAGTGCCGGGAGGGTTCCTCGGGTTAGGAAAAGGAAACCCAGGTTGGGTCCCTTCAACGTGGTATCAGAGCCCAAGGTTTTGAAAATGTTAAAGTGGTTTGAAAAAATCTCCACGTCCTAAAATGATTTAACGTTTTCTTTAAAGGTGCATAAGTTATTTTGACAATTTAAATGTCATATGAACATAACAATTGATATGTTTAAATGTTATAGAAAATGCGTCGTCGGTCGTCCCACGGCGAAGAAGGGTTTCTGCATAGTCGTGCGCCAGCGGGGAACATATGGATGAGTTTGTTAATGTTCCTATTCCACCTCTTGTTCCTTCGAGCAGCTCACGGGCGGGACCATCACATCTCGGAGCTAGCGGAGTTAATATAAGCTTGATCGGATGAAGCTCAGATTTTAGCGAAGCATTTACGTCGACCCCGTGAGCCAACGGTGTCCGTGAGAGGGTAAGGAAGTGGGGGCAGAAATTATGGCAGATAGGGGATCACAAAAGGCATGTGGTCGTGGCTAGAGGGTAATGAGAGGGTGTTGGTGTTATGGGATATTTCCGTTGGCGAATGGTGACATATTTTGCTCTGTTGAGAGACACCTTGATTGGTGGAAGGCAATACGGAGATGGTTTCAGAGGGTGTCTGGACTAGGTTCCAAGAGGAGTTTCTAGAGAAATTCTACCCTACGGTTTATAAAGATCAGAAAATTGAAGAATTTTTCAAGCTCGAGCAAGGAACCATGTCAGTGATAGATTACGAAAAGAGGTTCTCGGAACTAGTGCGACATGTTCCTCTGACCCCTGTGAGCAGTCTGAGAAAAGTAAGAGGTTTGTGTGAGCACAGAAAAATTGAGTATTGTGGCATCGATCTCTCATGCTCGGTATGAATGATGGTTGAAATTTGCCGTCGGGATAGAGAGGGATTTGGGATTAGCTCCTCAGTTACACGAGACGAAAGAGATGGATCTACTTGGACTCAGGGTGGATCCAGTAAAAAGTCAAAGAAAGGAGGAAAACCACCATGGCTGGTGGTAGCGGGTCGAAGGCGGCAGTCAATCGGAGTTCGGTAAAACCCTTAGAATGGAACTTCTTCGACCCCGAACAATGCGCGTTAAGTGTGAGGTTTCATGGGGGAATGCGGATGGGTTTTGATGTTTGATACAGATGTGGGCCGATCCTTGACATTTGCGAAGGAATGCATACAGAGAAAGATTAATATAATAGTCATGAATTCTGACTACAATGGCACCGTATAGAGGCCATTTTAAATGGTAAGTCGAATCGAGAGGGGCACTTGGTAGGGTTCTGCCAATAGACCCTGTGCTAGCGGTGGGGTCGACCACCAGGAGGACCTCAGTAGATTATGACAGGCCGTAGTATTTCTTGATTTACCAACGGGATGCGATCTTGCTCACGATGTTGTGAGCTATAAGAAATATAACTGATCTTTGACCGTGATGCTCATATTCTTATAGACCTTGGAGCTACACATTCTTTTATTTCTATGGGGTTTATTTCAAATGTCAATGTGGAGTATGATTCGTGGTGCGGTAGGGTATGCCAGAATGAACAAAATTTATAAACCTAGATTCCTCCTACTGTCGTAGCATTGCTACTATAGTATAGAGGCTCTAGGGTCGAACACAGGGATGGGTTTTCTTCGTGTAGGTGACTAACAGTTGGCTCAAAATGGTGACTTCAATTTGGATTTGGGGTTTTGTAAAAACAAGGAGGTTTAATGTTTGGAAACTGAAAATGAAGTGAAATAAAATATGAAAAGAAACTCCTTGAAGCATCGAGCTGTGGGTTTGGGGTTAAAGATGCTTGGAGGGTTCTCGGGTCCTTTCGCGGGAGGATGACCTATAGTCATTTCTCGAATCGGATCTTCATTTGGCACTAAAAACTGAACCCTAGAAATTTTCCTTGTGAGAGGTGGCATTTATTGAATATTAATGCTCTCGGACAGTGAAAACCTATATCTCGGATCCACCTTCACGATGACTAATATAAATGGCGACCTAGCAGATCTCGAGTGGATCTAGCGATAAAGCATCCATTGAACCACTAAAGATTGCTAGAATGCGGTTGTCAAGGTGCATCACAGGGATTTGAACCTAGTGTGAAGAACAGAGGCATAAATGCCAATAAATGCAAGCGTTAAAAACATGAGAACCGTCAGTTTACCTTAGATCCGTAGCCCAGTAGCCCTCATCTTCAAGGAAAAAGGGGGTTTAGCCAACTATCCTCAGAGGGTGTTTAGCAGCCAAGAAAATGAGAGAAAGGGGAGAGAAAATGAGAGAAAAGAAAAGAAGCAGGAAAACTCCCGCCTAGTCTCTGTATATTAATGATGCAAAATCAGAAGGTGTCTTTTCTGTACATAGTCTTGCCTTATATATGCTCAGAGAAGAGCAAAATTACAAAAATATCTAAGCTACTCACTAAACAGGAAGGGTATTTTAGGAAAAATTACAAAAACTTTGGTCGAGAAGTGAGTCAGCGGGGTCAAAGTTGGAGACCGAGGGTTGCAAAGTCGCAACGAAATTTTGCGGTCGGTGAAAATTTGCGACCTGAAAAATTTTGCGGTGCTCATTTCCTTATGTTTTACGCTCATCTTTCCTGCATTTGGTTGCGATA
The DNA here is from genome assembly GCA_016808115.1 of Tetrastigma voinierianum. Lineage (NCBI taxonomy): Eukaryota > Viridiplantae > Streptophyta > Magnoliopsida > Vitales > Vitaceae > Tetrastigma > Tetrastigma voinierianum. Next base: position 176,948 of record JAEQBH010001274.1, on the reverse strand, counting down.
CGGGTTATTTCAGTTCTTGATGATCGGGGTTGGCTCGACAATTTTAGGTAGTTTAACTACGAAAACTACAAAAATAATACAAAATGCAATCGATGAAGTATAATGGGACCTTAATGTGCAAATATGGTTAATTAAGTTGATTAGTACACAAAAAGTGCTCAAAACCTGCAATAAATAGGGTTCAAAATAGCACTATTTGGGCATTAATCACTCCCCCCAACCGACACATTGCTAGTCCCTTAGCAATGAAAGAAAGAAAGAACAACAAAACGATAACAAAATTATTTTCACAAAAATGGTATTTCAAAAATAATGTGAATAGGTAATACCGACCCTCGATAAGAATCACGAAACCACCTTGATAACCATCTCGAGAGAGTGAATGCCATACCGAATCAAGCATCAAAAGAATTTCCTTCTCTAGAGAATCAACCTAGAAATTCCACCAAAACCTAAGTGTTTATATGATCAGTTTTCATGATAAAGCATGGCGCACTCTCTGACGAGTGACCGCTAAGATCAAATGATGTATACAAATTTATGACGTTATCACCAAAGGACTATTATCTAATCCCTGGCAACGGCGCCATAAAACTTGTTCGTGGACCAGAATATATATACAAATTTACGACACTGCTACCAAAGGACTATTATCTAATCCCAAGCAATAATGCCATGAAACTTGTTTGTTGGATTCCTTAACTATAGTATTGATTAAAAAATGTTTCATTAAGAAATTAAAATCATTTTCCTTGTGGTTTTGATCCGATATCACTTGCAAGTGTGCAGTCGAACAAGTAGTAAATTAGTTTAAGTCGGATATCGATCTGAATCTCGAAGAATTTTTAATCAACTACCCTTACTACTGAAACTCCATTTAGGCTATAATAAAAATGATTGAAGATCGGTTGGTAAAACTTAGAATAATGAATCTAAGAAAAATGAATTAATAACAAATGAATTGAATCTTGAAAATACTAAAATAACAAGTCGAATTTGAAACCGATTATCGTAAAGGGAACATTGAAAATAAGCTATTGAAAAGCAATTCCCTACGGATTACCTTTGTAATTTGCTTTATATGAACGAGATCGAAAACCGGTCGAGGAATATGATAGTGCGGTTGGATCTCCTCCCGAGCCTCACTTAGTTCATCATCCCAACCTTCCTTCATTTCTTTCGAAAAGTGGGCCTAGATAACTACTTTTAATACGGGTTGCCTTAATTACGGGTATTTTCTTTTGATACTTCATACTACGACATGAATGTGAAACCTTAGCTCTAAGATATAGTCATTGCATAGGTTTACACTATACTGGTTTCTCTTCCTCAAAATTGGAACAACTCATCCTTTCCTTGATTAGATCCTTGCTAACACGAGATTGAATTCACTATTCTAATCGAGGTGAACTCTCTGCATGCTTAAATTGATAATTCGCTCGACTAAATTTCTCGATTTGAGTGAAGGAGATTGTCGATCTAATTACACAGAGCACATTAGATCACCAATATAAGGTTCGCATACCTTTCAGGAATTGCTCCTCACTCTTAGGAATGCCTTCTGCATTGTCACTCGGAGGGGCCTCACGGAAATCGAGCGAGCCAATCCGTTTATGGGTATGAGACAACGGCGTGGGATCAATTCCGAAAAATACACAAAACCGGCAAGTAGATTCCTGGCGAAGTTGTATTAGATAAATTACTGCGAAAGATAATTTACGACAATAGGAGTCAATTCAATGGGTACGGGTTTTACAAATCAGCGGATTACACACCATCGTTGGCTTGGCGTCGAGAAAACCACTTTGTAAATCGGAAGCGTGAAGTAAATTCAAAATTTGTGCGAAATTGAGAAACGACCCGTGGTGGTAATTTGAAAGAAGTATAGTGCGCATTCGGCTTAAACTTTAACGGCTAATGTTCGGATCCCGATTTGAGCGAAAACGACTAATCCTAAAATAAAAACAAAACAAAGAAAAGAAAATTAAAATCACGGGAGCCTTCGAATGACCGGATCTCTCTTTTCAGTGAATTTGCTTTCCTTGATGGCATTTGCGTATTTATAAGGTTACAGTTGAATACTAATTTCGATGCATCTCATTGTGGATTTCAAGTTAACTGACCCATTTTGTTGATACTGTCGCGACATCGATTCCTTGTCGCGACCTCTGTTGTCTCAGTTTTGTCGCAAAGGTTTTTGTTTGGTCGCGACGTGTCTATAGCATTCCTTGAATTTGATGCCGCGACAGTTGAATGATGTCGCGATCTCTTTCGCTGGCGATGATGTCCGGCCGCAGGGCGTGCGACCTTAACTCTTTGTATTTGATGTCGCGACTATTGTATGATGTCGCGACCTTCTGGTCTTTGCAGTGGATGTCGCGACAGCTAAATGATGTCGCGACCTCAAGTCTTCGCAATTGATGTCGCGACAGCTAGGTGTTGTCGCGACCTTCTTTTTAGTGCAACTGATGTTGCGACCATTGAATGATGTCGCGACCTTCTCTCTTTAGCTAATGATGTCGCGACTGCTGGATGATGTCGCGACCTTAATTTCTTTGCAAGCTGATGTCGCGGCGCACGATTCGGTGTTGATGTCGAGGCGCCGAGATGTCGCGACATGTGTCGATGATTGTACATCTTGGGTCGCGACCACTATTTGGTGTCGCGACCTCATTGTCTTGTCTTGGGTTTAATTACATCGCGACCTACGTATGATGTCGCGACATCGCGTGTCTTTCTTCATGATTCAAAGTTGCGACTTAGAGTTTATGTCACAGAGTTTGTATCGACCTAACTCTTTTGCCTTCAATTACTCTTCTGTTGCGAATGGAGTTTTGTGGTCGTGACCTTGATATGAATTTTCATTGCTGTCAAGGCTTCACGACATCAGGTCTTTCAGTCCTTGTGCAACTCTCCTGTTGCAACCTCCTTCAGCCAGTTATATCAGTAATGCTCAGCCAGTTTCTGTTCCTTTTACTACAATTTCTTCTTTCTTTTGAGTTTTTCTTTGCATAAGCGATTTGGTGGGAGATTATTCACATTTACGCACATAAATGCAGTCTTTTTTAGAATAAAATAAATTAGAAAAATGGACTGAAAATGAATGTGACTTTCAGCTAATCACCAGCTCATGACCTAATTTTCAACATTTAAATGAGTCAAGCATTGCCTTGACTAATTCTTTTTGTGTTGTAGGGGTGCAATCTTTGAAAGACGACTTCCTCAAAGTGTTAATATAGCAGGATCCCTGAGTGACTCCCAACCAATTAAGGCTTAGGGCATCAAGTCATAAGGATTTTTCAACATAAATATTGAGTTTCTTACAGGACTTCAAATGATTTCGAGACTCCGGCACCTCTGACACTAAGATTCCACCCATCCACCCATGTACTTGAGCAACTCAAGTCGATGGCTCAACTAGTTAACAGCGGGCCCAGGGCTTTAAAGACTTTTCGCCATATACTTCTCGAGACCCGATGCTGGGTTGAGGAAGCGTCACGACTTTCTTTCTTTTCTTTTGTTTTTCTTTCTTCTTTTTCTTCTTTTCTTTGGAGAACACATTGGCCCTTCAGCAGGGGTCCTAACCTGTAAAGGTGGTTAACAAAACTAGGCAGTTTTGCAAGATTTAGGAGGCTAGAGCGTTTCATCTTATTAATCAAAACCTAGTAATGTCGATTGTGTGATTGGCTAAGAGGTGGAAGAAAAGGTTGAAAGCAACAGAATTCAAAAACTGATCATCCACTCAATTAGGCATGGAACCAATCTAACATCAACAGAATTGGACAATGTTTCAATTTTCAAACTGCAGGCTAGGCAAAACACAAAAAAAAAAAAAAAAAAATATGGATGCAATTTTGAAACTGTAATTGTAAGTTGTATGGTATATATGTAAAAAGAGATATGACTATATTTTCTTCTTTACAAAAAAGAAAGGAACCTTACATCTTTACAAAGCAAAACAAGCAATAAACTCAGAACCATAAAAACAAAATGGTTGCTCGAAAATAGTAGTAAAAACATAAATGTAAAGAAGCCACTTCCATCCCTTCTTTCTCACACATTAAAATGTCACATTGTCCTCAATGGGGCTCGGATTGGAAAGTTAGAGAAGGAAGTGCTACCTCCTTAGTGGTGTGCAGTTGGTGAAAGGCCATCCTCATCTGGGCGAAATGAGGTGTTGATGTAGGCTGGAGGAGTAAGCTATTCTTCTTCAACAACCTCAACTGGCACCAGTGAGTCTAGAAGAAGGCTGTGGAAATTTGCTGGTAGGGTTGCAGCTGTTCCGCTGAAGGATGAAGCTAGAGAACTGGGGCAGCGATGGAGAGATCAGGGCCAGCCAGGTGGCTTTGAATTTTACCTGGGGATGGAGTTCTCTCTGTGGCATGGCGGCTGGTGGCTGACCGCGGCCTGCGTGCGTGTGTCCTCCTCGGCTAGTGGGCGACCTGAGATCTTGGGGGCGTGGTTGAGGAGATGTGGTTTGTCCATAATAGTGAGAAAATCTTCCAGTGGATGGCAGGTCATGCTATAGTAGTGAATGTTGTCATATTGGAGTCCGACAGACACCAAGGGCAGAAAGGGAGCGTGGAGCGGGGATATCTGACGATGTAGGTAATGTAGCGTTGGCTCTTGGAGGCTGGAGGTGTGGATCATGAGATCTGGGCTCTCTATGCACTACGGGGTGATCCTCCCAGGATGGTCGTTGGATGATCCTCAGCTATGTCCGAAGGTGGGAGGTGATAAGAGTGGGGCAAAATCTACCACCTGTCAACAGAAAGAACGACCTTGCACTCTCGACGGCACTCTAGTCGGGACTCAGCAGGAAAACCGATATGCTCTAATACCTGGCATAGTAGCCTTGGGAACAAGAGGGGTATGGACTCAGCCCGGGTCAGGTTCCTACAGTGGACCTTGTCCTCAAAAATGAAACAGGAGGTCAGCGTGAGCTCGACGGGCTGAACAGAAAGCCACTGGATGTCACGATATAGAGCCTCCAGAATAGCTCATCTCCTTTGTACGAGATGCTGGAGCGAAAATAGGTTGGACCGTAGTATGTGGTCGATAAGGAGAATACTCGAGGGAAGCTGTCTCCGGAACAAGATGGATCTAGCTGTCACATCCCTAGATAATCGAGTATTTCCGTGGTGACCGGGTGCGGCCAGCATGCGCCAATCGACCAAGTTGGCTGGGACTATCTGAGAGTTGAATCTGGCTGCAATGTCGTGGCTTGAGTATCCCCAGCTCGGCCATCGAGTAAGAAGTGGATGGCGTAGTTTAGGTCTCGCTGGATGTCATGTGGTGTGATAGAACTCGATGACCATCAGGGGTAGAAAAAGCTGGCTGTGATGTCATAAAGGCTCTAGGAGTACTGCTGCACAAGCGCGCCAGACTCTCAGAGCTCTAGGGATCATCGGCAAAAGCAGGAAGATCATAATAGGTCTCATTTGTTGCACTTCCTTGAGGCCTTTCTGATATAATTTCATGTAATAGGGCATGATGGAAGATGGAGTCGTCTAACAATAGAGCGGGGGGCAGATCAGGAGGAGAAGTCACCCGGTGGGCCTTGAAGCAATTGGGAATGGGGATCCTGGGGCCTCAGGCTGATTGGCTCCCTTGGAGCGAAGTCAGGGCCCTCTTTGAAGATGGGCCTCGAGAGATGGTCGTGGTGGCTGAGATAGAGGAGTAGGTGACCATATGTATCCTCTGCCCATTGGTAGGGGCGGCGGGAGCGGGGCGGGGAAGGTTACGGCAAGGAGATGGATGGGCCCAGGCGGCGGAGGGGTGCAATTTGCAGAGGCTGAGGCTGGTCGGCCGTGTGGATGAGGTGCGGCGACAGGATTGGCATCGCCAGTAAGGGGTGGGGAGGAAGGCTACACCCTGGGCATGGCCCGTATTGCACGAGGTCTAGAGATGGTGAGGATGAGGGGAGTTTCTTGGCTCGAAGGGGCTTCTCCTCTATGGAAAAAGGTGATGAAATTAAATGAAATAAAAAACAAAAGGGTTTATATAAAGGGGTTAGGGAAAGTGAAAGGGGTAACCTATTTAGTGTCCATAAATGGGCACTAACTAGGCTGAAAAATCAAGGACAATAATGGTATGGTGTGGGAAACGAAAAGGCTGCGAGGGGAGATGAAGCGGGAGACGAAGAGACTCATAGACGAGGCGAAGGCCATAAGCAGTCTGAGAAATTTCGCAACATAGAATTCAGGTTGCGGGAATTTTCGCACCCGCGGATTCGACTACTTCAACTCCTGTCTTCAACTACTGCTGCAAAACAAAATACCAAAAAAATATGAGTATAGACATATGAAAGTGAAAAACTGCAATAAAAAAAATAGGCTACCATAAAAAAAAAAAATGAAAGATCACAAATACTTGAACTAAACCAAATAAAATTCACAAAACCGCAAAAAAAAAGAGTGGCATTTAGTCTAGGTGGAACAAAGCCCATCAAACAACAATTGAATTATGGGTCAAGGAGGGGATCCTCTCACTATCACGTGTCTTGCCGCGCATAGGGCTTTAGCCTACGCCCATTGACTTTGAATGTCTATCATGGACCTTAACGAGTTCGATCCATTATGATGAACTTGATGGATGATGATGACGGTCACATGACTTAATTTCACTCGGAAAAAGGTGAAGCAGATAAGTAAAGTAGCACTCTGTCTCCTTGAAATTACTGCAGACTCTCCGGCTAATCATGCCATTTCTTCAATCTATCTTTTGCAATCTTGGAATTAAAGTAGGCATCATTCCTCAGCTCTTCTAGCTCATTGATAACAAGGAACCTTTTAAGGCCAGCTCTTCCCATATCTAGGTTAAGCTTTTTGATCACCCACCATGCCTTTTACTCAATTTCCACAGGCAGGTGACATGCCTTGCCATAAACTAGGCGATAAGGAGACATTCCAAGAATGGTCTTGTAGGCTGTTCTATATGCCCACAAGGAATCTAGAAGCCGAGGAGGGCCCGATCTTTTCTGTTGGAGTTAACTTTTAACTCATCAATATTGTCTTGATTTCTGACGGTGAGCTCCACTTGACAACCCTTGTCGGGTGACAGGGGTGGCAGGCTTTATCTTCACCATATTTGGATTAGGGAGGTTCTCAAGGTTTATTGCAAAAGTGTGAACCTCCATCAACCGGAATTCATGTGGCAGGGACCCGAATGCGGAGAAGATGTTTTCTTTCAAAAATTTGAAATTTTACCTTGTGATATATTTTCTATGGCTCTTTGCTTGACCAGCCGACCTGAGTCGACTCCCCGCAAAATGTATACATATCCAAGGAAGAAGGGAATGGCCTCTATAAAAGTCAATGCCCCAAACATAGAATGAGCAAACTATAATAATTTGGTTTTGAGGCATCAATATGATGGCGTGAAGAGATTTTTCCTAAATCTTTGGCATTGTAGCATTAAGTAGCATATAATTATTAAGGCAATCATGAAAGGCCAGTAGAACCCAGTTTAGACACTTTCATGGCAGTTTTTCTGGGCAAAATGGCTCACATGCACTCTCTTCAGCGGTGAACAAAGTATTCTCTCTTGTTGCTCTTCCTCAGTCATCTTCTAATTATCGATGTAATATTTGAATAAGGGCTCTTTAATAGTAGAATTGAATCTTTGCAAGAAGAACTTTTCCTATATACATTATGTCAGTCTCATTTGAAATGATTCTCTGTTATGAAATTTGACGTAAATGGGCATCTGCCATGGGCCATTCTCTACTAGGAGTAGGAACACCTCAGGAAACTCATCATTGATTGGAGGCTTGTGAGTGTTGTGTGCTATTGTTAGTCTCGAGAGATGATCAACAACAACATTCTCTACCCCCTTTTTATCCTTGATCTGCAGGTTGAACTCTTGGAGTAGAAGAACCCCATCTAATCGGGCTGCTTGACATTTTCTTGGTGAGGAAGGTATGACCAGAAGATCTGTAGAGATGATTATGTGTAGGCCCTACAGTATGCCATGAAACATCAGGCATGATCTGTGACTCTTTCTCATTGATAAATTGTGGATTTCCTCACGTACCTCATTCAGCGTTACACCTTTACATATTAGACCTCCAGTTTTTTGGTCGTGCCATGATGAGAAGGGTGGAGTTCCCGGGGTCAGCACAATATTTGTATCCTTAGTTCCTCCTCTTTGCGGTAATTATTTCTGCGCCATGCGGGTCCCAGGGGTCGGGCACGAGGATGGGTTCCATCCAGTGAATGGTCCGCATCCGGTGTTTGAAAATGGTGGGAGCCTTGTTTATAGTTTTTGGATTTGGTGCAGTGGAGATTGTTTGTTCAGCGACTAAACGTAATGGCATTTGAAAGTGAATTGTGAAATAGTAACAACGAAGGCTTAGGTCACTAACCCGATAAGCATCAGGGGCTAATGAAGTGTCTCGGATTTATCTCCTTGCATTATGTAGTGACATATAGTCAAATATAACGGATCTTTCATTTCATTTATCCCAAGGCCTGACCTAGAATAACTCTGTTGAGTCAACACAGTATTATGCATTCAAAGAGTCCCATTGGGTTTAAAACCTTAGCATAACCTCATTTCAATGGCTCGTAAATGACATCTAAGGATATCAGTGCATCTAGCATTAGGAATGTGGCGAACCTAAGCACATGACAGTATTGACCAAAGGAATGACGCAAATGAAGTAGCATTATTTAGGTTGGAAGGTTGGGAACCATAATGCGTGCAGGCTTGTTCGAGCATGAGGACCGAGCACAGACGACCCCAGGAAACCAGGGGTGGCAACCCCTGCTCTTCAAAGTGTGGGGCTTGCCAAGCATCCCTTGAGTTGTCATCCTCAAGGGGAGTGTTTGGCGCCGAGAAAATAAAGAAAGAGGAGAAGAGGAAACAAAAACAAACCACTAAATGAAAATTTGGGAAACTTTTTAAAAATGAAAAGTTGCAGCAGAGTTCTAAGATGGTGAGGAACATATAGTACAACCCAGTGTGAAAATACTAAACACCTAAAATATGAAGTACACAGGGCTATAATGGTAATACATCAAAAGCGTAGTCGTTTATGATCAAATATAAAATCACAAGGGGCGACAATTTAGCTATGCGGGGATTTAGCTAGCATAGCGAAATTTTATGCTTTAGTAGTCTCTCTGGAGATAAGCGAAATTGAGAAGTGTAATATCAGTCTGAAGGCCGCTAGCTATTCAAGTTCGCTAACCTAAGCGAATATTTTTGTGAATAGCGAAGTGGAGAAAAACTCGCTAGGCACGAGTAAAGTTAGCTAATGCGAATTTAAGCTAACCTAGCGAAAATTCTCATTCGCTAGGATTGAGAGTTTTTACTTAAATCATAGCGAATCACCAGGATACTTTAATTTTAACTCATTTGCATCTCTCTTCTGCATTCTCCTTCATCCACTTTTGCCTTCAATTCTTCACTTTGAATCTTGATATTTCATCGCCTCGCTCGTGAAATCAATCGAGGGTTCTCGCATTCAACTTGCCAATAAAAACTGACTTCTTTGATTTGGAAGTTCTCAAAGCACCAACGAAACTATCAAAACAATCTCGAAATGGCATTGAGTGGACTAAATTATTTTTGCCACATCAATTGAAAACTGTTGATATGATTGGTGCCGTAAAGCACCCAAAACCTATCCTAAATAGGGTTCAAAATAGCACCTTTCGGGCACTAATCAGTTTTCCTTCTTCTCTTTGTCCGAGAATTGCTCCGATGGTGAGGTCACTTGCATCGCATAACCTCAAAAGGTAACTGCCAGTTGGGGGGCCCTCACTATTGGTGCAGTGGTCAGGTAGGCTTTGAGCTCCTCGAAGCTCCTTTGGCAATCTTCGTCCCATGCAAATTTAGCATCCTTTTCCAACAGCTTATAAAGTGGCTTGCAAATTTTCGAGAAGTCCTTGATGAACCTCTAAAAGCCTTCATGCCTAAGGAATTGCCTCATAGTCTTCACATTTGTGGGAGAAGGAAGCTTAGAAATCAGCTCAATTTTTGCCTTGTCAACCTCAATTCCCTTATTGGATATGATATGTCCCAGCACAATTCCTTGGTTGACCATAAAATGGAATTTCTCCCAGTTCATCACCAGATTTTTCTCAATACACATATGCAGGACAGTTTCCAAGTTGGTCAAGCATTCTTCAAAACTCCTTCCATATATGTAATGTCGTCCATGTAGACTTCCATAATGCACTCCACCAAATCACTGAAGATACTAAGCATGCATCTCTGGAATGCGGCAGGGGCATTACATGGCAATCTCCTGTAAGCATAGGTTCCAAATGGACAAGTGAAGGTAGTTTTTTCTTGATCTTCTGTAGCAATTTCGATATGGAAGTAGCCTGAATAGCCATCCAAAAAAACAGTAAAAGGGGTGCCCATAAATTCTTTCAAGAAGTTGGTCCATGAAGGGTAGTGGGAAGTGATTCTTTCTTGTCACTTCATTCAATCTTCTGTAATCAATACATACCCTCCAACCTGTGGTAAGGCGGGTGGGCATCTCCTCTCCCTTCTGGTATGCACAGTGGTCACCCGGACTTCTTGGGTACAACACGGGTTGGACTCACCAAGTGCTATCGGTGTGGGTAAATGATACCGACTTGTGTAATTCAGAACCACAGCGCGTATTACTTCCTGCGTGTGATTGATCTCTGTCTGGCTGCCCTTCTTGATCTTGTTTCCTCTTCCAAATAGATGTGATGTGTGCAAACCATAGGGCTAATTCCTTTAAAGTCAGTGATTTTCCACCCAGCCAAGCTTGTATTCTCTAGGGATGTCCAGTAATTTGTTTTCTGTGAAGCATTGAGCGAGATCTGGATATAACAATGGGGCATTGCTCGTTTGTACAAGAATGCATACTTTAATTCCACTGGCAGGGGCTTGAGATCCAACTTTTGAGGCTCATTAGTTCCTTCCTAATCGAGTAAAGGTAGAATTTCTTGTTTTTCTCCATGGCCCATTAATATATTTTCTGATTCTTGGGTTCCACTGCAAGCTCTTGGTACAATCAGATATCTCCTCGGCGGCACATCCTGCAATTGTTGTTGCTCAGCTTGTTATTCCAGAATAGTGTCAATTATGAAGACCTCTTTTGGACCCTCTTCCACTGGTTGCATATGCTTTTTGCTCAAGTAGAAGATGTTGAGTTCCAAGGTCATGTTCCCGAATGTAAGCTGCATAACCCCATTTTGGTAGTTGATGATCGCATTAAAGGTGGCCAAGAATGGTCTTCCTAGGATGATAGGCACATAGTTTAGCTCCTCACCAGCGGATTGCATGTCAAACTGTAAAGTCTGTGGGGATAGTAGATTTGTCCTGTATCAAAACACGGCCTCCACGGTGCCCTTGGGGTTTTTATGGATATGCATGGAACGATGTGATGTGGTGGGCTTCAACTCTCCCTGAACCTAATTGCTTGTATGCTGAATAAAGTGACATCTTGCCTATGCCCATATCTAGCAGTGCCTTCTCTACACAAGTTCCTCCGATATTCACCGAGATGGTTGGACAACCCGGGTCTTTGTACTTCACTAGGGTCTTGCATTGAATAATGGCACTGACTTGTTTTGTTAGGAAGGTCTTCTTGTCAACATTTAACCCTCTTTTTACTATGCACAGGTCCTTTAAAAATTTAGCATATGTTGGGACACCATTTAATCATGTCGACAATAGAGATCATTCCCTTTCACCTCAGAACTTCTAGATTTCGAAGCAGTTGATGGCCTTCTTATTTTTTAATTGCTTAAGGAAAAGGTGAGTGTAACCTTCTTGTTTCATCTTGGTAGATCATTTTTACAGGACTCAGGCTTCTTTTTCCTCTTTGTCTCTTATATTTGGTTTGGGGATTGGTTGCTCAGAATCTTCATTACACTCCTCAAGAATAATTAGCGACACATCTCTACGGAAGTTGGCTCTTGGAGCTCAATTCATGCACTCCTAAGTTAATTTGTGTTTGAGAGGGAATTCCTTTTCTTACTTTTTCTTGTTGGTTGGTCAACCTTGAAATTGAGTACTGCAGGTTGTCAAATTTCTAGCCAATATCAGACTGCAGGTTCTCAATTTTCTTAATCAGTGTGCTTTCTACTGTATCGATCCACTAATTAACTGGCATTACGCTGCATGTTCTGTCTTCCACAAAAATGCCACACTTTTCTGATTCATGATAGCTTGTTCAACTGGGGATGAGGAAGGTGGTGGAGCATAGTGAATGAAGAACCATCTGCTCTTGTGCACCGGTACATATAGTGGAGGCTTTGGCTTCGAGAGGTTAGGATGGTTCCTCTGAGTTGGGTTATATGTATTGCCGTATGAGGCGTTAGTTGAGTGGCCCCATATTGGCCCCTGCATTGGCTTGTTGCCGGCCATCCATATCCCCTCAACGAAGAGCCGGTTAGGCGAGTGCTCTCCTTGGCGCTCAGGTGGTGACAAATAGACCGGGGTTGGTTGGAGTACGGGGGGCCTCGGCCATTCACTCGCACCTCATGTTGATTTCTCATTTCAAGCTCCTCCAGCCTTCTAGCCAAGGTGTATAGCTTTGCCTTCATCTCTATGTCCTCTGGGAGTGAATATATTCCTCCCCTTGAGCTGGTTGCAGGTCTCATTTTCTCTGCTTCCCTTCGGTTGGGTTCATCCCATGCTTTAGAAGTCTCACCTTATATCAAAGTCCATGACTTCTTAGGTTTCTTGAGTTCCCTCCACACGTAGTCTCTAACAACTGCTTCATAGCAGGGGACATTCCATCATAAAAGTGATTAACCGGCATCCATGTATCAAAGCCATGATGAGGACAAGCATTGATGGTTTCCAAATACCTTTCCAGACCTTGTTGCAGAATTTCTCATTTTCATGGGCTGCAAAGGTGTAAATCTGCCTTTTCAGATTGTTGGTTATGTGGGTGGTGAAGAATTTCTTTAGGAATTCTGCTTGCATTTATGTCCAATTGCGAATGGTCCTCGACCTCAGAGAGTTGAGCCAAATCTTGGCCTTATCCTTCAGAGTAAAAGGAAAGCATTTTAGCTTCATTAGGTCCAGATTGGTAGCATCCTCTTTGAAGGTATTACAGACTTCCTCAAATTCCTGGATATGTGAATATGGGTTCTCACTTTCATGCCATGGAAAGTGGGGAGTAAGGGTACGAGGTAAGGTATGATAACCATGTCCTCAGTTGGAGGCACAATGCATGAGGGTGCACTCACTCTTGGGGGGTGTATGTGGTCCCTCATAGACCTATATGCATTAGGATTCCTCTATACCCCTTGTTGGCTCTACTGTTCCTCAGGTGGGGGCTCCATCTGGTCACTATTCAAGCTCACTTCACGGCCCAGCATTCTTGTGGAGCACTAATCCACACCAGCACGCCTCTTTGTGTTCCTATCCTAGTGGTACATAAACTCCCCAGCAAACGGCCTGAGAAACCACAGCAGTAGCCGGGCTGAGTTCTTTGTCTAGCTAAAAAATTATAAAACGAAATTTGTATATGGACGGTATAAGGGTGAATCAACTAGTGAAGCTTCTTTAGGAGAAATGAAAGTAAAGACAAAAAGGGATGAAAGTTCACCAATACTTGTGATGAGGATCACAAGTGTTCAATAGCTTGTCAAATGCACTAAGGCACCATCCTCGACAACGGCGCCATTTGATTCGTGGTGCTGATGGGTATCAGGAATCAACAAGGTACAAACCTAAATTCCTCCTACCAGTAGCATTGCTATTACGGTATAATAAGTGGCTCTAGATTCGAACACGGGGATGGAGTTTTTCTTCGTGTGAGTGACTAACAGTTCAGCTGAAATGGTGACTTCAATTTTGGATTGGGGGTTTTTGTAAAGCAGGAGGTTTGTGTTTGGAAGCAGAAAAATGAAGTGAAATAAAATGCTGAAAAAGGGCTCCTTAGGCGACTTATCAGGCGCTCTTGGGTTTAGGGTTCTAAGGTAACTAAGAGGTTCTCGGGTCCTTTTCCTCGTGTTGGGGAGGATGACCTCTAATCATTTCCCGAACCGGATCATCATTTGGCACTAAAAACTGAACCCTAGAAATTTTCCTTTTGAGAGATGGCATTTATTGAACATTAATGCTCTTGGACAATGAAAACCTATATCCCGGATCCACACTGATGAATAATAAATAAAGCGACTTCATACGAATCACTCGATTGGATGCACAGCAATAAGCATGCATTGAACCTTAAAATATTGCAAATCTTGTTGGTCGAGTGCATCTGGGAATTTAGACCTCTTTGTGAAACGAGACATAAATGCCTATAAATGCAAGCGTTAAAAACATGAGAATCGTCAGTTTACCTCAAATTCGTAGCCCATTAGCCCTCCTTTTCAAGGAGAAGGGGTTCTTAACCATCTCACAGGTTGTCATCTCAGGAGGATGTTTAGCGGCTGAAAAATGAGAGAAAGGGGAGAGAAAATTAGAGAAAAGAAAAGAAGCGGGAAAAATCTCGCCCTATCTCTGTATATTAATGATGCAGAATCAGAAGATGCCTTTTATGTACATAGTCTTGCCTTATATATGCTTAGAGAAGAGCAAAATTACAAAAATATCTAAGCTACCCACTATACAAGAAGGGTATTTTAGGAAAAATTACAAAAACTTGGTCAAGGGTCCAAATGGGTCAAAGTTGGAAGCCGTAGAAATTTACGGGGTTGCGTTTTGTGACCTTGCAAAATTACTGCGGTGCTCATTTCATACGTTTTGCTTCTCTTTCCTGCAGTTTTGATCTGCCAATGCTAAGTTCGACTTAGTTCTTGATGGTCAGTTAAACAATAATTTTGGCGAGTTCAGCAAAAACTACAAAATAACCACAAAATGGATTGATGTGGCAGGGACCTTAATGTGCAAATCGGGTTAATTAAGTTGATTAGTACACAAAAAGTGCTCAAAAGTTGCAATAAACAAGGTTCAAATAGCACTATTTGGGCACTAATCAGAGTCTTAGCCTATAGACCGCAGCATAGTGGTATATCTTCCTACAGGGGGTTCACGAATAGCAAAGAGTGTTTATCAGAATAGCAAGGTGATTATTGGAGGCCATAAGTTTCTAGCAGACTTGATATTATTAGATATCCATGACTTTGATGTTATATTAGGCATGGATTGGCTATCTAGACATCATGCTATAGTGAATTGTTATAGAAAAGAGGTTGAAGTTACAGGGATGGGAGATAAGTTGTGTTCTATGGGTTACGGAAGATGCTACTAACGCGATTATAATAGAGATATTGTGAGGCTGATAAAGTACAGAAGTGTATCAAGATTTTAACCTTGCATTGAGTGAGGATAGGTAGTCGTAGGAAAGATATTAGGTAGTGAAGAATTTTTAATGTGTTTCGGAGGTCTTTAGTATACCTCAGGATGAGAGATTGATTTTCAGATTGAATTGGTAGTTAGGACATAGCCCAATCACAAGGCACCTGCAGGATGGCTCCTTTTAGAGTTGAAGAACAGAGAATACGGATGGAAGAAGCAGAATGGTTTTGTCAAGCAGTACTTAGCCTTGGGGAGGCGCAGTTACATTTGTGAAGAAAAGGATGGAAGTTTGAGATTGTTTCTTGATTACGAGAGAGTTGAATCTAGTGACAATAAAAATCATTCACTTCCATAGATTAATGAAGTCTTTTTGATCAAGTGGGAGTGAGGTATTTTGAAAATTGATATGAGATGGGGTTACCATCAACAATTAAAGATGCGGGTGGGAGGATGTTTCCCAAGATAGCTTTGAACACGGTGTGGGCATTACGGAGTTCTTAATGTCTTATACATTTAGGACTAACTAATGCAGTACTTTTATGAATCTATGAATAGGATCTTCGGCCTTAACTAGTCGGTTATTATAGTATTCATTGATGACATTTTGATCTGTCTCGAGGCGGTAGGAAGATGTGAGAACATAAGACATTTTCTGATTTGAGAACATTAATTGTATGCCAAATTCACTTTAAATACCGAGTTGTGGTTAGACGGAGTGTTGCCTTTCTGAGACATGTGAATTTAGTGGAGGGGTTTGTTGATCCTCAAGATTGAGGCAATTGTGGTGAAGCCACCTACGAATGTGTGAAGTAGTTTTACGGGTTTAGCCAGTACTATCTGGAAGTTTGTTGAGGTTTTTCGAAGTTACGGCTGCTGACTGAAATTGACAGGAAGAGGAAAAGTTTGTATGGTCAAAGCACCTCATTAAAGAAGCGATGAACAAGCGGAAATTGACCTCAACCCAGGATTCTTACACTTCGTTAGGGGGGAAGGATGGATATGCTACAGTGTATTGTGATGATTAGACAGGGCTTAGGGTGTGTGTTAATCTGACATGAAAATGTGATAGCATATGCTTCAAACAATTGAAGAAGCATGAGCAAATTATCGAAAGCATTGACCTAGAGTACATTTGTTGTAGTCTTTGCTCTACGGATGTAGACCATTCTTATATTGGTTCTGCATAATTTTAGGATCACAGAGCCCACTCTGATATTTATTCACACAAAAGGAGTTAAATATGAGACAAAGGAGATAGTTTGAGCTCATTAAGGATTATGAGTGCACTATTGAGTACCATCCGGGAAAGGTTAATGTGGTAGTGATGCTTCTAGGTAGAAATCTATGGTTCCATATCTCACCTAAAGGCATGTATCTCCTAGCCTGGAATTGAGGTCTTTAGGTGTGAACCAGAGTTGGCGTGGAATCTTTGGAAGGCTTCAGCTACATTTCATGTTTGTCGGAATTTCTTGATAAGACGGATAAGGGAGTTACATACTCAAGATCCGACCGTGATTAAGTTAGAAAGGGAGTGAGTGCGGGCGGTGAAGAGGATTTGATCTTGAGCGAGATGGTACATTGATGATGGAGTCACGAGTTGTATTAATGCCGGATGGAGGATTAAAGAGAAAGGAAATTATGGAAGGAGGCTCACTCTTGCATATGGCGATGCATCTGGGAAGCACTAAAATGTATCATACGAAGGAACACTTATGGTGGAGGGTATGAAGAGAAAGATGTTAGTAGAGTTTGTCTCGGATGTCTCATGCAGCCGATAAGTTAAGAGTGAGCATCAAAGACTTGCGAGGACTCTTATAAGTCTATTGGGTCCCTTCTTGGAAATGGGAGAATCCGCGATGGATTTGTAGTGGGACTTCCGTTGCTAGAGTGGTTATGACCTTGATATGGGTGATTGTTGATAGATTGGCCAGTCGCCGGCACCCTACCTGAAAACGATGGCTTCCGATTGAAAGTTGGCTGAGTTGTATATAAAAAGATTGTATGCGACTTCCACTTAGTACGCGTATCGATAGTATCGAGACAGATCCACGGTTACTTCGATTTTAGCCCAACACGAAACTCACAGGTACTAGGTTACATTTCAATACGACTTTCCATCCTCGAGACGGATGGCGATCTGAAAAACATGCGGACATTGGAAGGTATGGATTTTTATATTTATAGTTTAAAGGAAGTTGGGATAGACATCTACCATTAATGGATTTTACCTACAACAATAGTTATCAATCAAACATTGAAATGGCGCCTTATGAGGCCTTATATGGAAGGAAGTGTAGGACTCCATTATGTTGGGATGAGGTAGGTGAGAGAAAATTGTTAGGTTCAGAATTTGTTCGAATTAACGACATATGGAGTTAAGGTTATCGGGGATAGATTAAAGATAGCACAGATCGTGAGTTGTCTTTGATAGCCCCGGAAGAAGATGCGGAATTTCAAGTGGGGGATCAGGTATTTTTGAGGATATCACCCTGAAAAGGGGTGTTGCTATTTGGAAAGAAAGGGAAGTTAAGTCCCTGCTATATGGGACCTTATGAGATTGTGGAAAGAATTGGGGAGGTAGCGTATCGATTGAGGTTGCCACCTGAATTGGCCAGAATACATGATGTCTTTCATGTTTCTATGCTTTGAAAGTATATAGCAGATCCTTCACATGTATTAAGAGATCAACCAGTTGAATTGAAAGAAGACTTGACTCATGAAGAAAGACCGGTTCAGATTGTTGATCGAAAGGATCAAGTTCTTTGGAACAAAGTAATTCCTTTAGTGAAAGTGCTATGGATGAATCTGTAATTAGAGAAGAAGCAACACGCTGGGCAGAATGAAAATAAGGAATCTGGAACTCAGAATCACATGTTTTAGTCGAATTATGAAAATTAAATTTCGAGGACGAAATTTTTATAAGGAGGGGTGAATTGTAAGACCCTAAATTTAAGTATGATTGTATTTTGGTCATAACTTGGTCGTCACTCATTTTAATTGAGTGATTCAAATTTTGGAGTATTAAGATTGATAGAGAACATATCTCATGAAATAGAGTCTATCAAATTCCAACCCCTTTGGACTCAGAAATGCATTCAAATTGGAGCTATGTTCAAGCAGTTTTCCTGTTCTATTTTGAGACCCCATGACTGTGTTTTGGCCACAATTTGGCCATCACTCATCAGATGGTGATTTTAATTCTTTGGATGAACTAATTGATAAGAACATATCTCCGTGAAATAGGTATATTCAAATTCCGACACTTTGGGACTCAAATTCATTCAAAAAGCACCAACACATTAATTCCCAAGTGGGACACAATGGTCATAACTTCTTCGTCCGAACTCCGTTTTGGGTGTTTTTGGACTCTATGGAAATCCCATTGAGTCAAGATTCTAGTCATGTTCCTGTAGAGGACAGTGGATGATCAGAACATGGCTGAAAATTTGCATGTTTTGCACAAGTGTGCGGGTTTCATCGTTATAATAGTTGTGAATAGCCGGGTTTGCCATGATGCATTTCTTGGCATGTTGTGTGAAGCTGTGCATATGGGGTATTAATTGCCATGAGTTAGCATAAGAAAAGCATGAGAAACAAGTTTGAGTTCAATTGATTTTAATCAATTGGGAAGTGATAAAAATGTAGGGTTCTTTGGAAAGTATGTTATAGTTAATGGTTTAATTGAACATGATTAAGGTATGGATGTTAATGGATTTTATGGATAATGTGACTTGTAGGAGGAAAGTGATTAAGGACAAGGGTGGAGGTGGAAAGTTTTGTTTAAAGGAGGAAAAAAGGCTTAAATAACTAAAGTGAGGGAAAATTTAAATGTTTATGAAAATATATATGTATTAATGTTTACAAATGTAAATGTTTTCATATCTATGTTATAAATGTTTAAATGAAAAAGGAAATGTGGTTTTCTTGACTTTACTTATATTGAGAAAATATAAATAATTTATGGTTTTTCATAGTTTTATAGAAAGCATGATTTATGGTTTCCATATTAAATGAAAATGTTTATGAACATATATATATATATATATATATATATATATATATGAAAATGTTTGAATCCATGGTTATCCTATGTTGCAAAGATAAAGTTTAAAAGAAAATCGACTAAAGTACTTTACGCGTGTATGGTACATGGGAAAGAGATAGGAATTTTTTTTTATAGAGGGAAGGGAAGAGTGATGCATATTGCCATGCACGTGAAAAGTACGAAAAGGTTACCAATGCATAATGTGATTTATTCCATAGTGCAATGGTATTTAAAAGAAAGGCACGATTTATCGGAGATTCTTTTTTGGGCCATTGGTGATCGTAAAATTTGTTTCCTCGGAGGAGTTCTTTCCTTGGGCCAAGCGGTGGTTAACGATGGCGGGTTCCATTGGATCTGACGGATTCAAAGGAAGAAAGTAAAGTAAATGTTTATTGAAGGATATGTTTATACAATTGTTTTACACATTGTATTTGAACTATATGGAAAAGAAAATAAAATAAATGTTTATTGAAATGAGATGTTTATACAATTGTGTTACACATTGTATTTGAACTATATCTAGAAACATTATTTTCCTATGAACTGTACTCTCACTGAGCTCCTTTAACTCACATTTTTCCCAATGTTTTATAAAATGTTTTCAGGGGCAGAGAGTGACTTGTAGTTACTTCACTGGAGTCCCTTAACCTCACATTTTTCTCCCAATGTTTTAGTGCACAGCCAAAGTGCAAAGAGTACCCCTCAGGCTTCCTATGGTCCCAAGAACACTTCCGCCTCACGCGACGCACCACCTTGGAAAATGTATAGTTTTTTGTTGCACAACTACTTGTGCACATTTATTTTAGTACATGCATGGTGCGTTTTAAAGAATGAAACCTGGCGGCGAACTCGATCCTCCAGTTATGTAGTAGCGCACATAGGCAGTACTCCCAATCGCCCATTCTTAGGTAGAAAAATGTTTCATAAAATTAACTCACAAACATGTTTTCTTAATGATTTTTTTTTCATGGAATTTAGTTTTAGTGTATTTTATGTCCAACAATTTATATATACCTTTTAGAAATTTATTTCACTGAATGGAATTTAGGTTACACAATCCCAAGAAGTATTCTAAAAGTAAATGATCCATAAATTTTTAAAACTTAATGAATCTAACAATTAAATTTACAGTTGTAAGGTCCACCAAACAGATAATAGTAAAGTAAAACACATAGAATAAAAATGAATGAAAAGATAATCTGGTAGGTGTGTTACACAGGTGATCATACATAGAGATTATTTTAATCTAGGGTTTTGAAAATTCAAGAAAAACAGAGAGGACTCGCAAATACACGAATCACTTTAAAAATGAATAGTTTCAACATATATGTGAAAAATTAAGAACCTTAGGGCCCTCCATTTATGAGCCTAACCGCGCAAGAATTGCAACCAATTCAGGGTCTAACTCACTGATTTGTGTATACCTCATACAAAGTCACGCCGACACTCGCCTTAGTATCGGTCCGTAATGGATGGTAGATAAGCGTAAGTCGAATTAGACAACAGTTGTTGTGTTCGACGCATCCAACAACGTTTCAATCAGGAATCAACTGTTCAATAAGAAGGAATGTAATCGTTGTACCAGAATCTGCGGAAACGGACCGGAAGAAATAGAAATTTAGTCCGTAAATAGAATCAGAACGCATCAGAACGAAATCGATAGAATTAAGTATCGAATCCACCAACGAATCTTATGTTTGAATATCACTGATGTAACCACGGTAAGAGTAACTTAATTGCAATTCTTGAAAACACTTAATACCCGTCTGAAAGATATGGATGCTAGTGAATGCCACTGCTTCAGTGTCTGGCTGTCGATAGAGAAGATACAGCAAAATACTTAACCCATGCGTAATCCTGCCAAAAAAACCAGTTTAGTGATTAAACATTGTGATATGTTAGAAATTAGTTGTGAAACGCCAATTATAATTTTGGGTATTTAGATGTTAGTAGAATGTTTGAAGGAAAGTAAAGTGCGCGGATTTTAAAAAATATTTAAAAGTTGCCAAAGCGACACAATCAGAACTGCAAACCAACTGACTGTATGCTGAATAACAAGGTATGTCACTTGAGATCTGGTCTTTATATTTTTTTTCGTTATGATAATATTAGTATTAAACCAAGTCAGAAGGTCACAACTTTTTCAGTAAAGTAATAACAGCCTAGTTGAGCCCTTGACTAATAGGAGGTGATACTTGATATCGACATTTGCAATCTTCTGTAATGTATAATAAGAGCTAATGTTTCTAATGATCGTAACTAATTATGATTAAGACCTTATTCTCTCATGATCACGAATTGAATTTGTCATAGCCACAAGTCACTTGTCCTCGATGAATATTCATGCTCTGCCACCCGGCCGCCTAACTCTTATTGTGGCTTGGTGATCTTTGTCGCAGATGCCGAGTACCCACACAGACATAATCGCACGTCAATCGATGGTATGAATCATAGAAACCCAACCGATGGGGAGGTCATCAGTTATGCACATGGTACTCCTCGCGCGCCGCTTCCTGTGGTGGTAAAACTTCTAGCAGAACCCAACCCGCCTTTGATTCGTTAATACCTATTCAAAAGATAAAGGTAAAAAGGAACGCACTTTTATTCCTCGAATGGTAACCATATTCTCAACAGGCGCTTCAAACCCCAAATGTTATCAAGGCAATATTGTCGCCGTCGTCGCGACAACCTGGCGCACGCGATTGATTGATTATATTGCAACCATCCTTTCAGGCTGGCCTCGGAAAATTCAGCCCCTCACGCGTATGGTGATATACCACGCAGTTGGTCTCACCGGCTTCTCCTCCTTCCGTAGGTCGAGAAAAAGCGAGAACCGCATTCACCACTTCTTATTCAAACATAAATTCGATTATTATTTTCTTTAGTTGGTGAATGAGTATCTAAGTTTCCGGCGTCTATAATTAACTTTGCTTTCGTCAAGGTTAATTATTTCGTTAAATCACCAATAGCCGAAGTTGGATAAATTTTGCTTTTGGCGAAACCCTTGCTGATATTTTGAGCGAGACCGTTGAGGTCGTTGTTAGTGAATGACCACAGTCTTGGTTTGTTAAGGCGTTATTTCAGATGGTCATCACAGATGCAAAGTGAGATTTTGTTAATTGTTAGTAGATTTTAGATTGATATTGCGACAACGTGATTTAGTCATTTGTTATAGAAACGACAGTCTTGGCCACTCCTAAGAGAAATTATGGGACTTAGGCTTGTTACTGTTCGTGGCCTTAAGCCTACCCATTCCCTGCGTACGCCCATCTCACACACCTCATAAAAGTGAGATGCACGTTTATATATCTATGTTCAAAATTGATTTTTAAAAGTTTGATTTGAATTGGTCAGGTGGACCCTAATGTCCCATTGTTGGATGCGAAAGAAATCTGCTTTAGTCAGAACTGGTAATGCCAAAAAACAGGAAACTCGCCCGAAGGTACCATATAAAATGTTGTTGCAGACAAAGAGGTTTGATGTTTGAACATCAGAGATAACATAGTGGTTATAAGCAGTATAGAGTCTCTCTCGTCCTCAAGCTAATGCGCTATCTTAAAAAGGAAAACACCTAGAGCAACGGGTTCGTCCCACGCATTCACTTTAAAATTGCCAAAAAAGAAATGTTTTCTTAAATCCATGTGAGTGGATCCCTGTGAAAGGAAACTGGTTGGGTCCCTTCGATATGCGCACACACACACACATCTCATCAATGATTTAGCGTGCCACGCCAGGCGCCTTCCGACACCAACCTATAAAGGAGGTTATAACACCAAATTTTCCTAAAATTATAACAGCAGCAGCATAGTGAAGTGTTAGAAAGTAAATACAAGTACTAATAATTGACTATATCATATTGCCAATTAAGTGCATATGTAATCAAGGTAAAAGTAACATCGGGAAGTTTTCGTTTTTTACGCTAGTACTGGATTGAAAATGATTTATAAAAAATATAGAATTAATTGTAAATTCTTAAGCATCCTATGGAAAATTGGTCATTTTAGAATGTATGGAATCATGGAAATCAGGTTTTGTTTAAGAAAATCCAACACACCCCTTCCTCATTATTGAGAAAGTTACTTCAGTTTTTCTCAAAATTCCGTGATTGAAACCCTTATCTCTGCAGATAACTTAAGGACACACAAAGTCCCTCGTATGCTGAAAGATTTGTCAGATACGAAAGATTCAAACCAAATTTCACACCAATAATCCAAAATAAGTGCTTCAAGATGCATAGGTTATTGGGAGACTCTAATGGAACCATCAAAATGGCGACGCTAGGACAATGCTCAAAATTATAATGGAATGTGTTTTCAAAAGATTCGCGGTTTTACCGGGTAGTGTCAATGGCGGAGTATTTGTAGATCAAGGAGACTCCAAAGTAATTATAAACTATAAGTTATAATAAAACAAAGTAATTTACCTAGTTCAATTATTTTATTAATGAAGGATATTTGAAAACTTTCTCATAATTTGAATATTCATAAATGTAATCATATTTACAGGGAAGCAAATAGAACAACAGATTGTTTCGCTAAGAAAAATATTTATAATGTTGATTCTAATATTTGGTGGTCAAATTTGGTTTTGATGATTTTTGTGCTTCTTCGTTTAATAGATTATGTAGGTTTTCTTGTATGTAGTTTCTTTTAATAAAAAATAAAAAAAAAATACAAGCAATTATGATTTTAAAAGAATGATGTGGAAATGTAGAAGAAAAAAGTTAAAAGAACTCACCAAAATGGGTCAAGGTTTTTTGAGTGAGGCTGATGCAATTAGAAAGATGTTGTTGGAAGTAAAATTACATGACTAAAGAAAGGGCCATCCAAGGTAAGAGTAGTAAGACATTTAATAGGTAAAAAGACATATTTAACCTCACAATTTATCCATCCTACTACTTTGCATTTATGTGATCTCACATATAAAATCATTTAAATATTAAAGATAGAAAAAAGGAAGTTAACTGGTTTCACCTAAAACATTGGTATAAGTAGTGCTATCGAAGCTGAATTATGGGTGGTTCTTCATGTTTAAGGCTTGCTTGGGCTCGAGGATTTAAATGTGTTATGTTGGAGGTGGATTTGAAACGCGTGGTTGGGTGGTTACTAGCTAGCAATGAGCCTAAGTTATTGCTAATGAATTTAATTCAAGCATGCAAGAAGGAATTGGAGAAGTATTGGGAAGTTCATATTGTTTACTACAAGAATGTAATAGAGCAACAGACTTGCTTGCTTGAGCAGCATTTCATCATGATCGTGGAGTGAAGCATCTTGATGTTTCACCATTAGAGTTGCAATTGTGTTTATTAGAAAAAAGTATGAGGGCTAAAAGGCCTAGACGAGTTTGGTTTTAACGTTTAGCCTGAGCCGTTTTATTTTTGTTTTTACCGAATTTACCCTTTGCCAGTTTAATCTGCACTTCTTTTGCATCAAGATGGTTAGCTTGAGTAAAACCAATAACCAAAATAATAAAAACAAAAATAATAGAATGAAGAGAAATAAATCCAAAGAGAAAACAATAAAGTCTTGTGAAATCCACAATTTCCTTCAAACATATTCATCTTCTTCATTGGTGCTTTGAGATTTGCAAGGCGTTTGTCTCCTAGAATAAAACAGTTGTCAAATGGTTAGCAAAAACACTTTTTTTGTGATTCAGATGAACTAAAGTAATGTTCTCTTTGTACCAACAAGGGGATAGATAGAAAACATGAGACTCAATAAACATGAGTTTTATATTATGAAAGACTTCGACATCCTTATATAGAAGGAAAACCCGACTGTTAACCTTTAGGAATGCCAAAGGGTTTGGTTTTCCAGATATTCCTGGAATTTTGAACCAACTCCTAGAATTTTGAACCATTTAATGGTTCAAGGAATTTATTAATTTCATTCACTTTTTCCAACAACCCCTCACATGAATGAAATTAATGACCAAAGACATGACAGACTTAGTAACAGAGCCAACGGTTGAAACATGCATAGGAGAGGTAGACGTTACCCTTTAAACCTTCCCTTCTAAAAATATGTTTATTCTACTAACTAAACAGTAGATATGATGTCCTTGAATTGTTATGTTATTTGTGTAGATGATGACGTATCTCACACATGAATCTTCCTAACACATTTTAGTTTTCACTTTTATGTCCATTATGGCCGTGGACATGTGCCTGGTTATGCTAAAGTTCAATAGGAATTGTGCCCTATTCAATTCCTTTTGAAGCGACCCCATTTCATTCTTACATAGGTAATCTTCTAATTTAATAACAATTCATATCACTGTTGTTGCACTCTCCATTGCATAGGTATTATTAAAAGCATAACTTAACCTTCATTTTTACGAGCATCACTATTGCATCATAGGAATGGACCAGAGAAGATCCCCACAATTATATAACTAAGTCTTTACAGTTTCGTTGTCCTGTAAAACCCGGAGAAAATTCAATTTTTCTGAAAAATGGTAAAACGGTAATTTTGGTTGAAAATTGAAAATTTTCTAGATATCGGATGACGTAATAGACTTTATCATTGAATTTGTCTCGCACAATCTAGTTACTCTATCGAATTTCGTTGGATTCTGAGACAGTCAGAATTTCATGTTTTTTGAGGCATCGGGTGTCGGGTGACATATGTCATGATCCTGTGGATGCCGCATGGCACCTTCGGGGAGTGACACATGACATGGCATGTGGTGCACTTGTGTGAATGGCTTACATTGGAGTCAAGTGTCAAGTGGGAGCTAATGAGAAAGATAAAACCAAAGAAATGGCAAAGAAAATAAGGAAAAGAAAAAAAAATAAGAAAAGTCAAAAAGGGTAAAAGGGCCATTTTTGACACAAACGGGAAGGAGTGAGCGCGAGGAGAGGAGAGAGAGAGAGAGAGAGAAAGGGGAAAATGGGTTTTTCGCTTCTCTCTATGATCACGGAAATCGAGCCGTCAGTTTTCATCAGATCGAGGAAGAAAGGTTGATCCATGGATCGCAAGCTACGCGTGAGTACCAAAATCTTGGAGTTTCGTCAAACTCCATAAGGTAAGGAATTTTCCTACTTGGATTATTTTTAGCCTAAAGGTAATTTAATGGCATGGGTGTTCTTAGGTGGTAGCCGTGTGTTTTTAGTCCTAAGATTTTGGGATGAATGGTAAAATTTTGGGATTAGTTCGATTTGTCCACGACTATGTTGAGATTTAGTTTTGATCCGGGGCCAGGTGTCTTCGGGTTTGTTAGGTTTCGGTATCACGTCCAATTTGTTGATGAATGGGACCAAAAATGGTTCATGGTCGTGAAGGGCCAGAGAGAGGTGCCACTGTTTATGTGGGTCAGAGTTTTTGGGCCATTTTATGTGTTCTTGATGAAAAATACATCGTATCAATAACATGTTGTTTGAAGTAGTAATAAAAATCATGTTAATATATACTTGCTTGATGTATTAACATTGAAATTGTGATGAATGGAAATTATATGTAGAAAATATAATTATCCGGAATTTATCAATGTTGCATGTAGCTCTTATTGTGTATGTAACATGACATAGCATGAAATGGCATGATTGCATTTCATATGCACGGTAATATCGCGTTCAGTCGGGTGTGTGTGCATGGTATTGGTTATTCACCATTCTTGGTGAATGTGTAGTGAGCTCGGAAATTAGGACAACGTCCAAAATTGAGACTCACGGGTGCATAAAATAATAATATTTAAATTTACCGTGTGTTTGAAGCCGAGAGATAGAGAATAGGATCCTCCCTCACTCCTTGGGTGGAAGACTGAATTTTATTCTTAGTCGAACATATGCATCCAACGATGAAAGTTTGTGAAAGTATTGGAAGGCGTCACGAGAGAGCTACAGTTGGTTGAAATTCGCGACCTAAATAAACACTAGATTGGATAAATTAAAATGAATGAATATTGAGAGGTTTGTCCAGTAGGTTTAAAGTCATTAGGTGAAGCACTGATATTTGGTTTCGCACTTGGCATTTCCGTGTGTGAGGTGGTGGGTGGGGCTGGGTTATGAGCATGGTCTCATCTCTCATGCATGACATGAAATATTCCATAAAGGATTGCATTTTCTGAATGGAATGTGGCTTGATGTATGTATGTCATTGCATGTGCATTTAGACAGGGAGTAGCCCTTGTAGGAGAAATTTTCTTCTAGGCATTTGCTCTTGACGATGGGACCCCTTCCCGGGTACATGGGGTGTGCGAGGGAAAGCGGCGCTCTGACGGAGGTTGTGATTATGAGAGGCTGTTGTGGCCTGATATTTCCTTTGTAAAGTGATATTTTGTATAAAGAAAATTTGTAACTAATTGCTTTTGGAACTATTGTCTAAATGAGTCGGGTATGTAATTATGGTAAGGGTCGTGATCGGACTCTTCTGGGTATAGTCAAGTGTTTTATTCTCTCCTATTTTAAATTAAATGTAGAATGAATGGATCTGATAAAGGGATATATATTGGGGATATGGACATATAGACCACTATATGGTCGATACTACCTTGTTGAGGCGAGTGGATGGGTTATAGAGTTATCTTTGTTATATAGGTTGTATGTTAGGTAGAGCTCCCCAAACAAAGGAGACTCTACCTGATTTTTTGTGAAAATATGGATCCCGATAAATGGGACACAACAGTGTGGAATCGGGTGACCTGAA
The DNA here is from genome assembly GCA_016808115.1 of Tetrastigma voinierianum. Classification (NCBI taxonomy): domain Eukaryota; kingdom Viridiplantae; phylum Streptophyta; class Magnoliopsida; order Vitales; family Vitaceae; genus Tetrastigma; species Tetrastigma voinierianum. The sequence continues at coordinate 149,009 of JAEQBH010001274.1, read as the reverse complement.
ATCCACAGGAATTTCGTGGGCTGATGGGTTGTCAACAGGACCCCTGGATTTGGGGTGTCACAGCGTGGTATTAGAGCCTAGGTTAACGATTACCTAGGAGCTCGGGTGGGGGTATCCACCAGTATTTTCGGATATTGGCTTGTCATAGTTGAATGTCCGAGGGAGTTAGGTGTCAAAATGCACAAGGATTAAGTAGATATAGTTGTAGAACATGGAATTGTGTGCATTGATTGTTTTGGTGAACCTGCATGTTCCACGGGAGATGTATTGTGGTTGTGTGAATATATGCATGATAGAATGTTTAAAGAAATTGAAGAACACTAGGGTTAGCAAACGTAACCTTAGGGGTTTGGAAAATGAATAAGCATGATTATGTAGGAATGGTTATTTATTACTGTTTGGAATTATGCACCACTAATGTGATAAATGAAAAGAGAGAATCTTAAATTGCTATCTTAACTTGTGTAGATGGCAAGTCAAGGGCACGGACGTAGAGGTCGTCCACGGGGCAGCAGCCGACCATCGCCTGGCTTTGACTAATAGGCCTTTGTAGTGGCCATGGGTGTTGTAGTTGTTGCGTGCTCGGGGTGAGTGTGGCTGGGACGGGGCCCAGTGAGCCTCAGACGGTTTATAGCACATCATCCTCAGGCATTCAGGGAGGGATCGATGGTAGTGATCATTGGTCAAGACGGGTTGAGGAGGATTTTGAGGCTATGGGATTACCTCCCGATGCTGCGAGAGTGGGGTAGCTACATTTCGACTAGAGGGTGAGTCCCAAATATAGTGGGATTAGGTTAGAGTCTCGAGGGATCTTGAGACGATGACATGGGGAGGATTCGAGGAAGCTCTTCATGGGTGGGATTTTCAGGCATCGACTAGACATGCAAAGGCTCGGGGTTCAGCAGCGGGTTGGAAGCAGAGCATGAGCGTGCTTGAATGCGTGGGCAGTTCATAAGTTGGCCACGTTTCGAGAGGGGACTATGTGGCTCTGAGATATGGCTAGGTCTGCGAAAATTTGAGGATGAGCGAGTTGTCCATCAGGGGCAAGATTGTAGGGATTTTCTCCTACAAGACATGGACTCTATGGTCCAAGATGGTTATGGCCGTAGGAGGGAATAGGAAACCTGGAGTATCAGGAGCTATGGTACCTAATTGAGAAGAGGAAGGAGGATCCCATTCTTCTAGTTTGGGAAGGAGTGAAGACGCTCTCTAGTGTTTACGGGACGGGGTTAAGGCTATCAAGGCCCGAGGCCGGACCGGAGACTCTACCAGACGGGACCCAGGATGATATGTTATTTCTATCATCATCTTGGACATATGAGGTGGGATTACCCTCAAAGGCAAGGATCTCAAGGTATTGGGACGACGTAGTCCCAATCATCATATGGACAGGCGCGAGCCATGATTTGTTCCCTCTCGCTAGGTGTGGGCCGAGGAGGACCGATGAGTATCAATCTCGGGGTGTTGTCTGGGACGCCTTCGGCTGGATAGCGGAGAGACCAAGGTATCGTTCGGGTCGGGCCGGGGTTCTAGGCGAGACATCGGGGACCCGGAGGTGTGTCTACCATCACACCCGCGAGGCCAGGCTAGTTGATCGGTCGGTGATACGAGGGTATGTTTACGTTGTCCTAGCTGTCGGCAGATATTTGGTCCCGGTGCATTGCATTCTTTTATTACTGCATCTAATGTGGATGTTTTGGGCTTAGAGGTGGAGACCTTGGATGAACTGTTATATGTGAGTTCACCCCTAGGGACTAGGGTGAGGATTGATAAGATATGTCGGGATTTTGAGTTAGAGATCTCGGGATTAAACTCCTTTATGGACCTTGGTAATGGACATATCGATTTTGATGTCATTCTTGGCATGGATGGTTGATGGCACAGAGTCGTCATTGATTGTGATAGTAGGAGGATTCTTACCTACGCCGCGGGACCGACATTGATGAGCTTTTTAGGGAGGCGCGGTGCCCACCCCAGCCGTGCTGCGACTCGGGTGGAGTGGACCGGGTTCGATGGGTTGGCTAGCAAGCCTTACCCTAGAGGATGAGGGGAGACGGGATTTGAGTCTACCTAGGGTGGTTTGCGAGTATGAGGATGTCTTTCCAGATGAGCTACCTGGATTACCTCCGCACAGAGATGTGCACTTTGTCATTGAGTTACACCCTGGTACGTTGCCCATTCCTATGACTCCTCATAGGATGCGGTTGAGTTGCAGGAACTCAAGGTCCAATTGTAGGGATTTTTGGACAAGGGCTTTATTAGATTGAGCACTTCACCATGGGGCGCTCCAGTTCTGTTTGCGAAGAAGGACAAGACCCTTCGACTGTGCATAGATTACCGACAGTTGAATAGGGTTACGATCAAGAATCGTTATCCCTTACCGATGATTGATGATTTGTTTGATCAGTTGAGGGGGGCGCGAGTCTACTCCAAGATAGACCTTAGCACTAGTTATCATCAGTTGAGAGTTAGGGAGGCTGATATCCTTAAGACATCGTTTAGGACGCGGTATGGGCATTTCGAGTTCACAGTGATGCCCTTCGGTCGGCCAGATCTTCGCGGCGTTGTGGATCTTATGCATAGGGTATTCTAACCTGTTGGATCGGTTGTTGTGGTCTTTGTGGGCGACATCTTGATCTACTCAGTCACGAGGAGGAGCATGAGGGATCATTTGTGGATTGTTCTCCCGGGCACTCGAGTTCATCGATTGTATGCAAAGTTAAGTAAATGTGAGTTTTGGCTTACTGAGGTGAAATTCTTGGGACACGTCGTGTCGGTATCAGGTGTATCGGTAGATCCTGAGAAGGTCGAGGCTATTATGAGTTGGGAGAGGCGGGAGTCGGTCTTCGGGAGATCTGCAGCGATTTCTTAGGATTGGCAAGATTATTGCACGAAGTTTAATTAAGGATTTCTCTAGGCTAGCAACACATGACTAGATTGACTGGAAGGGGAATTCGAGTTTGAGTGGATGACACATTGTGAAAAGGCATTCAAGAGTTAAAGAAGGCTTACTTCAGCTCCTATTCTGATAGTCCCGGAACAAGGACAGAGGTACATAGTGTCTTTGATGCCTACAGGGATGGGCCCAGGATGTGTGTCTTGATCTGGGTTTGAGGGTTGTAACATGGTTCCAGGGCGACTAAAGTCATGAGTAGAATTACCCTACACATGACCTGGAGTTGGCGGCCATAGTCTTTGCTTTAAAGATTTGGCGCCACTATTTGTATGATGAGTAGTTCGAAGTGTTTTTAGACCACAAAAGTCTGAAGTATATTTTCACATAGCGGGACCTCAACATGAGGCAACGCAGATGGATGAAGTATTTGGAGGACTATGACTTCACTTTACATTACCATCATGGTAAGGAAAATGTATTGGTTGATGCACTTAGTCGAAAGTCGCGAGAGTCTTGGCTAGTGTGACTAGAGTGGCGAGATGCTCGAGACTATGGAAACGATTTAAGAGGCTGCGATCTGGAGTGATCGGGCTCGGGGGAGCGCTAGGGAGTTTGGTGGCTACATCATCCCTACTAAGCAAGGTGATTGAGTCCCAAGGGCAAAACACAAAGATATCTTCCATCAGGGACCGGGTACAATCATGTACGGGTGACGAAGGTTGGGCCATCCACACAGATGGTAGTCTTCGGTATAGGGGATGGGTTGTGGTTCCCCAACTGACCGATTTGAGAGAGGAGATCCTCCAAGAGTTCCACTGCTCTCGTTTTGTTGTGCATCTAGGTGGCATGAAGATGTACCGTGATCTTCATTGCCAGTATTACTGGAGCAGAATGAAGCGACATGTTGGGGGTTTTGTTCAACGATGTCTCACGTGTCTCCAAATAAAGGCTAAGCACTAGAAGCCAACAGGGCTACTCCAGCCTTTGGAGGTAGCAGAGTGGAAGTGGGAGCATATCACGATGGATTTTGTGACCCACTTGCCATAGGCACAGCGAAGACATGATGTCGTATGGGTTATAGTGGACCGGCTCACTAAGTCGGCACACTTTCTAACGGTGCGGATAACCTTCACACTAGAGGAATCCTGTCGGTTGTATATTAGAGTGGGAATTGTCGGTTACATGGAGTGCAGGACTCTATCATATCGGACAGGACCCTAGGTTTCGACACTTTTGGAAGGGTTTCAAGGCTATGGGAGTTCTGGAGTTGGCCGATGGAAGCACGACGTTTCATCACGCGACCGGATGGTCGGTCGGAGAGGACCATACGGGGTTTAGGGGACATCTTTGCGAGCATGCATCCTAGATCTTAAAGTCATTGGGAGGACATGGCTTTTTGAAGTGGTTAGTGCCCATTGTTGGATGTCAGAGCAGGGCCATGGGAGATCTTGTACCATGCGAGGCTTTTGTGGGAGGCGTATCCAATCCTGGAACTGACTAAGACTGAAGTGGAGGACACTTTCCATCAGGGGACAATGGGATATTGATTAAGACACCTGTGGAGAAAATTAGTTTGATTGAAAGACATTCTGTTTGTTCCAGAAGCGGGACAAGGATGAGCCGTGATGGTGGACATCAGTTTTTGGTGGGACAAAGGAGGTGGAATCCGTCTTCTTGGTGATGCCTAAGAGATAGTAAATTAGAATTTTCTTGAGGAAGCTAATGCCCAGGTATATGGAGCCTTCAAGACCTCAGAAGGTGGACCTGGCCATATCAGTTGGCGCACACAGATTTATCAGATATTAGTGGGAGGTTCAAGTGTTGCCTTGCAGAAGTATCACCAAGATCAAACCCACTGAGCGTGGTTGGGGAAAGTTTCTTTGTAAATCACGTGGGACCTTCAGGAGGGAGTGAGTCACCTCTCTTTGATTCAGCACAGTGGGATCAGGATGGGTGGTGGACGCAAGGCGTGCGGCTAGTTAAAGTGTTGTGGCAACACCGAGGAGTAGAGGAGGCAACTTGGGAACGTGAGGACACGATGCGGGCCACCTATCATTTCCTATTTGAGGACAAAGGTATGTGGTCTAATGTTTGGCATTAGAATATTATTGCATATGCATGTGTTTGTGTGTGCTAATATGTGTGAATTTTGGGGACGAAGAAATTACGTTAAAGAGAAGAAGAATGTAAAAACCAGGAGAAAATTCCATTTTTTGAAAAGGGTAAAAGCGGTAATTTTAGTTTGGAAACGAGGAGATTTCTGAATCTCGGATGTGAAATGGACTTTCTTGTTGAGATCGTACCATGAGAAATCTAGTTACCCCATCAAATTTAAGTCAGTTCCAAGGCGATCGAATTTCACGTTTTCGAAACGCATCGGCGTTGGGTAATGCGTGACGTGATCACGTGGATGCCACATGGCACCTTAGAAATTGACACATGGCGTGACATGTGATGCGCTTGTGTGAATGAGAAACAAAGTGGTAAAGTGTCAGTGGAGAAATAATGGGAAAGATAAAACAAGAAAATAAGAAAAGAAAATAAGGAAAAGAAAAAAAAAAGAAATTAAGAAAAGTCAAAAAGAGAAAAAGGGCCATTTTTGGCACAAACGGGAGGGAGTGAGCGTCAGGAGAGGAGAGAGAGAGAGAGAGAAAGGGGAAAAAGGGTTTTTCGCTTGTCTTTAGGATCTCACGAATCGGCGTGGTTTCTCGTCGGAGCGGAAAGAAAAGTTTATCACGTGTGTATGAACACGCGTGGGAGTCTGAATCTTGGGTTTGTCGAGCTTCCATAAGGTAGGGAATTTTCCTACTTGGATTATTTTTAGCCTAAAGGCAATTCAATGGCATGGGCGTTCTTCAGGGTCGAAACTGGCCATGTGTTTTAGTCTCAAGATTTTTGGGATTGAATATTGGAAATTTTGGGATTAGCTCCGGGCAGTCCCGGATTATGTTGAGATTTGGTTTTGATCACGGGATCGATGTCTTCGGGTTTGTTGAGTTTTTCGGTATCACAGTAATTTGTTGATGAATGGAACAAAAAATGGTTCATGGTCGTGAAGGGACCGAGAGGTGCCCTGTTTATGTGTGTCCGAGTTTTGAGCCATTTTGTGTGTTATTGCTGGAAAAAAAAAACATGTTGTGTATAAAAATCTTGTTAATATATACTTGCTTAATGTATTAACATGAAAATTGTAATGAATGGAAATTATATGTAGAAAATATAATTATCCGAAATTTATCAATGTTGCATGTAGCTCTTATTATGTATGTAACATGACATAGCATGAAATGACATAATTGCATTTCATATGCACGGTAACATCGTGTTAAGTCGGGTGTGAGTGCATGGTATTGGTTATTCACCATTCTTGGTGAATGTGTAATGAGCTTGGAAATTGGGATAACGTCCAAAATTGAGACTCACGGGTGCATAAAATAATAATATTAAATTTCGTGTGTTTTGGTGAAGCAAGATGGGGCAGATCCCCCCTAGGGTGAAAGACCCAAATTTTATTTTTGGTCAGACATATGTATCTAGCGATGAAAGTTCGCGAAAGTGTCGGAAGGCGTGCGAAGCCTGAGGTGAGACCCCGAAAATTCACGACCCAAATAAACACGGGATTGGATAAATTAAAATGCATATTGGAGGGTTGTCAAATGGGTTAAGTCATTGGGTGAAACACAGTGGTTGGTTTCCGCTTGGCATTTGCGTGTGTGAAATTGAGTCGGTCGGGATTTCGGGTTATGGCCATGAGGAGTCTCATCTATTGCATGACATGAAATATTTCATATAGGATTGTATTTTAAGATGGGTGTGGTTTAATGTATGTTTGTTTCGCGTGTGCGTTTAGAGCGGGAGTAGCCCTTGTAGGAGAATTTTTTCCTCTTGGGCATTGCTTTCGCTGGTCGTGGGACCTTTCGAGGGTCACCGGGGGTGGGGAGACGGCAGCTCAGACGAGGCGTGATTATGAAGGAGGCCCGTGTGTGAGCGCCAGTATTTCCTTTGTAAAAGTATTTTTGTTCAAAGGGTGTAACTTCATTCTTTTGGAACTATTGTCTAAATAGTCGGGTATGTAATTATATTAGAGGGTTATGATGGAGACTCTTACGATTTGTAATTAAGTGTTTTATTCTCATATTTTAGAATTAAATATGAATGAATGGATCTGGAAACAAAGGGATGTATATTGAGGATATGGACGAGGATGGATACTGTGTGAATTGATACTATACAGTGAGACCACTGGATGGGTTATGATCCGTCTTGTTATCTTTGTTATCTTTGTTGGGTAAGGGTCCACGAGACAAAGGACAACTCCACTCGATTTTTGTGAAAATATGAATCCAGATAAATGGGACCTGACGAGTGTGGTATCGAGTAAGCAGAATCCACAGGAATTCGATTTGAAGGGTTGTCAGGACTTCCCTAGATTTGGGGCTTAGCGTATCCCTTTTTGAGACCTAGAAGCTTGGGATCTCCGATCAATGGACTGGGTTTGACACAACCTGAGGAAGTGAGCTTTAGTTAAGGTCACTATTTGCGACCAAAATAAGACAAAGTGCAACCATATGATATAGATGCGAAGAAAATGGGCTGCAACAAGGCGTGGCCATAGGAGGCATAACTATAAGTTATAGTTTAAATTTTTGTTTTGGCCCCTACTAAAGGTTGTTCGACCTATGGATGAGGACATTTTTTGGTTGCAATTAAAAGAGATGACTACGTATTTCTTGGCCGCAACTATAAGGGTGTCTATGATTTGTGTTATTTACTCATCGCAACTAAATTGCCAAGCATGGATAAATACTTCATGGTCGCAACTATATGGCGATTATGGGACGAACATTTTGGCCGTACAACTAAAAGAGACGATCACTGATAATACTTGGCCTCAACTATAAGAGATGATCTGGATGAGGTCGAACACTACAACCATAAGGGGTACTATGGATGTGTTGTTTGTCACACCAAATGGTACTTGATGGGGCTATTTCTTAGCCGCAACTAAATGGCATCAAGACAGGCTATTTCTTGGGTTGCAACAATATGGCACTACAGATGGCGACATTTTCCGTCAAAGAACTAAAAGAGATGTATTTCATGGTTGCAACTATAAGAGATGATTATGAATAAGGTTATCTCCTGACCGCAACTATAAGGGTGACTATGGATGATACTATTTTTTTAAATTAATTTTTAAAAACATGTCTCAAATAGTTATTTGATGAATGGAAAACCGCACAGTTTTTTAGCACTTTGAAGGCTAAAAATAGCACATTATATAATGACCATCCATGGGTGAGATCACATTAAGGAAGACTCATTATATAAAGACCATCCTAGTTGGAAGTTGGAACCGATTTATATTATCAATCAGTCAAATGCCTACAAACCAAGTTTCAAATAGGAAAATGACAAAAAGGATAATTAAATTACAAACTTTAGATGCTCCTACTGATTTGTTTGAAATGGAGAGAGATTATACACCATAAACTTCCGTCTTAACAACTTAACAAAAACCATAATGTACAGATTTTCTCATGGCAGGAAAGAGAACATTATTTAGGTCTTGTGAGGAAGTATTTGCCATTCAAGAAACAGAATTTTCTCATCCATATTGTAGATGTCTGTCAAAAAAATGATGCAAGTGGGTAGGGAAGAAAGCAAATATTTGATTTTATTAAAGCTACATTTACTCTCAGCTCACCAAAAACCAAAACAAGAGAAGTACCAACTCTCCTTTCATACTCCAGCTTCTGAGTAACTATCCCATTCAGTAAAATCCTGAAATGTAAACAACTGCCCCTGCAAGAATAGACGTAATTTTGCAACACTATAAATAAAAAATACTTATTTCATCAATTTTTTTTAGAGCAGAGTAATCTATAACTTTGTAACCTTTTTCTAGATAAGCCTCATAGACTGCATAAATCTTCATCACAAGATAAAACCAACAATCATCTAGAAATTTGTCATCCTTCAACATAGATCTACCATTCCTCTCCACAACATGATACAATTTTAACTGAATTAGTGTCAGAAAGGATTTTAAATATCAACAGGATCTAAAATGGGATTGAGAGATTCATAATAAGTAAAATTTCAGAACTGAAGCTGAAGCTAAAGTAGGAGAAAATCTTGCAAACCAGACATGACTATAACTGGTGGCAACTATAATATAGGAATTATCAGCATTCCATCTAGGTTATTTGGATGATAATTATCCTGATTAAGATACTAATCACAAGTCTCACCAGGAATATGCAAACTTCCAGACAAGTTTGCAACAAAGCTGCCTCTTCATAGTCTCAGGCTAACCAGATTTTAACAACTGAACAATCGAATCTACTGAAACAACCCCAGTAGGGAGCTCCATGCACCAGTGCCCTTGAACATAACCAATTAAGAAATATGCAGAAAACCCAGCTATTTTCCTATAATAAAATTACAACATCATATAAATAAGTTCCGCTTCACTTGGGTGATTTCCACCATCAATTTTGCATCCTGAGTCATTCATTTGAGTCACAACCTAGTTGTGATTTCAGAACTACAATGTTTAACTTAGCTAACAAGTAACTTAAGTCCTTTTTTTTTGCCATGTTACAAGCATTTCCTCTAAGTGTATTACTACACTTCATTCAGAATCAGGATCAGCATCCAGAATCTGGATCAACAGACAGCAAATCTCTAGTAACCTATGCATTTTCTTTAAGTGCCGTTTGGAACCTGGAAAGTACTAGGGAAATAAAAAAACCCTAGAAATGGATTTTCATGTTTGGTTTTACCATGAAAATATAAAAGAAAAATTAAATATAATTCATATTCCTCAAAAATTTTACATATTTTTAAATTTCTTACTTTGTATACTGTAGATAAACAAATATAATGAGTTTGAATAATATATAGAATTAACTTATTAAGTTTAAACCTATTTTCTATTTTCCTTCAAATTTTCTTTCATTCCATTTTTTCTCTCTATTTTCCTTTATATTTTCTTTCATTAAAATTTTCCGGGTTCCAAATGGAGCCTTAAGGTTTTCTCGGTTCTAGATGTCAAAGCAGTCACATAAGAATCTGGCTTACTATTTGACAACCATCTACGCGCCCAAGATTTCTACTTTGTCATTCCTTTTACCTTCCTCCCTCCTGACATCCCCTACCCTGAGGAAGAACTGATTGCTCATGCTAGATCTTCATATTATCTCATAAATACAAACTACATAGCCTAATGAGTTTTTCTTCAAGAGTTTTTACGATCGAGAGCTCAAGCTGGTGGTGTCTTTCAATGGCTTGCGTCACAGGTGTATTAGGGAGGGCACGGAGAATATTATTTCATGTAAAGCATCTAAAAGGAGGATTCAGCCAAGTCTCTCACTGTTGCTCGCCGGCCTTCCCTCATCTTTCTGCTAGTGTGGCACTCCACTTCTCCATCTAGGGTGAGGTTTATTTATCTCTTTTAGCTAGCATGGAAAGAAGATGGGGAAAGAATCTCACCATTGATTAGCTTATGCAAAGGTGTAGGACTGTGATTAGCTTGTGTTATCATTATTACGAAATAAGAAAACTTCAAATTGTTGAGGATTACCTCTCCGAAAAAGCTTAAGACCCTGGGCTAAATATGGGGGTCGAACACAAAAAGGGGAAAGAAGAGAAGCCAAAAGAGCTCGTAAGACTGCAAGGTGGAAATCTGCCGTAGTTGAGGTTGCTTCACTGGGCAGGGAAATGACCCTTGAAATCTATATATTATATAGTCTTGCACAAAGCTTGAATGTTACAACCATTTGGCCTATGTTGTCGGGTTATATGATTCTGATATTTCACCATTTTCAGAAACCTGACGGATCTCTCACCAAAGTTTCTTCCTTTTGATGAAACTGACAACTATAGCATAATGACTTTACTGACGTCAATAGGTGTCACACAATGGGAAAGGCAAGATGTGTAAGCTGCCAGGGCAGAGAATCTACATGACAAGAGAGAAAACTTTAATCGGTCATAAATAGATACAACACATATAGAAGGATCTACAGTCCATATGCACAGAATCAGGGAGAGACAATACACTGGGAGCACTTGATTTCACGACTCCAACAAGATTTGATAATTTATACTTCCAAAATATTATTGAAGGAAAAAGTTTGCTGCCTCAGATAATGTCTTGGTGAATGAAGATCTTGAAGGGGAGATAAGGGAACGGGTGAGGGCATATGCTTCTGATCAACAACTTTTCTTTGATTCACTTGTGAATATTGAAGATGGAAACATCAACTGTACTTTACAGGAAGTGAAGGAGATATTAGAAAAAATTGCAGGTTTGTGTATCCAGATGGGAGTACTGAAATCTAACCAGTGAATACTAAAATTGTTGGCCCATTGATTGTAGGTTTCCTACAGAAATTAATATATATTATTTAAACTTGGTTCCACTTTGATTTGGTTAAGAGAATGGAGTTAGTGTTGTGTAAGATGTCTTTTTTAAAGAAAGAAAGCTATCTACAAAATATAATTGTTCTGGGTATTTAATAAACACCGGCTGTCCCTTGATACTGTTTCATTATTTACTTATTGAGCATTAGGTAATCTCCAAAAGGCCATGGTCTGTTTAAGTCTAGTCTGAATCAATCAAACTTGATTCAACGTTTTTAGAAGGGCTAGACTGAGATCTTCATTTTAGGCTCAAATAATGCTTTCAAATTTGTTTTTCTCAAGCCCTAATCCAGAAATCCCCTGTTTTTTTTTTTTTTTTTTTGTGAGAAGAAAACTCTCCTCTTTTCCTTTTCCAAACATGAACGATTTACTAAAATTCCCCATGTGACCATGTCTTCAATTCCTGGACAATGAAACTCTAATTTTTACACCCTATATATATATTCTTAACAGGTAAGTCAATGCCAAATACTTTAAATTCATGATCATCTCCTTTTATCACCCCCATCAAATTCTTGTACTTTAAATATTGAAATTAACTTTACATCATGAATGCTCAAGAAATTAATTAACCAATAGTAAAAATACAGAGAAACTCAAGAGATCTCATTCAATATTGACAGCCTTGCTTTCAGCAACAGACATTTAGGGTGTTTAAGCAAACTTACTGATTATAGTTCTAAACATTCCACAGTGATCTTCAACAAACTTGGAACACAGTTCCAGAACTTACAAATAGAAGTGTCATATATTATTAAGGCTACGTTTGATTCAATAGATTAATCTACAAACACTGACCTGGTGTGCATCACAGCAGCTCCTCGATAATTTTCAAGCCATACGCATAAAGCTGAGCTTAGAACTCCGAAATGTCAGTTTGTTTCCATTGCTTTTTTATCTGCCCATCGGACAAACTCACATTCAGTAATCCTTATCGGAACCCGAGAGCGGCTTTCCACAAAACATATAGACATCGATAAAAGAAGTCATCAATATTACGGAATGGCTAAAGGAATGTGATAACTGGAAAGAGAAAATGTAGCTTGATAGGAAAACTTAGACTATACAGGAAGTCTTTTCTCTCTAGAAAGAACAAAATCTTCCTTCCTACGTTCCTGAGCTCTTAGGCTAGCTTGATTTCCAATGTGGACTTCTATAAGAATTCTTTTTATATGCTATAGGCTATCGTTTTAGTTGCTGGGCTGGTAAGTTTTACTTTAGCCTCATTTGCATAGGCCTTGTGGCTCCCTATGTATACTTTCTGTATACGCATGGGCAGGCTATAGACGGAACCCAAAACAATCAGAGGAACTTTGATCCTTCGATAAGTAGAGTTGGTCTGGTTTACATTTACCTTTGTCTGTGGAGTCTTGGATTTAAATCTAGGTCCCGAGGGTAACCATGTAGCTTATAGCATTGTCACCTGTGTATGTCCCTGAATATTGTTGTGGGGAGCATATTGGTCTGTCTTTCTTCAATTTTGCTTTCTAAACTGATGAAGTAGCAGCAATGGAATTAAATTCATTAGCAAGCATGAGGTCAGAACTTGGGATTTCAGGAGTGATTGATCGTTGTCGTTCATCTTGCAAAACAAGGGAGAAGGCCTTACCAATTGGAGGTAATGGGTCCACAAAGAGAATCTGGCGCCACGAGTGTGGTTATTATGACTCGCTTAAACCCATACGAAACTGTATTACATATTCCCTTTGTTGAAATTCAAGCCAAACCCTAGTAGCTCCACAATGACAATTAGGTAAAGACTGGTAATCCTTTAATTCATCCCACAGAGTTTTGAAACGAGTGTAATACGTAGTCACATCCAACGAACCTTGATTCAACCCAAGAAATTGTTTCTTGATCTGAAAAATCCGACGCCCATTGCTTTGATGAAATCGATTGTGAAGATCATTCCAGATCTCAGCAGCACTCTCAATATAAATCAAGCTATCAGCTATTTCCTTCACCAGAGAGTTGAGAATCCAAGATATGACCATGCTGATTTTGTTCTTTGCCAGAGAGCCACACGCAAGAGTACTTGGATCTCCAGGTGTTGAAATTGGTCCCATCGATGGATGAGAAACAAGGATGAAGTCCTGGGTGATCTCCATTCTAGAGAAAATAGGGACTGTTAACCCCACGACATTTGAGTTGCCGACGGTCGAACAGCCTGAGTTGTTGCTTTTGTGCCATTAGATAAAACTAGAGAGAATGAGCGGAAGAAATCGCTCTGATACCATATCAAACAGAGAGAAATGGAAAATGGTTTTCATACCATATCATAACAGAGAAGAAGCAGTGGGAAAATCGTTTCCATTATTCTGGTTTTGTGACAACTAACAATATATTAAGTTATATTATAAGATTTCATATCTGTAATCATATCCATCTGTACTTCCGCTAATATTAATAACATTTAGACAGTTTAGGTTTTTGATGTCCTTCTAATCTTTTTTAATCATAATTTAGAAGCACATATATCTTCTGTTTTATAATATTCAATGAGAACCATTGTTTATTTTTTAATTATATTTTACCTATTTTTATATTTAATAGTAATGTTTTTCTTATGGTATCATTATTTTCTTGTTCTAATGATTACAAATTTTTACCTATTTTTATTTTATAATAAAGCTAGTTATAAATATAGAAAATGTAGCTTTTTCTCTTTCTTAATGTGAAAATGATAAGTAATATTAGCATGAATAAAATAAATATTAATTTTAACCTTCATGTTCTCACCTTCTAATAAATGAGAAATTGAATATAAAATACAATGCGTAGAATATATATATTTTTAAATAATTGTGTAATCAAACTGCGTGCACATGTCCACCTTCCAATGAACTAAATTGAAAATGGGTGCATTTGCTAAAAATAAGATTAAAAAATAAGTATAGTTCAAGTTGGCCATCTACATGGGAACCTTCATATAAATTAAATTCAAATGGGTGCATTTTCCAAAAATAAATTTTGACATAGAAAATGTTCTTTGTATGTCCTCCTTGGTAATAATAATATTTTAAGCATTATTAAATTGAAGATGCTTCAAGATGATGAATCCTTTAGTCTTTCTATCATCCGGATAATTGTATGCTATTGAGAGAGTAAATGAATGAAAATTCTTTATCTATAAGATTAGTAAATTTTGCAATCTTGTCCGCTCACCCATGATTATAAAAAATAAAATAAAATAAAAAATTGCAAGTTGGGCTACGCTTAAAATATATTATTGTACTTAGCGAAAGCTTTTGTAGATAATAATTGAGAACAAAAAATAAAAAATAATTCACATAAAAATGGAGCGAGGTTTTAACGTGGTTTTGACCAACCAATGCCTCGTTCGCGGATGAGAGATAATCTTTGCGCTCTCTGATGAAATATTACGAGAGGTAGAGAATAGCATCTGATTGGGTATCCCATATATCCATACTTGTATCCATACTTGAACCATGAAATCCCTCACTCCAGGTATCCTCATTCTTCCTCACATCTCTAGACATCCCATATAGCTTTTACAAGTTAATCTTTCTCTCATAACTTTCCATCATGACCTAGAGAATATTCTATAAGGAAACCTAATATTACAATAATATAATGACCTATGAATTATCCTATAAAATATTTTTTACAAATAGGAATTAATACTAATTGGGAATTTGACACATATTCCAACAATATCTACCTTGGATCAAATTTCATCATTAACTCCACCTTGAACTGAAATTCATTGTCTTAATCTTGTGTACTTTGTAATATTTTGTTCTTCTAAAGATCTTCAATTTGAAGGTCTAACAATCCTCCCGTTAAAACAAAGAGCCTTGTCTTCTCTTAAACGATTATCCATTCATCCACTCTCTACAACTCAAGATTTTCTCTTTTGCATTGTGACACACGCCTTACATAAAACACCATTGTTCGGTTGTTTTTGTTTATATAAAAATTTTGTTTCGCGACCCTGTCCCAGCAGGGTGCACGGATCCTGAAGTAATATAATGGGTTTCAAATTAAAAACCTAGTATGTCGAACCCACATGGAAGAGATGATTTAAGTGGGGATTAAGTACCCCGGCTACTCAAGAATCAGGGAAGAGATGATTTAAGTGGGGATTAAGTACCCCGGCTACTCGAGAATTTTACTATATAAGCGAATTAAACTAGTTGAGATTGATTGTTAACTAAAAAAATAAAACTAAGTTAAACTAAAAATCTACTCTAAAAGATTAGCAAATAGTTGGGTTAAGTTGTGAGAAAAAATTTAAGGAATAACACTAGGACTGGTTATTTCCATTAGTGCATTTATAGCTTATATTCATTAAGTGCTAACTAAGTGAAGATGCTCTTGTGTTTACCTAAAGAACTTTGTATGAGGTTCTCTCGTTTGAGTCTCACCTCAATTTCTCACGCCTAATCTCTATTCTCCTTTCGGTCTATCTAGGTCAAACAATGTGTTACTTGTTCTAAGGTAATTAGGTCCTTAGGAATTCCATTGAGTGCCTCTGGTCTGTCTGATGAAATTTCTCAGATTATGTTGAATCGATCACCTTTCGGTCCATACGATCATCCCATTAGGTTAGATGATGTCCCTCCTAATAAAATCCATCTAGTACTTGGCTTTCCTAATTTCCTAGATTTCTTTAATTAAGTTAAGTTGATTTTATCAATTACACAATATTAGGGGATGAAAATCGAATCCCAAGGGCATACTTCCAATTGTCACCTTGGTAACCCTTTGAGCTCTAGGTCTCAATTTCACTACCTAGTATGTAACAATTGAATAAAACCTGAGAATTCATAAAACCACATCATAAAACCTCAATACAAGATCATATTCACAAAATCATTCAATATAATACATAAACCAAACACCAATGTCCACAACCAACCCTAGAGAAGGATCTAGCCACTCATAGCAGCCTCAAAACCTAACAAAATCATGTTTATAGCAAACATAAAGCTAAAAGATTAAGAGAGAGAGAAGGGTTTAGTGATCTGAAAACAAATGAAATAGAAGTCCTCAAGCCCGGCTCCACTTTTCTGAAGTCCTCTGTGAGTTAGATCTTTAACTTGGCTCCAAAACCAGCTAAAATATCTAAGAAAATTTACAAACCCTAGAAAATGAGAGCTTAAGAGAAATCCACAGGAAATGAAAATATGCTGACCTCGAATCTCTCCAAGATGTCTTTTGAAGTCT
This sequence comes from Tetrastigma voinierianum, assembly GCA_016808115.1. NCBI lineage: Eukaryota > Viridiplantae > Streptophyta > Magnoliopsida > Vitales > Vitaceae > Tetrastigma > Tetrastigma voinierianum. The sequence goes on along the minus strand of JAEQBH010001274.1, from coordinate 132,493 downwards.
TACAAGTGAGTATTTATAGCATATGGAAAATGACCAAAAATGAGGTTGAGAATAGGGGTATTTTTTTTCTCAACTTGACCTCAGCCATATACTTGAAGACATGTGTTCTAATCAAAGATAATCTTCAGCCGTCTCGGTGAAGGTATTGCTTAACTCCGGCGAAGATGCCTTTGCCTCGATGGAAGGTTTTCTTCCCTCGATGTAAGGTGCAGTGCGCCTCTGGCGAAGGTCTGCTCATTGTATGAGCCCATGAGGAGGCCGATCTCTCGGAGTCTTTAGCTTCGCCTTGGTGAAGGAGTGCCTCTGGTGTAGGTTTTTCTTTCTTGCTCTTTTTGCCCTCTTTTTTTCTTGCTTTTCTTTCAATACTTGCAAAACTCACATAGATGAGGGGTTAGTGTATGCGCATAAGCGTGTGAATCTAGCATTTAGGTTACAAAAACACCTGAGACACATGCTATAAATGCTAATACGATTCACCCCTATCAAACACCCCCAAACTTAATGTTTTGCTTGTCCTCAAGCAAAGACAAAAACGCATTTTCCAAATTTATTTGAAAGAAAATATGAGTCCGTAGAGATATGTACTTCGCAATCTTTTGCCTCTGGAATTACGCATTCAAACACATGAATAATGTTTCAAGACAGTGTTCTGATTAGTGCCCAAAAAGTGCTATTTTGAGCCCTATTCGAGATAGGTTTTGAGTACTTTTTGCTCACTAATCATATCAATTAAGCCAATTGATGTGTGCAGGTCCATTTAGTTCCACTAATACCATTTCGAGCTTGTTTTTGATGATTTTGTAGGTTTCTACCAGTACCTCAGCCCGCATGTTTAAGTTGATGACAATATATGTGCTAGAATGATGAGAGCACGGTGTTTTCAACCATCCAAAATATCACAGAATTCGGTGTGGAATTGAGGCAATGTGATGAAGAAGAGTGCGGTGGAGGTCACGGTGGCGAAGCGAGTGAAGCGGAGCAATTCGGAAATTTCGCTATGATTGCGAAAATTTATTTGGGATCTTGAAAAATTTGTAACCATAGTGAAAATTTGGCAATCCCTAGCCCAGTGGAAGAATTTCGCTAGGCTAGCGAAATTTAAGCTGGCTAGCGAGGAATTCCAAATAACCCTAGCGAAATTAGCCAATTTCGCTAGGCTAGCTGTAAAAATTAAGCTGGCTAGCGAGGAAATTCCTTTGTTGATAATGAAATTTTCCAATTTGGCTATCTCTCTCTGTGAGCCCCCATTAGGCTGGAATTTTCGCTATCTAATAGAAATTCTCTGCATAGCGAAATTCACCTTTATTAATTTTGTGTATTTGTTTCTAAGCGACTACGTTTTGGTGTATTACCACCTTGTCCCTTGTATGAGCCAATATTTTGACTTTCTTGTATTTTCACACTTTGGGTGGCTATATAAGCCCCATGATTTTGCTCAACCTAAGCAACTTTAGCAACTTTTGATTTCAAGAAGAATTCATGACTTTTCATTTTAGGGTTTGCTTTTCTCTCTTCTCTCTCCTCATGCTTTTTCATTTTCTAAATTGCCAAACACCCCTTAGGGATGACAACTCAAGGGGATGTAACCTAAGCCTTACTCTTGAAGAGGAAGGTCATTGCTTGAAAGCTTGGTTTTGGGGCGATTCTGCGAGTGGTCCTCATGTTTAAGCGCTCACAGTGCGTATTTATGGCTCCCGGCTTTTCAAGCCCCAGGGTTTAATGCCATTTAATGTCATTACTTTGCTTGATACTTGCCGTGCTTTAGGGTCGCGGTGCGTACTTATTGTTAGATGCAGCGATATTCTTATAGATGGCCTTTACGAGCTGAAATGAGGTTGAGTGTTAGGGTTTAAGGCGAAGGGTACGTGAATGCATGTTACTGTGTTGGCTCAATTAAAGTGGTTCGGGGTTAGGTTTAAAGCTAAACAAAGATCCGGTTATGGCTTTGACTATATGTTACTTGCCATAATCAGAGGATATGACGAGGACACTTGTTAACCCCCATGTTATCAAGCTAGTGACCAAAACCTTCAAGGTTACCATTTTACACTTCACTTTAACCGTTTCAGTCAGTCAGTGAACATACAACCTCCCATTGTTTTGAACAAAATTCCAAAAATCCAAACAAAAAGCCTCACCATTTTCAACAACTGATCACGAATCATTCTAGGATGAAAACCCATCCAGAGTGTTCGACCCTAGGCCGTATCTTTGAGTAGTTTGACTACGGCCGATGGAGAACATAAATAATTTTGTTGATTCCACTCACCCTACCGTGGCACGAATCATGTTCTTTAAAGAAAACAGGTTGGCCACAAGCTAGTTGCACCTAGATCAAGGTTCTAGTGCGAGTGTGTGCAGTCTCACCTTCACTGATCAAAATGTAGTCTAAATGAAATCAGGGGAATACATGAGGTGAAAGATCTCTCACTCATATAGAGTTTCCATAGATATAGAGTGATCGAGACTTCATAAGCTTGCTTTGCATCCTATTCTCCACTAATGTAGGCTTTACATGCTCTCGGGATCAAATAGGTCTTTTTAAGCTTGTAATGTGTGGCTAGGGTGAGAGGGTAGTTAAATAGGTCATTTAGGTTCAGATTTTACCCAAAACACTCCAGCACTTCCTTCTTCTATTCTTATGCTTCATCCTCCAAAATTTGGCCATGTCTTCAATTAAGTCATTCACTCAACCCGATTAGCATTAGTGTGCTTTTCATACCATTTCACACCCAAACTTGTGTGTTTCTATCTTTCTTCAAGATTACAAAGACTTTTGCTTTTTCTGAACATCAAGGTATAGAGCAATGCAATATTCAACCTCTTTAAGCTTTCTACCTACCCCATGTAGCTAGTTTTAGGTCAATAACTCCCGGATCACTTGGCCTTGAGGTATTAGGTATTATATATACTTGGCTTTAACTCAAGGTAGGAAAATGACGAGGTTAAATTTTCTCCCCCATGAGTTCTTTTATTCTTTGCTCTTTTCAACACCCCTTCCTTGACATTTTGTACTTATCAAAACCGCTTCATCCCAACTTCCCACCAAACTACATGGTCTTCTCTTGATTTGTGCTTTGTCAACGACATGTTAAGGGTAAAATATGGGTTCTTGATTGATGGGTAAAACAATGGGATATGGGTGTTCGTTCTTGGTTGTTATGGCTCAACTGGGTGACTATGGTTTAATATATAACCGGGTAGGCTAAAAGATAAGCAATTCAAGAATAGCTAAATCATTTCCCAAAAAAGATGTGCTACCTACAGGATTTTTGTCTCAAATGATACTTAAGAGTTCTAAAGTCGTGAAATCTTAGACATCATGATTTCCCTCTAATTTTTTCTCTAGACCCGAGCATAATTGGGCCGGTAAGTGTATGTGAGACTTGTGCTTGATTTGGTGCAAACCTATAACCAAGTGTACAACTATATGGTCATCCTATTTGACTTTTAGCTCAACAGTCTCTCACATTGTTCATATGTAAAGAATAACACAATTTGATATCATCATAGGCATTTCAGGTATTTCAACAACGGACCCCTGAGCAAAATAAGCCATTTTTGAATCTTTACAAAAAAATGTTTCAAATGCTATGCCTTTGTGATATTAGGATGATTTACTCAAAAAAATGCACCTCAGAGCTACTATGACTAAAGATTGATAAAAAAAAAAAAATGCATAAAACTGATCAAGCACACCAAAATAGCATAAAGAAAGATCCAAAATAGCCACGATATCCCAAAATATCCAGAAACAGTATAAAAGTAAATCAAAATAACCAAAATAAGTGAAATGTTCCATGTGTATCCAGGTGCACAAAAAAAAGCATATAAACTAAAAATAGTAAAAGCCTTTGGAAACTTAATTAAAAAAACCAGCAGCATTACAAAGATTGCAAAATAAAATGTAGGGGAGGGGGGAGGGGGGTGCATAAACTCCCCTCAAAATGCCACGTGCTCCTCGTCAGAAATCAGGCAATTGGTCGGATCCATCGACTGCTTAGGTGCGGCTGGAGGCCATACAGGGAGCTGGAACGGAGACAAGGGTTGTGGCGGTACTACTGATGAGGATGTAAGTCAGATGTTAAATTAGTCATCTTAAAAATATAGGTCGTGTGGTGCTCAGCTGTCACGACTGCATCTGCTGTCGGACCGGCTCATCCTAGCGAACTCCAAGTCTCTCGAACTACATCTGCATCTACTTATGGCCTCGTGGTGCCTCATTAGCCTTGGTGTTGTCTCCAAGCTCTTCTTCTGTTGCGTCTTCGTCTTCCATGTCATCTGCATCTCAATGCTTAGTCCTCAAGAGTGGCACTGGAAGTCTGTGGGTGGACTTCTCCTCTTATTCATGCATTGGGACCTCAACGAATCGGCATTATCGGGTAATCAAGGAGGGGTGTATAAGGGCTCTAGTACATCGCCCCTGAGTGGACTCTATTATCCCCTTCTTAATAACATTGTTGACGTCAAATTTGATGCCTTTTACCATCGCATAGAGCAAGATCGTTTTATCCCGTGTGATAGTGGATAGATGAAGGCTGGGCTTCAATGTAACGCAGATGAAGTTGTACCAAACCTTCAGGATCGTCTTTAGGGTTTTCATCTGAAATGTAGTGACCTCAGAAGTGGAGGGATGGCGTTTCCATACACCCCTACCCCTTGTGAGGGACCTCGTGATCATTTGATAATCGGTGTCCTGAAATAGCGCCCTGTAGGCCTCGCTATCATTTTCACCAGGTTGTACACCCGGTTAATCGTTGCGGCATTGAAATCTGTCCACTTGCCTCGGACATATACTATAGAGCTAACCCAAAATCGTAGGTTAGAGTGAAATAGACGTTTGAGTCTGGGATACCATGCTTTGCAACGAACGTTCTATTGTAAAGGGACTCGTGGTATAGCTTCTTCGCCTCCCGTGTGATAAACATCTCGGGATTGTCGGGAGGGGTGTGCGGGAGCTCGAGCCTGTCTTCTTCCTCTTCTCTGGGATAGTTTTCTTCAGAGCCATGGAGGAAGAGAGATGGAAAAACTAACTTGAAGGACCGAGTTCTTGGAGAGGGAAAGCTGGGAAATAATTGTGAAATGAAAAGGTTGAGGTTCGTTTGGCTTTAAAGTGCCCTAACATCGGGCCTCTTCGCCTTGGCAAACTCAAGAAGGTGAAAAACATGGATTCATGTTCGCCTCGACAAAGGTTTTCCTTCACCTTGGCAAGGGTTTTCCTTCGCCTCGGCGAACTCGAGGGCTTGCTAAACTTACCAGGGGTTCGCCTTGGCAAAGCAGGCTTCGCCTCAGCGAACCTGAGAGTGCTTTCACTCAAAACCACACTTCCCACAAATTACAATAAATTCATTAAACAACAAATTAAGTCCATGGCTTTCTCTTCTTTTGAAAAAGATAATGTTTTTCACAAATTTTTGGTTCCCTCCCAATAACTCGGTTTCAAACATATCAACCTCGGCCTTAATTTCTTGCCTAAATCTGAAACACTTGACACACAAATCAAACAAAACAAAACAAGACAAGAATCCCCAAAAAATAATCACATTAAACTAAAAATAAATTAAATAAAGTAAGAAAATAAAAGGAAAAGCAGGGTTCTTATAAAACTTAGGTTCCCTCCCAAGAAACGCTATGTTTAGTGTCGATAGCTCAATGAAGCTATGGCTCACTGCTGGTTGCTCGACGAACCGGAGATTATATATCAATGTAGTTCATGACTTTCTTGGCAATTTGCTCACCCAAATAGTGAGCATGTGAGCATATGATATAATATTATATGCTAAAAATGAGAAATTGAGTGAACCCGGAAATAAACCTAAGTGAAAAAGGGCAAATGTGGAAAAATTGTAAAATGAGGACCTAAGGGGTCAATTGTTATAAAGAATAAATGTCTAAGTGAATTTATAATAAAAGGATGGCCAAAGTGGAATAATAGGAGACTTAAATGAAAAATGGGTTAAAGGCCAAACAAGGCCTTATGGAAATAAAGAATTAAAGACCAAAAAGGAGAAAATGAGGAATAAGAATAAGTGTGTAGGCCAAACATGGCCTTACACTTAAATGGGTTAAAGGCCAAACAAGGCCTTATGGATTTAAGGGATATAAAGACCAAAAATGTGGTCTTAGGGCTCATTATATGAGCAATCTCGTTTTTGAGGGAGAAAGGAAGGAGAAAAGGGGGAAAATCTAGGGTTTGCAAGGAGGAGTGGCTTTGGTTGGCTTTGTTTCCCATTTCTTGCTCCTATGAGACCAAGCAACATACAAGAGGAGATTTGAAGAGGTAAGGTAAGAAAAATCAAAACCCTAACCTCATTCTTTTTTTGATTTGGATTTGGGTAAAAAGCCCTAACTTGAGGAGAATGGATTTTTATTGATTCTAAACCACATTTGGAGTTGTTTTGGGTGTATTCCATGGTGGATTTTTGATATGGGACGAATTGGAGAAGGTTTGTAGAAGAAAAATGTGTGAAAATGCCAAAATTCAGCATTCACAGGCAAAAACCCTTAATCTGCCGTACCAAAGAGTGGTACCGGTACCATGATGCAGTGGGCAAGTGGTACCAGTACCACCCAAGAGCCCAGTACGGTACCAACAAGCGAGGGATTGAATGCGGGTGTACCCTTCCCTTTCAACGTCTGTTTTGCATATTTTGCACTGTTAAGTCCCGTATTCATACACCGATTGTTTAGGAACCCTAAGAAACGATTAATGGGGGTTCAAATAAGAATGAGACTAAGTGAAAAACGTACCGTACCTCGCCGTCACGGCTAAGCGAACGATATTCGTTTAGTATGATTATTTGTTTAACCCCTAAGAGTGAAAATTTTGTATTTGACTAGGTGCGGGTGAAGACAACAACCTGACCTAGGACTGGTATCGAAAGAGAAAACGAATCTATAATTTGTTAGTTCTCTGACTCTATTCTTATTTCAAGTATTTTGGTAGTTTACCAAGTAACCATGAATGAGTATATGAAATAAGTACGTGAATGAGTCTATGAAATGAGTACATGAATGAGTATATGAAATAAGTACGTAAATGAGTATATGAAATGAGTACATAGATTGAGTATATCCTTGAAAGGACAATACGAAAGTGAATATGGAATTGAAATGTGATATTTGAAAACCGAATGAATGTGAATGGTAAATCGAATTGTAAACAAATCAGTCAATTCTTGAATTGAATCGATATACCGAATGAACCGCCTGACGGGATGCACCAATCGACATCCGTCACGAAGGCACCCCGAAATTGTCCAATGTCCCACATGGCGAGATGCACCAATCGGCATCCGTCTTGATGGCGTATGGAATTTAAGTGATACCACATGTCGGGGTACACCAAACGACATCTGTCATGATGGGAGACCGAATTGTTAAATGTGAAAGCACATTACCAAATGATAATAAGGGCGGGATTCATTAAACAGAATCTGTCAGAAATGTGAATTGAATAGTCAAAGTGAGATAACCAACATTCACAAGTGTAAATGAAATTTTTATGTATATGCTTAAATCTCATAAATTGAATTGTGAAATGAATTGTTGCATTGAAAATGCATGTTGTGATATAGTAAATGATTTGTAAAATTGAAAGCATGCGAAAATGAATAGCATGAGTATATGTTGATATAATAAGCATGGTTTAATGTTAAATGCATGCCGAGTTACATTGAATATTGGAATAGAACTGTATAGAACCACTAAGCATGAAAATGCTTAGCGTATAGTTTTTATCTATGCGCAGGTTTCGAGTAGACAAGAATAAAGACGAGATCGTGAAGCGCAAAGTCATAAAGCGAGTTGCGGCGTATAAGTACATACCCCGCCATGCATATCATTTCCTTTTTGAACATGGAATATTTTGTGAACAATTAGTCGAACTCCAAAGTATCGCTTGTTTTGTATATCATTTGAAAGGAGCATAGAATGCCTTCACCAAAGTGCATTTTATGAAATGTAAATGTTTGTGGGCTACCATTTGACAATGCTTATGCGCCAAATCGAAACCTAAAGAGAAATAACATAAAGAAAATGTTTTGATAAGATAATTGAAAGCGTCGAATTAAGCTAGGGCTGGAGTTCGAATCCGCCAGCAAGATCGGCGGGGATTCAGGTCGCGACACTTTTGAAAAAGAAAATATAATAAAATTTAAAATAAAAAATTAAGCGGCGTTCGGGGTTTCGATTCGGACTGTAATCGGGTCGGGCGGGCTCGGGAATGCCCACCGTGACTTTGAACTCACTTGTCCATTTTACATTTGCACCCTATTGCACCATATGGGGGTTACATATGTATTCACGAAGCCAGAGCTGTACCATCTTGATCTCAACTTGCCCAGGAATAGCTTTAATCTAGAGTTGAAAATCGGAACTTTGTCACCCACCTTGAACTCTTTCCTTAGCAAGTGTTTGTAATGCCATTTTTTTTGTATTCTCCTTGTAGATCTTTGCATTCTCATATGAATCATTGCGCATTTCCTCAAGTTCATTAAGTTGAAGGAGTCTTTTCTCACCAGCTTCTTTGAGGTTGAAATTGAGGTTCCTTATCGCCCACATTGCACGGTGTTCTAACTTCAATGGAAAATGGCACGGTTTTCCAAAAATTAAGTGAAAGGGGGACATGCCAATTAGAGTTTTGAGGGCGATCCTATATGCCCATAGAGCATCGTCCAACTTCTTCGACCAATCGTTCCTAAATGAACTCATCGTTTTTTCCAATATTGCTTTGATTTCTCTATTTGAAATTTCTGCTTGCCCATTAGATTGTGGGTGATATGGGGGACTCATTGCATGTCGCACATTATACTTCCCCAACAAATAGGCAAAGACTCTATTGTAGAAATGGCTCCCTTCATCACTGAGAATACATCGGGGGGGCACCAAATCGGGTGAGGATATTTATGTGAATGAATGCCTGCTTTGTTTTAGCATCGACTCTGTGGCAGTGCCTCGCCCCCACTTCAACACATAGTCAACTGCAAGAAGGATATACAATTTCCTAAATGAAGGAGGAAATGGTCCTATGAAATCAATACCCCATACATAAAAAATTTCTACTTCTTGAATGTTGTTTAGGGGCATTTCATTTCTTCTAGAAATATTACCCACTCTTTGACAGCTATCACAGTTCTAAATGTGTTGATGAGAGTCCTTGAACAAGCTAAGCCAGAAAAATCCAGACTTAAGCACTTTATGAGTTGTCTTTTGGCTTCCAAAGTGTCCTCCATATGAGGAAGAATGGCACTTGGATAAAATTTCTAGTTGTTCCTCTTGAGGCACACATCTTCTTATTACTAAGTCTGGGCATCTTTTAAAGAGCAATGGGTCGCCCCATTGTTATAGCTTGGCATCATGTAAAAATTTATTCTTCTATTGAGAACTAAGCCCAGAGAGTAACACACTACATGCCAAATAGTTGACAAAATCTGTATACCATGGAAAATGAGCTTCCATCGCTAGCAATTGATCATCCAGGAATGATTCCTCAATCTCTGTGAGGCCTTCAATCCCTTTATCGGATTCCAAACGAGATAGGTGGCCTGTTACCACATTTTCACCACCTCTCTTGTCTTAAATTTCCATATCAAACTCATGAAGCAATAAAACCCAACGAATTAATCTCGGTTTAGCCTCCTTTTTTATCATAAGATATCGGATTCCCACATGGTACTTGTAGAGAGTCACCTTGGAGCCAAGTATGTACGGTCTGAACTTGTCACAAGAATACACCAATGCTAGCATCTCTTTTTTTGTAGTTGTGTAATTCTCTTGAGCTTCGTTCAGCGTTTTACTCGCATAATATATGGGCCTAAAGATGCTCTCTTGCCTTTGTCTCAAAATAGCCCTAACTACATAATCACTGGCATCACACATTATCTCAAAAGGTTCACCCCAATTTGGTGCAACAAAAATGGGTGCTTCGAACAATTTATTCTTTATCTCATCAAATGCTATCATGCATGCTTCATCAAAGCTGAATATCGCATCTTTTTCCAACAATTTGCATAACTGTTTGCGATTTTTGAGAAATCCTTGATGAATCTTCGATAGAAACCTACATGTCCTAAGAAACTACGAACACCTCACACTGTAGTGGGCGAGGTAATGGTTGGATTGTTGCTATCTTTGCATTATCCACTTCCAACCCTTTTTAAGAGATGGGGTGTCCAAGTACAATACCTTCTTCCACCATGAAATGACATTTCTCCCAGTTTAAAACCAGATTTTTCTCTATGCATCTTTGTAGAACCACTTCAAGATTGGTCAGGAAGTTATCAAATGAGCACCCATACACTGAAAAATCATCCATGAAGACTTCCACGATGTTTTTTTATCAAATCTGAAAAAATGGCGATCATGCATCTCTGAAAGGTGGCTAGAGCATTGCAAAGCTCAAACGACATTCTTTTGAAGGTGAATGTCCCATATGGACATGTGAAGGTTGTCTTCTCATGATCTTTAGAGCTCGCATGTCAGTTTGTATCCCCGAATGGCATCTAGGAAGCAATAGTGGGAGTGTCCCGTAAGTCAGTCTAGCATCTGATCCAGGAAAGAGAGAGGATAATGATCCTTCCTAGTTGTCTTGTTGAGCTTCCTATAGTCAATGCATACTCTCCATCCCGTAACTGTACAAGTGGATAAAAGCTCGTTTTTCTTATTCCGAACCACAACCATCCCTCCTCTTTTCGGCACACATTGAACGGGACTCACCCAAGGGCTATCAGAAATAGCATATATGAACCCAACCTTAAACCATTTTAGAACTTCCTTTTTCATGACTTCCTTCATTGCAGAATTTAACCACCTTTGATGCTCAATGGACAGAGCATGATCTTCTTCCATCAATATTTTGTGCATGAAAATGGACGAATTGATTCCCTTGATGTCTTATATGGACCATGCAAATGCCTCCAAATTCCTTTCAAGCACGCCAAATAGTTTAACTTCCATATCATTGTCCAGCTTTGAAGATATAATTACCGGCTTTGTATCATTGCATCCCAAAAATGCATATTTCAGGCCCTTCAATAATTCTTTCAGCACTAATCCATCCGGAGTCTTTCTCTCTTCTTCAAAAATCGATTCTTCTTCATTTTCTTGAAGAGCAAGGATTGTTTCGATAAGTTCTGGAGTAGATGATAGATCTTCACCACCTATGGCATTTGTGGTAAGCGATTTTGTCAAGCATTGCTCAAGTGGACAACTTGGGAGTTCTTTAAATCCACTCCAACATAAATCAAGGATCCTTAAACGACCCATATCCCCAAAGATATATTGGAATTTCTCAAACAAAGCACAATCTCTAAGAACAAGGGATTTCAAGACATGTCAAGGACCCAATGCTACTTGGGAGTTCTTTGATTCTACTCCCACTAAAATTAAGCTCCTTCAAAAAATTCATCTTAGGAAATGGATCAATAGATGAATGAAGTTCATAAAAACAAGTGCAACCTCCAAGATTTAGTCTCTCTAAGTTTGGCATGGTTGAGAATTTGGAATTTTCATGAGTTGTTGGGAGTCACTTAGATCAATGAACTTCAAGTTTGGAATATCCTGTATATATATATATATATATATATATATATATATATATATATATATATATATATATATATATATATATATATATATATATACTCCTATATATATATATAATTTTAATTAAGCATCCACACTAACTTGAAAATGATAAAATAAAAAAGAATTAAATAATGATTATACCTTATCTCCTTCCCAAAGTTCTTTTATGTTGCTAGACTTCAAGTTCAATGCAACAAGATTTTGTGCATGTAAATTTGGAGGTAAAAACTCTAAACCTTCCCTATGAAGATATCTTAAATTTGAGGGAAATTCAAAGTCTATTGGAAGACGAATTTTATCCACCTTTGTTGTCTGACCATGATGAGCACTATAATATACTTTGAACAACCTAAGTTTCTTCATCTTGGCAAACATGTTTTTCATCTTGTCAAACACTTTTGAAGTGAATCCCATTTCTTTTGATCTCGACAAGTCTAGAGATATGGTTTCAATTTTTTTCATTCGTAGAACAAGAATAAAGAATAAGAGAAATACAATAATAAATGGCTTTTTATAAGTAGAATTAAGTAACTAACTTGCATTTAGTTCATACCTTTTTGGTTGAGAATGCATTGTGAATATCATTTGCATCCCACAATTTGCTCTATTTGCTTGCATCTCTAGGATATTCTTCATGAACAATTGCCCAACCCATTTGTTGTATCAAGTCATGCATTTGTACCTTGTTGTCTATAATAGTAATTAGACATCTGTCATGAAGAACCGGTATGACACATGTTGCATATAAATTGCAGTTATCTAATATTCTCAACACAAAATCTTTGTCGGACCCTTTAAAAAAACAAGCAATGTCAAGAAAAACCTCATTTTCAAAATAGTCAAGCCCATTAAAGCTTACTCTAAATAGGTCATTGATTTCCTTCTTAGGGAATTTCTTTAATTTATCTAATTCACTTTTCCATTCATCTATTGTCCTACCACAAAGAGAAGAACCCAGAACTTTAAGGGCTAAAGGATGGCCTTGAGCATAATTTGCCATGCACTTTGCGAGGTTCACATAGTTTTCTTTAGGTACATTTTGTTTAAAGGTGTGCCAACTAAATAGTTTAATAGCTTCTTCACCCTGTAATTGGTTATCCTCATATAGTAACACCTTAACCGATTCATATTCCACTTGACATATATCTAGCAAATGTTTATCTCTAGTAGTTATGATGATTTACCGCTCTTTACTCTCAGGAATCTCCATCTCTGTGTCACTCAGAGGGCCTCCTAGAAATCGAGGCAAAGAGATCACGGCTCTTTTACGGGTATAAGCTACTAATATTCAGATAGTTCATTATATGAATAATACGATTATATAAATTCGGTTTTGAAACCTAAAATAAATGAAAAAGCGCAAAATCTAGAATGTTCAACAATTAATCCTTTCTAGAGGGTGTTTAATGTTCCATTCTTTGAATTCCAATCATCACCCGATCAAGCAAAAAGTAAAAATGAAGAAAGAAGAAAAATCGATTTGAGCTTAAATCTTAACCTCAGCTTGATAAATAAATTGAATATATAGTACAACACCAAAATCTCTTCAATAGAAATAAAAATATCTTTCCTAAAAGCTATTTCACAGAATCTATTAAAAATAAAATATGCAGCAAAAACTAAGAAAATGGCGGTTAGAGAGAGAAAACCATGAGAGAGAAAAAAATCTGATTTTAGCTTCAATACATGCGAACAGTGTGAAATGCGAATCTCTATTGTAGCAAGAAATCTCTTCCAATACAAAGAAAATGCATACAAAAAATTGCTCTAAGATCTACAAAAATCAAAAATACGTGAAAATTTGGAAAAATTGGCAGTTTAGAGAGAGAAACCCCATGAGAGAGGTTATCCAATCTTCCCGCTGCCCTTTTTACCTAAAAAACGAGTATATATATGGTTCTAGGGTGAAATGGGCTTGAAAATAGGCTAAAATATCAATTTTAGGCCTTTTTAGTTTTCTCCAGCGTTTTTGGTCGCGACCAAGTTTCCTGGTTGTGACAACTTGCTTGAGTCGCAGTTTACGGGCCAAGCAAACTTGTTTTTCTTCTCAACTTGTCAGGGGCCATAACTTCTTGTTTAAACTCGATTTGGGCGTGTGAGTACTCATTGGAAGATCTTTGAATGTAGAGATGCAACCATGCGAGAATTTGAATCATTTGATGTTTCGGATGGTACAAAAAAATTTATCTTGATGGCGCGTTGTGAGACTCGTTGAGCTACTTTTGAAATATATTGCTCATTTCTTGTCAAATCACTTGCTTTTCATCAATAATCCTACAAAACCAAATTTAGAGAGGAAATTTTATGATTTTACATGAATATGGATACAAAATGCACAAAATAGCATATAAAATGAGCTAGCATGGAATGAGTTTTGCCGCTTTAATCAATAGCCACAATGAATACGTCACCCGCTAGAATGATGCTAGATACACAACTACCTCTTTGTGGAGTTTGAAGTGAAATCTTGGTACTCTTTTCATGCTTTCCCTGGATTTGAATTTTCTTCGTTAAAAGTGTGACACCCTAAAACCCGAGAGTGGTGACCCAGTAGCATGAAGCCACCGTGGATGTGTATATCTCGGTACCACGTTGTCTAATCCAGCCTAATTGGGATCCATTCATCCAGTCTGATGTCAGCATCACTGCATTACTAACAGAGGCTGTGAAGCGAGGGTCAAAATTACCTTTGGATATCGTGTGTCTCGATACCACACTGTCTAATCCCATTTACCGGGATTCGTTTAGTCACATTTAATAAAATTTTTATGTTATTTTCAAAACATATTATTGTGACTTTAATTACAAACTCTATTACATACACAAGCATATGCCAAAACTAGTTTTTTCCAAAGTTTTGACAAAAGAACTATACCCGACCACGGGTCGGCTTTCTTGACCTCCACGGCCTGAATGAAGGTCGTCATTTTGGTTGTATACCACTGCACCTTAAATGTTTTCCGCAAGGTGAGCCACGCCCGATGGGGAACTCTACAAAGACTATTACCCCCTTAATGCACATGCAATGTTCACTTGGACAGTTTATTCACACACACACACATATATATATATCAATTCAATAGAATGATGCAATTCTAATGGAATACTACATCTAATCATGCCATGAAATGAGATGAATTTCGATATGAAAAATCTGAGTCATCACAAACTCCCATCACACAATGCATAGCCAATGTCTGATAACATCCATCTTTGATGAATTTCATCCAATGATCACTTTGAAACAAAATCAAGTTTTTAGAAATCAAAACTTACTAGATGTTTCACCTCGAGGATCATTTTATTAACAAAACAAGCTTTGTGGTTAGGCAAATTTTCGGGAGTCTCCTTTGTGGAAACCGCACGCCTTCCTATACTTCCACGGGCTTTCACCGTTGGACTTATATGTATGTAAAAAATGCAGGAGTCTTCCACGAGGGGTGTTTATCCACACTTGCTACTATTCGGCCACAGAAGTTTTTCATGCTGCGGGAATAGTGGAAACCCCATTGAACTTGGGTTCAGCGGTACCGCAGTAGGCTCATCAACCACCAAGGATGGTGTGTGGTGGCACTATTTCATATTCTACGAACAACGAAACTCCGTTGAACTTCGTTCAATGTATCGAGCTCACTTATCAACCACCAAGGATGGTGTGTGATGGCACTATGCACTTACACCCATGAATGCGATGCCTTAGTGCACCATGCGTACATTATGCCATGCATCATCAATTCCACATCACATATGTAATGCATGCCATATGGACAATTTATCATGTATCATGAGAGCAGTTCTATCAAAGCATATACTTCCAAGCGATTCATGCTAATATATTAGAAGTTCATATATCAACATTCAATCAACTATTATCATAAGTAAGTCAATCTAAAAGCGGCTTGAAATGACTTGCTTCTCAAGACCAATTGTGGCATAAGAGATGCCCACAAAACAATCCACACATACAACCATCACAGGCCATACAAGCATGTCATACCACGAGCCACACATCCATTTACACACGTACGGGCAGTCTGAACTAGGTCGATTCAAGAGTTCAAACAACCCACAAGGCGCGTATCCCGAGCTGTAAATCAACCCATAGTAGTCCCGACTTTGGTTTTGAAACAGCTTTGGAGTGAACTACGATAGCGGCGCGGCGACCCGAGCCCTACGTCAAGTCAGGATTTTTCAATCCAGGACAACAAAAATCGATCCTAAACAATCCCAATGATCCATTTGGAACACTTGTGGCGCCAGAATCTAGGGGGTCCGTTGACAACCGTCGGCAGCGAAGCTTTGTGAATGTCGGGTATCGGAGTATCACACTCATTGTCTCATATGCTTGGAATATTTTTTGTATAATTTTTCTTCTGAATAACCCATTCCTTATAAAATTCACAAGAGTTTGATGTACAACTCTTATACACTTTTACATGCCAAAATATATTTAAAGTGGGCGATTACAATATATTTCTGATAAGCTTGTCGAGGCCCTGGCAGGCCTTCTTCGTACTTCGTGTCTCGAAGGAGTGTAAGATCTTCTCGTGTGCAGAAAGGGGGTCCCACGACGAGGTGAGCAAAGCCCGGTAGTGATAATCTCTATAGAGTTACTCCCCACCTAAGTGCTCGTACAGTAGCACACCACACATTTAACCACGTCTCGAGGCCATCAGCACGACTCCCTGGCATTACAAGAGTGTGAGAGAAACACTTTGTTTTGAAAGCGAGGTTTTTGTTCTCGAAAACATACTATCGAGGTTTAGGTAGAATCTATTAGACCCAGCCCTCTGAGGTGAATTTGTTGGATAACTCTCGGCTTGATCATGGGCCCCCTCCAGAAGGCGATGGCTTGTTGAACAGCTACCGAGCGGTGCGGAAAATCTTCTTTGAAATTCCTTTCCATGACCATTTTCTTTTCTTTCATGTCATGCACTCACACCTATTTCTGGGTTCCTAGTGCATATGAAATAAAATATGTCATTCACAATAATTCATGTTAATATATTATGCATGCATATATAGAATTTATACAATCAACATGTTCCTTCACCGCATACTTAATAACATAAGCGACGGTATACACAATCACATGGGGCTACCTGGCCAGCCGATCCATCTTGGAGCACATGACGCATCGCTGACAACACACAATTTTCATGTTATTGAAGCGAGCCATAACACCTGAAACAAGGTCACCATCTTGACCCGTCAATGGGTACCTCATGGCCCCTTCACAAACATGAACCATTTTGGTTCAATCACCATCTGACATCGACAACGGAAAACACAAGAAACTTTTAATTTCAGGTTCAAACTGACCTGAGTCTTGGGTATGTGAAAGCGTCGTAAAAATCATATCGCGATCCAGATTTTTTGGAACTAAACCATATGGCCTTTCATGGCCTCCCATAGATAGCCCATACCATACCCAATACCATAGCCTACAACATGCCATGCATTAGTCATGTCATATCTCGGCTATTCACCTCTACATAACCATGCAACCTTTGCACACTTTGATGAAATATATAGATTACTGGCATAGTTATGATCCTAATGCCCTCTACAGGAACATATTTAAAAATCTTGACTCTCAATGGATTTCCATAGAGTCAAGAACACCAAAGCAGTTGGGACGAAGAAGAAGTTATGAGCCTTCACAAGAGTTGGAGGGTCACACATGGGAGAGTAACCGACCCTGCCCAGAGTTGACTGCTCCGGCGCTTGTCACTGGCCGACCTGACCTTGACGGCCAACTCCAGCACCCACTGCCCTCCACAGAACATGGATGAAATCTTGACTCAATGGGCTTTTCATAGAGTTCAAGAACACCCAAAACGGAGTTCGTACGAAGGAGTTATGACCTTCCAAAGTTGGAGGTCATACATAGATCAAGCAATAGAGTGACTATGGCCGAGCTGACCTGACACGGATAGGCTCGAGCATGACACCCACTGTCCTCCACATGAATATTAATGGAATCTGACTCAATGGGCTTTCTAGAGTCCAAGAACACCAAAGCCGGAGTTCGTATGAAGAAGTTATGAC
The DNA here is from genome assembly GCA_016808115.1 of Tetrastigma voinierianum. NCBI lineage: Eukaryota > Viridiplantae > Streptophyta > Magnoliopsida > Vitales > Vitaceae > Tetrastigma > Tetrastigma voinierianum. The sequence continues at coordinate 114,856 of JAEQBH010001274.1, read as the reverse complement.
TGTAGAGTTGGAGGGTCATACGCGAATCAAACCAGTAGAAATTTGAGCCCGACTTATCAGGCTGACCTGAACTGGACGAGCTGAGATGACCTGGCTGAGCTCACCTACTGCCCTCCACAGGAATATTAATGGAATCTTGACTCAATGGGCTTTCCATAGAGTCCAAGAACACCCGAAACGGAGTTCGGACGAAGAAGTTATGACCTTCCGAAGTTGGAGGTCACACGTAGTCAAACCCAGCCGAGCTGACCTAACCTGACCTGGCCGAGCTTGGCCTGAAACCTACTGTCCTATAATATGAATGGAATCTTGACTCAATGGGCTTTCCATAGAGTCTAAGAACACCCGAAACGGAGTTCGAACGAAGAAGTTATGGCTGTCCAAAGTTGGAGGCCTCACATGAGTCGGTCGGCCCTGGTACGACCTCTTCTTGGGCGACCTCTGGATTGAGTGACCTCGCGTAGGGTGACCTCTGCCGTTTGGTGACCTTTAGCGGTGACCTGCGGCAGACGGCCTCTGTGGCGAGCCAGCTAGCGGTGAACTCCTAGCGGGCTGACCTGCAGCGGGCTTTCACTTAGTTGCCCAGGGTAAAAAAGAACACGTAACCCAGCTCTGAGGAGAGGTGAGATTGAGAAATTCAAAGTCCCAACATCAAGTTCAACGATTGGCTACAATATACAGAAGGACTCGATACGAATTAAAACTGTCCCTTGCAAAAGCGGTTCTAAGGTCTAGTTAATACGTCTTATCATAATATGGCGGCTTCCTATGGTTAACGCATGAAACATTACCCTTAAAGGCGAAATGACAACACCATTAAAATGGAACACAGGCGATTACTTAGTCAATCAGTCGATTTGTCCAGAAAAAGCAGTCGAAATCTCAGCACAGCGTCCCCAGAAATCTTGGGATTGATTCACGCTGCAGCGCTCCACGACCTCCCACACAGGCCCCATGCCATTTGAATGACCCTTAAACAAAGTTAAACAGTAGGAGAAAATCCACACCTCTTGGAGTTTGTTAAAACTCCCCCGGTCGATCTCTATCACGAAGCCCTTTCCATGAGGATGAACTCTTTCTCTTGCTCCGCCTGAAACCGCCGATCCGATCGTCGGGAAATTAGAGAGAAGGTGGAGTCTCTTTCTCTAAAACTCTTTTAGAATGCGGTTTGCACTTTTCTCTCTCCCTCTCTCCCGGCGGTTGGGAGAAGATAGAAATCCCAGTGAGATGTCCTGCCGGCTTTTGAACATGCGGTCCCCAAGTGGCTCGCTTGGATTACATATCACCTTGTTAAGTACGGCTAGTTTCCGCCACGTCGTATGTTGCCACATGTCTGCCCGGGTCCAGCGAAATTTATTTGTTTGACTAGCTCGCTTGACTGTGTGTCGTCGCCCGAGCCGCTCAAATGCGCGAAGTGTCGATCATTACTTTAGATTGCCTCGGCGATGAAATTAGGCTATCTTGGAGATTTGTGAGTCGATGTGGTAGCTAGATTTCACGAGACGATTCCAACAGTGAAGTTCGTTTCATCATCCGAGATCTAGAAAAAAATCCGTATTTTTGACTGAAATTACCGTTTTACCCTTTATCAGAAAATTTGGATTTTCCGAGGTTTCACAACACTTGTCAAAAAAGGAAGGCAATCAACCAAAGTAGAAAAATTCATGCCTCTTGGAGCGTAGCCCTCATTGAGTAAACAGACTTTAACTCTCGGCGGAAACTGAACTCAGGCCTTGGCATGAAATCAAAAGAAGAAGAATTTGCACGATCTTCCTTCTCTCCTTCTTTCACCTCACCTTTCTTATACACCTCTCTCTTTTCCTCCTTAGATCCCTTTTTATAAATTTGGACACATCTGCATAGCTGCATGCATCATGCCACGTGTCACCCACTCATGTGGGTTCATTTTTGCCCCGAAAATTGTGAAAAATCCGATCATATCGGAATTCAACGAAATTAGTCTTGTGTAGATTTGTGACGATCAGGTGGTGAAGTGCATTTTCGTCGTTTGAAGTCACAGAAAGACTACGAGTTTTCAGCTTTTTGTATTGTAGCGGCAAGTCTTGTTTTGCCTTTTTTTAGAAAAATTTGATTTTTCCCAAGTTTTACAAAAAGTTTTAGACTAAAGTCCTACATCAAATATCCTTAATTTGACAAGCAAAACAATTTGACATTTTCCCTTGATTTAACTCATAGGGATATTTTTCATATGCTTTCCAAGAATGTAAATCAAAGGTAATGGCCTTATCTATCTTTGAAAGGATCTGTAATAGATTGCAATAGTGAATGGTATTAGTCATTCATGTCAAGCGAAAAATACTAAAATTATAGTCAACCACAAATATATTCAAAAAATATGGAAAATCAATTAGAATGAAGCTCCTAAATATTCAGTAAATACAAAAATTATAATGAGTCTTCTAGAGAATATCATCAATAGTGTTATATCGAAGATATTTACAAAATACATAAAATAAAAAAACCAATCAAATATATCAAGCTGCCAGAATATGATACTACAAAAATTGCGTAATTTTATATAGTTAACGATGCGGCGTAGCGAGTATACGCTCAGCTGTGTAAGGTACGCAGTTTACGCTGGTATCATATTCTATTTTAGCTGATATTTGTTGATTTATATTTTCTGTATTTTGTAAATATCTTCCATGTAACACTTATTGATGATGCCTCTCTGGAAGACTCATTACTGGCTCACATATTTACTGAAGCAGGAAGCTTCATTCTGGTGATTTCAACTTTGCTGTTTTTATTGATTTGAATATGAGCACGGTGTTTTTCGCTTGACATGGCGACTATTATCATTCTACTATTAGAATCTCAAAGATAGATTAGTCCATTACCTTCTATTTACATTCTTGAAAGCATATGAAAATATCCTATGAGTGAAATCAAGGAAAATGTCAAATTGTTTTATATCAAAATCAAGATTTGATGTAGGACGATCTAAAACTTAACGAAAATTGAAATTCAGGGAAAGCATGAAAAGAGTACCGAGATTTCTCACTTTCAAACTCCCATGAAGAGGCGATAGTGATTCACATCATTCTAGCGAGTGCCGATTATTCGTTGTGGCTATTGTTGCTTCATTTCATTTCCTGATTTAGAGGGGAAAAAACAAGAGGAAATCTATTAAATCCTTGATCCACATCTCTCTGCAAAGTTCCAAAACTTATAAAAAAAATGCCATATGAAATCGGAAATCTAAAATCTAAAATCTAGACCAAATAAAATCTCTCAGACCAAAAAATGTTAAAAACGATAACAAGAAAGCTATCTCTATACAAAGTTGTAAACAATAAAGCTATTTCTATACAAAATTTTAATCTTTTCATAGGGAAAAGCTTCAAACCACATAATCGGTTCAGATCAGATAAAATCTTTTCGATTTCAAGAGAGATTACAAAAGAAGGAATAGATATATATAGTGAAAACATATGTATTTTCTTAAAAAGATAAAAATGAAAGAAATTACGTTTCCTACTATGACTTTTATAATAGTAAATATCCCAGAAACCAAGTTATATACATGTGGATTAATGGATACAAGTTCAAAGATAACATTATTTAAAAGCTTTTTATTAAAAGAATGGAAAGATACTAAAATTTCTATAAAATGAGTAACTGGAAATAAAAAAAAGATTACAAAACAAAAAGAAAGTGTGAAAATAATAATCCACAATAAAATAGTGAAAATAGGACAAGTTTATCAATATGACAATATAGAATGTGATATTATATTACGAAATGACTTTTTACAACAATTCTCAATATATCAACAAACTATCTATACTATAATGTTTAAAACACCTTGTAACCATTGGATAAGAGTACCTAGAATATTAAAAAGCTTTAGAATAAATTATAACCAAAATACTAGGAAATGGAAGACATAAAAAATAAATCATGCAGTACTTATAAAATGTGATCCACTTAGCACCTATGAAAAATTGAAATAAAATTTTAGCAATAATCCATTAAACTATGAGGAAAAGACAAAAATCTACTGTAGATTAGAAATGGTAGATCTTAATAAAATTATTAAAGCAAGACCAATGATATATTCATAAGAAGATATAGAATATTTTAAAATTCAAATTAATGAATTAATGCAAATGAAACTAATAAAAGAAAGTAAAAGCCCACATAGTAGCCCTACTTTTATGGTAAGAAAACATAGTGAAATAAACACAAGAAAATTAAGAATGATGACAAATTATAAGGAGGTGAATCAGAATACTAAAATTGACTAATATTATATCCCAAATAAGGAAATTTTAATAAATTTGGCAAGAGTGAAAAACTATTACAATAAATTTGATGTAAATTAGGATTTTGGAAAATAAAAATGGATAATGACAGTATACCTATTACAACTTTTAGTACACCCAGATGTCATTATGAATGGATGGTAATGTCTTTTGGATTAAAAAATGCTCCTCAAGTTTTCCAATGGATAAAATATTCTCTCATTATTCAGCCTTCATAATAGTATACATTGATGATATATTAATCTGCTCTGATAATGAGAAAGATTATGAAAAGCATTTAAATACTTTAATAGCACTCTACAAAGAACATGGTATAGTTCTCTCAAGAAAAAAAGTTGACATTAAGAAAAAAGAAATAGAATTTCTAGGAATGATAATAGATTTTGAAGAGCGAAAATTCTGATCATATATAGGTAGCGAAAAATAAAAGATTTCCCTGATGAATAAGGACTAAAGAAATGATACAAAAAAATTTAGAATGTTTCCTCTTATTTTATAAAAGACTTAGCAACAGAAAGTAAAGAATTACAAAAAGTATTAACAAAGAAAAATCAAACAAGATGGAGTGAAAAACATACCATAATAGTTAAGAGACTAAAAGACATGTTCAAATTTACCAAAATTAAGATTGTCAAATGAAAATGACAAGTTAATACTACAAACAGATGCTTTAGATCAGTATTGGGCAGCTATTTTAAAAACATATTTAGTTTAAATATGTCGTTATACAAGTGGAACTTTTAATGATAATCAAATTAATTATGATATTAATGAAAATGAGTTACTTGCAATAATAAAAGGGATTAATAAATTTGAGGTATTCTTATTACCTAAACCTTTTATAATAGAAACTAATAACACTAAAGTTGCAGGATTTATAAGGAATAACACATGAAAAGGAGTACAGGCTAGAAGATTGTCTAGATGTCAAACTCTTCTTAGTCATTACAATTTCAAGATTGTCCATATAAAAGGTACTAACAATTTTCTTGTAGACTTTTTGAGCAGGAATGTCGAATAACATCCGAGAGCGCTGAAATCGCCATCGATATAATTTGAAGGAATGAATATAATTGCAGAAAATTATAATGCTCTTATATCAATTGAAGAAAAAGTAATAAACTTACAAAAAGATATTAATAACATAGGAACCAAGTCATATATGTCCCAAAATCTCCTTGAAAAATGGGAGAAATAACAGTGAGGTCAGAAGATGTTCCCTCACTCTCCTCAGAGACTAAAACATCAATAAGGTAAACTTGGATATGCCGTCCCATTCGGGAAAAAGCTAGGCAACAACAATTGCTAATAACATTAGGACAAGAAATATATCCTTATCAAAAGACAAAAAGATCTCAAAAGGTACCCATGAAATGCATATCCTTCAAAAGGATAAAAGCCTAAAAGATAACAGTCTTCCAAAAGACAAACACCTCCAAAGTGGAGATAACAGTCCCTTAAAGGACAAACTCCTCTCAAAAGGAGAAAATTCAGAGGATACCCTTTTCTTTCTAGAAGAAAAAACGGAAAATATGTACATAATCTCTTCAATAACTTTGTCCGATATGGAAAGAAAGTATTTGACTTTTTTCGAATTTATCTATAACAACCTAATGAGTAGCAGGTATTGCAGGACCTTTCTGCAGAGTCTATCCTACCCGAATCATAATCCTGAAGAAATGATCCTTATTTATTCGAGATCTGTGGATTTAGTTTGTTGATGAATACATTAAGCACAATTGTGATGAAATTCTTAATGATGCCCTTAGAGATTCAATTGTAACATGTGAGAACATCGAGCTTCTATAAAATTCTTTTTACCTCCGGTCAAAAATATAATGAAGATAATGGAATATGCATCAAAGCCTATCGCCTCATCATAATAAACAGCAGTGAAGAATCAAGATTTCAAGTAAATGATTATAAACCCAAAAAACAAGGGAATTATAACAGACAATGGACAAAGACTAGGAGAGCATTGGGGATAAATGTAGTACTTGAAAGAATGACATATCTAAGAAAAAAGAATTGCTCAGTCCATTGTGCAACAAATAACTGGATGATAATCATAGGCGATGGAAAAGCTAGAGGACAGAGAAAATCGATGGCTGGGACTATCTTATTGCTAAGTAGTCAAATATGAAACCGAGAGCGAGAAAGAGTTATGAAAAAGACAAAAAATAACAGTGAGGGGTGGATTACCATTGGGAAAAAGATGTAATGTTTATCCTTAAAGTGATCTGACAAGACATCTCTACACTATAAATGTAAATGACAGCTAAGTGAGTCGATGATAAATCTTGAAATGTTCCTATGGTAATATGTTTTTTAAAGACACACCTCTTGAGACGGTTGGAGGATATGATAAAGAAGGCCGCGGGAGAAAGAAGGGACACAACCTTCCCAGAAAATAACATCAAAGTCAACTTTTTAAAAGAAAAGATAAGATCAACAGAAAACAACATGTGGAAGATAAGATCACAACTAATCTACATCTAGAGGATAAGGTCTAGAGGTATCTATATAAGGAGGAAGAACTCTCCTTTGAGGGGATCGGAAAAATCATATCCCTCTTTGTATCAAAAAATTGTAATGGCTTTCTAAGCTTTCTTTAGGGAAACTATCTTTGTAAGATAAGAGTGTTGTTAATGAAAGTTTGAATATTTCCTTTCAATCCTCTTTGTGTGTGAGAATATATACAGTGAGTGCCTCTGATACTGCTTATGCTCAGTACCATTAAGCCAAGAGGGCATTAGGGAAGAAGATATGTGTGGCAATGAGGTGCAAAGGTCATTGGATTTTTGCATATAACTGGTATTGATTGAAATTAATTCATCATCTTTTATCTCTTATCTGCATAGATTGTTATCCCTAGTTTCATAAAAGTTATCTTCTTTGATATCCTTGTTTATTCCTGTAACACCTCAAATTATACCCTAGTAGTTTATTACATGTTTAAAGTATAATATAAGTAAAATTTGCATTTTTCTGAAATTTGAGTACTAAGGGTAAATTGGTAATTTGACATTAAGGGCCCAAAGGTCATAACACAAGAAGATTGTATGCTAAGTTAGAAATTGAATAATTTGATTTTCAAATAAAATGAAAATGAAGGACCAAATAGCAAAAATGGACATTTGACTCAAATGAGGATAAGACCAAACATGGCCTTAGAATATCTCATTTTTGTCTTTGAAGGTTAGGGCTTTACGGTGGAAAAAGAGAGAAAGGAAGAAGAGAAGAGGAAGAAGGAAGAAGGAAGAAGAGAAGAAGAAGAAAATCCAGGTTTGGAAATTGATATTGGTTTGTTTGGATCTCATGTTTAGAATTTTGGTTTGGAGTTCAGGTTTGAAACTTTCCTATTTGTTAGTATGGAACCTATGTATGGATTTGTGGATTAGGAAAACCCTAACTTTTCAATACATGTGTATTTTGGTTGGTTTAAGTCAGTTTTGGGGTTGGTTTAGTTTTGGTTGGAAGATTTCCGGTAAAAATGGCGAGCGACCATTTACGATCGCGAGTGAGTATCGATCTTGAAAGTTGATCTAGGTACTCGATTATTACAACTAGAAAAGGGTGAGTACGATCTTGAGAATTAGTCTTGGTACTCAATGTTGATTTTCAATCCGGAGGTATTGGTACTAGTGCGAGAGGCGAGTCTTAGGTGCTCGAAGTGATTAAGGCCCGTATATTGAAGTCTACCGTCTTTGGCTAGAAATCTGGGTACTCAAAAGATTTAAAAGATCAGGAGGTTTAGTCTGGGTGCGAAAAGTTGAGTCACAGGTACTACAATACAATTTTGTCATGTTCCTACGGTAAATTCCTAAATGAAAGGGTTAGTACATGTATAAAGTCACATGAAAAACGTTACGTACCTGTTGCCTCGGCCGAGCTTGTGGCGCCCCAATCCTGAGGGGTGTAGAATTTGACGCGCGTCGGCAGCGGAAATCACATTATCTCACGTCGTGAGGCACGTCACCGGTGTAAAAATGACCACTTGGGCCCTACGCATCATTACTCATAAAATGTATATTTTATACAAAGGAAATAATTTTTATTTACAATTGTGTTAATTACAATTTATACAAAACTGGGTCTCTTGCCCAGAATTTACAAAAAAAAAACGGAAAATACAAGATAAGGCCATCTTGGCCGTTTCTTCAACTCTAAGGTCCGGTGCGTACCGTCCCAATGGCGTCTTCGGTGCAAAAAATAGTCCCGGCCCGAGTGAAGTGAAAGCCCGGTGAAGGTGGAATTTCCCTACTTGGGTTACTCCGCTAAGTGCGATGCAATGGCACACAACATTCAACGCATCTTAATATATCAGCTGTGCATTATATTAACAAAATTAAATCCATACATCATGTTATTCAGTTTATAATAATAACATAAACTTAGCTCACATGGGCTAAAGCACAATCTGGCGGTTCGTCTTGGAACTGCCCACAATTTCACACAACATGTTATTTTTCTCACTTAAGCGATAACATAGCACATGAATCAAACAAAACTTCTAAGCGGTCAGTGAATTTGTCCAAGGCTACTCTAGGGATTTCCTAACTTTCGGTCCAAAGCTTTTGGGCAGGAAACCCGCAGCCATCAAGCCTCAACAAATCCCATCCATTACATAACCCTTAAGCAAAAGTAAAACAAGTAGGAGAAAAACCCTACCTTCTCGGAGTTTGTCGAAACTCCCCAATGCAGTGCTTACGTAGCCCTCGGCGTGTAGACCCCGGCCTTTGCCTCTTGCGACGTAGAGCCCGATTACGATGGGTCGTAGATCTTAGAAACGGACTTTCTCTCTCTAAAAATGAGATCAAGCTTCCTGTGCAAGACTCCTTCTCCCATACGTTTTGTCTTTTCGGCACTTTGTTATTTCATTTTCAGTTTGCTTTTCTTTCTTTTCATTTCTCTTTCTCATTTTCTCTCAATTTCTCCCCATTTTCTCATTTCTCTTTCACTTTCTCCTATTTTGGAGCATTGATGGGTCAAAGGAGGAAGCTTCCTCCCCTCCTTACAAAGACAATTGTGTGGCTCCACGATTTTCGTCCTTTTCTTTTATTTAACATTTCACTTTTTTTTTGACATCATCCGCTCAGAGTGGATCATTGTGAACCGTGGGATCATGCCATGTGGCTCAATGTGAGCCATTTCTTTTATGCCGATGTCACCTTTTTGAGGTGCCATGGCATCGCCCAACTATACGTGTCATCATCCGACATAGCGTCTGGCATTGAAATCCGGGCCACCTGAATCCAGCGAAATTAGCGTGGTTCTTCGTAGCCAGGCGATTTCAACGGAGAAGTCCCGTTTCGTCATCTGGGAATCTGAAACATTAGTTTTGACCCGAAATTACCATTTTACCCTCCCTTAGGGAATGCGGATTTTCGAGGAGTCTCCGCAACCGGCAAAGCCGCCTTAGCGATCGTCGTTGAAGCGAGCATTGTTTCTTGCCCTCATTTGCTAATGGGATTAAGAATGATATAAGATGCTTGAAACACATGTCGTATGCTGCTTAAGGCCAGAATAGTGAATGAATAGAGCACCTCTGTTCGGTGAGGCGACATACGCATTGTCTTCTGACACCTTGCTGTTCACGTGGGCGAGGCACGTCTCTATTCGATTCTTTCTGACCTCGCTTAGTGCTCACAGTGATTCTATTCTGCGTGGTGGCACGTCTCTATTTAGTGTGACGACACTCCTGCATTATGCTATGACACCTCTGTTATGTGGGTAGGCACGTCTCTGTTCAATACTATAACTCCATTGCAATAACCAGTTACCTATGGTGTTGTCCCTCTCAGCTACTAAAAATAGCGATTCTGAGCGAATTACCGACTGGGGTGGTCGTAACTCTTGACAAATCAGGCCATTTAGAGACCAAAAGGGGTTTGGTCAAAAAAAACTCGACCAATTTCCGACCAAATCACAGGCCATATTTCTGGAAGCGAATAGTTTTGGTCGAAATTAGTCTATAAATTAGGCGGGAATTAGCGCCAAAAAATTGCAGGCCAAATGCAGGCCAAATGCGACCAAAAATAAATTACCATGAAGAAAAGTAATTCGGTAACAAAAAAATTTTAACGTTACTGACCAAATTTTTAACAAAAAATTACCGACCAATTGCAGGCAGTAGCGACCAAAAATAAAAATTCTGTGAAAAATGGTGGTAACAAAAAATTGCGTTAAGGCCAAATTTTTGGTCGGTAAATGGTCGGTAATTAATTTTGGAAAATGAGAAAAATTATAATTATTCTACGGAGTGTAGAATCAAACAAAGCTTCAGTCGGCATACGCCAAAACCTTCCATTCTCTCTGTCTTCTATCCTTTTCCTATATTTCTCTTCCTCCGATTCATTCGAAAACCATCCGATCAGCGATTTTTCTTTATCCAGGTACTCGTTTCTGTATCCCTATTTTCACTTCTCGTTCGTTCCACAAAATCTTCTTGTTTTTGTTTTTTTGGATGATTTGATTGCTCTGTTTGGTTGCTTTCGGAATGCGTAGGTAAAGATTATCAATTATATTGAGCTCATTTTTAAGTTACAAATTCGATTGTGCGGTTGGGAGTGCGGCGTGATGATGTCGTTGGAAATACGAGTTTTGTTGTTTTTTTTCTTGGCGGCGGCTTTGCGTGGTTGTTTGTGTTATGCTATTTTGGCGATTTGTGATTTTTTTGGCTTGTTTGATCTTACTTTGTTTTCCATGTCCCGATGTTGAAGTTTGGGTTCTTCGATGAGGGTTTTGGCTTCTGCTTGATTTCTCTATGCACTTAACGTTTAGGAATGGATTGGGTTCGTTTGTTTTGCATAGCATTTGATAATTGTGGTTATTGTAGGAGTTGATAGTGTGGCATGGGGTGAATTTGACAATTTATTGAAACAGGGCTGTTTAATTTTCGTTTTTAGTGTAACGGGGCTTGGCATCCAAATGAGGCCTTGTTGTGACTGTTTATGGGTTGCGTTGGAGAAAATCAACGTGATCATATGGCCCCAATTAAAAGGCTGCCTATCAAAAAAATATGACTGTTAAAGCTAGCTACTAAAAATAACCGGATTAAGGCTAAAAAGATGCAAATTTCAATGAGGAGAACCCGAGAAAAAGAGAGAAAGATGAGAGTGGGTTCATGTGAGATATGATAAAGAAGTGTGGGAAGTGAAAACCCTAAAGAACCCATATCATATAGTTCATAATAACCGGCTTCTTGGTTCAAATTAAATTAGTGCGGGTTTCTGGAGTAATTGAATTTCTTCAAAATGCTTTGCTCATGGACTGGCTAATTTCTTCTATATTTAATTTTATTTATGTTTTATTTCTTATTGCATGAAGATGACAATCTCTAAGTGGCTGATAAGCACCAATTTGGAGATGCAAAATGTTTAAGAATACAATTAAGTTGTAGGTGCTTTCTTTTTCTTTTTCGTAAACAGGAAAAGGCATTCTCATCGAATGGCTCGGTTGGGTTTCCTCTAAATTTATGAACATTTTGGGAGGAGAAAAATCAAAGAACTTTTTTGGGATGGACACGGGACCTTGCTCGGGATCTTGCAGGGACCTCTTTGTATTGCGGAGTGGGTTCAAGGAGTTGTACCAGAGTGTAGACGAGATGACTTCTTAGATTGCTCTGCTGTTTCAGTGGTGTACCAGTGATCTCTTGCCGATTAAAGTTATGCGCTTCTATAGTTGGAACTTGTGACGGCGTGTGTATATTTTTCAATAGATGGAGGTTTGTTAAACCGATGGTTTACACGCGATGACCATCTAATGAATCATGACATGAATAGTTCGTTTTATTAGTAAAGACGACCAACCACCATTGTTAGATGGAGGATATTCAGATGGGATCGTTAATCGTTCTTCTGTGATCGACCATGATGGGAGGGTTATGTGATCTTAATATTGTAATTGATATGACGGGTTAAAAGTGAAAGGATCAGGGATGTTTTTGTTTTGCATTCTTGTTAAGATGAGCGGGATGATGAACATGAGAAAACATAAATGAGACTGGACAAATATTAAAGTAATTTCATTTATTTCTTGATTAGCGGTGGAAAGGATTTGATGTGTCATTCTTCCCAGACTTGTGCATACACTAATATCCCATGTTCTCCAAGATGTGAATTTTTGGTGAACTTTATTAACACACAAATAGGTTGTTTTTGATGCATTCATCGTTCCTACTTGTTGATTTCAACTTTTCTTTTGCCTTTTATTGGAATTGAAATGAAATTAGATTTTTAGATATCTGTAGGTTATAGAATAAGATTTCCTTTGTTCCAATGTTGAATGTTGTTACTTAGTCATTCCTAGTGCATTTGTTGGGTTGAGGTGGGGCATATACTTCCTAAATGGTATTGAGTTTAGTCATTCCTACGATTTAAGGATTTAAACTTGGATCTTGAGAACTGTGATAATAGTGGAGGAAATCCAGGACTTTACAGCGTGACTACGGTATTCGAGCGAAGCATTTGAAGACAACCCGGAATTAAGTTTCTCTCTTCTGACTTGTTTATTTGGCTCGGCTCCCAAGTATCTATTCAATATTTCTTTTCCTTGAACAAGAATGGGCCGTTTTATATACCTGCCGCTAGATATATGCAAACATGATCATGCACTTCTCGAATTTGTTATTTGATGATTGGCTTTGTGTATTTTAAACTGCGTCCATATCCTTTGAGAATGGGCAATTGCTTTGGTGCAATGTCGTACTTACACAAGTATCCAGTTTCACTTTGTGTAAGTGCTGAGAAGTTTTGAGTACTGCAAAACATAATTATTTCCCACTCCACAATATCTTATTCAAAATTAATTATCCTTGACCTTTGTTATTTATGAGTCAAGAAATGCATATATAATAACCATGCATATATTATCAGGTGGCCACTGTTTGCTGCAATTGCACGGTGTGCTGATTTTCTTCATGATTTGAAACATGCATAACTCCTTCATTAGAACTTGGAATTGGGTGTTCTAGACTCTGAAAAACCCTTGCTGAGTGTAGAATCCTTCCATATATAAACACGATAAGAGTGAGGTAATATCCTATCCGAAAATGAAGAAAATCGATGGCCTGCTGCAATTACGACAGTGCTGATTTTTCATGATTTAGAAACTATGCATAACTCATAAGACTTTGGATTTGGATGTTCTATGACTCTATGGAAAGCCCTTTGAGTCAGAATCCACCCAAATATAGCATGATAAAATTGGTCATATCTATCACAAAATGAAGAAAATCAGTGGCCCCTACCACTGCAATTACTGCAGTGTGCTGATTTTTCATGATTTGAAACATTCATAACTCCTTCATAAGAACTTGTAGTTTGGGTGTTCTATGACTCTATGGAAAGCCCTTTGAGTCTAGAATCCACCCAAATATAGCTTGATAAAGTGAGGTGCATATCTATCCTAAAATGAAGAAAATCTGGTGGCCCCTACATAACAACACGGTACTGCAGTGTGCTGATTTTTTTCATGATTGAAAACAATACATAACTCCTTCATAAGAACTTGGATTTGGGTGTTCTATGACTCTATGAAAGCCAGTGAGTCCTAGAATCCACCCAAATATAGCTGAAAATTGAGGTCATATCCTATCCTAAAATGAAGAAAATCAGTGGCCCTACCTGCTGCTGCAGTACTGCAGTGTGCTGATTTTTCATGATTTAGCTGTCTAACTCCTTCATAAGAACTTGGATTTGGGTGTTCTATGACTCTATGAAAGCCCATTGAGTCTAGAATCCACCCAAATACCTTCTGTGAAAAATTGAGGTCATATCACAATATCCTAAAATGAAGAAAATCAGTGGCCCTACCTGCTGCTGCAGTACTGCAGTGTGCTGATTTTTTCATGATTTAAGCATAACTCCTTCATAAGAACTTGGATTTGGGTGTTCTATGACTCTGTAAAAGCCCATTGAGTCTAGAATCCACCCAAATATAACTGAAAAATTGAGGTCATATCCTATCCTAAAATGAAGAAAAATCAGTGGCCCTACCTGCTGCTGCAGTACCCAGTGTGCTGATTTTTCATGATTTCATTTTATGCATAACTCCTTCATAAGAACTTGGATTTGGGTGTTCTATGACTCTATGGAAAGCCCATTGAGTCTAGAATCCACCCAAATATATGAAAAAGTGAGGTCATATCCTATCCTAAAAAATGAAGAAAATCAGTGGCCCTACCTGCTGCTGCAATTACTGCAGTGTGCTGATTTTTTCATGATTTGAAAAACATGCATAACTCCTTCATAAGAACTTGGATTTGGGTGTTCTATGACTCTATGGAAAGCCCATTGAGTCTAGAGTCACCCAAAATATAACACAGAAAAATTGAGTCATATCCTATCCTAAAATGAAGAAAATCAGTGGCTTTACGCTGCAGTACTGCAGTGTGCTGATTTTTTCATGATTTTGAAGCTATGCATAACTCCTTCATAAGAACTTGGATTTGGGTGTTCTATGACTCTATGGAAAGCCCATTGAGTCTAGAATCCACCAAATACTCTTACAGAAAAATTGAGGTCATATCCTATCCTAAATGAAAAAAAATCAGTGGCCCTACCTGCTGCTGCAATTACTGCAGTGTGCTGATTTTTATGATTAACATGCATAACTCCTTCATAAGAACTTGGATTTGGGTGTTCTATGACTCTATGGAAAGCCCACATTAGTCTAAAATCCACCCAAATATATACCGAAAAAATTGGTCATATCCTATCCTAAAATGAAGAAAATCAGTGGCCCTACCTGCTGCTGCAGTACACCAGTGTGCTGATTTTTCATGATTTGAAACATGCATAACTCCCTTCATAAGAACTTGGATTTGGGTGTTCTATGACTCTATGGAAAGCCCATTAGTCTAGAATCCACCAAATATAGCAAGAAAGAAAAATTGAGAGGTCATATCCTATCCTAAAATGAAAAAAATCCATTGGCCCTACCTGCTCTTTGCAATTACTGCAGTGTGCTGATTTTCATGATTCTAATTTATGCACATAACTCCTTCATAAGAACTTGGATTTGGGTGTTCTATGACTCTATGGAAAGCCCATTGAGTCTAGAAAGAATCCACCCAAATATATGAAAAAATTGGTCATATCCTATCCTAAAATGAAGAAAATCCAGTGGCCCTACCTGCTGCTGCAATTACTGCAGTGTGCTGATTTTTTCATGATTTGAAAACATGCATAACTCCTTCATAAGAACTTGGATTTGGGTGTTCTATGACTCTATGGAAAGCCCAGCAGGTTAACTGATCGACCATATGCTATTTAATAGCATTGGTACCCATATATTTTGTTTAGGTTGAGTACCAAGTGTACTAATCACTTGAATAAATTTATAGGAATATATGAGTTGATTCATGATATAGTATGAATTTATGAATGATATTGGATATAATAACATGTGATGATTAGAAGTGAAGAAATGGTTAACATATCTAAACTAAAATTGCACCTATAAATACAACGAAATCGCTGCATTCTCTTAGCAGCGATTTGAAAATCATCATCGTAAGCGATTATAGTTGTCGTTTCGGATGATATATGATTAATAAATTAGAATACATCAGATCCGATTAATATTACAACGAAGTTTTGTATACAACTGGATTGTATCCGATGGACGGTTCTGAAAAGGCGTTAATTAAATGATCATGATTTAATTTAAATTGCATATATTATGTGTCATTTGGTGCCTCTGCTCTCGTTTGTTCTCCGGGTGCACATTAGGATATATAAATAGTAATGCAATTTGCTAAATCAAGCGATTATCATTATTATTTTATATATCTTATTTAGTGTACTTGGAGAACCACTTGCCCAGGAAGCTAGAAATGCTACATAATGAACATGCAAGATCTTTAACGTAACTTTTTGTAAATGGATTAGACCAAACCAAGAGAAAAGAACTCGTTGGACTGTAAAGGAGGTGGAGGTGGAGGTGTATGTGTAGTAGGTTGCATATCACACGCAGAATATAACTTTATCGAACCACAATGGATGGTTAATGAACATGTAAATAATTGAGGACAATCGTGTTTGTTTACTAAATTGATTTTTTTGTGACTAGTTATGGAAGACGATCGTGGAATGGATGTATAATGAGGGGCGAATAGTGAATGGAATGTTCTAATGAATGGGGGGATAAAGTTGATGAATTTGTTATGCTCGCTCCGAGACATCCCGAGTGTGTGAATGGTGGCATAAATTTATAAGGTGTCCTTGCACTTTAGTTAAATGTCGAATAAGAAGTTTTGAATGTTAAGACTGGAAGGTGCATTTGTATAGAAATGCTTCAGGCCTGACACTATGTTCGATATACCATGGCGAAGCAAGTCCACCGCAGGTGTTCAAGTTCAAGACGATGTCGCCATGAACCGATCAGATGGTCTCAGATATATGAATCACACTACATACCATAGAATGGTTTGTGATGCCGCGGTCCTCGACCAACCCGGATGAGAACCCAATGCCACAAGGAATTTCTATGACATGATTCGAGCTGGAGACAAACCTGTATATGAGGGAAATTCTAAGCATACTCAACTATCTGCAGCCGTGAGGATGTTAGAAATAAAGTGCATTACTGTGTTCGCAGCATGGTTTGATGATATGTCTAATTTCATTCAAGAACTGCTACAAGATAATTCGATGCCATTGGATTTCTACAAAGACGAAGAAGTTAGTTGAGGGTCAGGATTTCACCCCTGCATGGTGTCATTCATTGTCAGGTGAACAACTCGTATGGATATAATCGTGATGACAAAGGACTCATCAGCTTGTAAAAATGTGGGCATGCTCGATACAAACAAAGGTTAGGGGTTCTAGAAATAGATTGTATATACGGAAGTTGAAGGTGCCGTATAAGAAGATGCACTATTTTCCAATAACACCTAGGGTCATAGAGATTATGCATCAACCAGAATGCCTAATGAAATGAGGCGGGCATTCAGAGCATCATATGGAGGACGGTAAGATGTGTCACCCTTCTCGATGCCCTCGCTAAACACACTTTAGATGTGCTCGATTTTTCATCCAAGTTCGAAATGTTAGGGCCGGGCTTATTTATCGATGGTTTTCAGCCGTCGTCAACTGACAACAATATTCTCGGGTCTGTGGTGGTGACGCCGCATAATCATTCCACTTATGTATGAAGGCTGAGGAATTTATGTTTTTGACTCCGTGTTAGTTTCTGGCCTACGAATCCAAAGGGAAGATAGATGTTTTCTGCCCACATTGATAGCCGAGTTGAAGTCCAGGTGTCAACTAAACTTGCGATATTTCCAAACGGCAAATACGCGCGCCGCCCTCATGTGGACCATAAATGACTTTCCAACAGATTCTATGATGTGTCCGGGTGGAGTACTCGCCGTATGTTGGCATGTCCAAGATTGTGATGGAAGACTGATGCTTTTGTGATTAATTAAGAGCTGAAACAAATTCCGTCTCGACAACCATCTGGTTTTTGCCCATGAATCATCCGTATCGACGTAACACCAAAGACTTCATTAAGAATAGAAAGGTTACTAAACAATTCCCGGGTGTTAGATCTGGGGATGAAATTCTGAAGGATTTGAATAAATGTAGGGTTGAGGAGGTGATAGATGTCGATGCCGAGGTTGTGAATGCGCCTATATCTAAGACTCTCAGGTGGAAGAAGTATTTTCTTCGATTTGTCTCATCGGGCGTGAACACTTGCTCAGTAATCTTGATGTTATGCATATCGAGAAGAATGTGTTTGACAATATTTTCAATACGTTGTTTAACATTCCAGTGGAAAACTGCTGATCAATGCATAAGTCAAGAGATGAGTGAATAAATATTGTCGCTGGCCTCACTTCTGGTACTGCACTTGGCTACCAATAAATACCCTTGATGTGCCATTTTGTTCAATAAATCACGTAAGAAGGATGTTGGAGGTAAAAACCGAGATTTCTGTGATGGTTATGCTTCTAATCCTCGGGGAGATGTGTGGATGCGAAAAAAACTTAAGATGTTTAGTAAGAAGAGTCAAGATTGGCTGCGTATTCAGGCGCAAAGGTTGTTACCACCGCTTCTTCGAATTCCCGCCAAATAGAATATGGGAGCCGATAATCGAGATTTCCTTATTCTTCGCTAACCGACTTCTTCATCTTTGGATCGATGAGGAGTCGAGGAATCGATGAACAAATTCCCGTTATCTTATGCACCCAGAAGATTTTCCGTTTTTCACTAATGGAACATCTTCCAGCTGCACTTGGCTTACGGCTAGGATTGTCAGTCCAAATTCATTATCGTTGGATGTATCCTCCAGAAAGGTAATATTAATTCACTCAACCAATTCTTTTCCTATATATATATATATATATATATATATATATATATATACACACACACATACATGACTTATAATATTCAATAATCTTCTTGTAGATACTTGAGGAAAATAAAGCATAAAATCATGAACAAGGCTCAGGTAGAGGGTTCTATATCAATTGGGTATATTATGGATGAGGCTGCCAAATTCGCATCATTCTATTTCAAAGAAGGAGATCCAACTCTTCCACTTAAGGAAAAGCGGAATGAGGTTTATCTTGATGACATTGTGGATGATGATATGTTTGAAATTTCAAACCTCCGGGGTAAAGCAATCGGTGCCGAAGGAAACGGTATCTAGCATAAATGAACATACCATCTCGATCCTGATCCAGAGGTCAACGATCCAAATGCATGAGTTGTGTTTCAAACCAGATAGAGTTCAGCATGCACCATCCTCCACAATCATTTTCCATTCATTTTTATTTTAAGTGTATTCGCTATGTAAAACGTAGCGCTCTAAACTTGAATGACGGCCGCCAATGCCTTTGACGGAGTAAGAATTTCCATCGTGGTTTGAAAAATACGATGTTTACTAAACATGAAAAATCACAAAACAATTGTAATGTTCTCATATTAAATTTATAATTGTAATCTCAATAATATACATTGATTTCCGACATAGGTTCATAATCGTGCAAATAAAATTTCCAATCATTATCTTCGAACTATAGCACGAGGTCCCTAAGAGAGGTTAGAACTTACAATCTAAGCTATGTGAATGGTTTTAAATTTCACACTGAATCGTATGGGAGTTACCGGGCAACAGACAATACGGGGGTATGCATTAAAGGATCCGTATACAAATGAAACTCGACCGACTATTACTATGATTCCGTCGAAGTGATCGAGTTAGAATTTGAAGCCCTCCCGGTTAAAAGAACTGTGTTATTCAAATGTGAATGGTTCGACCCAACACCACATGTCGGTATGGTTGTCCATCCTCGATATAAACTTGTCGATGTGCACGATAAAAACGATTCAACAAGTATGAAACCCTGTCTTAGCAAAGATACTCGCTGTGTTTATTATTGTGAATATCCTGCCTGACCGTCCTAGAATGGATTGGAAAGCTGTGCAAGATCAAAGCTAGGGCTCAAATTGACATCCCCGCATCACCAAGTATTGATGTCATAGAACCAGCATTTCAAAATGATGACAATGATGTTATAATCGAAGTTGTGGTGGGGGACGAAGACGTCCTTTTAGTTGCATCTTCTGAGATGGATAGCAGCATGTAGATGTTCATGAATATTTAATTGATAATGAGGAAGAAACGAGGGACAAGAGGGAGTTTGAAAATGATGCATTACATCCAAGAAGAAGACGAACCAGATTTAGATGATTCTGATGAGAATGAGTAGTTAGTGAGTTTTAGTTATTTCAATCGTTAATCATGTTTGTTTATTTTCATTGTCTTATGTATTTTACTTGATGCTTACTAATCAATAATGTGTTGTTTATTATTTTTGTTTCATATGGCACGTGGATTCCAGGTAGAGGCAACATCTGCCAGGTCGTAAGGTTCTGGTGAGGCAACAATGCCCTTACGCCCGATCCAAGAGGAGGGTCAGGTCGATGAGACCCCACAAGGCATGAGGAGATTGTGAATTGCATCATACAAAGATCAGATTCTACAGACTGATCCACATCATGGTCCCCGAGGATTGTGATGAATGATCAGAGATGCATGAGAGATGATGGAGTTGGAGAAGCCCTCTCAGCAACCTTGCGCATGACTCTCCTCCTTATCATTCGCTTTGAGCCGATAAATTGAACTGTAAGATATGAAACTTAACTAATGATTTATCCATTTCTTAATTTATTTCTTACTGCTATGAAATTTTAAGCCAGACGGTTAGAGCCAGTTCTGCCCACTTTCTAGCAGTTCTGAGGACAATTTTCGTAAAGTCCTTTAAACCTCATGGACATAACTGGAAGCCACCATGATAGAGACCGATTGATGATTTCGAGAGAATTTAAGGTATATATTACTACTTAACATTTTTACATCAATTATTTATTCTTTTCGTTTCACTGATGAAATATGTTTAAATTACAATTGCAGAAGTTTATAGTGGACACAAATTAAGGAGGCGGTCAAAGAAGGTCTCTACAAACATGCCGCTACCGGTATAAAGACTCTCAGGTACGAGGTCAAAGATAAATGGCATAAGAAAAGAGCATAGATTTGAGTGTCCTCGATCATGTTTTCCAAGATGTATGAGAAGACGGGAAGATCCCGATTATAGGAAGAGTGGCGGGAAACAGAGCGGCAATCGCGCCAGCGGGCCTGGAGAGGTGCAGGGCATGTCTACACACTCAGGATCTCGCTTCTGCGTGAGCACGAACGAGCATTGGTAAGGATTTCTAATTTACACTTCTATGTTTATTACTGCGGAATCAGGTTCAATTATGCCTATTTTTCTACTTCTCGAAGGATTTTTTTCATTTGAATTAACGTATGTATTGTTTGTAATTAAAGACACGCAAGGGAGGTAAGAAGCCCAGTTGCTCCTCGCTTATTCAGATACACGCATTACCTAAGGGGCATGATGATCGACTTTTGTTGATCATAGATCTCGTGCAGCAAATGTAAGTTTCTTTAAAACAAAATTACTTCTTTTTTTTTTTTTTGAAGATAAATTAAAATACTTATTTTTACTCATTTTTATCCGTATGTGGACCCGGTGTGGTTGGTGTGAAATGTTGGATTCCCAACAGACATGTAAAAAAATATAATGAAAAGATTTTATCTCTTTTTTTTTTTTGAAGATCAATTAAAATACTTATTTTACATGTTTATTAGACAAGATATGAGGAAATGTTAAATACACACTCAAGCGTATTCCCGCTTGTTGCATCACAGTTTAATATATGTTTGAATTATTTTATTTATTAACACTTGAACCGTGTAATTTATATAGTTAATTGATATATTTTTTGCGGAGTAGTGATGGCGGCCTGCGGCCATTTTTACTCATTTTTATCCATATGTGGACCCTAAGGTGGTTGGTGAAATGCTGGGACAGCCGCCATGTTATCGGTGACATGTTATATTTTGCAGAGCCTCACATGTTTGGTACTCGCCCGATTTTCGTTAAATCCTAGTCCCGGGAGTAAAGGGACTCAATGAAGTGGTGTCGGGTTACCCGACATCCATGAATATTCGGCGAGTTGACGGGTTGTCAACGGACCCTCGGGAAACATGTAAAAAAATATAATCCAAAGATTTGGTTTATACTTCTCTCTTTATTTTTTTTGAAGATAAATTAAAATACTTATTTTACATGTTTATTAGGCGAGATATGAGGAAATGTTAGCCGCGACTCAAGCTGCATTCCCGCCTACTTCAGCTTCATGATGGTGCAAATGTGAGTTCTCATGCATCGCTCCACCGGTTGATACGAATCAGATTTGGTATGAGGCCGTTGATGGCAAGGAGAAGATGCCCGTCTATGGCGTCGGTTCATCGACATCATCATTCTACTCGCATAGACGACCAGATTATGAAGCTCCATCTTCAGGACCATTTTCGAATTTGTTCTCGAATGATGGAGGATTCTCTGTAGACGCCGTGCGAAATGCGACACAAGATCGCTTGGCCGATACCGAGCGACTGATCGACTCCAGGATGATAGGGAAGAGTTAAGGCCTCATACATCGCTTACAAAGTTAAGTGCTGAAGGTGGAATGTACCAACCCCATGATCTACTCCTGACAGTTCACAGAATGCCCAGCTTCACAAAGATCTCATCTCAAGATCATACAGCACCCAAAGAACCATCGATTTAGCAAAGAAAGCAGTATGCTTCTACCCCCAAAAGAGACGATACATCTCACCATACGGACTGACACATCTCAAAGATCACGATGATGACACTATGTTGGATGATTGAGTGTATTGCATACTTCTTTTTTTTTTTCTTATACTTGGATTTGGGAATTCATGTTTTTATTTTCTCTTGACTTATTTACTATATATATGCAAAGATATATATTAGTTTCTTGTTTTAAAATATATTTCATTCCTTTTATATAATATGCATTTAATTATTGTGCTTTTCTTTGTTTTGTATCTTATGTATATATATATATATATATATATATATATATATATATATATATATATATATAAAGCAAAGCAAGATATCAAACTAAAATGGCAAAAAAAATATAGAGAGTGATATATATATATATATATATATATATATATATATATATAAAGCAACCAAAAATTGCTATCATTTACCGATCGAATTATACCAAACCGACCAAAAAATTTTTTTTTAAAATTAATTAACCAAAAAAAATTGCTACCATTTACCGACCGAATTGCGACCAAAAAAAAAAAATTTTTAATTAATTTACCGACCATTTGGAGACCATATACCGACCAATTACCGAAAGAATTTGGTGCGACAAATGGTCTCAAATGGTCATTGGTGACCATTTGGAGACCATTTACCGACCAATGGCATTAAAAAATTTTGGTCGGCAAATGGTCTCCAAATGGTCGGTAATTACCGACCATTTGGAGACCATTTGCCGACCAAAATTTTTCGGTTGGTAAATGGTCGGTAAATGATAAATCAAGCGGAAATAGTTTGTGATGATAGTCGGAAGTAATTGATGAATTTACCGACCAATTGATTTTTGTCGAGTAAAATAATTACCGAGCAGAAGAATTAGAGCCAAATAATTTGGTCGTGGCGGTCGGTAATGGGTTTACCGACCAAAAATATACTGTTTACCGACCAAAAAAATTGGTGTGGTAGAAGTGATTTTAGTAGTGCTCATTCATTGTTATCGATCACATCTGAGGCATATACTTATATGTTGTCCATTCGAATAATGACATAAAACATTTATATGATAAAGAATATGAGAAAAAATGAAACGAGAAAGCATAAGAAATCGGTTATGTTACATAATGTACCTCACGAATTTTATACATGCAAAATCTACATTACGAGCTCACTATGGGAGATATGAAAACTTTGTTATAGACTTACATTGCTCGTAAAACTACGGCATATCCATTCATATTTATATGTAATATGTAATTGTGGACCACTCCAGTGATCATATACATTATACATTTTCCCTTTAAGCTATAAGGCATGCTTGAGTGTTAAATCCAGGTGAGTCTTGAAGAAGACGTCCAGGGCGTTCTGTCCGTGAGTAAGCCATGACAATAGAAGCCCACCCGATGTAGGTTTTTGATTTTGTTTTAAAATGTAAATGTAAAGTTTTTTTGTAATAGTGGAGTTTGTATAAGTACAAGTAAATGGAACTCAGGCATGTACATGTACATGACATTTTAAACCCACATGGTGGTAGTTTCTAAATTAGATTCATTATATGGATTTGTATATATTAAATTGGGCCACTTTGAGAGTGCGAAAGTCGGGTAAGGAGTCACAATCTGTGTCGCGTACCCTGTCTTCGCGAACGGGTAGGGGCGTGACAATTCCTCTGTTTACCCTCTATTGAAATTATAGAGCCAGTCAACTAATGGTATCAGACAAATGAATCCATTGCCTTCTATTTTCCCATTTTTGTCTATAATTATTTAAGTGTTTTTTTCCCATTTTTGTGACATTTATAATTTGTCTTTTTTTCTCATATTTGTGACTAATTTTTGTATTTTCGATCTTGTTGATTGACTACTACATAAAATTACGCAATTTCTGTAGTATCATATTCTGGAAGCTTGATATATTTGATTGGTTTTTTTATTTCTGTATTTTGTAAATATCTTTGATATAACACTATTGATGATACTCTCTGGAAGACTCACTATAATTTTTGTATTTACTAAATATTTTAGGAGTTTCATTCTGATTGATTTTCCATATTTTTTTGAATATTTTTGTGGTTGACTATAATTTTAGTATTTTTCGCTTGACATGAACGACTAAAACCATTCACTATTGCAATCTATTGCAGATACTTTCAAAGATAGATAAGGCCATAACCTTCTATTTACATTCTTGGAAAGCATATGAAAATATCCCTGTGAGTGAAATCAAGGGAAAATATCAAATTGTTTTGCTTGTCAAATCAAGGAGATTTGATGTCGGACTCCAGTCTAAAACTTTTAACGAAGAAAATTCAAATTCAGGGAAAGCATGAAAAGGGTACCGAGATTTCTCACTTTCAAACTCCCATGAAGAGGCTGTAGTGATTCACATCATTCTAGCGGGTGCTGATTATTCACTGTGGCAATTGTTGCTTCATTTCATTTCCTCCAGTCACTGCGGCTTTGTTAACCTCAACTCAACGCGTGTGGTGTATATCTAATTGAATTGACGAAGCAATGCAAGTCTAGCTGCCATCCTGGTCGTAGCATTCGCGGACAACAGCCTTTGCTTCTTCATTCTCCATGTCACACCTCATTCTTCAAAGTTGCTCTGCCCTAGCCTGTAGCTCAACTATAGGACCATCAACAACGTTCACGATATGTGGATAGCACAAAGCTCTGAGTGCGGCCTCCTCCTCAGCTGTGAGGTAGTCTTCAAGATTACAATGGTGACACACTGTTAAGAAGCATGATTTATTCTGTGCGCTTGATAGATTTGATTGATTTTTTTTATTTTCTGTATTTTCTAAATACTTGGATTAACACTATTGATGACACTCCTTAGATTGCTCATAATAATTTGTTGAGTTATCCCATTTCGTTTGTGGAAGGGGTTGGTGATGAGTTTATAAGTGTGAGAAGCCTCATCCATGGGTTAAGACTTTTGGGATTGAAGGCTGAGGCGCTGCGTGTTATCGAGCCCCGAGTTATCAACTTCGCGAGGCTCGGCTGGAAGCGGGTTGTCATTTCTTAGGCCACGAGGCGATGTATGATGGGGAGATTGTTGGGTTATCGCGTCGTTTGTGAAAGGGTTGAGTGATGAGTTTATAAATGTGAAGGAAAGCATGCCATGCATGTTGGGATTGAGAAGTGAGATCGCTGCATGATTTATGTATTGCTTGAGGAGACGATGCAGGGCTAAGGCTTGGTCGTCAAGGCGAACAAGGAGATTTGATGGAGGACTTTGGTCTAAAACTCTTCGAGGAGAGCATGACGAGAATATCGAGATTTCTCACTTTCAAACTCCCATGAGTCAGTAGTGATTCACATTATTCCAGCGGGTGCTAGATTGTTCACTTCGACGATTGGTATGCCTTAGCCTGTGCGTTGTTTCCCCTAGTGAATGCTGAAATTATAATGAGCAATCCAAAGAGTGTCATCAATAGTGTTAATCCAAATATTTAGAAAGAAATATGAAAAGATTAAAATGAATCAAATCTATCAACTCACAGGAAGCAAATCACGATTCTTGGCAGTATTGTCATTGTTGTAATCTTGAGAATTACACTACGGGAGAAAGCACACACAAGTGCTTGTGATATCTCACTGTGTGAACATGTGAAAATGGTCACAACAGACGAATTGCAGATGGGGCCGCGGTTGAAGAATAGGGCGTGCCATGGAGAATGAAGAAGCAGGGACCCGACCGTGCTGCAGTCTTACGGCAGAGACGACAACTAAGCTAAGAATTGCGGCTGCAGTGGAGACTGGGCAGGCGTGGCTTGCGTTGGTTTAACAAACAAGCCGGTCGTCGGAGGAAATGAAATGTGGCACAGTCGTCGAGAAGTGAACAATCCGACACTTGCTGGGGCTGATGTGAATCTTCACTTCTCTTCATGGGAGTTTGAAGTGAAAAATCTCAGCACTCTCTATGCTCTCCTAAATTTGAATTTTCTTTGTTAAGTTTTAGACTGAGTCCCCGTCCAAATCTCTTTGACTGACTGAGTAAGCTGGTTGACATTTCCACTTGATTTGACTCAGGGGATATTTTCAGCAGCCTTTTCAAGAATGTAGTAAACCAATAACACTGTCTGTCCTGGCTGAAAGGATTTGCAATAGATTATGAAATGACGAATGACATTTAAGATGGATTCTTGTGAAGCTAAAAATACTGAATTTATAGTCGGCCACAAACCTGATAAAGAAAAATACGAAAATCAATAATAAAGCTCCCAAAAATATTTACTATATACAGAAATTATAATGAGCCTTCCAGGGAGTGTTATCAATAGTGTTATACATAAGATATTTAGAATATGGAGAAAATAAAAAAAACCAATCAAATCTATCCAACTGCCAATATAGTACTACTATATCATTGCATGTTGCACTGTGTAGTAATTAATTAACAAGAAAGCTTATTGTGAATAGAAAATGAGAGAATTGGTCTAAACTCAGAAAAAAATATGGAAAAAAAAAACACAAATTATAAATGTCACAAAAATGGGGGAAATACACAGATTATGAAAGAGACAAAAATGGGAAAAAAACTGCAGAAATTATGAAAGAGTCACAAAAATAGAAAAAATGGACAGAAATGATGAAAGGTATCGGATTCACAAAATAAAAGGTAGAAATAGATTCCTAATCCTGTTCCATCGGAGAATTTATGGATTGAACGGGAGCGAACTATAAGACGTAAGCGGTGGCAGTGGATAATTGTGAAGTAATATCCTAGTGTAAAAAGTGTAATCTTATCATATGTATAAAGGGTGTGGTTTTTAAAATGTAAAAGGGGTAAAAGTGTAATATTACTATGCTTTCGGGCAATTGTACTGCGATTTTGTGCAATTGTTCATCCCTATCTTATTTTCTTCTATACAAAGCAATATCATTTCGACCCAATATTTCAACTTTATTTTTTATTTAGTTCTTTCTCTATTCTAATGATAAATTTTGTGTATAAGATAAATCTCTAGTCTTTCTACTTTTATAATGAACTAAAAATAAATTTTCAATTAGAGATGAATATAAAAAGTTTAAGTAATATTAATTTTTCACTCTACAATTGATTTCCATATATAAAAATTAAACTATTAAATGAATTTCTTAGAATTCTTTCTATTTGTATGAATTTTATTTTTAAAATTTGAGTTATGAACATATAAACATTGAAAAGTTTCTACATCTAATTTGATTTCTTTTTGCATATCACTTTATTTTGGATTCATGAATTTGTTTCTCTTTTAAAATATGTTGTTAGATATTGGAATTGTAATGGATATTTTCTATGAATTAAATTTAATTAATATAGGATAAAGTATACTCAGTTTTGACAAATTTAAAATCAACAATTAGACAAACCATGGGTTCACTTCTTCAACAGCTCAATAGACATGTATTATTGGGCTTTGCATATGAATAAATAACAGCGTTTTGATAAAGAATATCTTAAAAAAATTGGAGTGAATTTGATTGGTTGGTATGAACTAAATCCCCATATATGAGATATTCTAAGTCCTTAATTTTCAAGAATATATTGAAGTTCATTCAGATAACATTTAACAAATTCAAATAACTTTTTGCAGAAAATTTTTAATAGGGATAAACATAAGAGTAGTTTAATTAAAAAACCTTTTAAAAATTAAATTTCAAAAACTAAATCCACTCAAAATCTTATTTTAGAAAAAATATCTCCTTTAAAGATAAATATATATAAATACAAAAAAAAAAGCGTATTTTATTCAAAAAAAAAAAAAACACAAGACAAAATGGGTTTTTTTCTAAGAACATAACATGAGAAACATCAGATTTGCCAAATTTAGATTATTTGAGGCATTTTAACAAAATATTTTAAAGTATGATAAAATATGGACTGGGCTTGATTTAGGGGAATTTAATTCAATGCCGCAAATCAAATCAAATTAAGGAAGAAAAATGTCAGAAGCAAAGTAGGAAGAACCACCGGTTCCTTACTCCCAAACTGATACGGAAGAGACCGTTTAAACTAACAGTTCCTTTTTTGTTTTTGACATTTTGTTATCAGCATCTGTCTGAACCGAATGGTGTTGCTCTTCTTCTACCTTCCGGTTATTCGATAGGCTCTATTCTAATCGTTTTTTTCAAGTACCAAAATAAGATTTTACTAAAAATATTATAATCTTTTTAGAAATTTCTTTAAATATGATTTTTTAAATAAAAAATAAATACTTAAAAGAATTTTACTTGAAATACTTTGACTAAAATACTTTGATTTCCTTCAAATTTAAAATAATTACTATTAATTTTAAATAATTAATTATATTTTGGATATGAAATTTGACTTTGTAATTTGAAAATAATGATCAAAACTGTTGCTTTTAACAAAATTATTATTATTTATTTTTTAAATTAAATATTTCCATAATTTTCAACAAGATTATAAGTGATTTTTTGTTATTATAAATAAAATTTGAATTTTATCAAATCTCGATTTTTAAATTTTTTCAAATTAAATTTCTTGATGTAAAAATGCAATTTGGATATATATTTCAAGGTTTTTTTATTCAAACATTATTTTATATAAAAGTTTCCCTTGAAAAATATCAGAATTCGAGAATTTTCTATTGAAGCAAAATGAGTAAATTGCCTTTTAAATACTATTATTCTGCATTAGCATTTAAGGATGTTTGAACAACCCAAATGGTCTTTTAAAAATGACTTATATTTTATGTTTTCAATAGTGTAAGTGTACATTTTAACATTTTAAAAGATAAAGGATGAATGTCAAAAAAATGAAAGTTCAAAGGATTGAAAATGCGTTATTCAATAACAATTTGAGAATGACTTTCAGTACAAAGTTAAGTTGCTAGAATTATTTAATATTACTGACACAACACTCATCCTCATTTGCTTTTTCCTTTCATGCCTCAATTTATTTTGCATTATTTTCATATATTTTTTTAATATAAAATTAGAAAAAAAAAAAAACTATTTTAAAAAGCGAGTTAACCAAGTCTTTAAATTGTAAATTTTGAAAAATATTCTTTAAATACCCATCTTTGAAATAGACAAAAGAAGATATATTCGTCTTTAACTCTTCATTCCCCTAAATTAGGCCCTTAGTTTCACATTTTTCTTGTGTCATTGGATTCTATTTTTTTGTGTCTTGATTTGGATTGTAAATAAGGGTGATAATTCATATATATTCGAGACACGATGGGATTTTGTTCTCATCTTGTATAACTCTTTTTGTCCCTGGAAATAGGTACTATCTTGTATATTATTGTATCTGCGTAGATTATTTATAACTTTTGATGTGAATATATTTCTTGTCTTACTCATCAAAAAAATGATGATGATGATATAGTTCTACCGATGATGATCAAGAGGAAGTAGTTTCAACCCATGGATTGCCTTAGTTATGGTTTGATTCGGTCAGTTCTTTGGATACAAACTGATCTCCTGACTGCCAAGAGTTTTAATTGTTCTTTGTTTTGGGTTGAAAACTTGGAAATGCTTTTTGGTTAGTAGTAGACCTTTCTTGGGGATTTTAAAGTTTGTGAGTGCCTCCCACATCCCACAACAGTGTTTGATGTTTGTGACAAAAAATGAACCAAGGTTGTAGGGCTATCATCGTCATCAACTTTTCTTTCCATTTTATTCTTTTCCCTTTTCTCCGCATGAGATTGAACACTTTCGTACGCTTCTTCCTTGGAGAAAGATAGAGATTGAACACAAAGATGTAATTGTAATTGTTCCATTAAGTATTAATCTAATTGTGAAAAACGAAAAAAGAAGGCAATATATATTGAAGAATATATATTTATCATTATCATTAGGCATAACTGTAACTAAACAACATACATACATACATACATATTTATATATATAAAAGTGCAAGGCGCACTCAAGGCTTTTGAGTGAAGTGAAATGTGATGCTTGGATATGCGATTAATTTTATATTTATGATTGAAATCACAATTGAATTAATAAAATTTAACATTCTTAACATTTAAAAAAAAATTCAATAAAAAAATTAAAAATTATATAAATTTCAACATATAATTAGAAATTTCAAAAATAAAAAGTGTTTAGAAAGGAAATTAAAGTCTATAAGACGCACCTTTTCAATAAGGCGCGTGTTTTAGATAGTGAGACGATGAGGCAAGAAATTGTTGATTTGTTGGAAATAGGATTGGAGAAGATAAACATAAAGCCGAATACACTCTCCCTCTATGACAATAGAAATCATGAATAACAAACAGTTGAATAAATTCAAATGAAAAATGATAGCAGTTTAGCTACAAGCTTGAGGTAAGTAGTTTTAGTAAAACTAACTGTTCATGGCTGCTTGGTGTTAGTGTGCAGATAAGTGATTTACAAAAACAAAACACTCACATGACAGCTTTGTCGATGTTCAGAGATAGATGTGGAAGCTCTTCTAGGGTTTTTCCTTAAATACTTTACTTACAGGGAAGCTATCTTCTTCAATTTACAGGAATACCCTATATGCTTTGGGAGGACATAACAGATATTTAAATTAAACCAAAACCCCTTTCCTTTTTTGGTAAATTGTGTTTTAGGCCACCAAGGGAAAGGAAATTAAAAAATGGGGGCTAAATAAAAAGAGTCCAACAAAGGTAACTTGGGGAATTTTATTTCAAAAAAAGTGGTCAAACACTTATTCCCAAAAAACCCACTTTCTACCCCACCCACCACCTTACCCCTCCCATTCAACGCACCCACTATTTTTTCAATTTCAATTTTCATACCTTTTTTTTTATTAACATCATTCAGTATTATTTCTAATTAATGTAATATAATAGAAATTAATTTTAATATAAAAATATATTTATTTATAATAATTAATCATCTAGTAAATATAAATTAACATTAATATTTTATAAATTTTATTTTATTTTTAAAATATTCATAATATTTTTATATTCATAATTTTCATATTTTAATTTTTTTTTATAGAATATAAACATAAAATTTGAAACATAAAAAAAATAAAATACTATTCACACTAAGTTAAATATTACCTAAGTACAATTATTCATATTAATATGTAGTTAAAATATTTTTTATTTTTAAAATAAAAATAATATAAAAAACTATTAATACATTAAAATATATTATTTTTAATATAAAAATATATTCATCAATAATAATTAATAATATAAGAACTAATTGAATTTTAAAATTATAGTAATATTACATATATAATTTATTTTCTTTTATATTCATAATATTTTTGTATTTATAATTTTCAAAATCTATTTTTATATTTTTGAAATTTTTATAGAATATTAAACATAAATTTTTAAAAAATGAAAATAAAAATAGGAATTGGTTTAAAGGGGATAAAAACAAAAGTTATTTAAAAAAGAAGCAACCCATTACTTTATAGTAGAGCAGTTACATTTGCAAGTAAGATTTATATACACCCTTACGAATTAGAGATGGGGGTGGCTTAATAATTGTGTGTGATATGGGGTGTATAGAGAAAAAAATGGGGTGTAAATAGAATTTCTCTTTATAACCTTAAAAAATCCAAACTTTAGACAAAATTATCCCTTAATGTGTTAAAACCTAAAAAATATTGCTAATCTAACCCCTTTTTATACATGTTGGACTTAACTATCATTAATTTAACATTTGAACAAACTTGAAGGGTGTCAAGTTCAAGTTTCCAACACAACTTCTATATATGTTGGACTTAACTAACGGTTAAATTATATTTAAATAAATTTGAAGGGATTAAGTTCAGGTTTGTATGGTGGTTAGAAGAGTAAATTTATCAAAATGATGTAAAAATATTATTCCTTTTTGGGTTTTAAAAAACAAGGTTAGATTTGCAAATTTTTTTATTTTTTAAACAGTTACCCCAAATAAAAAACACTATTCACTCTCTTTTAAAATTACCTGCATAGTGCTAACATTATTATATTTATAGGTAACAATATTAATATCTAAAAGTAGCAATGTTTTTCTTTGAATAAAAAAGTAACAATGTTAATATCTAAGTAACAATATTAATATCTAAAACTACCATAGTATTATATAAATATTTAAAGTACTACTATAAAATTAATATTTTTATTATTATTTTAAAATATAATATAAAAATAAAAATATTATTAATTTAAATATAAGTGATTTTTTAAATAATATAAATAAAATTTTGAATTTTATTAAATCTTCGATTTTTAAAGTATTTTCAAATTAAATTTCGTGATAGTAAAAAATCTTTAATTTGGGATATATTTCAAGGTTTTTTTATTTTTATTTTAAACATTATTTTATATAAAAGTTTCTCTTGAAAAATTTCATAATTCAAGAATTTTTTATTAAAGCAAAATGAGTAAATTGCCTTTTAAATACTATTATTCCGCATTAACATTTAAGGATGTTTGAACAACACGTGCAAATGGTCTTTTAAAAAGGACTTATATTTTATGTTTTCAATCGTGTAAGTGTTTATTTTAATATTTTAAAGTATAAGGGGTGAATGTAAAAAAAAAAAAATCAAAGTACAAAGGATTGAAAATGCATTATTCAATAACAATTTGAGAATGACTATAATACAAAGTTAAGTTGCTAGGGTATTTAATATTACTGACACACACTCTCCTCATTTGCTTTCTTTTGCCTCAATTTATTTTGCATTATTTTTCCTTATATTTTTTTCAATATAAAAAAAAAAACTATTTTTTAAAAACGAGTTAAACAAAAAAGTTTTTAATTGTAAATTTTTGAAAAATATTCTTAGAAACAACTTCTATTAGAAAATCAAAATACCCATCTTTGAAATGAATAAACATTCTCAACTCTTCATTTCCCTGAATTAGGCCTTTAGTTTCACATTTTTGCACACGGATTTTCCATTTTTTGTCTTGATTGGATTGTAAATAGGGGTTGGTAGGAATATATAGTTGAGAGGCAATGGGTTTTTTTTGTTTTCCGCCTTCTTCTCTTTCTTTTGTGCCCGGAGTGGTATCCTCTTGTATACTCCTTGGATACGCTTGTGGGTGCTTCTCTTTTGATGAATATCTCTTTCCTTACTCATCAAAAAATAAATAAAATGATGATGATGATGTAGTTCTACTCTGATGATCAAGAGGAAGTAGTCAAAAAAAAAAAATGATGATAATGATGTAGTTCTACTGATGATGATCAAGAGGAAGTAGTTTCAACCCATGGGATTACCTTAGTTATGGTTTGATTCAGTTAGCTCTTTGGATACAAAATGATCTCCTGATTGCAGAGTTTTAATTGTTTTTTGTTTTGGGTTGAAAATTTGGAATTTTTTTTTCGTTAGTAGTAGAGCTTTTTTGGGGGATTTTAAAGTTTGGGAGTGCCTCCCACATCCCACAACAGTGTTTGATGTTTGTGACAGAAAAAGAACAAAGGTTGTGTTGGGACCAGATACGAGTTGTTGAGCACAACGGATTAAATAATTGCTAAAGAAAAGCTGCAGAAAAATAAAGTAGGCACACTAGAAATTTAACGTGGTTCACCCTTTGGTTTGGGCTACATCTACTCCGACAAATTCTTCCACTAATAAATTGGCAGGATAGAACAATAATTCATCTCTAGTCAAATATTAGAGGCAGAAAATTCTCACACCCTCAAGAATGAATATTCTTGGCATACAAGTAGAAATCTCACCCCAAACAATACTCACACTATTTTTATCCTCACACCCTTTATGAATAAATTCCTAAGCACACTCACAAAGAAAGAATATTTTTCTCTCAAAATATTCTCACCATCAACTCAGTGAGTTAGAAACCCAAAAACTCACTAAGTTGGATATGAAGAGGATTTTTGGGGAATGGTTTGAGAGCTGAAGGAAGCTAATGGGAAGACGTAAAAAAATAAAACAGGCTACCGAAAGGAGGAAAGAATTTCCTCCTTTTGCGGCATGTTTCCTGCCACCTTTTTCTTTTTTATTTTTAATAATGTTAGTGGGTAGGCCCTCCATGTTGGAGGACCCATCCCAACAATTCTCCCCCATCCGACTATGGAGGGCATCACCAATCCAGCAGTACTCTAAATTATTTCTTAGCAAAGTCTTGGTCAACATGTCTGATCCATTTCTTCAATATGGATCTTTTCAAGCTGTAGTATGGATCTTCTCCAACACATCCCTGATCCAACAATATCTCACATCGATATGCTTTGATCATGAATGGAAGGAGGAATTCTTGCCAAGGTGAATAGCACTTTGACTGTCACAGAACAACTGGTATTTCTCTTGTTGAAAGTTGAGTTCATTTAAGAACATATCGTCATGTATTTCGCTACGTCACTTGGATTGTTGCAATAAACCACCTTGATAGTGACGAGCAACACTTTTGTAACTTAGATTGCCATGCAAAACTCCCCCTGCAAATGTAATAAAGCATCTTGAAGTGGACTTCCTGGAATCAACATCACCTGCCATGTTTGCATATGTATAACCAACTAACAAGGGTTTGGAATTTCCAAAACATAGGCACATTTTAGAAGTTCTATGTAGATACCTGAGAATCCATTTCACTGCAGCCCAATGTTCTTTTCTTGGATTTGAAAGAAATCTACTCACTACTCTAACTAAGTGAGCAATATTTGGCTGCGTACAAATCATGGCATATATAAGACTTCCAACTGTTGAAGCATAAGGAACCTTGTCCATTTCTTCCTTCACCTCATCTATAGAAGGGCTTTGTTTAGAGCTTAACTTAAAGTGGTTAGCAAGAGGACAACTAACCTCTTTAGCCTTCTCCATGTTGAACTTCTGAAGCACTTTCTCCATGTACTTCTCTTGTGACAACCATAGTTTCTTGGCGCTTCTATCTCTATCAATTTTCATGTCAAGAATCTACTTTGCTGAACCCAAGTCTTTCATGGCAAAAGACTTGCTTAGTTGCTTCTTCAAGTTGTTAATTCTAGAAATATTCTTGCCAACTATCAACATATCATCCACATAGAGTAAGAGAATAATGAAATCATTATCAGAGAATTTCTACACAAACACACAGTGATCTGAAGTAGTCTTCTTGTAGCCTTGCTTCAAGCTGTATAGACTTTTCTTTAATTTACATACGTAGTCCTCTTTTCCTTTTTCCTTGAAACCCTTTGACCGCTCCATGTATATTTCGTCCTACAAATCACCATTTGCTCTATTTCCAAGTCAAGACTTGTTGCTAAACCTAGCACCATACTGATGGATGTCATCTTCATGACATGAGAAAAAATCTCATCAAAATCAATGCCTTTCTTTTGACCGAACCCCTTGACAACCAATATAGCTTTAAATCTTGGACTGGAGTTGTGTTCATCTTGCTTGATTCTGAACACCCATATATTTTTCAAAGCTCTCTTGCCTTGGGCAATTTCACCAACTCGAACGTTCTGTTCTCATGCAAGGACTTTATCTCATCTTGCATGGCTTCAATCCACTTCTTCTTGTGTTCATCTTCTTCAACTTCTTCAAAGCTGGCTCTCTCTTCCATCGGGCCACTAGCACATACCGATTCTGAGAGTCTACTGTAAGGATATTTGATTATGGTGGATTTCCTTAGTGGTATGGGAGACCCCTCTTGAACTGGTGGTTGAGATTGAAGGTCATCTTCACCATCTGATTCATTTTCAATGGGGGTATTTGCATCATCTATTCTTGGTTGATCATTATGCACTCCATCTCCAACTTGCCTTGGTACCAGTGACAAATTTGAATTGTTATCAGATCTTGAGGCATTTTTTTCACTTTTAATGTCCTCAAGATTATGATCTTCAATGAATACAACATCATGGCTTCGAATAAGCTTCTTCTAAATTGGATCATAGAATCTATAATCTAGTTAATCTTGATCATATCCGATGAAGATGCACTGACGTGTTTTGGCATTGAGATTAGACCTTTCATTTTTTGGAATATGCACAAAAGCTTACATCCAAACACCCGGAGATGATTATAGGAAACATCCTTTCCAGACCATACCTTCTCTGGAACTTCAAACTCTAGAGGAACAGAAGGTGAGAGATTTAGTACATGTACGACTGCGCCCAAAGCCTCAACCCAAAATGTTTTAGGTAATTTTGCCTGTGAGAGAGCAAGCATCTGATTCTCTCCACCAAAGTTCTATTCATTCTCTCAACTAAGCCATTTAACTGCGGTGTCTTGGGCGGTGTTAGCTGATGTCATATACCATGCTTCTTACAATAAGCATCAAACTCTCCAATGTATTCTCCACCATTGTCTGTCCAAATGCATTTTAGCTTCCTCCAAGTTTGTCACTCAACTGAGGCATGAAAATGTTTGAAGACATGTGACACTTGATCTTTTGTCTTCAAGGGATAAGACCGTATTCTTCTAGAATGATCATCGATAAACGTCACAAAGTATTGAGCAACACCAAGTGACTTTGGCATTGGTGCGCACAAATCTGAATGAATCAGATCTAATACATTCTCCACTCTGGAAGGAAGAGGGCTTCTGAAAGCTACTCTACTATGTTTTCCTACTAGGCAATCAACAAAATTCTTTAGATGCACCTTGTCAATCCTAAACAAGGTATTACGTCTAGCCAGTTGCGTCATTCCATTCTCACCCATGTGGCCGAGTCTTCTATGCCACAATTCAACTGCATCATCTTTCTCCATCACGTTCACAGTATCTTTGGAGAGCTCTGCTTGCAGTAAGTACAACGTTGAGTACTTTTTACCTTTGGCCACTACCAAAGAGCCCTTGGTGAGTTTGCATTGACCATTCTTGAATGTGTTGTAGAAACCTTCATCATCAAGTCTACTTGTAGAGATTAGATTCAAACGAATATTTGGAACATGCCTGACATCCTTAAGACTAATCTTGTCCCCATCTTTGTCCCTAGGTAGGCATCTCCTATGCCAACAATCTTTGCAGATTCGTCATTCCCTATCCTTACAACACCGAATTCCCCTGGCTTGTAAGACGAGAAGAATTCTCTTTGAGAAGTAGCATGAATGGAAGCACCACTGTCAATCACCCAACTAGTCTCATGGGTTGCAAGATTGACAACCTCATTATCATGCAAGACTTGAAATTCGTCAGTGGTGATGGATGCACGTTCATCATCATTGTTATCACCTTTCTTCTCTTCTTTGCCACTCGTTTTCTTTTGCTCATTCTTGAACTTCCAGTAAAATTTCTTGATGTGACCTTTCTTCTTGCAATTATGGAATTCGACATTTGCATATTTGTTGGACCTTCCTCTGTTCTTGTCCCTTGGTGTTGACTTCTAGTTTGTTTCCTCTGTTGGAAAAAAAAACTTATGCAGATACGCAATATAGCATGTTCATACACACATATCTGAAATTGGGACTCAAAACGTATACCTGGCACCAAAGTAGGATCCATAGTTTCTCCTGCATCGCATCACGTTGAAACCGAGAGAGGAGATGACCGTTTCTCATCTCGATATGCCAATTCGAAACTCCTAATCTCTCGCTCGGATAAAGCCGAGAGGCTCATATCGATGAGAGTAGGGACCCTCATAAATAGGTACTCAAGGATAGTCCAATTTCATCATAGGCTATCACGCCGCTACGTATTAATTGGTCGGCTACGCATTAATACCGCTAATAATATTACATAATTGATATTATTTAATAATCCAATAAACAAATCTTAATAATTGATTAATACTAACGATAAAATTAAAATACAACATTCTCCCACTAGATAGCATTAGTCAATTATTAGGAATAAAGATTATTATAACTATGATAAAATATCAATTATGACCAAAGCACATAACAACCAATAATATATATATATATATATATATATATATATAAAGCCTTCAACGTGCAGAACATCTTATCCGATAGGGAAAAAAATGTCATACACATCAACAAGCTCATATTTCATGTAAAGAGAATATGAATAGAGAATTGCATGAGTGAATAAAACAAAATATGCATTTCTCAAACAAATGGTCCAAGCATCTCAATGATGTTGTCAGAGATATGATGATATTATTGACATGTCATTCAATACATACCTCAAACAATTACAAAGCAAATAAATGCATAAATTCAGACTCCCACTAACCCAAAATATCAAAAGACTTAACCAAACCCATATGAGTTACATGACGTTGATAAACTCCTATAGGTAAGCCTTTGGTTAGTGGATATGCTAACATATGTCCTGTAGCAGTATATTCAATCCGAGTCTGACATTCCCGAACTTTCTTTCTGACAAACAGGTATTTTATATCAAAGTGCTTTGAACGAGTAGCACTCCTGTTGTTTTGAGAGAAATGTACAACAGCTGTATTGTCACAATATATAACAAGTGGCTTGGATATGCTCTCAACAATATGAAAGCCAAAAATCAATTTCTTTAGCCACATGGCTTGACAAGTAGCCTCATAACAAGCGACATACTCGCTTCCATAGTTGAGGTAGTCAGCGTTTGTTTAATACTCTTCAAGAAACAACTCCTCCTTTATAGTCAACATATAGTCCTCGGGTACCTTGCAAGTACTCATGACCTTTTCTCATGGCTTTCCCAATGATTCAAACCTGGATTGCTCAAGTATCTCCCTAAAGCATTAACAGCAAAAGCAATATCGGGATCTAGCACAAACTTGAGCATACATCGTACTAATCGCGGCATATGGGACCTTTCCATTTCAAATTCTCCCTTTCCATCCCGAGGACATTAAGATTTTAGGAGAGCTTATCACCCTTTTGAATGGGTGCAAAGACATGAGGAACAAGAATGATGTTAAACCGCTTGAGGACTTTTTCAATAACTTTCTTGAGACAATCCAAGAATGCCTTTAGACCTATCACAATGAATCTGGATGCCTAGGACAAAGAAGGCATCACCAAGGTCTTTCATATCAAAATGAGTATTCAACACCTATTTTGTCTCATTCAAAAGTTTAACACAACTACTAGCCAAATATAGATCCAGAGACTCTTTCCAATCCTCATAATTGGTCCCATTCAGAGTTTTGACAGAAGTCAATTGCATAGGCAATGAGGCTGGCACCAGAGTAGAGAGGGAAACATTTAATATGCATGTAACATAATATTACCATGCGGTCACAAATAAATGATTCCTTACGTACAGCCAAACATGCCTATTAAACAAATTTATTTATCATGATCCCTGCCCTAAGGGTCTTAATCACAATAAAAAGAAATATAAGTATACAATGTACAATGATCTCATGTCACCAAAATTTAATACTCAATGCAGACTAAAACATAATTTGACATAAGTTCGCAGCAAATAGTACACTCGTGATTATTTAACAAATTACACTAATAACAACATACCGATGGGGTATAATTATTTTTAGTGCAAACATTCATATGAATTTATTTAAAATTCTAAAAGAATTTAAATTATTTAATTCTTACAATGTTTTGCATAATTATGCTCACGATAGGCAAGATCATAATTATGCTCACAATAGGCAAGATCACAAAGCCAAGTTCTCATCATAAGATGGCCAAGATTGCAACATTTCTAATTTAGAGAATCATATATTCAAAACATGGCGCTAACTGGTGAAAATTTAAAATTATCGTCAATTACAAAATGAGAAAATTGTGGGGTGGTTCCAGGAAAAATGGAGTGATTCCACTGTGAGAAACAAACTAAATTGGTTATCATTTGATATTTTCCCTATAATTCAACAAATTATTCTCGCAATATGGAACCAACGTGGCCTTAAATTCATCTGGACGGCGTGAATCAATCAAAGAAGCTTAGACATCATCCCGAAACACAAATTACAGTAACTCAATCATTCGAATCACAACAAGAACATGAAAAATTAACGTCACAATCTAAGATACCCATGTGGGCATCAACTACGATCCAGAATGTGTAGATCGAAGGAAACACAAATTATTAGGGTTCATACAAGAGGGAGTTCATCCATAACTGCTATCCGATTTAGCCTCGATACTCAATTGTTGGAAAAAAACTTACGCAGATACGCAATATAAAGATGTTCATACACACATATCCGAAATCGACTCAAAACGCAGACTTGCACTGTGCTAGGATCCATAGTTCCTCCACGCGACCGCCGGTTGAAAACTAAGAGAGAGAGGAGACGACCGCTTCCTCTATCCGATACGCCAATCAAAACCATAACTTCCTCGCCGGGATGTGGGTTATAGCCATATCGATGAGAGCAGGACTCTCATAAATGCGCATCACGATACCACTTTAACATGTAATTATCAACACGCCGCCACGACACTGGTCGCCACGACACGCCGCTACATACACTGGTCAGCTATGTATTACCACGCCACTACGTATTAATTGGTCGGGCCATTTATTAACACGCCGCCACGTAATAATATTACATAATTGATATTATTTAATAATCCAATAAACAAATCTTAATAATTGATTAATACTAATCCATAAAATTAAAATACAACATCCTCCCCCTTGGAATCTGCTCCAAGGACATCTGACCGTGATGAAGAGGAGCTTTGTGATCTTCATCTCATCTCTTCATTTAGAATGCTGCCTTTGACATCTTCTATGTTAACAACACCTTTTGATGCTATACTTGTGATTGACATCTTCAGAGTATCCCATGACTTTAGTAAAAACATGAGCACAAAAACGCCGAGCAATTCATCATCAAGTTTTGCGCCCATTCCATGCAACTCATCCACAATCCCTTGAAATTCATTCAAGTGATCCGCCATAGAACTGCCATCTTGATATTTTGTTTGAACCAGCTTTGTTAAATAAAATAATTTGTTGCTGCCACTTTTTGAAGCATACAAATTTTCGAGCTTTTTCCGTAATTCCGAGGCATCAGCCTCTTTGCGGATGTGGTTGTACAAATTGTTGTCAACGAACTGCCGTATGAAGCCACACACTTGCTCGTGCTCAAACTTCCATTCTTCATCTAATGTGTCCTTAGGTTTTGTTGAGAATACTGGCAAATGCATCTTTCTCACATATAAGAGATCTTTCATCCTATCTCTCCATACGTGATAATTGATGCCAGTCAAACTGATCATTTTGCTTGTTTTTGCCTCAATTAGGACAATACTGTATGTATGAATAGTACCTCTGACGTGCATAGTACTTTTGCATTAAAAAAAAAAACAGCTTTCTTGAGCAAACAGAGTCTCAAAGATCTTTTCTAACCACAACAACTGAGCATACTAAGACTAAGAGAAGCTAGCTTTATACCACTTGTTGTGACCAGATGCTAGTTGTTGAGCACAGCAGGTTAAATAATTGCTGAAGAAAAACTGCAGAAAAATAAAGTAGGCACACTAGAAGGTGTGTTGCCTTCTATTGATCTTGATGGCTAAAATTTTATCTCTCTTGAAGATGCATAGTAGTTGATGAAGCTGTGGTGATTGAAGCTGCAATGAGGAGGACCCATGTAAGGGATGGGAGTTTCTCCAAATCACATGAGGTGGCAGTTGCTGTCTAGAGGGTGGAAGTTGAGCAAGGTGCTGCTTTCGAGGTGGAAGTGAGAAGGTGCTCCTTCCATGGTTGTGTGATGCCGCGTCCAAACACATGGACGTCCTCTTTGGCCCAGGGGTATCAACGCGGACCTTAGTGGATGATGGCTCATGGGGAGCAGCAATCTTCGAAGGTGGAGATTGGTGAAAAGTGCCTTGCCCAAGGGCGTGCAAGATATTGGGTGGGGGAGGATGTCACAGACTTATTGTGTGAGCTTCTGTGACCGTAGTTGAAGACTTTATTGAAGATCAAGTATGCTGACGGGTTTGAGCGGAATGGTGGGTGTGCTCCAGAAGGTGTGTGCAAGTTGATCGAAGGTGAATCTTCTTCGGAGTTCAAGCATGCCGATCCAGCGAAGTTTAAAGCTGCTGCTGGGCTTCCAGATTTATTATAGCATGTGTTGGCCTACTCCGTATAAACCGGTTAGGAGCCTAAGCCGCTTCGACGAGCCAAGGCGTAAAACTAAGCCAAAGATAGATAATGGCGCTGGGCCGGCAGGCTGGTCTCACAAACGTGTGCTCCATGCGAGATCGCCGCACGCCGCTCGGTGAATGAGTAAGCCCGTGTCAGGTTGTAGGGCTATCATCATCATCGACAACTTTTCTTTCTATTTTATTCTTTTCCCTTTTTCTCCACTTGAGATTGAACCCTTTACTACGCTTCTTCGCTAGAGAAAGATAGAGATTGAACACAAAGATGTAATTGTAATTGTTCCATTAAGTATTAATCTAATTGTGAAAAAGGAAAAAAGAAGGCTACAAATACTGATGAATATATATTTATCACACGTCACATGCATAACTGTAACTAAACAACATATATATATATATATATATATATATATATATATATATATATATATATATATATTTAAAAGGTGCAAGACGACCTAAGGCTTTTGAGTGAAGTGAAATGTGACTTTAGATATACATTAATTTTATAAAATATGATTCAAATCTAATTGAATTAATAAAAATTTAACATTCTTAACATTTAAAAGAAACATTCAATAAAAAAATTAAAAATTATATAAATTTTAACATATGATTAGAAATTTCAAGAATAAAAAGTGTTTAGAAAGGAAATTAAAATTTGTAAGGCGCGCCTAGCATGTGTTTTAGATAGTGAGGCGATGAGCCAAGAAATTGTTGTGCCTTATATATATATATATATATATATATATATATATATATATACTGTTCAATCACAGATATCCGTAATGATAACTCAACTCATATGACTAATAATAATTCAAGCCAAAAATTAGGATGGATAACGTACCTGCAACATTCATCACCGCCAGTTGATTTGTTTGAAATAGGATTGGAGAAGATAAACATAAAGCCGAATACACTCTCCCTCTATGACAAAAGAAATCATAATAACAAACAGTTGAATAAATTCAAATGAAAAATGATAGCAGTTCAGTAACAAGCTTGAGGTACGTAGTTTTAGTAAAACCAACTGTTCATGGCTGCTTGGTATTAGTGTGCAGATAAGTGATTTATAAAAATAAAACACTCACGGCTTTGTCGATGTCAAGGAATGAGATTTCTTGATTTCTGCAACAACTAATCTTGAAGTCATAAAATCGACGCCTCAAATATCTAAAAGACAAAGTTGGTCGTGATGGGAGTGATTTAAGTTTAAGTTTTTATACCTGAAAAACAAAGACATAAAGTCCAAAACCATATCCATTTGTTCTACCAAAGCAGTTCACATGCATAGCCATTGATTCAGACGATGATAAATTTTCTACACAATCCCATGTCTCAGAAGCAATGAAGAATCGGTCAAAAAACCAGACCCCCATCATACAAACAATTTTCCCCAATAGGACCAAATATCATAACCTTGAGCAAGTGAGGGGCGGCGGGTTTGGCAGGGCTCAACATTTACCAGTCATGGGATTCCAAATCTCAAACAGAGGCCTTTTCAGGGTGATGCATCTCCGTGAATTTGGCCTCCAATTTCCTCAACAATATGTAACGACTTAGTTGAAATTCTAATTGTATTCATTTCCTTATTGGATTTTTTTTTTAGGATAAATTATATTTTAGGATAAAGATTATATTTCTTGTGGGATTCTTTTTAGGACTCCATATGAGAATTGCTTCTTATTTGATTCTCTTCTTCGTAGATCATGGAAAAATTATTTTAATTTTAATTAAAGTTCATTTTATTTTATCAAATTTGTGTATGGAAGGAACTAGAGCACAGGAAGTTCGATGGTTAGAAGATTCCGTTTAGCGGTTAAATGAGACTTCATACCAACACACAACAAAATTAAAAGAGCTATCCAGTATTATGACAGTAATGAACCTCAAGATTGATCAATTAGTAGAAAAATCAATGGCGGAAGGAGCAGAAAAAACAATGATTGTAGGAGCAGAAAAAGCAATGAACCAAGAATAGGCACATGCATATCCAAACCAAATTTTCTAAACTGAATTTGCCAACTTTTGATGGGGAAAATCCTATAGGTTGGGTGTACAAGTGTGAAAGATTTTTCAAGTACGGTGAAGTTCCAAAACAAGAGAAAGTAGAAATCCCTCTATTCATTTAGAAGGAAAGGCCTTAGACTAGTCTCAGGGTTATAAAGCCTCAAATAAAGTATTGAATTGGAAGATGTTTTCTATGGACATAACAACACGATTTGGAGAGGAAACGTATGACAATTCAATTGGTCAAATCAAAAAATTGAGGC
This sequence comes from Tetrastigma voinierianum, assembly GCA_016808115.1. NCBI lineage: Eukaryota > Viridiplantae > Streptophyta > Magnoliopsida > Vitales > Vitaceae > Tetrastigma > Tetrastigma voinierianum. Next base: position 70,212 of record JAEQBH010001274.1, on the reverse strand, counting down.
AAACCTCATCAGTAGATGCTTATTGGGAACAATTTGAAGCACATATGGTAAGGACTAGAGATTTAACAGAGGAATTTTTGTACAATGCTTCATAAGCGATTTGATGGATGCAATTGAAAACCAAGTCATGGTGTTCAAGCCTACTACTCTAAGTCAGGCTATGGGATTGACATTACTACAAGAGAATACCATAAAGACAATGAAGTAAGAAGCCACGTTATCATCTGAAACCCCTACCAATCTAGAGCCAGGTATGCAAGAAGTGGTTGGAACAAGAAACTTCTGGACAAATTCCCTCCCTCAAGAAATTATCTCATGTTGGGATGCAAGAAGGAACAAAAAAACTATGCTACTATTGTGACGAAAAATACGAATCATGATATAAGTGTAGAAAGAGGCAAATTTATGTGTTGTATGGGAAGGAGGATGATGACACGATTGGTGAAAGTGAGGAACTCGGTGGATAAGAGAGTAATTAATGCCTTGAGTTTTTGCATGGGTCGAAATTGTAACGACCCAATTTAATGATATTAGGTTTTATTCACTATTTTAGGTTTTAGTTAAAATTCTAATTGTACTCCTTTCCTTATTGGATTCCTTTTAGACTTTGATAAACTATTATATTTTAGGATAAGATTATATTTCTTGTGGTTAGGACTCCATATGGGAATTGCTTCTTATTTGATTCTCTTTAGGTTTTGTGTATTCTTCTTCTTGGTCTTTACATAATAGCGTAAAGCTTTGTACCCAACATGGAGGAAACTTAGATAGACTTCGATTGATTGCTAGTGTCGGTGAGATCTAACCTATACACAGGACTAGGCGGATTTTCTACTTGTAACCCAGCCCCATAAACCCTAAAACAATGGGAGAGGTCAATATCAAGATTGCTATCATAGTTAATTTCACAGTCAAAATTGGGAATCTTTCCTTCGCTGCGGCGATACTCACCACCAAACATGTAGAGAAAATTTCTCAATTTCAATGAATTCATCCCTAACAGCAATTTACTCACCACAAAATTGATAATTCGCTTCAGTGGCAGCAGCGGTGATGACAAAAATACACAACACATTCTTTCCATGTGCCCTTAGGGTTTCTTTCTCGTAAATTTGATTCAACCTTTCTTCGGGCTTCAAATTAAAATTACCCAAAAAAATTAAATAAAAAAGAAAAAAAACCTAGCAATCTTCAAATCAAACAAAGATGGAAGTAAAAAATCCTCAATAGAAAAATAAGAATAAAAAAGGAGTTTTCTCATAAAATAATACATTTTTCAGAAAAATATCAATTGTTTAAAAAAATTTCCAAACTAAATACACATAAGCACATAATACGACATATGGTTTTTTTAAGCTTAAAATCATACTACTAACTACGATTTAAAAATATTTTAAGTTAAAATTCTAGTTCTTGAAGTTAAAACCGTAATTACAAACTATAATTTTAAAGACTTATTTAAAGACATTTGTAAAAATAGATTGATATATATTTTTCTAAATGTATTATTTTTGGGACAAGACTCAATAAAAGGACCAATAGGACGTATGAAATTCCGTACACAATCATAAACATAGTTTGTTTTTTATTGTATAAGTTTTGAAATATTATTGTTTCAAAAAAGAAAGTTTTAAAATATTATCAAGTATATATTGTTTGGAAATCACACCGTAGAAGCATGTTCCAATGAGGTTAATTTTTCTATTTTACCTATTTTTTTACATTTTTTTTTTTGAAAGGCTATTTTATACTCAAGAGTGGAGTTTTCATGGTATAGCTCTTTTCTTGTTGAAAAGATACTCATTTTCACCTTTTTTTTTTTTTTTTTTTTTATCATAAAGCTAAGTATAAATATATAAATAAAAATATAGCTTTTGTCTTTCTTAGTGGTAAAATGAAGATATTAATATTAAAGGTTAAATGAAATAAATAATCCCCTTAAATTCCACATGTTCACCTCTTATAAATTAAATTAAAAATAGGTGCACACAGTGCTAGAAATATTCTTTTTTTAAAAAATAATCTATTGCTAGATGCACAAGTCCATCTTTCAAAAAATATACTAAAAATATATATAGAAATCTAGAAAACATATGAAAAATATTTCGAATTTTTAAACTGATTTTATTTTATAAAATATCTTTCGAAAAAAGCAATTTGAGAAACTATTTTTCATAACTTTTCTAAAACAACAATTTTCAAACTAAACTTAGCAACCCACCCACCCCTAGCTAGTGATTCCTTATCAAATACAAGATAAATTTAAATGAAAAAGACCCAAACAAACATAATCCATAAAATCATACAATCCAAGAGTTAACACATCATATAGCAGTTTTTCTTATTCTAAGCAGTTGGTTGAGTTTCCCAAGCATATATCACTAGAAATTCCATCTAAATATGGTTCACAGCAAAACATGAAGACAATAAATCAAACAACATATGAGAAAGATTTGAAAATCGAGGCCACACAATGTTTTAGGCAAAAATAACCAATTTAATTGCATCCTCTTGAGTTCTGAGTCACCACTTTCATCTCTGCAACCACTTCCAACTCCAATAGATCCTGTGTAATAGTTAAGAAAATGTCATGCTTAATCAATGGTTTTTATGAGTATATTATACTAATGTCTTATAGTTTTTCATCTCTAGAAATAAATCAAGAACAAAATAAGTACTAATTCAAACATCTATCAACTCCACTTGTAAAATAATTCTACAATTGAAAATATATGGTAATTGTGAAATTCTAAATAAAGAAATCAATTAATTCTAAAAAAAAATTGGCCTACAAAAATACTATAGTGATATGATTTTTTTTTCCTTTCTAATTCAATAGTTCATTATAAATTTAAAGTCTTGTATAGGTACCATGATATTTATAATTGAAAAAAGTAAAAAGAAAAGTTCCAACCATAGATGGGAGGCTCTCTGAATTGCATTGATTTTTCAGATAATTAAAAATAAATAAATAAAAATAAAAGCATAAGAAAAATGTTAATCTATTTAAATGACTTCACCACTTACAATATCATATTGAACTCCACCTTATTCTATGATCATTTTAAAATTATGTATATTATTTTCCATTAATTCTAATAAAAAATTTAACCTTGTATAAAACCAAACACTGAGAAAGCATACCTCGATGTAGCTTAAAGAGAGTTTGACTGAACTAAAAACTAGAAATATATTTCATCATCTTTTTGAATCCCTACAGAAGAAAAGAATTTTATTGAATCTTAATGATTAAATAAAAAAATTTAATAATCTCTCTCTCTGATTGAAGAAGTTCCAGCAAGAGTCATCATAGCCCGAGGTATAGCGCATTCCGGTCAGCACTTGTTTTGGGTATGGAGGCTCATTGGTTTGAATCCCTATCAGCTTGATTTGAATAAGTAGTCAAACAAAATTTTTTTTAAATTAAAAAAAAAAGTAATTTTTGGGATAATTAAGAATACAAAATTAATATAAATGCCCTAAAAGAGAAAAATATCTAAAACCACATTCAACTTACCAAATATATAACAGTAAACGTAAAAGAGAGAAGATGTACCTTAGATGGAAGGAGCCGGAAACTAGACTTGTCTTGATTTTTTATGCTGTAGGCGATCCTCTGTATCATGATGGCTTCTTTTGATATTGAATAGTTGATGGCTATGATGATCTTGGACATTATCATGATATATGAGATGGATCCCACAACTTTCCACATTGAAAGCTATGGTGTTACCACACCCAAAAGGGCCCTCAAAGCGAGCCTTAATCTTGTTCCACCAATTAGATCGGTACTCCGTGGCAATGGAAATTTGAGGGAAATAAACAACCCGCAATGCTGGATCTAGAGATGATGTGGTAAAATTTTCATGTTCTAAAAATTGTTTTAAGTATAATTTATTATGTGAAACAATGTAGATATCCACACATTCAAATTCATCACCGTTGGATATCCCAAATTGAATGAGTGAGTCTGGAGTCAAATACCGACCGTATATCATCTTGCACATAGGATCATCATAACTGAGTGGAACAAGATAGAAGAATAAAGCAAATCCCAAGAAGTTGTTATCTTCATACCAATTCTTTGGAAGCTCTATTATTATTTCACACCCCATACTCTTATGACTCACCCAATCTGGTATTCCACACCTTCCTGGAATAACAATATTCATTCCAAGGCCATCAGGGAAGATATTATCCTTCCAATAGACACAAAAAGTACCATTTCTAACATCCTGCCAAAAAAAAAAAATCATGTAAATCTCATACATACCTTCATCAAATGACTATATATATATATATATATATATATATATATATATATATATATGTAAAAGAGAGAAAAGGTAAGGGCCATGTGTAAAATTCATACTTGAATTTGTGATTTGAAACAATCGACAAAATTTGACCATAGTAGATTTGTTGGATCACATGATAAAGTTTCCAAGCATGGACAACCATATGCTTCCATTCTTCTTACACTTGATGGAAGCTTTGGAATTTCTTCAAGCATCAGACAGTGATTCAAGCAAAGGGTTTTCAACTGAGAAAGTTCAATGATACTATTAGGCATTGAACGAATATTATTTTCGCTCACATTTAATGATACCAATAAAGACAAGCACCATAAATCACTAGGGATTGCTCCTTCCGTTAGATTGCAACCAAATATCTCTAGAGTATTTAAGCAACATTTGAGGCTTCTTAGAGTGTCAGGCAATTCGTGGAGCTTTGGACAGTAAAATAAAGAAAGCCTTTGAAGACATGTCAATTGACCAATGCTATTTGGAAGAGTCTCAAGGTTCTCACAGCTCAATGACAGGTATTTAAGACCTTTTAGACGTTTAATTGATGATGGCAGCTTTGTAATACCCTTTCCACCTAAATTAAGGCTTTCTAAACATTCCATATCCTCCGTGATCTCTGGAACAACCTCTAGATTTGGACACCCATTGATATCACAAGTCTTCAATGATTTCAACTTATAAATATTGCTTGGAAGCCTTGGCTTTTGCAAACTATACAAATTCAAATTTTAGTGAGTGGGGATGACCTATTGAGGAAGGTAAATCTTTAATAGCACTCTTGTCTAGATCAAGAGAAATAAGTCTTGTGAGATGATGTATAGAGCTGGGTAATCCTTTAATAGCAGTCCCACATAAAGAAAGATATTTTAGCCTCTCCATATTGCTTTGGAACTCAGGAAGCTTCCTCAGTCAAACAGATTCATGAGATAGAGAAATTCAAAACCACTAAGCGCCCGATAATGTTTGGAGTTATCAAGGCAGGGTTAAATGAGTTCCTTTAAGCATTTCATATTCCCAGCCATCTCTAGAGAATTTCTCCGAGATTGAGAACACCCTGTGAGCTGAAGAGTTCGTGATTCCAAAGCACCCAATGCTGTTTGGGAGTTCTTTAATTCCAAGTCTCCTTAAATTAAGGACCTTAAATGACCCCTATCCTCAAAATATCAGTGATTTCTCCAAATAGAACACAAAATGAGAGATCAAGAATTTCAAGACATGTCAAGGACCCAATGCTACTTGGGAGTTCTTTGATTCTACTCCCTCTAAAATTAAGTACCTTCAAAAACTTCATCTTAGGAGATGCATCAATAGATGCATGAAGTTCATAAAAACTTGTACAACCTCCAAGATCCAATCTCTCTAAATTTGGCACTGCGTTTGAGAATTTTACAGGTCCCTCATAGGATGCTTTGTGATCATAGATCAATGAATTTCAAGTTTGGAAGATCACGTAATAAGACATATATTTTAATTAAAGCATGCATTAACTTGAAAATAAATAAAAAGAAAAAAGCAACTAAATAATGATTATACCTTATCCCTTCCCAAGCTCTCTTTTATGTTGCTAGACTTGAGTTAAGTGCAACCTGGAATTTTGTCCAATATAGATTTGAAAGCCTCCAAACCTTCAGTAAAGAATATATCTCTATCTTACAGATTAGGGAAATTCAAAGTCTATTGGAAGACGAATTTTATCCTCCTTTGTTGTCAGACTATAATGAGCACTATAATAGACTTTGAGCAACCTAAGTTTCTTCATCTTGGCAAACTTGTGCTTCATCTTGGCAAACACTTCAAAAATGAATTGCATTTCTTCTGATCCACACAAGTCTAAAGATATGGTTTCAATATTTTTCATCTGAAAAACAAGAATAAAGAATAAGAGAAATACAATAAATAATTAATGGCTAAAATGCCTCATAGGTAGCTAAATAACTTCTTGCATTTAATTCTACCTTTTGTTTGAAAATGCATTGTGAATATCATTTGAATTACAATCTACTCCATTTGCTTGAGTCTCTAGGACATTCTTCACGAACAAACATTGACCCATTTATTGTATCAAGTCATGCATTGTCTTTATCTTGTCACAATGGTTATTAGACATGGAAATCATGAAGGATTATTTGCTTTTACACTATTGCATATAAATTGCAACTATCAATATACTCAACATAAAATTCTTGTCGGCCTTTAAAAAAACAAGCAATATCAGAAAAACCTCTTTTCAAAATAGTCTAGCGTAAAGCTTAGTAACAAGATTAAATTAACTATTCTTAGGACATATTTTCTGAATTTATCTAATTCACTTTTCCATTCATCTATTGTCTTGCCACAAAGAGAAGAACCCAGAACTTTAAGGGCTAAAGGATGGCCTCGAGCATAATTGACCATGCACTTTGAGAGGTTCATATAATCTTCTTCAGGCACATTTTGTCTAAAGGCATGCCAACTAAAGAGTTCAATAGATTCTTCCTCACATAATGTGCTAGCCTCATACAATAACACATTAACTTCAGTCGATGCTTCCAATTGAGGCATATTTATCAAACGTTTATCTCGTAGATTGCAATGTTCTACTACTTCACCGGAGCAAACCAAATTTTAACTTTTAATCAATAGCCTTTGGTCTTGATGATCCACATCATCAACAACAACAAGAAATTTTCTTGAGTTAAGTCTATCCTTTATCATATCTACTCCATCAACGATGCTATTTAATTCTAAATTTGCATCCTTTTGAATACCACGATGAAGTTCTTGTAATAATTGAAGTCTATCATTGTGACTTTTGAATCTATTTTGACACCTTCACATCAAATTGACAAAAGATATCTTGTAAAAGCATCTTAGCAATGGTTTTTAAAGTTCAACGATTCCACATATCCCAATCACATAAATTTGACCCATATGAATTTGTAGAATTGATTTTAGGCTTTCCAAGCGAAACTTCATTCCAACCATATGCTCCTCAACATGTAGAAATTTAGGTTTCAATCTTTTGAGGATGAAATCAATAATTTCCTTAATAGGCACGCTCATACCTACCAATGGTAAAACGAGAAACATGGGGGGATCACTTAGTAAGTTGACAAATATGATAAATGTGATAAATTTCATATATTTAATTTTATCTATACAACTTAATCACGAGCATAAACCCTTCATGCATAGCTCATGTAGTAGAGTATTCAACGTTTAAATAAGCATAACATAGGGAGGGGAGGGTCGGGTCAAGCCTTAGCGGGGACAATTTACTACATTGTAACTCAAGTGTTTAGTTGCCAAAAAAAAAAAAAAAATCATGAGCATAGAGAATATTATGTAACCTGATCAAACAATATTTATTAAATTTACTTATCTAAGTACCATTTCATTAATGTGGTATCAAGCACAAATGAGAAAGGGAAAGGGGAAAATTAATGTATTACCCTGATATGATAATAATGCAACGGGTTATAGTTTAAAAAATGAAAATAGTGTCTTAATTTTAAGGCTATTTATTTTCTTTCACCTTTTCTTTCCTTCTACATTTGTTTTTCAAGAATCCAACATAACCTAAAATTTTCAAAAGCTCAAAATCAGTAGTTATTACTATTAATAGCGAATTAAAAATTCCAAATTCAGATGGTCTTAAATTATATATAAAAAAATCAGAAGGGTAAAAGGCAAGTTAGAGTACCCTTATCGCCCGACAACATGCCAACCTCCCAGATTGGTTGCTTCAGTCATGGCTGCCCTCCACCTTTCCACCTTCTCCTCGTCGACAGTTGTTTCATGCTTCGCAAATCCTTTCCCAAAACTCCCAGTTTGTTTTCGCACATGAGAAGGATCCACATGGTAGAACTGGCCAGGACCTGTTTGACCCTTTCTTCTGCACTCCATGATGCTTTGTAAACTCTTCCAAACACCATTTGGAATCAGCATACCTTCTGAGAACAATTATGAAGCCTTGATCCTTCAATAGTCCCCAGGCTCTTGGCCCGATTTCCTCTCCTCTTTCAAGTTTGTCATCTCACAGAGAATTGAATACCCTTCCTTGAGACTTACGAAAAGATGATCTGTAAAACTGTACCGGGTATCTTCCCCTCTGAAGCTCAAGAAAACGTCGAAGTTAAGTTTTGGAGATGGAGCTGAAGAAGAAGAAGAAGAGGGCTTTTGTGTGGCTGATGAGGAAGCCATTTTTGGACAGGGTTTGTGGAAACCGGAAGGGGTAGAAGTAGAAGAGAGTTGAGGAGGATCTACTTGCAGAGAGACATACGGACTCGATGCTAATTAATGTGCCTATGGAGGCGGAGGCAAGCTACTAGTAAAAGCCTGCAAAAGTAAAACCTCGAAATCTGTTCAAATTTTTCAAAACTTGGAAAGATTTTGATGGGATATTGGATGGAAAATGCTTGCCGACACCATCCTCTTGCCGACACGGCGGGCGACACCATCGTCAAGTGGGATCCACACGGATGAATCACCTGACACAGAGGCAGCTTTTTTCTACGAAAAACTCTACGAAAAAAATTAATGAAGGACAAAAGGCAAAGGGCAAAGGGCAAAGGGCAAAGGGCAAAGGGGCCCCCCGTATTCATTGTCTTATTTAGGGCCTATTCTCTACTCTTCCCAAAACTCAGTATTGGGTTATTCCATATTCGATTATGAAAAGGGTTAATGATGATTTTATAATAATGAAGAAAAATCTTATTTTATAAGCTAATTTTTAGGATTAAAAACGCCTAAAATCACTTAATATTGATATCAAAACCCATATTATTAATAAGTCTCGCCAATTTGAAGAATGATTATTCTTTTTCGGTCGAGTTCGATGTGTGAGAAAAAGATTATTGGGTTATCCCATATCGATTATGAAAAAGATTGGTGATGAGTTTATAAATATAAGGAAAAACCTCATCTCATAAGCTAACTTTTAAAATTGAGAAGGTTGAAATTTGAGATTGAAAAATCCCAAAATCACTTTATCACCGAATTAAATTGTTTATATCGTATTCATTCTTTGTCCTTTTTGAAGTTATAAAAGCAAGAAAGATATTTTTAAAATGGGCAAATTTGGAATGAAGAAAAATTAATAATGAATCAGGGGCTCTACTCAGTCTTACGCGCTTTCTTTACTTTTCCTAACACATGAATCCAAATTCTTAGAAAATTATGTTCTTACAACTCCAAAACTCATGTAATTTTCAAATTCAAAGCTAGTTGCATTTTTTCATTGTTGCGAGATAAAAATAAAAATTTGTTTTTACCCCTTAATATTGATATAATTGTCTTTATGATTGTGTTTTTTTTCTCAGAAAGAACTAAGAAAGTAAATAAATAAGAAGGAAAATAATTCTCTATATGAAAAAGGCAAGCTAATAGCAAAATCCTGTTATGGCATTAATACTCAAGTGGGATCCACACCAAATCAGAAAAAAGTTAGAATTATAAGAGGCTTGAATCACCGACACAGAGGAAACTTTTTGCAGTCTATAAATAAATAGAATGAAGGAAAGGGCAAGGGCCACCCATATTTATAGCCTATTCTCTACTTTTTCCCATGGTCAATTCAAAAGCCGAGAGAAGATTATGCGTTTAGTTAAAAAATTTTCATTTATCAAAGTCGAATATGAAAATTTCGATGTAATCCACAATCTTTAGTTTCGTTTTCGAGAAAGAATACGTTTAAATCTTGAATTTGGTTGAAATAAGAATAAAGAGTCCAGTTTTGTAAAAGCAATTTCTTGCGAAAATGAGATTAATAATGATAGAAAATGTTTAAAATCGTGTTCTTATTACATGTCGTGTTTTTCGTGAGCGCGTGAGAAGAAAATCGAAGTGGAAGACGAAAGGGGAATAAAAAGAAGAAAAGAAGAATCAGGTGTTTCGTTTTATCGTCCACATAAAATCAGGTGTTTTCGATTTAATTAAACAAGGAAAGCAGTATGAGCTATTTCGATTATATATAAAATGTTGAAAATAGTGAATTCATTTTAACATTTTTTGAAAATTTATTTTAAATCGTAATAATAAGCTAGCAGCGATTTTCAGCATTTTGAAAAGTTTGAATATAGAAAACGAGAGAAAATTTACACTCTTAAACGGGGGCACTTAATCATTTCACATCATGGTAACTTTCTTTGTTCTTTCAGAGAAGAAATATATTTGCATTCATTTAAAGAGAATGGTGAGGCAGGTGGGTTTGGATGGAGTTGGAGTCATGCTAAGAAATTAAGAAATTAAGAATAACAGTGGGACCATTAAATAAATAAATAATAATAATAATAAAATCCAATCTGCCATGATCGCCGAGTTAAGGTATGAAAGAAACACAAAAAAAAAATAAAATTTGCTATCTAACATACACGACAATCACAATTAATGGAATTTAATTGTCATACACGGCAATCAAGAATATCCTTTTTGAATCTCATTAACTTGCATACATGACAAAGAATATAGTTTTTATTTATTTATTAGTATTATTATTTTCATTTTTATATTCTCAAAACACGTAATGAATTAAAGGATTAAAAAGGATATCATTTTCTTTTGTTCTCGTAAATCGTGATTGATATTCACAATCAAACAGCAAATAAAAGGGAAAGATTTCTATGATTGAAATTTTATACCCATTTTATGTTCCAGCGACTGCCATAGACAATGATTTGATTAATAAATCAAATAAAATAAAAAAAATTCATGATCCATCTCATGTAACTCAAGGGCACGATCATTAATATCAATCACAAAAAAACAAAAAATGTTTCTTTGATTGATCTTGCTGAAAATCAATTGCGAACATATTCGTTTTGAAATAGGTAATAGAAACGAACAAAATCCATATATTATCGAAAAATAAATTTGACAGTTTTAATATCAATTAAAGTGGCTCTGATATCAATTGCTATAATTGTTTTATAAGATTAAGATTATTTATTGATCTTAAAAATAATTGATCAATAATTAAATGATCGAATAAATATATTATAAAATAATAACTTTACTAAAATAATAAAAAATATCAATTTGTACGGGATAAATAACATATCTAGTATGAATGTATTAGGTATCATTAGTATAAAAATCTCTGTGAGGATGAATCGAAAAGTTATGATTGAAGATAGTTGTTTCTTTCTCGCCAAAAAGAATGTTTTATCGAATCAGCATAAAATTATAGAGGCTACATTCTTTTATATATCTTAGAAACGTAAGAATAGTGAAACACGATCCCAATAAACGCCAGCCCGAGAAAAAGAAGAAAATAAAATCATAGGTTCGTATTCGGTTAATATTAAAATCATCTTATAAATGATCCACCATAATTAATATATATATAATTATTTAATTAAAATTACCTAATATGATTATACTTAATTTCTAAATAATAAATTAATGTAACATAATTGTCAAGTATTCATACGGATGAAAAAGACGTTGGAATTAGATGGAAAGGGAGGAATCACCTGACACAGAGGAAACTATTTTCTACCAATAATAAATGAATGGAGGGCGGCAAAGGGCAAAGGGCAAAGGGCAAAGGGCAAAGGGGCCCCCATGCATATTCAAACTCTGAATTCAATGGCCTGAACTCTAGTTTTACAGTCAGCTACTCTACTTTTTTCCCATGATGCATGAACTCTGAATTCAAACTCAAGAAGATTAATTATTTAATTTATTCCACGTCTTAAGTAGCTTTCTTTTGTTCTTTCATAGAATATAAAAGTAAGAAGAAAATATATTTAAAAAAAATGGGCAAAGTGGAATGGAAGAACATATTTTCTAAGAAAATTAATAATGAATCAGGGGCCTATTCAGTCTTATCACTTTCTTTACTTTTCCTAACACCTGAATCCAAATTCTGAGTAAGCTAAGTTCTTACACCTCCAAAACTCTCATGTGATTTTAATTCCAAAGCTAGTTGCATTCTTTCATCGTTGTGAGATAAAAATAAAATTTTGTTTTTACCCCTTAATATTAATATAATTTTCTTCATGGTTGTGTTTGTTCGCACAAAGTACTAAGAAAGTAAACAAATAAGAAGGAAAATAATTCTTTATATGGAGAAGGCAAGCTCATAGCAAAAGCCTGCAAAACAATTAATCATTCAAAAATATTCTTTGAAGATTTTGATGGAATATTGTAGTCTCCTGAATTTTATGGATCACTGGATTGTTGGAGCATTAACCTACCAGCATGTATCTACAAAACAAACAAGAAAATAGTGGTGGTGCGCCCGTCGCCTCTTTGATGCCTAAGTCAGATTATGGAGTTTGGAGAGTGAAAGAGTTAGTCTTTTTCAGTAAAGAATATCTTACCTTCCTTGTTGTGATTTCTCTTTCTTTTATGGAGGAGGAAGATGATCTAATTTCCATGGAAATGAGGTGATTTCCTTCCGAAACGGAAGGGGAAAGAGGGCGTTCTTTGCTCACCATGACCTATTCTTCCTTTTTGATGGTAAAGTTAAGGCGCAAAACATCTTGCTTAAGAAATGTTTGACCTTCAAGCGGTTATGTATGGATCATTTGGGTAATCGATGGCCAAATAGTCTTCTTAGAGATGACTCGACCCCAGGAAAGTAAGTCTAGGTGTTGCATCCCATGATCAGTTGGAAGGTGATGCTTGGGCCTGGCCTGCGGGTAAAGGTGTTTGGGCTTGGTGAATAGTAGAGTCGGCTTTGGGCACGAACTGTTCCCTTTTCGGTTAGGGAGGTCGAGTCTTCCCATTTGGAAGAGAACTTTGTGGTAATTTGGCGTGGGGAGCAGTGGAGTACATTAATCTTTGGTGTCTTCGATGTCTGCGCATTCTTGAAATTTTCTATTTTCGGTGTCACATTTCATGTAGCTATTTGGGGTTCCCTTGAAGCTTGAGGTCTCTATAAAAGGCTTGCAAGGTGGAGGACTCCTTTGTGCCATTGACTATTGCTGGTTTTTCAGCGGGTAGATATGGTTAGACGTCGCCGGACATTGTCGGTGTTGTACTTTTCTGATTGCTTCATGGAAGAGGCTTATGAAGGGGGCTTGGACATGATTTTCAACTATGGATCGGTAGAAGGTGCTTCAGGGCCCGATTTGGGCGACGCTAATTTGCATTTGGAGAATATTTTCGAGCCTCACCTATCTCCTTATATGCCCATGCCTTGTTGTGTCCTTGGGTGGTTGGCTTGGAATGGAATCCTCTGCTGACGAACCACCCTACTCTCCTAAATCGGCTAGGTTTTTTTTTGTCTTTAGGATCTTTCTTTTCTTTAGCCTCTTCTTATTTTCCTCTTTTTCTTGGGGCAGTGTTCGATGGAGAGTTATACTTAATCATTAGAGTATGACCGCTTGGTTTATGTGACTACTGTGTAATTATGAAACGCCTTTCGTGTAATTAATGGAATTGCATTTTGAGATTTTCGTAATTACGGTCCTCTTCATTTCCTTGTGTAGCGGCTTCAGGCCAATAATGTGGATAACCCCCGGCGTTTGATAGATTACGGACGGATCATTTTATTCATGGGTGGATTTGTCCCGGGTTTGTTCGACTGGGGCTGCCACTACGGGGCGGGTGTGAAGCCTGCCAGTTGCAGCTGGAGTTGTGCCACTATTCTATGTCAAGAAAGCGTCGCCGAGTCAAATCGTTTGGAGGGGCAGATGAGTCAACGGCCGCATTAAGGCTCAGTGGGTTATGGCGACGCTTTACCATGGAGATGTAATTTGATTTCCTGGCCCATCTTGACTCGCCACCTTCTTGCTTGATTTCGTTTGAGGAACTTACTGCATCGCTCTACTATAGGGTTCAAGTGGTTTTGCGGGAAAACCTTTTCCAAACATTTGTCACTCCCTATTTTTTGTTAGAGTAAGGCTTGTTTCTGTCCCAAAGTGCTACGCTAGACTCCTGTCGCCAGGCATGTTTTGTTGACTATGGGAATGTAGGAAGGAGTGTTGTGCGGATACCTCGGCGGGAGGGACATCCACTGATGCAGGCGGGTTCATGTGCGTTCTCGCCCTTTTACTAGTTTGGTATAATGGTTTGGGTCTAATTTTTCTTTCCTATTCCCTTTGGTTGTTGTCTGCTTATAGTATAGCGAGAGGTCGGAGGAACATGGGTCGAGTTTGGGGCGCGGGGAAGGGCCTGGCGGCGCCTTATGGCTTGACATCATCTCCTCCTTGTCCGTGGAGGTGGGGTTATCTTTGTCAAATCCCCTAAGCGATATCAATTTCAAATTGTCAAATGGTATGGCTGAACCAACTCTAGGCCAAGAAAACAATACTATGTATTTCACAAGGGAGCAACTAGCGTTTGGCTTCGCTTTCAGATGTCATCCTGATAAGCGAGTTCTTCTGAGTTCACGGAGTGCCACCTTCTGCATTATTCATCTAACGTCATTCGGATTATGTCTGGATGTTGTGTATTGAATTCTCTATACTAGCTAGACATTTCTTTTGTGGAGGTCTGTTTTGTTTATACTTTGTGGCGCGCTGGAGCCGACCATCGTGTCGGCCTTGACCCCGACTTCAGGTTCGTTCTTTGGACTCCCGACTCTTGGGCGGCGGCGTGATCTGATCGGGGACCTTGGTATGGACCCGAGGTTCCACGATCTTAGTTTATTCTAAACCCAGCCCTTTGTCGTTCTGGGTGGGTACAGTGATAGGAATAGTGTTAAGCGTGCTCATCGGCCCAACCTTTATGTTCGCATATCTAATTGCTATGGTTACTCTGTTGAAGAGCCAGGAGGGAGTAAGGCGGTGGTGGCCCAGGTGGAGAAGGCCGGTTTGAGAAGATTAAGAGGTTGTTGGAGATTTACCCGAAGGAAGCGGCACCACAAAATCCTCTTAGCGAAGTGAGGAATCTTCGCGATTTGAACCTGTCTGTCATACTGCTCTGTCACCGATTATTAAACCCTCTTCTCGCGAGGAGATAATAGAGGAGAGCACTTAGATTATCTTGATCTCAGTAGTTAGTCGGCGGCTCGTCCTCAGCTAGGAATCCTGCGACCTAGGCGACTGGTCGAGAACTAGTGATAAGCGTTCAACTCGGGCAACCCTTCTCGACTAGGGAGGATTCCGGTCTTGCTCCCCAAGCACTTAAGAAGGGCGGTGGGGACTGGTAGTCAGCGTCATCCTTGGTGGGAAATAGGTTCATGCCTGCCCCAAGTATAAAGGAAGCGGGTGCCGAGCAGTGGGGAGCACTCGGAGCGGGGGTAGAGGATTTCGTCCCTTAGGTTTCCCCAATTTCCAACTGTCCCCCGACTAGGGAAGAGGAAGAGGAAGAAGAAGAGGAGGACGAGATGGCCAACCTTAATTCCTGATTTACGTAGCTTGGAAGCGTGACAAGGTGCCCGGCCTATAGCGGTGTTGAGCACTTTCCCCGGGGTGGCGGCTGGTGAGCCAGCCTCTGTCCGAATTTGCCTTGTTGAGGTGCGGGCAATAGTTGTACCAAATTCACCGGATATGGGCTTCTAGGGGCAAGCGTCTTCGGAGACCGTCCCCTCGATGGATTCGGAGGTCTCCCAGCTGAGTTTTCATGGCGGGACAACCGGAATCTGCCCGGCAATTGAGGTGGACGGATTTCCCTGGCTCTAGGGAAATTCGGGAGGGCGCTCCTCGAGGAGGGTCGTTGGCCGAACTACGGTTGAAAATCTACCGGGCGGTCGCGGCCGGTTCTTCCTTCTCGTCGACTTCTTTTAGACACATACTCTTCCTCCACGGGCTAGGCTCCCCCGCGGAGGAAATCTTGAGCTCCCGGGCCAAAGGTGCTCGGGATATTGTCGGTGGTGCCCCCGTTCAACCAGGAATGACACCTCGGCAGACCATATGCATCAGCTATATCCCGCACAACTTCGGATGCCTGTGGTTGTGCGGGCTGGAGGAATAGGCGAAGAGTATACCGTCTTGGTCCCTGCTTACATCTTCAAAGATGATCTTAATCAAGTGGTCGAAGATGGTATGCTAATTCGTAGCAAGTAACTACGTTCGGTTAGGCGGAGAATTTGGTATGTTCCTGCATCACGCATTGTTCAAATATTATTTAAGTCAATCTGACAAGTAAGCGGTGTATATATATATATATATATATATATATATATATATATTTTTTTTTTTATAGGCTGTCACGCTATCCGGAAACATAGCCTACCGGCATCGAGAGCTCCGATCCTTCTTGGGGATGTAGAGAGCCTCACGGCTGCGCCCGATCGAGCGTTTCCGACCAGAAGGCCTTGAGTGCTTCCTTGATGGAGGCGGAGGCCAAAGGAAGCGGATTAAAGAGCGATTTGGGGCGGGGTGGAAGAGATGCCGCTCGTCATGGCGTCGATGAAACGATTGGACAGGGCATCGGGAGCACCGGTGCGGGTTGGATATGGGTTAGCCCGGGGGGTCGACACGCCTTGGTACGCGCGGAAAGAGGCCTGCGAAGGCGGAGGGAGGAGCCAGCCGTTTGGCAGATGAACGAGTTTCTTTACTTCTAGAGCTTGGGGCCAGCAAAGATGAGTTGTCCGCTTTCCAGGAAAAGGCTTCTAAAGAGAAAAAGGCTATGGAGGAGGCTTTGTAGCGACAGCGTGATCTTCAGTCTGATTGGTTGTTGTGCCTTCGTACACAACATTTGTGGAAGTGAGCCCGTGATCCCAGACGGGATGCCGGACTCGTCAAAGTTGCTACCACCCGAGTTCTTTATCAATCCCCGATGCCCCCCGGGTGCTGCCCCAGGGGTTCCTACCACCGATCCTGATGCAGATATTAGAGAGGTGGGTAAGAGTCTTCCAGCCGCCGAGGTTGGGCTAGGCATTCAGTCTGATTCTCCCGTCAGAGTAATTGGGGATAATGAGGAACCTGATGCCTCTGGCGAGAACTAGGGATTGTATTTTGTTGCTGTCATTTTAGCCTTGTGCCTTACGAGCTATATCCCCGGCTCTCCTTGTCATGCGACTGAGTTTCTTAATAAAGCATGTGTTGTCTTGAAAATCTGTTGTTGTTGCTTTCTTTCTGTTGAGTCAAGCAAATTTACTTTGTTTAGCCCAGTAGGCATAGATGGATGACCCAGCTAGGCATCAACCATACTGGGCTGGGTAGGACATCAACCTTCCTCGGACTTTGTAATGAACTAGTTGGGCATCAACCATACTGGGCCGGATAGGACATCAACCTTCCCCGGACTTTGTAATGAACCAGTTGGGCATCAACCATACTGGGCCGGATAGGACATCAACCTTCCCCGGACTTTGTAATGAACCAGTGGGCATCATCTTTGGTAGGATAAGACATCCAACAACTTCGAACTGTAATGAACTAGGTTGAGCATCCCCGACCATCTTAGGCCGAATAGGACATCAATCTTCCCCGGATTTTGATATGAACCAGCTGGGCATCAACCATCTTTGGATCGAGATAGGACATCAACCTTCCGGTTTTGTAATGAACGGTGGGCATTTGTCTTGGGCGGATAGAACATCAACCTTCCTCGGGCTTTGTTAATTAAAGTTTGAGATGGAAACACGGTTAGAGATTGAATCATCCTTTTATTGATAGTACCTTTTGAGGTGCATAGCATGTTGGAATCCAGCGATAAGAAAACGCAGCGGAAATAAACATTTTAACGTTGAAAATGCATCAGGATCCAAGCGGTTTGATGAAACTAAACAATGAATCAAGGAAATCCAGGTCTTACCTTTTATAGACCGAATCCTTTTCGACTAGTGCAGATTTGCTTGATCACACACACGCTGAAACACAAACAGGAAACGATCTAGCAACAACGAGCCAAGACTATGTAGTGTGCAAACGCCCTCTAAATGTATCCACACGAACGACTAATGGATGGGATGGATGTGCTAGCACCTTATGATAGGTCTTTGTCCCATAAAACCAAAGACACCTTAGTGTCTTCCAAAACTCTAAAAAGAATTCTCTCTCAAAAAATCCACTTCAATATAACCACTTTATTTTAGATGATAAACCACATAGTTATATCAAGCCTCCCAAACCCTTTTATTAAAACGAATTTAAACCAAATTCCATTAACTATTAATGGGCTTGGGCTTGCGATTGGGCTTGCGCTTGGGCTAAAGAGAGAGCCTTTCTAACATCCATTATATGCTTTTCGTTCTTATGTGTGACCTATAGGTTCACTTTCAATGTTGATGGGGGCCCCGAATCATATTCTAAGCCCATAAGTTATAATTGGTCTAGCAAGACATTATAACTACCCAAATCAAGTGGTCGATGACTCAAAGCCTTACCATAATATGATATTAGTCCTTTGTCACCGCGATGTCTCGATTAAGCCTGAAAGCATGGGCGAAGTCATCTTTATACAACTTAATCGTGTCTTGATTCTCAAGTAGTACGACTAAACAAATGATATTGATAACTCCTATCAATCTCACATTGAGCACGACCATGCATTTCAGTCTTACTTATCAAGAATCCAATAGACATCTCACTCAATTAAGAGCGGGACAAATTCCTTCACTATCACTCACATTCCTCCACATGATTTACTGCATGCCTAACCATAGCCTGTATTACCATCCTGTTAAAGACGTCATTGAGCTACGTCAAGACACGAAGTTTCTCATGTAGGAATCCATGGTGAATTCAAGTCGAAGGACTCAAAATACCACTAATGCAGTAGAAATTCGCGATGTATAATCCATATAGTATTTCTCATGGCGGGTCGATCCCGATAATATGAACTTAACATGTATTTATGTTACGAGTAACATCTTATGTTCGCATTGCGCTCAAAACGTGGTCTTTTCTCATAAAACATAATAGTCTTACTTCATTATTATTCCCATAATAACGATACGACTATGGACTATTTAGAATAATGTTCTTATGCCTTAGGTTTTTACTATGAGTCACATACTTGATGACATAGTTAATTGACTATTGAGATCTTATTTTATCAAGTTAAGCCACAATTTAAATAACAAGATAAAATGATAAATGCCTCATGTATATAAACATATAATGACAATGTATATGCTACTTTGGGCTAGAGCATATACCAACAATCTCCCACTTGCCTAAGCCCGATCGAGGGCGTCGTCGAATGCTATCGACTAGTATGACTATCATGCTTTGATTGTGGAAGAGGTTTAGTCAAAGGATCAACAACATTGTCATCAGTATGAACTCTACATATCTTAACATCTCCTCTCTCAATGATCTCACAAATGAGGTGGAAACGCTTGAGTATGTGTTTGGATCGCTGATGTGACCTAGGCTCCTTGGCTTGAGCAATAGCCTGTATTATGCAATGAGCGTCCGGGTTTGTAATGCTAGGGAACAACACCCAGTTTAAAATGAGGTACGATCCATTTGCCTCCTTGGTTGCATGCGGCGGCTAATTACTCAGCCTCTGCAATATTAGAATCGGCCATGGTGTCTTGCTTAGAACTTCTCGACTCACGGCTGCCAGAATTCAAACAAAACACAAAACGATTGCGTCTAAAGTCATCTAAGTCGGTGAAAACGTATCGATGTAACTACTTATAACTAGCTCGCCTTCTTGTCCACCATAGATCAAAAAAATATCCTTGGTTCTTCTCAAGTACTTAATTAAGGATATTCTTGATTGCTATCCAATGACATTCACCTGGATCTGAACTGATCTACTTGTCATGCTTAAGGCACGGAGACATGGTCGGGTCTGAAAGCATGGCATATATGATGGGAACTAATAAGCGAAGCATATGGGATTTTATCCATGCGCTCTCTCTAGATCCTTCGTGGTTGCACATTGAGACTTCTTAGGCTTAATGCCATGAGACATTGGCAAGAAACCTCTCTTGGAATCTTGCATACTTGCTAAACCTCTTAGCACTTTGTCTATGTACCCACTCGACTCGATGAATGCTTAGTTGAATCTATCTCTGTAAATCTTTATGCCACAGGATGTAGCGACTTAGTCCTAAGTCTTTCATTAAACATTTCCCTAACCAAGACTTGACACTCTGCAAGATAGGATGTCATTTCAATGGTAAGATGTTGTCCTATCTGTGTAAAACTTGATTTCCACTCCCACTTAACTTTCTTGCATACATAAGGCTAATCTTCATTTTCATAAAGCGAACTCTTTGCGAGCCTCATCAAAGCGAAGATTCCAGCTTCATGAAGCTGCTTTGGCAATCCATAAATAGATCTTTGGAAGCTTACACCTGTGGATGCCGGATTGACAAAACCCTCGGGTTGTGTCATGCATCATCGAGTAAGTTTCCATTAAGAAGCGCTGTTTGACATCTTTTTGCCAAATTTACGTAATCGCGGCGATAGAAGAAGAATCCTAATAGACTTAAGCATAAAAGGCGGTGAAAAGGTCTCCATCATAGTCGATACCAGCAGGTTTGTTTGAAACCTTTTGCAACAAGTCGAGACTTGAAGGTCATATCATGTTTGATCTTATGAACCCATTTACAACCAATGACCTTAGCACCCTCAGGTGGATCAACCAAATTCCAAACCTGGTTATCACACATTGATTGCATCTCAGTCTTCATGGCTTGAAGCCATTTTTCAGAATATGGGCTCATCATTGCCTCATGATAGGTTGTGGAGAAACCATCTTGATCCTGGCTTCTATGGTTTTTATCGTCGATTCACGAAATCCATATATCTTGGGCTATTGATGAATCTTGGACAACCGAGTGGGCCTTGTGCGGAAGATGTCGGCTCAACAAGCTGGTTGTGAGTCTTGTAAATTTCCATGGAAGGCTCGATGGCAACTTGTGGTTCTTGAACTGTGAGATGTCTTACTCAGCTGGCTCTTTTGAAATGAACCCTCTTTCCCAGACTCCGTCTGAGCAACAAACACTTTGTTCTCGGATGGGATCAAAAGTAGTACCCTTTGTTTCCTTTGGATACCCACAAATAAGCACTTATCAGATTTGGATTCTAACATCGAAGCTGACGCTTTACAAGCTTCACAACCCAGATCTTGAAAAACGAGCCCGGGACGGCTCTGTCCACAATATAGTGTTTTCTCGGCTAGCTTTCGTGGAATTCTATTCAATAAGAACGCATCAGTCTCTAATGCATATCCCGGAAGGATGTTAAGGAGATCTGTTCGACTCATCAGTAGATGAACCATATTTAATAAAGTTCGATTTCTCCTTTCAGATACACCATTCCATTGTGGTGTTTCAGGTGGAGTGTGTAAGACCCGAGAAAATTCCAATTTTCTCAACAAGGGAAAAATCGTAATTTCGATAAAAATCCAAAATTTATTCTCTAGATCTTAGATGACGAAATGGATTTCACTATTGGAATCGTCTCGCGAAATCTAGCTACCACGTCGAATTTCGTCGAATTCCAGACAGTCAGAATTTGCACATTTTTCGAGGCATCTAGGGTGCCGTAAAAAGACATGTGATGTGACGAAAGTCACTTATAACATGTACTCATGTTACTCATGTTACATGAGTAGAGAAATGATGGGAATGGACGGCCGAGACAATGCCAAATGTAAAAAATCCAAGCTTGGGGACATAGATGGTATTATTGAATTTGATTTAAATGTTAATAAGACAAAAACTGTAATAGTGTCGTCCCCTACCTTTATTAAAAGAGCCAAAAAACGTGAAAAGGGGAGAGGGGAGATGCAGTAGCCGTTTTTATGATTTTCTTTTAGAGAGAGAGCACCTTCTCTCTACAATCCCGGGCAATTGGACTGTCGGAATTCTTCGGGCCAAGAAGGAAAGAGGTTCTACGCAGCGAGGGCTACGCGTGGACTCCGGTTTTGTGGAGTTTCGACAAACTCCGTGAGGTAGGGGTTTCATCCTACTTGAGTTTTACACTTTGTTTAAGTGTATTTATGATGCTTGAGTTGATTGAGGTCGTGAGTGGCCGTTTGATTGGTCCCAAACTGGGACCGGGTGATAAATTTTTATGTTTAGACCAGATCCATAGATTTTTTGTGTGTGGACATGGGCTGTTTGGGTTGTTAATTGTATAATTTGTGGAATAAATTATGTGTTGTTTTTTATGAGGCCGGAAATGGCCAAGAAATTCGGGTTCACAAAGTGAACCGATGATTGGATGATTGGCGTGAGCGATGGCAGGGGTTTCCTTTGTTCACATGAATAGTGTTCATGAAAATAATTTTTTGAAATAATGTGTTTGGTTGAGTAATTCAAATCGAATTGCTCGTGATTGTTAATTAGCCCACGTGAGCTAATTTTTGGTGAAATGGATTGTGAAATTACATTACATGTTTGTGTGATTAAATTATGTAAATGTATATCATGTTTTATATATTTGCATGTGTTATATAAATTGTATTGGAATTGGCATCATGTATTCCATATGCACTGGGGCACCCTAGAACAATAGGAGTGAGTGCATGAGATGGTTTCTTGAGAGAATGGTTTCGGAGGGTTGACTAATAATAATAATTATCGGAGTGTGTCCATTATAATATCGGAGGGTAGTCCATATAAAATATCAATCGTCGGGTATTTAGAATTGATATACATCGAGGGTTGTCCACTAATTAAATGATCGAAGTCGGTCCACTACTTATATCGGAGGGTTGTCCTGATTAAAAACAAATATCTTTGTTTTGCGAAAATAATGTTTCTCATGTGGCTTAGGCAGGGTATGAGGAGTCGATGAGGTTTCGGGGTATGGAGTTAGTCATGTAGACATTTAAGTAGGATCAATTTACTTGAATGTGTGATTTCATTGGAGCTTGTGCATATGCACTTGGGTGGAGTAGCCCATCTAGGGTGATTCCCTTCTGGGCGATTAGCTCACTGCTGTCAGGATATTATTTTGGGTATAGGGACGGTCGAGAGGCCGGCTCTCTAGAGGCCGTTTTAGAAGAAAGCCGGGTTGTGGCTTTGGTTTTATGATGTAGTACATGTATTAAAATTCTAAAACTTTTAATATATGTTGTATAAGAGTAAATTTTTAACTCTTGAAACTATGGTATATAGTTGGTATGTTGATGAGTACGTTAGTATGGGCCCAAGAGGCCGTTTTCACTCATATATATGTCATATTGGATTGTTTGGGATAGGTTTGTTCTTGTGTAGAGCTCCTCGCATAAAGGAGACTTTGCCTGATTTTCGTGAGAGATGTCGGGTCACCCAGAGCATTCACGCGAAGTGTTCCATGAGTTGGTGGTCAGCGGACCCTCGGGTTCGGCGTCTGCGCGGTATCCCGAGCTAAGGTAAACGATTACCTTGGGAGCTCGGTGGGTGTAGAGTTTAGATAAACGAATACCTAGAATTTAAGGCTTGGGCTTAGGCCATAGTTTTTGAGGTGTAAGAACATCACCACTTGGTGTGGCTCGATGTTAGGTTTAGGTATGAGATTACCTAGGAAGGCACGGGATAAAATTAGAACACTGCATGTGTTTTAATTGTGATCATGTGATTGTGTGATTGATGTTTATAACATGTGTGATCATGTGATTGTTGATGTGAATGGTGTGCTTAGTGATTAGCACATAGGTTGGTGCAGAAACTCCCCTCAAAATGCCGCGTGCTCCTCATTAGAAATCAGGTAATCGGTCGGATCCATCGGCTGCTCCGGTGCAACTGGAACGAAGACAGGGGCTGCGGCGGCACTATTGATGAGGATGCGGGTCCGTGGTAGAACTGCATCATGCTGACAATATAGGTGCGTGGCCGCCTCAGGTGCGGCGGAGCACGCATCTATTGTCTTCGAGGCCGGCTCATCCTGTGACCTGGAAGTCTCTCGAGCGCATGCGCATTTCGTGATGGACTCGTGGTGCCTCATTAGCCTTGGTGTTGTCTCTGAGCTCTTCTTCTGCTGCGTCTTCGTCTTCCATGTCATCTACATCTCCATGCTTAGTCTTCAGGAGTGGCACTGGAAGTCTGTGGGTGGACTTCTCCTTTGATTCATGCATTAGGACCTCAACAAGCCGGCATAATCGGGAAGTCAGGAAGGGGTGTATAAGGGCTCCAGTACATGGCCCCTGAGTGGACTCTATCATCCCCTTCTCAATAACATTGTCGATGTCAAATTTGATGCCTTGTACGATCGCATAGAGCAAGATTGTTTTGTCCCATGTGATAGTGAATAGATGAAGGTTGGGCTTCAAAGTAGCACAGATGAAGTAGTACCAAACCTTTAGGACCGTCTTTAAGGTTTTTATCTGAAATGTAGTGACCTCAGAAGTGAAGGGATGACGTTTCCATACACCCCTGCCCTTTGTGAGAGGCCTCATGATCATCTGATAACCGGTGTCCTGAAATAGTGCCCTATAGGCCTCGCTATCATCGTCCACCAAATTGTACACCCGGTTAATCATCGCGGCACCAAAATCTACCCACTTGCTTCGGACATATGCTATGAAGCCAACCCGAAATCGTAGGTTAGAGTGAAACTCCCTGACAACTGGAGATATCCTAGGTTGGGGATGCGCACAAAATGTAGTCTAGCCCTTTTCCTGGATCATGTAGTTGAAATGGACGTTTGAGTCTAGGATACCACGCTTTGTGACGAGCGTTCTATTGTAAAGGGACTCATGATATAGCTTTTTCGCCTCCCGTGTGATAAACATCTTGGGATTGTCGGGAGGGGTGTGTGGGAGCTCGAGCATGTCCTCTTCCTCTTCTCTAGGACAATTTTCTTCAGAGCCATGGAGGAAGAGAGATGGAAAAACTGACTTGAAGGACTGAGTTCTTGGAGAGGGAAAGCTGGGAAATAACCGTGAAATGAAAAAAATGAGGTTCATTTGGCTTTAAAGTGCCCTAACATCCAGCATCTTTGCCTTGGTGAACCCGAGAAGGTGAAAAACTAGGATTCATGTTCTCCTCGACGAAGGTTTTCCTTCGCCTTAGCCAAGGTTTTCCTTCGCCTTGGCAAACCCGAGGGCTTGCTAAACTTACTAGGGGTTGGCCTTGGCAAAGCAGGCTTCACCTCGGTGAACCTGAGAGTGCTTTCACTCGAAACCACACTGCTCACAAATTACAATAAATTCATTAAACAACAAATTAAGTCCATAGCTTCCTCTTCTTTTGAAAAAGATAATGTTTTTCATAAATTTTTTGTTCCCTCCCAATAACTCGATTTCAAACATATCAACCTTGACCTTACTTTCTTGCCTGAATCTAAAACACTTGACACACAAATCAAACAAAACAAAACAAATCAAGAATCCCCAAAATCATAATCAAATTAAAAAAACCGGCCTTTTTCTTCAGTTATGTTTATAGTTTCAGTGAAGTCGTCTGATCAACTAGTCATTGTCGTCTGTGAACCAATTATGGAGAGCTAAGCTCCTTCTGGGATGGGATTTGGTGTTTTGATTATCATTTATAGTATTTAAATGTTGTTGTGGGTATGAAACCTAGATTGATCTAATTGGTACATGTTCATTTAATGAACTGTTCTTGATATCAGTAGATTATACGAAAAAGAGCGTATACGTATACACGGTTTCCGAAGGAGGCCCTTTGAGTGACAATTTGGAGATTCACGAGAGCGAAAATGATAACTTGAAGTGCGATTAGACTAATATATTTAGAACTAGCAAACTCTAAAGCGTCAACGTGATAAGTCAGCAGTGATTGTTCTAACCTCTGACTTCAAGGTTCCCTTCTGGGTGACAACAGAAGTGTGTTCTTGAGGAACAAGGACCATCTATTGATCTATCAGTTTAATGTTTAGAGGCTTCATCTCAATTAGAAAAAATAACCTTGATCGTGTGTTAGAAAAGATTCTAATCAAGGAGAGAGAGCATTCTAATAAATTGGAGAACGAGGTACCATCTACATTGAAGAATGTAAAACCAGGGTAAATTTGAATTTTTTCGAAAAAGGGCAAAACAGTAAATTTCCACTAGTGTACAAGTTACAAAACTATAATTTTTCTAGATCTCTGATGACGAAACGTACCTTATCGTTGGATTCATCTCGCAAAATCTAGTTACCCAAACTAATTTCGTTAAATTTCAAAACAATCGGATTTTCAAGAGTTTCAGGGCATTGGGTGCTTGGTGAATAAAAAAAAAAAAAAACGGGATTTTTGAGAAAAATAAAATCTCGAAAGTGGAAACTAAATTAAGTAAAGTTGATTTAAAATAAATTGAACTTGAATCGGGACGAAATAAATTGTTTTTGAGACGAAACGGACCGGACGATCCACGAGACACCCAGCGCGATGTGGGCGAGTCTTTAAGACTTAAGTCAAAGGTAGAAAATCGAGATGGGAGGAAAGACAGTTTACTGGCATGCAGTTTGTAATGAGAGAAAGGGAGAGAAAAAAAATCCAAGCTTCTCTCTTTGATCCTGAGGTTGGTTGATCGAAATTCATGCGAGACCAAGAATGAGGATTTATTTACTCGGCAGCGGGGGCTACGCGTGGGTTCCGAAAACATGGGATTTCACCGAGGATTCAAATAAGGAGTTTAGGAAATCAAAGGTTTCAGGTTTGGGAAGGTCCACGGGACTTCCTAGAGTTTCTTCTACGCTCAAAAAGGTAAATATTCTTCCTACTTTGGTTTATTTTCCACTCTAAGGGTTGTTTGGTTGTGTTTTTTTTGCCGTAAGGGGCTGTTTGATTAGGCTTTCTTCCCTAAGGGGTTGGTTGGTTGGGTTTTTGCCCTAAGGGGCTGTTTGGCAAAAATTTTGGGTGTGGGAATGCTGCCTTGTTTTGACCTTATGAAACATCCAAATTTTGAGACTGATTTTTGGTTGGAAAAAGAAGGAATTTGGACAAGTGTTCTTCATTGAAATTATATCTGCATCTGTAAAATTGATGTAGGCTTTTGAATCACCCAAATTGGACCTCTATAAGCAAGATTATGGTCCATTTTAGGAACTACACGCAATTGACTTGTTTTGACCCTATACACTGTCCAGATTTTGGAACTGATTTTCTATTAGGAAAAAAAGGGAATTTGGACTAGTGTTCTTCATGGAAATTGTAGCTGCAATTGGGAATTTGATGTTAGGCTTTTGAATCACCCAAATTGGATCCCTATAGATCAAGTTATGGTCCATTTTCCGAGACTGCTATAGGCTGCCCTGTTTTGACCCTATACTATGTCCAGATTTGGGGACTGATTTTCAGTTGAAAAAAAAAGGGAATTTGGACTAGTGTTCTTCATGGAAATTATAACTACATTTGTAAACTTGATGTAGGCTTTTGAATCACCTAAATTGGACCTCTACATCTCAAGTTATGGTCCATTT
This sequence comes from Tetrastigma voinierianum, assembly GCA_016808115.1. Taxonomy (NCBI): domain Eukaryota; kingdom Viridiplantae; phylum Streptophyta; class Magnoliopsida; order Vitales; family Vitaceae; genus Tetrastigma; species Tetrastigma voinierianum. The sequence continues at coordinate 42,771 of JAEQBH010001274.1, read as the reverse complement.
CTTGGGACTGCTACAACTTAGGATGTTTAATGGTTTGTGTCCAGATTTTGGGACTGTTAGGGGACTAGTTGTCGAACTGAGTTCAAAACTATCCTATGGTCTATTATGTCTTGTTGTGTAGAATGTTTTGTGGGCACCTCTATGCCACAACTGCTCTTGAGGATCAAGTTGTCATTGCTTGAGTTTGAATGACATGTTTGGTGGTAATTGATTAGAGGTCAATATGTGTCCTAATGTATTGACATGTGATGAGTTTGTGTATGGATAAGGCCATTGCATGACTTATTTGTAGGCTATTTTTGGACATGTTATGTCACAATTTGGCCTAGAGGATAAAGTATGTCATTTCTTGATTGGTGATGACTTGTTGATGTTGATATATGTGTGTGCAAATATATTGACATGAAATGTGTGATCGTTTGAAAATTTTATGTTGATTGATATAATTGTCCATGATGCATGGGTGATATGCATGAGTAGAATTGTCCATATATGGTATAGGCATGAAATGGCACATTGCATTGCATAAGCATGAGGACATAGCATGAAATGGGTGTAAGTGCATGGTATGGATCAACACTGTGTTTGGTGTTTGATGGTGGACTCGGTATTGTGGGACGACGTCCAATAGAGTCGCACGATTGCATACATGAAAATGAAAATATGTGTCGGGTAAAAGTAAGCAAGGATAGATACCCCCTCGGGTGAAAGACCCGGTATTTTTTGTTATACATATGTGTCCAACGGTGAAAGCCTGTGAAAGTGTAGGAAGGAGTGCGAAGCCTGCGGTGAGACTCCGAAAATTTGCTACCCACAAAAAAACACATGGTTTTGAATATAAATGATCATTGAGGTGTAACATCCAAAAAGCCTTTGGTTTGAAAACAAATGAATTTTCTTGTAAAACGATCATTGGGTGTAATCCACAAATGATGGGTTTTATCACACTTTGACATCGCATTGTATGGTAGGAGTCGGTAAGGACTCGGGTAGGATGTGAGTCAGTAAGGACTCGGGTGCAGGGTACATGAATCAGTCTCATCTCATTTCATGGCATGTAGGATTCCAGTAGAAATTGTGAATTGTGAACATGATCATTGCATGTGCATTTAGGTGAGGAGCAGCCTGTATAGGAGTTTACTCTATTGGGTGTGGCTCACCCTTTATGGGAAAAACATTTCAGGTGTAGGGAGTACACCGGTGGACGGCGCTCACTCGAGGCCGCAATTGTGAAGAAAGTCGGGTTGTGGCTTTGTAATCAATTTTGTAAAGATGATTGAAACAAACTAGTTCTAGCATGTATTTTTGTATAAGAATTATTTGTAATTAAAGCTGCTAAGAAGCTATGGTAATATAGCCTTGTATATTTTTTAGTATGGATAAATGGGCCAGGTTGGGCCACTTTTACTCATAAATGAGCCCTGTGCGGTCATTATGTTATATTGGGCCCCGGATAGGTCATGTTATTATATTTCATACAGGTTGTATTTTGGGTAGAGCTCCCTATACAAAAAGCAAAGCCCCACATCCCCATTCATAAATTACGAGTCCTCGTAAAGGTGACAAAACAATGTGTATCGAGTTACCCGACATCCACAAGTTTGCGGTCGACTCGGCTGGCCTAACAGACCCCCACGGTTTAGGGCATCAAGCAAAGAAGGCCTTGCGGCTACCCGTTTGGTGGGGACAAGCAGTCTTTAGTCTTAAGAGATGGTTGTGTAGTATTGGTGATTACTACCCAAAAAATGTTGTTTTATACCAGACAAGACTTCATGTTTTAAGAATTTTTGTGTAAAGAATTCTAATTCAACCCACTGGCATGTTAAGAACTCCAGTGGGCGCTACTTTAATCAAATTTTTGTTGCAAGTTTGGTTGTTTTAGGGGTTGCGATGATAGTCTTGAGGATAGGGATTCAAAGCTTCATTGATAGCACAAATAATCCAAGCAGTAAAGGTAAAGCACCCAAGCAAAGAAAAATAGCAATATATTTGAAGTCGTGCACCTTGGCAATTTCACAAGGGTTGCTAAATTCGTGAACCTTTGATGAACCCTTCTGAGCCCTCGCTTAGTTTCTCACACACAAACTTTTTGCGAAATTTTTCAAGCAAGAACTCCTCGCGAATTCGCATAAGGTTGCAAATTTCGCAAATTTCACAACTCCTGCTCCCTCGCACCTTTGACTCTTTGACTTTGTTACATTTTCGTTTTGCCTAATTGTCCTCTCATGTACAGTGACTCTTTCATACTTTTTTGTAATTTTGTATGGCTTTGGGTAGTATTTAAGTCCCAAGCTGCACTGTAACCAAGAGACTATCTTGATCATCAATAAAGTTTTGGGCACGAACCTTTCAGTAGTTCTCGCCTCTTTTCATTTTCCCTTACTTTCTCTCATTTTCTTTTTAGCCAAACACCCTCTGAGGATGACAACTCAGAGGATGAGCGGCTAAACCCCTTCTTTCCTTGGAGGAGATGGCTACTAGGAAAGGGATCTAAGGTAAACTAAGGGTTCTCATGTTTTTAACGCTTGTATTTATTGGCATTTATGTCTCTTCTTTTAACCCTAGGTTTAAATCCCTTAGACGCATCTTGAATGACCAATATTTGGTAATCTTTTAGGGTTCAGTGGATGGTTATTACTAGATCCACTGAGATTTGGTAGTTACCATTTATGAGTTATTGGAAGGTGGGTCAAGGAGATGTGTCTTCTTTAATGTTGGAGACCATTAATGCTCAGTAAATGCTATCTTTCAAAGGAAAATTACTAAGGGTCAAGTTTTATAGCTAAATGAAGAACTGGTTCGGGAGACGACTATAGGTCATCCTTCCCAACGCGAGGAAAGGGCCCGAGAACCCTTCAGTTGCCTTTAGAACCCAAAAAGAGTAGCCTTACACTTCAAGGAGATTTCTTTTATATTTTATTTCATTTCATTCCTAGTTTTCAACCATCAAACCCCTTGTTTTTATCAAACCTTAAAATCCAAAACAAATTCACCATTTTGAACCTCATTGCAAGCCATTTGTGTGAAGAAAACCCATCCCTATGTTCGACCTTAGAGCCACTGTACTGCAGTAGCAATGCTACGGCAGTAGGAGGTATCAGGTATAAATTTTGTTGATTCACGAAACCCCTACTAACACGAATCAATTGGTTAGGAAAAGTAGCCAAATCTTAAAGATGATCAAATCCTATAAGTAGCTATCTAGACCCATTGACCTGGTTTAGGAATATGGTGTTCTGGGTAGTGAAATGTATAGTGTCAAGAGGTATTCCAAGGCTATACTACTTTTGCTCTTGGGCAAGTCCAGAATTCAAACTCATGGATGATATGTTTTAGAACCTACTGCAAACAGATGATCAGAACACTAATCCCATTCCCAGTGTGTATTATGTCTCAGTGAAACTCTTAATTCCTTAGACTTTAATAGTTTTCTTTTATTTTCTATTTTAGTTATGCTAGTTAGTTTCAATCATAGGAATAGAGGTTCAAATAGTGATGACCTCGAGTAGTAGGGGTAGTTGATCTTTAGATTTTCTTATCGATCTCTATGGGAACGAATTCGGACTTACAAAAATCCACTTTATTACTTGTATGACCTGTGTACTTACAGTGATTTCGACAAATTTTCATTTTATGGTATTATTATAGAAAACAGTAACAGAAAATCAGCCCCCACACAGTCAATCAGATTTTTGGGCACTGTTGCTAGGTATTTCAATGATGTTTAATTTGGTATATAAGTATTTTTATTTAGTCTTAATAAGAATGAAACAACTCAGTATCATGAAGAAGATGAGATACTGAAATATGGGGGCACTGTATGCCCAAAGCAAGATCGCTGATAAGGGGTTGCCCAAAAATAAAGATCGACTCTCTGAACGAGGATCTAAAATAATCTTTGAAAATGGAGGGATACTCATGATAAACTGGAATAAGAGAAATGAATGACCTAACCAAAACAAAAGAAATAGGATAACAAACTCAAACTAAACAAAATGAACAGATCCGGGCTGTCATGGGAATGAAATATTGAAAGATGAGGGCACTATATCCTCAAAGCAAGATAGCTAATAGAGGGATGCTCTAAAATGAAGATCAACTCTCTGAACGAAGATCTAAGATGGTCTATAGATATGGAGTGATGCTCCTGAATGATCAATCGAGTGAAAGTATCTATAGTTGGGAACACATAAAATCAATCCAAGACAAAAGGGGAGTGATATAGAACCTAAAGCAACTAAAGAAGACTCTATGAAAGTGATGACTCTAAATGAACTCACTAAAAAAGGGGTATGCCCTTGTAGAAAAGCTCTATAAGAAGAAAACTCTAATTGATGACTAACAAAAATCTATGAACAGATCAAACGTCCAAGAAATAAAACGAAGCAGTCAATAACCTCTATAAGGGGGGTATGCCCTAGTACAATAACTCACAAAGATAGATGGGTATCAAATGTCTACGAAGTCAACACAAGATGACAATAATCTCTACGAATGGGGTATGCCCCAGTATAGTAACTCACAAGCAACAACAAATGGATCAAGTGACCTTGAAATCAACATAAGTCATGATAATCTCGAATTGGGGGTATGTCCCAGTGTCGAATGATGATTAATAGAAAGCTACAAACTCATGTCTGAGTGTATCTGTAAAGATCAATCTTGGATGATGTCGAAATTTGCATATCGTAATAGTGCCTTAATGGCAAATCCAAATATGAAACCCCAATACTAAAAAGTCACCAAACTATCAATGCTCTATCAGAAAATAAGACATGCATCAAAACTCTGTCCGACTCAAATATGTGACCACCACCCTAACATCTAAAATACACAACTAAGAATAGTGAGATGTTGATCAGGTGCCCTATTGGATCAACTAAATAGCCTGGGAAACACCGGACCGATAGACTACAACCAAAGAACCGGCACGCCTCCAACGAAACCCAATCAATCCCCGTATACCATGATATCCTCAAATGGGAAACATGCCCTAATATGGAAAGTCTCCAAACTGCTAAGAGCTATCTCAAACTCAACAACCATCATCCAATCCATTTCAGTAATAACTCACTGGTCCAAGAAGACAAATCATCTATCTCAAAAGTACCCTGCTAAAGACTGCCTATATATTATAATGTGCTCCCTCGAGGAGCTGAAGTGCTCAACAATCAAATTGGTCATCTCAATGAAACGCCACTTAAAGAGTCACGATGGAAAAAACTGTCATAAACTCAAAAGGTTGCTCTACCCCTTAGGTGATGCCATCTCCAATCAATCCACTAAGACAATCAAGTCAATGAGAATTATCAATCTAAGAGGAAATGCACCACTAGAGTTTCTTCTCCATCTAAAGAAAAAAAGGATATGCCCCACTATAGCGACTAACACACTACAAAGTCAAGAAGCCAAATAATATCAAGAGTACCAACCAAAGGCATACTCGACTAATCATCCACATCCTCAACTGAAATGAATCCATATATCACTGAGGATCTCTTAGAAGACGAAATATAACTATGTTCAAATGTTAACAAAAATTGAAACACCTACCAAAATGGAGACTATCGAAGATGACATTTGATTCCATGGCCTGAGGGTGGTCTTAAACATGGATCGTAATGTAGGCTCGGGGTCATAAGGTAAAAGAAATGAAATGAAACTAGGCTCAAATACCCAATGATCAAACTCATACCCTCATGTACAAGATGTAATGCATGAAAAAAATCTCATGAGCCATTTAATTAAAAAGGCAACCAATAAGCATTCAATGAAGAAAATAAACAAAGGTGAAGAGGTTAAGCTTGTAATAAATCACAAGAAGGTATGAAGGAGTGGGGTCTAGGACAAATATCAATGTGGGAAGGGAATACAATGGTGGGAGAAGTGTTAGGAAAAAAATGGTAATAAACAACAAAAGGCAGGGAGAAACAAAATGAACGATGATCAACCCATATCAAGACAAAGAATTGAAAGCCACATCACTAATGATGAAATGATAAATCAAGACAATAATCCGTAGATCCTAGTAAATAAAGTTACTCAAACACTCACCCCTCACCATGGTACTTCAACAACGATCCAAGAAATAAAGGATCTCTTTGGTTCACGTAACTCTCAAGCAACACTCAAAATATTAATAATAAAAGTGAACCAAGGAATAAAAATCCCCATAAAACCTCACATAGATCCCCAATAATAAATGCACCCAATAAACATCCCTCGAAAGTCGATATAAGCACCCAGTGAAGAAAGATATTATACATAAATGTGTCACAACACCCTTTTTATTTATTTTTTTTTTATTTCTTTTTGTTTTTTTGTCTATTTTTTTTCATTTCTTTTTTGTTCCATTTTTTCTGAATGAATATACATCTAATCATCAACAAATCATGCCTCAATGAGAATCATAAAAAATGAATAAACTCTCCTCAACTATGAATGAATGTCTAATTCCCCTCTCACAACATAACCTCTCAAGCCAAAACCTCTGAATCAATGCTAAGGGTGGAGTCAAGGGAGTGACATAACTACCCTCTATGCACCAAAATGTGAAGAATCATCAATACAAATAAAGTAATAAAAGAATAAGGTAAGCAATAACAAAAATAAGGAGGGGAAAAAACAAAGGTGATGATAATGAAGCGTAACCCAAAGAAGGGGTGGGACGAGAATAACAAGGATAAGAAAGATATACCTACAATTCCAAGCTCATGAGACTCTCAACAACATATACATATACATTAAAGGGCCTACTATAACGCTCAATTACTACTTAAACTATAACACTCAGATAGCATTTTTTTTTTGTTTACTATAAACTTGTTCATTCATATACTGTTAAATATTTAACTTGAAATATATTATGTAGCAAATGGACATAAAATATATTCAAACCCATAAATGGGAGGTTCAACATATACAAATCCTTTACATTGTTTCAAAAAATAAAAATAAAACAAATACATACACAAAATAGACCATAGAGGCTCTCGTGAGGTACCTAGTATTGTGTTGAATTATGGTTATTGGAGTATGGATTATTCTGGGTTTCTAGATTCTCCCTTCCGTACCTGCCACCTGATGAAACACCGCAGCCGTTTATAGCTTAATGAATAATACTCGTGGACTGAATTTCTAATGGGCGGATCATCACACGTTAGACACATGCATATACATATTTCATACATATCATTTACACATGTTTATACATATCTAATACTTACTTATCATATCATGTTTCATTTCCTATCATTGTTCATATACATTTCGTATCATTTTACACTTTGCATCTTGTTCTTGTCACAATATACTTATCATCACATAGCAGTGCTATGCTTCTCATATCATATCATTTATCATATTCATGTCATTTGCATATTCTTGTCATTTGTTTTTATGTTTCATGCCTGCATATACCTTAGATGTGGATACGGGACTCGAAGGCGCTGTTAGCATTGTACAAGATAATGACCTCTATAAGGGCCTAAAGGCGTTGTTATCATTATACTAGACAATGACCTCTATAAGGGCCCGAAGGCACTGTAATGACCCAAATGAGGCCAACTAATCGTATACTGTAGACTTTTATCCCTAATAGGCATGCCCATCTATCCCTCTACTAGGTTCTAAGCAAACAATCCATTTTTATTTCATTTTCAGTACATATCTCATATCCTTGAATAACTATTGTTATCCAGTAATCATATGTGATATTTACGATCATTTACTCTTATCTTTGCCTTTTCATGTATTTCCGTATACTATCAACTATTTCTTACAATTAGAGCTCCCTTTTAGACAAATTTTCTAGGTCCAATGGGGTCCAAATTTAAAGACACCTATTTCAAGGAGATTTGTTCTTCTAGAAGTCTAATTTACCTTAAAAATTCTCAATCACCTAAATTGATGAGGATGCTTCAACTTAGTGGCCTAAACAATCAGACCACTCTAATGTCAAACAGTAATCACTTATATCATGCAACCTAGGCTCCTTTGACGACGATGGGCATTAGGTCCAAATTTGCATACAACTATTTTAAGGAGATTTGTTTTCCTAGAAGTCTAGTTTGCTCTAATTTTAATCACTCAATTTGATGAGTGGGATGACCAAGGTTATGGCCAAAACAACCAGACTACTTCCAATGTTAAAATGTAATCCAACCGTGGTTATGCAACCTATCTCCCATTTGACGACTTTGCGCATCATCCAATTTCAGATACACCTATTTCTAGGAGCTTTTTTCTCCTAGAAGTCTAGTTTACCCAAAATTTTGAATCACTCAATTTGGATAAGTGATGGCTAAGTTATGGCCAAAACAAAAACATGAGTTTAAAAACGGATGATCTCCCCTAAACCCAACATTTTCTATACAAAATTTTCCTTCATCAGGACTACAACTGTTCAAACACATTTGTAAGTTGTGGTTTTCTTAACCTACATATAGACAAAGAAAGAGGCTGGAAAATTCCTAACCCCCACATGAATTCCATACAAATCCATACACACATATTCCATACACTCTTAACTAGTATTCATACCTAAAAGTTTCTTCTTCTTCCTTCCTTTCCTTTCTTCCTTCTTCTTTCTCTCTTATCTTCTTCTCTGCTTTCTCTTCTTCTCCTCTTCTTTCTCTCTAATAAATGTTCTACCCTTGCTAAAATGGGATATGTTTAAGACCATGTTTGGTCTTATCCATTTTTGAGTCCAATTTCCATTTTTTTGCTAATTGGTCATTTCTCTTTCTATTATTTGCAATCAACTTATTCCATATTCCTACTTAGCATATAATCTTTTCATCTTATGACCTTTAAGTCATGGATTGGTAAATTACTAATTTACTCTTGAACTAGATTAATTCTCGGTTTTTCTTATTTTATTTCTTTTTAGCATTATTTATTCAAAAAAAATATAAGATTATTTTGGTTATACCCTAAACATGTTATAAAATTGTAAGGGTATAATTTGGGGTAATACACCTGCCCTGGTGTAGAAAAGGTAAGTAGAGCTATAAGAAAGAAAAGGTCATAACATACGTGTGAGGCTCAAGGGACTAGCGCTGGTATATATATATATCAATAAAGGGTGAGAAGGTGTATGGCTAACCGAAATGATGGCCACCCATCCTACGACCATGGTCTAAAACATAAAACTTCTTCAACTGATCCACATTGGTATGCTCTAAGAATTAGCTTCCATCTAGATCATCAATTATGCAGCTTCCTCTAAGGTCAACTCTCAAATGACATGAGGTCTACTCTCAATGGTCTGAACATGTCACGCCCCTACCCCCGCTTGGGCGAAGATAGGGGGCGCGGCACGGAACTGGGATTCCTTTACCTGACTTTCTGACATTAGTGGGCCTATTTCATTAAACAAATCCATATATCATAATATAACTTGTAAAACTACCACCGTAGTGGTGTTTAAAATGTCCTGTACATATACATGCCTGAGTCCCATTTACTTGTGCTTACACAAACTCCACTATTACAAAATTTTACATTTACATTACAAAACAAAATCAAAAACCTACATCAAGTGGACTCCTATTACTGTGGTTAAATTCTAGTGGATTTTAGGAATGCTCCTGATGTCCTCTTTAGTACCTACATGGATGAAATGTCTTACTGCTGTTTGATATTTAGTGGGAACCTATGTACGTATATGACCACTTGGAGTGGTCCAAGCTACAATTACAGGATACATATACAATGCATATGTCGAAGTTTACGATACCACTCTAGCTATGTAGTTTTCATATAACATAATTCTTAGTAACGGAATTTCATATCTCCATAGGAGTTCAGAATGTAGATCTTATATGTATGCACCAGAGGTACATTACGTAACATACCACTTTCTTATACTTTCTTACTATTCATTATTCAGATTCTTATCATATAAATGTTTGCATATGTCATATTATTCAGATAGACAACATATAAGTATTTGCCTGCATCGATTGGTAACAATGAATGATAAGGACACATCAATAGTAATTCAAGGTACAAAGATAGTGCACGACAGAGACGCGGCCTGCTCACGAACGAAGTGTCAGCACAGTAGGAGGCCACACTAAATAGAGATGTATGCACTTGGCTCAAATTTCAGACTCTTCGTTAGCGACCGGATCAAACCCGTGACTCCCTTACCGGCTTGAATAGATCAAATCCATTTATAAATATATTTAATAATGCAAGCATTTTCATTCTCAAATCTTTGCGGAAGCGGTTTCAATTTGGGGCAAGCCCATAAACATTTACAAATTAAATGCAATTCCTTATGTAAGTTTATACGAACCGTAAAAGTTTAGTTTCATTCAGAATCAAGAAATGATTATAAATGGATGTTCGTAGTCAAAATGCGCTTGCAAATATCAATGTTCAAATGAAATGGAGTAAATGCATATGTCGGAGCATACTCCGCAATCTTTCTGCACTGACGCTCCACGATCTTGCCTTCGTTCCTCGTTTCACCATCTATCACTTGCATACGCGCATCGATAAGATAATACGCCAAGCATTTTCATGCTTAGTGGTTCTATACGCCTTCATTCCATTTCGCTCATAACCATGATTTATCAAAATAATGCCTACGTAACAGTGCAAAAGATACTTCTACAAATACTAATATCATTTATCGCTTTCTGGGCCAGACTTCACATATGACTATCGAAATAACATTCAATGGCCATTCGCTAGTGAATCATATCCTCGCTTGTCATTCGCAGTTAAATGTGATTCTCACATTCAATATTACAATCTCAATATGACTAGTCTGAGATTCACCATGCATTCAATTGGTGAATCCTCGTCTCCATTTATCATTCAAGAGCAATGTGATCACATTCCAATATTACAATCTCAGTATGTGACTGTGAAGCTCATTCACCATAAATTCAAATTAAAACGCGTCCTTTTTGTCATTCATGGCAATGTGGGATTTCACATTTAACAAATACTTGCCATCTTCATGATAGTCCATTTGGTGAATCCCGTCATGTTGGTCATTCAATACATTTCAACCGACTTACTCCAAATGCGCATCATCATACCAAATACATGCATATACATATTTGACAAATACTAACACAATAATTCAACTCACATAGAAACTTGGAATGGGAATTGAATCACCCAGAACAAACCAATTTTATCGATCCCTTGTCTCTTTTGATACTAGTCCTAGGTCAGGTTGTCGTTTTCACCCGTACCTAGTCAAATACAATTTCTCAACTCTTAGTGGTTGAACGATTAATTGTACTAAACGAATATCACTTTGCCGAGGCGGCGAGGTACGATACGTTGTTCACTTAGTTTATCTTGATGAACCCCATTATCATTCAAGAAATCTTAAACAATCGTACGAATACGACTTCTTTAACAAAAATCCAAAAAATTTTGCTTCTATGACAGTGACTTCACTGGCAAGTGAAGCACTTCCACTGACCCGGCCAGAAGGCTAATGCCGACAACCTGGGCCTTCTCAGCCCTTTCGCCCATTACAACGGCAGCCTCGCAAAGGGCTGTACATGCCCTCTCGCAAAGGGGCCCGTGATGCCCGCTTCTTCGGTTTTTTCCTCGCTACTTCTTCACCAAAAATCTCAAAACTCAAAACACATCATGGGAATCACCCCAATGACATCCAAATAACCCAAACCAACCATGAGCAAAAACCATGATGGACAGCTTTTCAAACTTTACATCAAAATACAACTTTCTAGTGGCTTAATATATACCTCAAATCACTGAACCTTGCTCTAGCTTCTTCCTTCTTCCTTTTCCTTCAAAGATCTTGATTAAAAAGTGTATGAAATCACAGCACTCTTTCTGATCTTCACCAAAACCCAGCTCCTCTCTCAAGCTTCCACACGCTTTTGCACAAATGTGCTCTTCCAAGACCGAATGTGGTCTTTTCTCCTTTTCCTCAAAGCCTTTGCTAGCTTACATAATAAAACCCCATTTCTCATTTTGGCATTTTTCATTTTTCTATTAGTTTTCATTTTCACTTATTTATCATTTATTTCTATTAGCATTTTGCTATCATTTGACCTTTGAACCTCATTTTTGCAATTTCACCTTCTGTCTTTTCATCGGTCATTTCCTGTGTTCCAATTATCATTTGTTAATATAATATTAATCATATGCTCAAGATTTCATTTCACTTTCATCATTTAATAATTTATCGGGCTCGAAAAACTCCTTAAGTCAGTTTAATGAGTACTGAATATATAATAAAAATTATTATGTACCTAGGGCATTTGGGTGTTGTTAAAGAGACGCTACCGCCATGTAAATGTATGTCGAGTTACTGAGCTGAAGTGATGAAACATCAATGAGTCATCCATTCATGCAGCACTTGGTCGCCTTTGCCAAAAATACAATTGGTATGCTGTCTGACCAGTCATGTTATATCAGTTCTTTAAACACATTAGCAAATGAGGGCAAGGAAGTTCAAATGCTCGCTTTTAATTCAATCAATCGCCGAGGTGGCTAGGCATGCACATTTTTCATATAACTTTTATACTTGTACTAACTCTTTCATTCACTTATTAGGATCCTTCTTAATCCAATGGATGATCGTTAGAACAGCGGAAGAGAGGAACCAAAACAGACTTGGCAGTACGCCAGGCGGCAACGCTATGCCTAAAGTGAGGTTCACCTAGCGGCACTGGTCACGCCTAGGCTGCACCGTAAAACGTAAACTTCAGGATCAAAGCCCACCTAGGCGCAGTGACTCCGCCAGCGTAGCCCACCCCTTAGGGCAATTCCTACCCAGGCGTAGTGCCTTCGCGTTAACGCAAAATGGCTTGATTCAGCTATCATCAAAAATTCCTTCCAAACCAAAACCAACTCAACCAAAACTCTAAATAAACCATAAAACTCATCTTATACCAACCAACCACATTTCTAATAGATATTCTAATCATGAATTCCAAACAAGTATTCCTTACATATATAGTTTCCATACAAAAGTTCCAAACCTGGTTTTTCTTCTTCTTCTCTTCTTTCTTTTTCCTTCTTCTTCTCTTCTTTCTTTTTCCTTCTTCTTTTTCTCTTTTTCTCTTCTCTCTTTCTCCTTCTCCTTGCTTGAACAATTGGGAGCCAAAAATGGCTTCTCCTTCCTCAACCGTGAACCCTAGCCAAATGAGAGAAAAATCTCCCCTCTCTCTTTAAGACTATGTTTGGTCTTATCCAAATTTGAGTCAAATTTCACCCTTGCATTTAGGTCATTTTATTTCATTCTATATGAAATTCTAACTTATCATATTTCCACTTTAACATATAATCTTTCAGCTTATGTCACTTGAGTCCTTAATTAGCAAAATACCAATTTATCCTTAGTACTCAAATTTCCGAAAAAAATGAAAATTTTACTTATATTATACCCTAAACATGTAATAAACTACTAGGGTAGAGCAATTTTGGGGTATTGCGTAACATCTCTTACTATGAACTCCGTGTGAATACTCGATGAATGGGATGCATAATGGAGAATTGCCACCTCCATAGTTAAACAAGTACCCGAAATGATCTAATCCATATATGAAAAAAAGTGACCATCTAACTATCATCCAACACCTCTACCTCAAGTCAAAAGTTCAGGCTGTGATGAAAATGAGATACTAAAATATAGGGGCATTGTACGCCTAAAGTAGGATCTCTAATAGGGGGATGCCCTAAACGAAGATCGACTCTATGAAAGAGGATCTAAAATAATCTCTGAAGAATGAGGGATGCTCCTAGTGATCTGGATGAAAAGAAACTAAAAAATAAAATGAGCAGACATCAAACTCAATACTAAATATGATGAACATCTTTAGGTTGTGGATGAAATGAACAACTTTCGACTGTGATGAAAATGAGATACTGAAATATGGGGGAACTGTACGCCCAAAGCAAGATCGCTAATAGGGGGATGCCCTAAGAAAAGATCGACTCGAATAAGGATCTAAAATAATATCTGAAGAATGAGAGGGATGCCCTGAAGATCCGAAGAGAAGACTAAAATAAAATGAGTATTTCTCAAACTCAATACTAAATATGACGAACATCTCTGTGGATGTGTCAGAACAAAGCCGAGTCGTGATAAAAATGAGATCGAATGTGGGGGCAATTATAAAGCTCAAAGCAGATCGCTAATAGTCTGCCAAGATCTATTACACCGAACGAGGATCTAAGATAATCACTGAACAAGGAGGGATGCTTCTAGTGATCTGGAAGAGAAGAAACTAAAAATAAAGTGAGCGGATATCAAACTCAATACTAAATATGATGAACAACTCTGAGCTGTGATGCAATGAACAACTCAAGGCTACGATGAAGATGAGATATTGAAATATAGGGGAACTGTAAGCCTAAAGCAAGACCCCTGATAGAGGGTTGCTCTAAAATAAAGATTGACTCTCTGAACAAGGATCTAAAATAATATTTGAAAAGGGAGGTATGATCCTGATAAACTAGAAGAAGAGAAATAAATGACCTAACCAAAACAAAAGAAAGAGGATAACAAACTTAAACAAAACATAATGAACAGCTCCAGGCTATCATGGCAATGAAATACTGAAAAATGAGGGCACTGTACCCCCAAAGCAAGATAGCTAATAGAGGGATGCTCTAAGATGAAGATCAACTCTATGAATGAGGATCTAAGATGGTATATAGTTATGGAGGGATGCTCTTGGATATCAATCGAGTGAAAGTATCTATAGCTGGGAACACCTAAAATCAATCCAAGACAAAGGGGAGTGATATAGAACCTAAAGCAACTAAAGAAGACTATGTGAAAGTGGTGACTCTAAATGAACTCACTGAAAAAGGGGTATGCCCGTGTAGAAAAGCTTTGTAAGAAGAAAACTTTAAGTGATGACTAACAAAGATCCATGAATAGATCAAACATCCAAGAAGTAAAATGAAGCAGCCAATAACCTCTATAAGGGGGGTATGCCCCAATACAATAACTCACAAAGATAGATGGGCATACCGGACGATGACAATAACCTTTACGAATGGGGTATGCCCCAGTATGGCAAAAATTGTCATAAAATCAAAAGGATGTTGTACGCCCAAGGTGACGCGTATTCCAATCGGTTAAAAGCGACATTGGAAGGTGCTAGGGAAGACACTCACCCCGTGTGCTGCAGCGACGGATCGCAACCCCAACCACAAATCTAGTGGTTGTAAAAGAGCGTGGTGAGCTACACGCCACGCGAGCTTAAGAACAACATCGTCTCTCATGCCACAAAGATACGAGCGCGGGCTCGCACCACCGCCAATGACTAGACTCCTCCACCAGCACCGTCGACCGTCGACCAAGTTACCTAGTCACCCACTTACCTTATACGGACTCCAAAATAGTGGATCTCAAAGGCGTTTGTGTCTTAAAGATATTGTTTTCTAGGATTTCTTTATTTTCTCGAGTTTTTCAAGAATTAATGGCATGAAGAGGTGATTTAAGGGTTTGGGAGTCCTGATCTCCATTCTCTCTACTGATGAAGTGTTTTGGAGTAATCCCGTGAAGTCTCGGTGGAGCTATGGCTTCATGAAGATGTTGGTTCGTGGTGGAGTCAAAGACCTTTGAAGTCCTAGTGGAGAAGATAGGACAAAGGATTCAAGGAGTTATCACATAAAGAAGTAAAGGTTTTTCCTCTTGAATTAGGTTCGGTGAAAGTAGCTAAATCATGTTGTTAGATGAGGTGGAATCTTGTTGTAGGCGGGAAGTGCAAGGAAAATTTGTCAAAAGGTGGGAGGAGAATGGTAGAAAATTATGTTTAGAGAGTCGTGTAAATAGAGCAAGCAATTATCTCCTATGCTCTGTGCTAGATGTGGAGGCGAAGAGGTTCTGCATAGTAATTGCTAAAGGGCGAGGAGTGGTGAAAGGGAAGGGACTTGCTTGCAATAAAACTGAGATCTATGGGAGTAACACCTACTAATGAAAAAAGAGCCCATGTGGGTGACACTGCTTCAAGCGAAAAAGAGAAGAAAGAACTAAATTGAAATAAAGAGAGACTATGGAGATTGTTAAAAGAATGCTGGAAGAATAGAGATGGATTCACTAAGGAGGTGAGTAATGGAAATTCTAGGAGAGGAGAGTCAACATATGTTTCTAGTAGGAAAGGAGAAATGAGAGGGCTGTTTAATCGATGTGGCCATTTTGAGAAAGTGGGGGAAATTCCAATGGAAAATAAAAGGGGAGCTTATCATTAAAAATCTAATGGAAGGAAGTTTTCTGTTAGAGATCGAATTTCCAGAAGAGGCAAAAAGGGTTTTAAAAAGAGGGGTTAGACATGTAGAAAATAATTTGTTGCTATTGGAAAAATGGACACCAGACTTTGAATATTTTAAGGTGGAAGCAAAGGCCAAAAAAGTTTGGGTTAGGGTGGTAGGACTACCACTTAACCTTTGGAACCATAGGATGTTCAAAAGAATAGGAGATTTGCCGCGAGGTCTAGTTGGATCGTGATTCAAACATTAAAAATTTCACTTATTTACAATGGGCTTAGATTATGTGTTAAGGCCAAGTAGTGATTTTGAATGGTTACTAAATGGTATGGTCTCTTATCTATTATGCTGATACAACTATGGTGGGAGGTCCCACCATGTCTCCTACAATGGTAGTGTCACAAAGTTGAAAACAGGCAGAAAGTGTCACAAACACATAGGGCAAGGAGTGAGTTTCCTAAAAGGATTTGAGACCCACTATGATGAGAAAACGGTCAATGAGATACCGGAGTAAATAAAGAAAGGAGCGGCCCTTAAAAGGTGAGGTTTTTGGGGATATACCGAAGAAGTTGCAAAGAAAGAGGGAAAGGACATATGTGTTGTTAAGGAAGGTAGAGTGGAAGCTTTTACATGAGTTGGGTGTAGAAGATCAAGGTGTGGGGAGGTAGACATGGCTTTGGAATGGAGAAACCAAGCTATAGAGGAGGTGTTAAGGGAAGAAGGGTCAAGGTTTGGTCTTCTAAAGAATTTTTGTGGGGGGATCGGGATCTATCTCCCTCTCCTACTTCTTCTTCATCTTCTTCCTCGTCCTCTAGGAAAATGAAGGTCATGGTGCTGGCCGAGGAAAAGCTACATCTACATGATGTGGTTGTGGAAGATGAGGGGGAGACTTTTGCAAAGTCGTTAAGGATTATCATGTCAGGAGTTGAAGGGAGGAGATACCCGATAGTATCAGAGGATTTATTTGATAAAGCATTGGGGCAGGTGATGAAGAAAAAGAAGTTAGATAAGGGTTTTGAGGGGAAAATTAACGAGGAGGAACTTTGGTTGTCTAGTAGTCTGGAAAAATTCTGTCAATGTCTTGGAATACATATCGAAGGGTTTGAAGGGGAATTTATGAAACTAATTAGAAAACATATGAAAAGGGGGGAGCAAAAGGTAACCTTGGGTGGCAACAAGAGGAAGTCTCTAAAGATTTTGAAGCTTAAAAGGGAAATGAAGAAATTAGAATGCTCGATGGTATACAAAGGTGATAGAAGGGATGAGGGAACCTGAAACCCAAATAAATGACTTAAGAATATTGTCTTGGAATGTTAGGGGGGTGAATGATAAGGAGAAAAGAATGTTGATCAAGGCTTTAATTCAAGTGCAAAAGGTAGACCTGGTGTGTCTCCAAGAAACAAAGATCCAAGACATGTCCAATATTTTAGTTCGTAGTCTGGGAGAGGGAAGATACCTGGGGTGGAAAGCTATTAACTCAAGACGGCAGAGGGTGGCAACCTTGTTTTTTGGGACACACATGTTCTATAACTGTTGGAGGTAGAAGAAGGTGTCTTTTCAATGTCATGCCGTTTTAAAAATTGTGAAGAAGACTTTACCTAGTGCTTTATAGGGGTTTACGAGCCAATGACAAGGACAGAGAAGGAAGCTTTCTGGGAAGAATTAAGAGTTGTGAGAGTGTTATGGCAAGATCCTTGGTGTGTTGCGGGGGACTTTAACATTGTAAGTGTGACGCCCCAACCTGGCACCCCGTGTCAGGAAAGGGTATCACAAATCTGAGAACTATAAACTTGTTACATCATTCTAAACAATTATCTTGAAAATATAAACTTAAAAAAAAAATATATAAATTTCATTCATGTGACAATATCATACCCTACCATTGGAGTGATCAACATATTCTAATTACATTATATAAAACTTTTCATTGTTTTTCCAAAAATATATGTACATCATCCTAAAAATAAAACCAAAACATCATTGATGGACACCTAATGTTGTGTCGGGCCTTTGCTGATGCGTGGACGCCCTTACCGCTGTCGCCCTCGATAATTTACACCTGACACACCCGCATGTTTTATAGCTTGAGGCGCATCCATAAATATGGATCAATCATTGTAACGATCACAAACACATGTACAAATGCATTCACCATATATATACATATACATTTAACCATATATGATAAATACTTCCAACCACTTATCACTAACATTTCAACATAAGGTAATAATAAAGCAACCATAATAATTCTACTAAATGATTTATTTGCATATTCAAGTGATATCTGGCCATCTTTAATTAAGGAGTATGCTTTATGTCTTATATCCTCGTCATTTATAATTTCATTACATTTTTCATTTCATGGAATTTCCATGTTTTATGCCTTTTATAAACATTATAAAATTTTTATCTCATCTTATGTCATGCCTACATATTCCAAAGAAATGGATCATAGGACGGAACTGTTGATGAGTTAAAAACTCATCTATTTTTAATCCATTTTTCTGACATGTTATTACAATGTAATTGCTATTTTTATGCAGAAATATGGAAACCTTACCAAATTATTTTTTGCAGGTTTTTACAAAAGAATCGAAAATACAAGAGAAAGACCCGTAAAAATATGACTAAGGGGCAAACTAGTCACAAACAGACTTTGATGTCGCGACAAGGGCTTCCTCAGATCAACAGTTTTTAAGTCACGACTGAAAGGATGATGTTATACAAATCTATACAAGATAAAGTACAACACGCTTTGTAACCGCCGCTTAGAGAAAGAATGAAGATCGCATAAACTCGTTGCACTGAGAATCGTGTCGTGACAAGAAGTAATATCAGCCATGCGCGGGAAGAATGTGCAACAAAAGACAAGATGCTGAGACAGAGAAAAAGCTTCAAAGAAAGATCCTGTCGCGACATCGTTTTGTATATCACACTGGGTGCTAAGACAACTCACGCAATAGAAGAACGATGTCGCGAGAATGATTGCCCAATGAACTCACTCAAGTTTCGACAGCGAATTCATGTTGCGACATGACAGCGCGATGAAGATAATAATTCCGAGGTCGTGTGGACAAAGATTTTTAGGTCGCGACATGGAAATGTGCTGAAATAGTTAAATCATGTTACTACTATGTTTTGAGCAACTACGACAAGGGCCAAGGTGAAAAGGGTAACAACTTAGACGTGACAAACTTTCTAGGTCGCAACCGTAAATGTGTCAAATACAACAATCAAGCAATCGAGAAAATGAGGTTGGCATAAAGCGAGAAGTAAGAACATATGACGGCCATACCTACCTTTTACGTCGTGATGTAAATTGCATAAAGAAAAGAAATGGCCTAGTCGCGACTAATTTGTACATGTCACGACATGAATTCAAATTTCTATCGCACCTTGAGTCAAATGATGAATGAAAGTAGAAGGCAACCAAGCGATGTCGCAACATAAAAGGGAAGCTGCAACCAGGAATCAAATTGGCTGACAACAAAAATAGTGTTGTGACACAGAAACTATGTCACGACATAGAACTCGGTAAAGGGAAGGATACCCACGTCGTGACATGGAAACTTGGTCGCGACATAAACACTTTGAGACAAGAAAACGTGGTTGCAACAAGAATCAAGGGGATGGGCAACAAATTAAGTCGCGACAAAGAAACTAGGTCGCGACAACCAAATGAAGAAGCTGCAAAGAACAATGTTGTAACATAAGACATAAGGTCGCGACTCCATATTGCAAAAAAAATAATCAAAGAATGTCGCGACAAGCAATTGAAGTCACGACAAACTTAGCAAGCTCAGAATTGCAACTCAGTCGATACAAGCTCTTTTAGGTCGCAACCTGAATAGTGAGCTAGGCCATTGAATTGGGAAAATCTACTGCTTTTAACTACCAATTTCTGAAGTGTATAAATAGGTGTCCTTGGGTCAGAGAGCAAATTTTTCTCGGAACCCAGTAGATCCTCGGGGATTGAGAAGACTCACTTGTATATTTTAGAATAGAATTAGTTAGGAATTGTTTTGATTTTTTTCTTTATCGATCCAACCAATAACTGCTTTGAATTTCAGCCAGATCAAATAGCTTGAATCTCTTTTCCACTATCGTTTGGAATTAATGGTCTAGACAAATTCGAATCTTAGTCGCTTTATTACGCCATAATGGAGGTGCTTGATCAATGCTCCTGTTTATTGTGATTCACTTGAGAAGCACAAACAATTGAATGGATCTGTTGTTAGTTATAGTCTTTTCTCGCATAAATTGTAGGGAATTTCGGATTTGACTTTATTCGTCAGATGTTGTTCATGAACTGAATTGTTCCCAATATTAGTATCGAATACCCTCCAAAGGATTGTATCCTGCTGTAATTTCCAGGAGGCCCTCTGAGTGACATAGAGATGGAGATTCCTGAGAGCTGGAGACCACCTGGGGTATGTTAGACTATTATCAAGAATTAAAGAGCTTCCGAAGTTCACTTTGATAAATTTCAATTCACTCATGGTTTGAAGTTGAGTTAGATTATTTATCAATTTAAACAATCAGAGATTTCTCCTTGATCTTATGGAAAGATCCTGATCCCGTGTTAGATGAGATCTAATTAAGGAAATGGAGAACTTCATTAGATCTAAAAGAAGAGTCATCAACCATTTTGTAGAGGTTTTTCAATGGCTCTGTCTTGGGAAGCAAGAAATCTGCAGTCCTAAGAAATGGGTATGAAGTATTGAAAAAGAAAAAGGCCCAGATCTTATAGCATTGTCTCCAATATAAGTAACTGATTAGATCCCAGTTTTAGAAAGAAGCAGTGACATCTAATTGGTGGTTAAGGAGAAATACAAGTCAGACTATTATTATAATCTTTGACAAATCCAGACCCGTAATCAAGAGATACACAAAGATATTATGATGTCGAAATTGGCAATTTCACAAAGTTCCTTGTCAGTGTTCATTCTAACAGAGAATAGATTCAGTCCAGTTTATTTTGTTTGTTTTATTTCCAATTTTATTTTAATAATAGAATTATAATATATGATAATCTTGCTTTCCAACCTTAGTTTTTAAACTGTTACAAGGAAGTGCAAATAGTGTGGATCTTGAGTAGTTAGGGTAGTTGATTTTAAAATTCTTGTCAATCTCTGAGGGAATGATATCTGAAGTTACATCTTTTTTTTTTTTTTTTACTACTTGTATGACCTGTGCACTTGCAGTGTCTTAGACTAAACCCATTTTATAATTTCAAGAACATAAAACGAATTTTCTAATTTTCAAACAACTTAACTCCAATCTTGGTACAATTGTGGGGAACAAAGGCTCCAAAGAGAGGTATAAAATTGAAGGGTTTAGTCTATATTCACATAAACAAGTTTTACTTATGTTGCTAAGTTAGTGATTGTAGGATTGACAAAATCAATATTCGACAAAAAGAGAGAATGCTAATTTTGGACATTTTTCTTATTTTATAAAAGAAATTCACAAAACAATATACAAAGCAGTTGGCTATATAAGCTAACATATTTTAGAGAGCTTAAAGGGATATATGATTTTCAAATACCATTGATTCCATTTAATCTCAAAGATATTTCCCTTTTCGTGAAGTTATTTCATGCACAGAAGCCGTGACCGATCTGCTTCCTTTAGATACCGAATTGGAAAGAACTGAGGAGTTTAAGGAAGGTCAGAAGTGGCAACAATAATTATGGCGGTATGAAAGAACGGGTCAACAAATGATCAAGAAATGAAGAATAGAAAGGCTTTCCAATGCAAGATACAATGAGTATTTTATAATTAGTTATCCAAGAAGAATACTCGCTACGGACAACCTCGCTATGTAGGCTTACAAGCAATTTCCTTGAGTCGAAACCAACATTGATCAATTATGGCAGTATAGAACTCAATTTACGCTTCATCCTTGTAACACCCCAAAACATACCCTAGTCGTTTTCGACATGTTTAGGGTATTTTGTAAGCCTAATTTGAATGTTTCATAAGTTAAATGCGAAACATGGAAACGAGAGACCCGGAAAGTTACAAAACTTAAGGACAAAATTGTAATTTGTCCAAATGGGCCAAAAAGATATGAATTGATTAGGAGATTGAGGCCAAAATGAAATAAATGAAAGTTTATTTATAAATGACCAAGAGATGGAGGCTTAAAGAAAATAGAGAAAGTTAACTCAAAATGGTTTTGGAAGGCCAAACATGGCCTTAATAAATTCGTGATTTAAGACCAAATTGGTCTTCAAAAAAGAGTGGAGAATCGGATGGGAGTGCTGAGAGAAGAAGAGAAGAGGAAGAGAAGAAAAGAGAAGAAGAGGAGAGCTAAGCCAAAAAGGTATGGAACTAACCTTAAGCAGTGGATCTATGAGATTATGTAAGGAATTGTCATGCTTGGTTGGTTAGCAGCTTGTCCCCAAACTTTTGGGGTTTTGTTGTGTCATCTTTGAATCCATAATTGATGGCAAGTAAGGTGGGTAAACCCCCATATGGCACAAGAAGCTCATGAAATCCTCTTTTTGAGGATGAATCCATGGTTAATTGAGAGTAATTGAGTTAGGGTTAGAATAAACCCTAACTAATCCTCATGTTTGGTTTGTGTATGGGTTATAACCCATATTAGAATGGTTTTTGAAGTAATTCATGGAAAGGTTTTGAAAGAAGATAAGAATTGAAAGATGATTTGAGTATAAAAGAGGTTATAAGATGAATTTGAAATGATTTGGAAGTGTATATGAAGGCATAGATTTGGTTTGGGATGGAAAAGTGCATGAAAAAGGGGAGAAAATACACATTTTAAGGCATTTCGTGACTTGTAATCAGACACTTTGAAAGTGTACTCTGCACACTTCGTTTCGGCTTTTGGCCAAAGTGTACTAAGATTAATTTTAGGGGTGTACCTGCATAATTCCGCTTGCCTCGTCTCCTAGTTTTGACCAGTTTTCGTATTTTGGCTATAACTTACTCATTTCTTATCCGATTTGAGTGATTCAAGTGGCCAATTAAAATAGACTTCAAGGCAAACCAAACATAAAGAAATAAGAATCTTCAAATTCTGGCTCTAAGTGGTCCAAAAATTCATTTAAAGTGGGACCATGTGCAAGCCAATTCCTCGCATCCGTTTGAATATAGAGAGGAAGTCCAGTTGTCGACGTATCTCTTGAGTTCCTGTCAATTGGGTGATTCCAGTTGGAATAGAACCCTTAGCACCTTAGCTTTAAAGGATTACAAAGGTCCAGTGTCAAATATCGAGACAAGGCACTGGAAAAATAAATATTTCAAACTGTCCCTCTGTAAAATCGGTAAACCGACTAGTTGGCATGAAAATGCCATAACTTGAGTTTGGATGATCCAATTGGAATAATTCCAATTTCTAAGTAAAAGATCATGAGACTAGAATACATGAATGATGCAAGAATGCTACATCGAACGGTTGTATTTTAAATGCGGTGAATAGGAAGGTTCTGGCGATATGAAACCCGAAACGAATCGACACATGAACATGAACATGAAAAACAATATGTCATGATCACAGAAGGTGATTATGAAAAGAGGAGTCTCAAAAGACATAAGATAATATGACTACCTAGGACCTAAAAATGAACATACGTCCCTGTTGGTGCTTCTAAGACTTCACGGTGCCTAAGATCTCGTCGTGGTTAGCCACGCTGATTGGTGCTATGGCACTTAATGGTGCTACTAAGACTCCGCCGCGTGAGCACGTCCCGATTGGTGTTCCCAAGACTCCCCACACGTGCTACAGACTGCTCAGATCGACCTTCTCGAACTTATTATACTGCGTCCTACTCATTTCTTATGATTGGTCTAGGTAGTCAGACGGACATATGATAAAACACTAAATAAAGAATAAGAGTAAAGATCTTAATGTACCGATCGGGCCTCAGAGTAATCTTCCAGTACCCCGCTTCGATGAAGCTCGTATACCTACTTACTTCAGATCCACTGGGCCTCGCAGTACCCACGTACTCCCGTCCCTCAGATAAGTTCTGGCACCTACGTACTCCCAGATCCACAAGTTCCATTTCCGACAAGTCCCCACTCTCGATTGAGTTCTCAGAGGTGACCACGTACTCCCCGTGATTCGATAAATCTCAGATTCGAATAAGTTCCGCTCGACAAGTCCTCGTAGTACCTTCATACTCCTACCGATCAAGCTCCGCAGCACTTCCACGGCACTCCCCGCTCTCGATATTTCACCGCACCTACGGCACTCCGCCCGATCGTTCCTCAGAGTAACCCACGTACTCCCGCCTCGATTGTTTGTCATACCTACGTGCCTCTTGCCTTTGATTAAGTGCAGTAGTACCTGCGGGTGCTCTTGCCTGCGATTAAGTTTTTGTCGGTACCTCTTTGGGCCTCATCTACGATTAAGTCCACATCCCGATTTAGTTACGCGGTACTCAGGTGTTCTGTAATTTGATTAAGTTACGCCGTACTGTGGGTACTCCTGTGCTCTAGCGGGATTACACATGGTACCTAAGATTTGCTCTAAGAAAAGATATCGGGTAAGATTAAGTATGAGTCCAGAGTGGTACCTCACTGTGAGAGGGTATCTTGTATCCCATTGATACCCTACGGTACTCTGAGTATCAGTGTAAGATAAATTATAAGTCTGAATTTTCTGGTACCTACGTATAATGAATGCATCTATGGTACCTCTGAATTGCTTTTGCACCCGGTAGTAATTTACGTAGTACCTACGGTATAAGGTATCCGAGAAATACGAGGAATAAACTCAGAGTATAAGATAAAGGAAGTCTGAGGATATGTTCGTGGAGATAAGTATAAGTTCTGTAGTACCTACGGGTACTTCTATATCTGATTAAGCTCTGTAGTACCTCGGGTGCTTACGTAGCCGATTAAGTCTGTAGTACCCTCACGGGTACTTACATGCGATTAAGTTACGCTAAAGTTACTCGTGTACTACCGTATAAGAATAAATTCCGCAATACCAGTATACATTCCATAATATCTACAGTAATTTTTACGGATGCCTCAGAACAAAATTATGAAACTCATCAAAATGATCTGGAGTTACGTAAGCTCCCTCACGGAATCTAAGACATATATAAGTACCTCTGTATAAGCATAAGGATTGCAGTAACTCTGCGGGTTCAGAGACAAACATAAAGTGCATTATTAAGTATAAGTTACGAATGAGGATGGTTCACTTAGCTCCTATGGAAGTATAGGATTACGAACAAGGATGGGATGCAGCAGCTCCTACCGGAGTCTGAGATAAACCTAAGTGTGATAAGCATAGGATTACGTAAGAATAGGATGCGTAACTCCCTACGGATCAGAGATAGCGTAACTGTTATAAGAAAAGTACTTGTGTAAGTTCATTATGTGATACCAGAATGTTAGACCCCTATTCTTTATTATACGTATTTATGTTTCTATATGAAATGTTTCCCCCTTTGGCGTAGCTCACTTGGGTTTTGTCCCAGGTGTAGAGTCTGGAGAAGACATCGTAAACTATCCTTGTCTGGTGATTAGCCTGTGAGTTGTGGTCAGCTCACGATTTGTAATTGGAAAGAGTACGGTTTTGTTTTTTAGTAAAAGGGACTCGATAAATGTAAGGCGGAATTTTGATTTTGTTACTAGATGTGGAGCCCTGGGTGCGATTAGAGCCCCAGAAAAAAAAAAATGTCAGTAAAGAGTCCCGATCCACGAGTCTCGATTCGAAGCCGATTCGGATGTAATCGGGTCGGACCGGGATTTGGGGCTTGACAATCCTACTGAAGATCCTAATGAGCACATGGGCAGATTCCTTAGGATGGTCAACACAGTTAAACTAAATGGTGTTAGACTAGAAGTGATCAAGCTTCAACTCTTTCCCTTCTCTTTGAGAGATATTGCAGCCACATGGTTTGAATCCAGCACAGTATGGCTCGATTAACATGAGGCTGGTGGAAGCACCTTGGCATATTTTTCCCCCATCCCTCACATCTGAAAGAAGAAGGGAGATCATTGTGTTAACAGGAGGATGAAAGCTTATTATCTTTGCTTGGGAGAGGTCTGGTGTTGAAGATATGTCCTATGCATGGCATACTTTGAAGACCTAGATGGATGTGTCTACCACTCTACGAATGTACCTCCCCAAGGGTTATAATAGATCTGGCTTCATTTATTGGGGCATTTAAGCGAAAAATACGGAGCGAGGCAAATGATAAAGACCTGGCCCAGTGTGACATGAAAACTCCATCTAAATCTTGGGGAACAACAACAAAACAAGGGAGTGGGTTATTAGGCTCGATAAAATGATTGCTATGGAAGCTGAAAACTTGATACGATAATGCACAGGATTGGGAATCGAAAGAATCCATTCTTCTCGTAAAATTGGACGGTGGAAGAGATAGAATGAAAAGTCTTTGGGGATTGATTGATGAGGATTCTATCAAGTTGAGAGGCCAAGTGTTGGTGAACAGAACGGAAGCTAATTCGGCTAACTGACTTGCCTACACGTATGCACCGGCCGAGGAGCCATGAGAACTTCTCATATGGTGGAGGAGCATCACGGTGCCCAGACATGAGCGGGAGATTATCAGCAATTTATAATCCACGGGTTTTATTGCGGCATGCTTTGAGAGAGAATAGAAATGAATATCAAGGTCGAGGACTCACAGTCAGAGTTGGGGAGCAAATCTTAATGTGTTCATGGGGATAACAAGGTGTTCCTGAAATCTCCATGAGCGAAATTTTGCTAATTGGAAACTTTAAATCGGCCACCGAAAATTTTCAAGCAAACAATGCTTCACTCGAGAACTTAGGAAACACGGGTTGGGCAGCGCCTTAACCTTGCGAAAACCCGGACGAGGATGCCTTTCCTAGTGACACGAAGAATCAAGAGATCGTATGTGATCCAGTAGAATTGGCGAGGAAGTGGCTTGACGGCGGGCGAAAGAAAGAAGGTCGCGAAAGAAAGAAGGAAAGCGGAGAAGATGAAAACGGTTCATGAGTGGATTCACGCGAGAATAAAGTGCATCTTGAGTGATGAGCTTAAAGTCATCTCTTTTAGTCCCATTTACATTTGTTTTGATTAAAATGAAATATTTAATATCTGAAATTATGAAGAAACTCACCGATTTGTCATTAGCGGGGAGGAAGCAAGAAAGAAGAAAAGCGTGAAAAATGCGAGAAATAAGTGGATAAAGTGCAGTATTGGCGACGAAGGAAAGAAATGACTAAGTGCGTAGATCTGGTTTTAAGGGGTTGCACGGCCCGATTGAGGTGTAACGGGGATATGACTATAGAAGTCGCGACATGGCGCACATGAAGAGCGAAAGAAATGAGGCGATGTCGCGACGTGATGATCGTGACATCGAGAGCGGCCGTGGAGACTTGTGAAGGCATGATGTAGTCTTCAGCGACAAGATAAGCGATGCCGTGACATGAGGCGAATAGATCAGGCTGCGAGTCATATGCCTTAGTCGCGACCTCAATCGATAACCAGCGACATCGAAAGTAACCAGTTGAAAGCTGGGAGAGTAAATTGATGTCGCGACACGGACTGCTCGGTTGAAGGTAAAGCTTCATGAGTAAGGTCCGCGACGACGGTGATGCCATGACGAAGAGCGTCGCGACAGGAAAACGCGAGAGAGTCACCGAAAGGATACAGGGCTGATGTCGCGACATGAGATCGAAGTCGCGACGCCGAGGCGGCGCAGTCAAAGATGCGGTATAAGGGGATGTCGCTGACGAAGACAGTGATAGCCAGCGACAACATGAAGCGACCGATTAAACCCTCTGATTCCATAGATGATGTCGCGACATGAGATCGAAATCGCGACATCAGAAGACATCGATTGAAAACTACCAAAGGCCTTAAATGGAAACCGTGACAAGACTCATCGGCAATCGCGACATCGGAGAGAACAATTTAAAAACACAACTAAGGCGTGAAGATGCCAGCGACAGAGATGATGATGTCGCGACATCGAGAATGACAAATCAAAGCTATATAGTGTACGAAGTGCGCGACGTGGGATCGGAGTCGCGACACCGATGACTGTCAGGAACGAGGGCGAAGTCGCAGCGTGAGCGATAACTTGGGCACAGAATTACTCCTACGGTCCACGGGCTACATTGGGATTAAGACCCGATTTGGAACCTATAAATGCGGTATCCGGCTCGATAAAGTAGCTTGGCGGCCCGCGAGGCGAGAGTGCGGATTCTGGCTGAAAGCTCATTTTCTTTCTTTTTTTCTTTTATTTTTTATTTTGTTGTTTAAGTCGTTTTAGAAGCGATTAAGTTTCGTATTTTCATTTAGATTATATTTTACGAATCGGATGTTATCGTTTAGGCGAAGGCGAATGCGATTTATTTCTTTTCAAATTACTACGGAATGTTTGAAGTTCGGACAAATTTAAAGGTCGATTGTTAAGTTCAACTTGCAGTTTTTCTTATGATCGGAGGAATCTTGTGGTGTTTGTGATTGAGATCCGACTTCCGTGGTGAACGATATGTTAATTTATCTTTCTGTAGTCGTTCACAGCCAGGTTTGTTAATTTCGGTTCACGAATTTACTTCAGATTTTGGTTTTATTGATTTGGATCACAGATACGAGTTTCTTATACGGAATTAAATTGCGTCATTACCACGATTTCAAGGAAGTCCTCTGCGTGACACGGGAAGACAATCACGGGGTAACGTCTAGTTCTTTGAAGGTATACTAACTTTCTTATTAGGGATCCTTTAAAGCTCACAAGTTCCGCCCCGGATAAATCCTCTTCTTACTAACCCAAGTCGAGAGATGAGTTGAATGAGTTATCCACTTAAACAAGCAAAGTTCACCTCAATTCGGATAGTGAGACTGATCCGAGTGTTGTTTGAGGATCTGTCGAGGAAGGTTGATCTATCCCCCAATTTCGAAGGAGGAGAATCGGAAGTTGTATATCCTTGCTTGACCCCGATAACTTGGGAGTTAAGGTTTTACGGAGTCCATAAAATGGGTATGAAGTATTGTAAAGAAAAATGCAGTTAAGAGTCCCTTTAAAATATGATTATCTAATTCCTGTATTGAGAGAATCGGGTCATAGAATAGATAATGAAATGTGGAGTATGGAGAGATCCGGTACTACAATTACCTTAGACTGATTTTGAAACTTGAGATGATCAAGAAATTTTATCAGATTTAACCGCAGGAATTGATAGTTCACTATAGCTGTTTTATTTGATGTGTCTTTGAGGATAACTATTCGATTATTCATTTCTTTATTAGAAATTCATTATTCTTTATTCTTTATCTCCCGGTTGTTAGTTATTTGGGTTATTTCCTTTTGTTCTTCGTTTTCGGCATACGAATCTTTGGACTCCACTATCATTTATCGTCGAATAGTATGGAGCTTGAGTAGTCGGGGTAGTTGATTTAAAATTCTTGGTGTCTACGTGGGATCGATGCTCACGGATAAATCCGTTTCTTACTTGTTGACACATTAAGCGCGAATAGCAAATCAAACAAAGCTTTGAAAATGACTTGACCCAAGAGATTCTGTTCTACCTATTATAATTTCCACCGAGTTTATGGCAAGGTTCTTTGAGGATTAGACGTAGTCCTTTGGTAATAGTGTCATCGATTTGTACATGTGTTTTTGTTTTATTGACAAGTTTTACTTGCGCCGTTCAAAGTGGTCCGAAAAATTTAACAAATCAATATTCGGATGAAGAAGAATACTAATTTGGACGTTGAAAAGAACAAAAATAGTTTTCAAGCGGTGGTTCATTTGGCATTGATCTTTTAACAAACCTGTTTGATGATTTGACTAATCGTGAATGGAAGTGTGTTTGCTTTGAGGAAAAACTTGATGCATAGGAAACGAGAACAGAATCTTATTCCAGGCGACCACGAAGGCCGAAGGGCTTCGAAGCAGAAGAGACCAAGAGGCAGAAAAATACAACCATGGAAGAAGAAGGCGAGATCGGGTTGAAATACATACAGAGGAAATTTAGAAGGCCTCCGGTCATTTGTCTGATGGAGGATTTACGGAGACCAGTCACTCTGAGGAAGAATACTTTCGGCGATCGGGCGACTGTAGTCGATCTTGAGATTCTGAGACAAATTATCTGGGAAGAATACTGTGTCAGACTGACACACGGTCGATGCTAATAATTTTGAATTAAACTGGCCTAATTACAATGATCAAAGCGGCTTATCAGTTTCTTGGTCATCAGCTGAAGATCGAAACGAGCACCTGGGAAGATTCCTCGGGATGTTATCTTGTTAAGGCAGATGGGGTGAAGGACCGGGGAGATCATAAAGCGCACCTATTCCCATTCTCCTTGAGAGATCACGACGGCTACATATTATGAATCGTTACCATATCAGTTACTGTGGTATAGGAAGAAGAGTTAGTTGAGACTACTTAGGTAGATTCTTTCCCCGATATAACCACGAAAGAAGGAGAGAAATCATTGTGTTTGTGGGAAGATGAAAGCGTATGTAACAGGAAAGATTCAAGCGGTTCTTTGAGAAGATCTGTCATGGGATCGATCTAAAGACTCAAATGGACATTGTATATCATGCCATGAATGATATATATCAAAGGGATCATTGATGCTTCATGTTGTGGAGCATTGAAAGAAAAAGTCTTTGAAGAGACGAGGAGCTGATTGATGGCGAATGTAACATGAAAACTCCTTACGAGCTTTGAGAGGGAAGCAACGAGGAGAGGAATCATGGAGTGAGTAAGATGACGGCCATGGAGGCGAAATTTGGATGCCATTATGCACGAGGTTAGGCAATGAGAAAGACACACTGCTGTAAGAATAGGAAGCGATTGAAAGGGAGTTGATGTGGGAAGTCTTTGAGGGTAAGCTGAAGAATTCTATGAGTACACGGGGGTTAATTATATCGGTGACCGAGAGCTTATCATTTAAACCAAGTCTAACATAAAGTACATTATCTGGCACTCAGGAACCATGAGAATTTCTCATATGATTGGAGGGGCCTGAGGCCCGAGCGGGGGCAGGAATCCTCGTGGTGTCGCGACCACGGGTTCAGACAACGTGAGACGGAAATGAGCTCGGGGAATGAATACCATGGCGGAGGGCCCGACTTTCGAAGGCAGATACTTTGAGTTTATGGGGGAGACGATAAAAAGGCATTTGAACCACCATGGAACAAAATTTGGAGAATTAGGCATTTCTTCACGATTCAAATTTTTGAGAACACGATGCATCTGGCGAAGAACTTTGGAGACACGTGAGGCGCTAGCCCAACCTGCTAAAGCGGAGAAGATGCCTTCTGAGTGATACAAAGGAAGAACCACAAAATTTGTATGGGTACATGCGGCTTAGGAGTGGGAAGGAGTTAGAAGAGAGGAAAGGAAAGATGGCGACAACACAGTAAGCGATGCAGAAGGGGAAGAGACGATGGAATGATAAAGAAGGGTAGAGAGGGAAAGACATCGAGATCAGCACAACGAGTCCATTTCCACAAAAGATTTGCGAAATGAGATGGAGCGGTTGCAAGGTTTTGAGAACTTTCAGTACAGAGATCGATGTACCTTTCTTGGAAGTGGTGACTCGGATACCGCTTTATCTGAAATTTACGAAGGACATCTTGACGAAAGAAAAATAGTAGAAGAAGGAATAGTGAATCTCACGCCCTTGCGGTCACGATGTCGAAGAACTACCGGTAAAGATGAAAGGACCGAGTTTCACAATTCCTTATATTGTTGGAGGGCTTGGAATTCGGAAGCTACGTGACTCGGGAGCTAGTATCAGTCTGATGCCTGTCTGTTGTGAAATTAAGTTTGGGGCTTACTCCCACAGTTACTCTCTGAATGGAGACGGATCGATGGTGAAACGAGGAAGAGTCATAGAAGATGTGTTAGTCCAGCGTGGGAAGTTTGTATTTCAGGTAGACTTCATCATTACGGACATGGAAGAAGATTCCACGAGTACCCTACTATTAGGAAGACCGTTCCACAGCTCTTGGGAGGCATACGAGTTGATATGCGAGAAAGGAGTTCTTATCTTAAGGGTTGGAAGAAGGCTCTTTACATTCCAACCGATCAAAGTATGACAAATATAGATAGGAATGAGAGGACACAAGTACTTAGCTGATGTTTGTCTCCACGCTGACTACAATGTTATAAATGATTGTAACACTCGAGTTTTTATGGAGCTAGAAAAAGAAGGGTGATTCCCGATTATGCGAAGATGTCTATTAAGATTTCCATCTGTGATTTTTGCATTATGAAGCGTGTTGAACTAAACAGTGAAAGAATAATGGGAAATTAGTGAAAAGAGGAAAATCAGCCGGAGACCGATCTGAAGAGTAGTTTTGAAGAAAGAGTTGCGGTCATTAAAGTATGCCTACTTAGAATTACAAGAAAAGACCGTCATTTCGACGGACTCGGTGATGCGAGGAACAAAGATTCTTCAGAGCGTAAGGAAGCATAAGGAATCTTTGGCTTGGTCCATTGAGCTGAGAGGGTATCAGTCAGCCAGTTTGCATACATGGGATTCTGCATGAAGACTTGACCATCGTAGAACATCAGAAGACTGAATCGGTGATGAAGTAGTGAAGAAAAGTACTCGAATTGTTGAATGCGGCTTTATCGCTCTTGGATATAGTCGCCGTGAAACTGATCGTATAGTTAAGAAAGGAGGTTTCTTGTGATCGAAATGAAAAAATGAATTGATTCAACAGAGCATTGGCGGATGGAGGGTATGTGATTACAGGAAGTTGAATCTGTGACGAGAAAAGATCATTTTCCTTTGCGCTTTCATTGATCGGATGTTGGATAGGTTAAGCGGGACGCCCCTCACTTTTGTTTTACGGATGGGTACTCGAGTGCATTCAGTTGCTATTGCAGGAGGATCAAAGAAGACCACATTAGCTGTTAACGAATGCACCTCATGTCTGTACCATACGGTACCTTGCCTTGAAGAATGCCATTTGGGTTATGTAATGCTCGGCTACATTCGAGGAGGTGCATGATGTCTATTTTCAATTTGGTTGAAAGAAGTGATGGAGATTTGTGGATGATTTCTCTTGTGTATGGATAGAACTTTGATCGATGTCTAAATGATCTGGAAGCAGTGCAGATGCGAGACAAGCTGACTAGCCTTGAATTGGGAAAATGCCATTTTATGAAGTAGCAGTATTGTTCTTGGAAGTAAAATTCCGTTCTTGGGCCAAGTTAGTGATCCAAGTATCCATTATCAAGACTCTTGCACCACCTATCACATTAAAAGGAGTAAGAAGTTTCTTGGGGCATGCTTTGGATTTTGGAAGATTCATCAGACTTTTCAAAATAGCCGGACCAGCATGCGGTGCGGAAGGATCTGAGGTTGATTTTGATGATTCTGCAAGGATGCTTTCGATGAAATCGAGATCGAATTAGTCTGAGCACTATAATGGTACAGGAATGGAATCGGTTGAAATAATGTGTGATGCCGGTGATTTTGCGATGGGAGGCTGCGTTAGAGCGAGAGAAAAGGAAGGAGAAAGTATTCAGAGTGCATATACTATGCTAAAGTAAGACCTTGATGAAACCTGAGAGAACTTTTCCAATAGCGAAAGGAGATCTTGTTTGTAGTATTTGCTTGTGAAAAATTTAAACGATTATTTTGGGATCCCGTGTGGTAATTCACGAATCATGCGGCGATCAAATACTTGATGTCGAAAGGAAATGACGAGATTGATAAGATGGGTCTTCTTTGTTGTAAGAGTTTGATTTGGAAATAAAGGATAAAAGGGATGTGATGACAATGTGATGGCCCAGAGCCGCTGTCAGTAAGAAAAGCATTGATAGAAGAAGACAGTATGGGTTAGCAGAGGAACTTTCCGGATGAGCAATTGTTTGGGTTTCCTTCAAACTTCCATGGTATCTTGATATTGTAAGATTATCGGCTTGTGCAGAGTAATGCCCTTGAGAACTCGGCTTCTGAAGAAACTTCAGGCGATACTTGAATATTATATTTGGGATGACCCTCTTATTCAGAGAGATTAAACATGATAATAAGAAGATGTGTGAGAAGATGAGCAGGCAACATTTTAAATGAATACCATGCATCCAGTATGGGGACACTTTTCGGGAGAAAGAGCTTGACTCACAAGATACTCCAGTCGGGGTTTTATTATTTACTTATTTTCCAAGGATTGTGCGAGAATGGGTGAGAATTGTAGTCGATGCCAAAGTGGAAATATCAATTGAGATGAAATGCCCTAAGGTATTATGGTAATACAAATTTTGATGTTTGGGAATAGATTTTATGGACCCTTCCCACCATCCTTTGGAAACATTTATATCTTTTGTTGCCAGTAGATTATGTCTCAAAATGGAGGTGGGCAGTTTCTTGTCAGGAATGATGCTAATACAGTTGTGAGTTTCTTGCAAAGGAATATTTTGAAGGCGAGTTTGGAATTTGAACCATTGTTAGTGATGGGAACCCGTTCTGCGAACAAAATATTTGCGAAACTCATGAGCGAGATATGGGATCGGCGTATAATGAGTTTAGCTTATCATCCTCGGACAGATAGATAACTGAAATTTTACTTGGGAGATCAGAATACTTGAAAGGCGTGAGCTGGCCGGGAAGGATTGAGGTCTTCAAACATTGATGCACTTTGGGCCCTACGGGGTGCATACAAAACCCCCATTGGAATGTCCCCATGGAGTTGTTTTGGTAAACCGTATCCATCTACCTCTTGAATTAGAATACAAAGCGGTGTGAAGATATCGAAAGTTAAGCCGATTTTAAAGCTACGAGGAAGAAAAATCTGCTCAATATACGATGGAAGCGAGAAATGAAACATAATGATACTCGAATATACAGATAAGACAAAAATGGCATGATGGAAAGTCTTTGAGAAAAGAGTTGAACGAGAACAGGTTGTTGTTTAACAGGCTGAAAGCTATTCCCGGGGAAATTAAAATCGATTGGAGCGGGCCATACACGGTAGTAGCAAGAATTTTCATTTGGAGGCGGTAACACTTGAAGGCCCCTTCTTGGTGAAAGTCGAGGTCGATGGACAAAGGTTAAAGCATTATCTCGACGGGAGGAGGAAGTTGAAGAACTCAGTAGTTTCTTAGGAAAAAGAAGAAGTACCACATGGCAGTGAGTCGGTAAATGACTCCAAAGCGGCGGTAAGGAAGCAACCGGGAGGATTTCAATGCTAATTTTAAATTTGGAATTATTTCTTTCTTTTAATTCTTGATGAATTCATTAATTTGTTTTCTAGAAGAATAGATTTAAATTTTATTAGAATTTGATGGTGTTTTAACTAGAATCCTGTATTATTGCGGTGATCTTAGGGTTCAAGACATGAATAGCGGTGCAATTATAGGGAGTGAGATTCCGATGCGGAGGAGTCGCAACATGAGAAAAGGGGGTAACCTTCTCTTTAACGAATCCTGCATGTATAGTTGAACTAATTATTGTTAAATCGTTGCACGAGAAATGTACTGGATAAATGTCACAAGTGTGTTAGACACGAGACAAAATTAAAGTTTTGAAATCATTGAATTAAAAGGCTTTGGTCACAACGGAAAGATTCGTATCGCGACATTGGCTAATGTCCATACATAACATTGATGTAAGTGACGGAGTTTTGAAACTTGATTGAGTGGAGTAGTAAGAAGAGGAGATTCGTATCGCGACATCAACGTGATGTCACGACCGATTGAATTAGGTTTTAAATTTGAGAAGGAATTTAATACATCCAATAATTCTGAAACCCAGGACATGTCGCGAGCATCCTGGGTATGTCGCGACATAAAATCGACACATGCATTTACTCATTCGAAAAGCTACAAAATTTAATGATCTGAATGAAAGGAGGCGGAATTGAAGTCGCGACAAGTCATAAATGAAACGTGTCAGACCACAAACATTGATTGAATTGCAAGCGTGGATACTATTTCATTCCTCCAGTACATAACCATTCACCTTCGTTTCCCTCGAATCTCGACCTCAGAAAACCTAGCGAGTTCGATATCGAAGAAGCTTTCTCTTTGCTTCCAGTGGCTGAAATTCCCACCTTTGGTCCATAGCCTCGTGAGATAATGAGGAACCACGAACTTAATCGAAAGAAGAAGAAACTCATCAAGGAGAGCAGGTTAGATGAGATTCGTCGGGAAGAACGGCGGAGGCGCCATCGGGGCTTACCGAGAAACTCAGGGAGTTTCAGAGAGAGCGAGAAAGGGGAAGGGAAAGGAGAAGAAGAAGTAGAGATTTGATCCCAGTGAAGCTTATTCTCGAGTGGAAGAAGTATTACGCTAACGAGGTTTGTTACGAGAGGAGACAAAAACATATGTGTGACTCCTTTAAAGGGAGATGATAGAAACGAAGAGGATGGGAGAGTCTCTACTGCGCACAAAGGCGGGATATACGGCTTTGGTGAGAGAGTTTTATTCAACGTGGTAGGAAGGAAGGATGGGTTGATTTTTGTAGAAGATGCAGGTCTCACTCTCTGGCGAAAGGCCATCGTGAGAAAACTATGTGCGCCAATGACGCTAAACATGGCTCCAATTCAGAAAATTTGGGCGAATCTTAGAAGATTGCGAAGCTCAGCGATGGAAGGCGCGATTAGACCGAAGAAGGAAGCGAGAACTTTGAGCAGGGGCCTTACGGAAGAAACGAGAGGTATAGTTTTGCTTCACGGCGTGCATTTTGGTTTATGAACATTTATGCACGAGTGAGAGAACAAGAAGGTGTACTCTGTATGCTATACTAAGGGATCTGAGATCGATATAGGAGTTATCATTGAGAGCTCTATCTGGGATTAATCATGGGAGAAATGAGAGGAGTTGTTATGTGGCGGCGTGGTTCTTTTTGGCTTGAAGGCTGGAGTGAGAGAAAGGTTTAGTCAGAGAAGAAGAAGTCCCAGGCTTCACCTCCTTCGACGGGAGTTAGTAAGGGACGAGGCTGGAAAAGAGTGTCTTCGGTAGAGAGCAGAGTAGAGCCAGTGAAGAACCGGAAAAGAGACCAGGGGCCAACGATCGAGGAAGCGAGCACCCGGGAGTGACGCTGCGGCCTGATGATTACATGTTTGCGGATAATGAAGGCGGGATGAGGCGATGATAGACTTCTCCATCCCCTTGGCGGTTCTATCTGTACCAGCGAGGAAATTTCGACACGGAGAAAGCTCGAAGACCTGGGGAATGATTCAATTACGGAAGCTCTGATTTGATGCGAGAAAGAATAGAAGAAAGGAGAAGGAATGGAACCTAAAAGCAGATTCGGAGGAGATGTATGAAAAGAATTGAAAAGAGACTGACAGTGGGAAGAAGAATTAAACCTGAAAGAAAGGGAGCATGAGGTGGAGATCGAAGAGAACTATGATGGAAGGCTGACAGAAAGAGGAACGGATGGAAAATATTGAAGCGACGGGAGAGGAGTTCGAAATGAAGGAAGAGATCAAGATCTTTTCTTTGAAACTGGCCCGAGTCATAAGCTTTTCTAGCAGGTTATTCGAGATGCTCGACTCAGCATTGCTAGAAAGAGATAAGGAGCATGACACCAAACCACACAATTAGAGCGATAAAGGGTTTCAACATTATGCCAAATCTCATGTATATTAGAAAACAAACCTAATGAGAGAGACAAAAGCAATGGGAAATGTCCTCATAAAGTGTATGAATGGTCGAAAATCTCGGAGATTTGATTAACAACAATCTTCTAAATTGAAGTCATGACGTAAATGAGAACACAAATGAATGTCTTCTTGGGAAAAGACAAGATGTACTCGAACAAGAAAGTCGATTCTCTAATGAGATTTGTCATTGAAGAACAACTGAGAGGAAACTAAGAAGAGTAGTTAAGAAGGGAAACAAATTCCCTCCATTCCTGTACCTCATTTGAATACTTTAGACTGGATCCCCCCGATATTTTTGCCACCGTCCAAAAAGAAAAAATACACTTCGCTCAACCTTCCCTATCATCCTTATCACCATCGTGATATCCAAATGGCCAAAATAAATCAAAGAAATAAAAATGCAAATTCTTAAATTAAATGATTGTTGTTATTCCTTACCATCTACAATATTATGTTGTTGCGGGTCGCATGATTAAATCAAGGTAGAATTAGTTTCAAAATGAAAAACCCAAGAGGTCAATAGCTTGATTGTATGAAGCAAATTAGAGTAGGGAGTAGGCTGAAATGAAGGAAAAATTAATAAGGACAAAATGCATATATAGTTTAATTTGAAATACAAGGTGCAGAATTTACTTATATTTAACCGATAAGTCCGTTGTAATAGAAGAAGCGTGATACAAATTGTATGAACAAACATGATTTTCGAGTTTGTGATACTTCAACAAGAATCAAGGATCCCGTTGAATATCAAATCAACTTTAACTACTCATCAATAAAATGAGTCAAGATACTCCTTTATAGTTAGGTCACAAATTGTTCGGCATCCAACATTCTAGAATTTGTTAGATTATTGATCGGGAGGCGAAATCCCAGTGATACAAATCGACAAGAAATGATGCAGCCATTCAATAGCTCAGCTTTTCTGTGCCACCATATTGTGTATATATATGCTTTTGCATACACCTTAGTCCCCTAATTGCTTTAAGATATTCCATGTTCAATAATCCAGTTGCAAAGTCTTTTGGGCCATCCTTGGTCACTAATCTTCCAAGAAAGAACCGGCGATAAACAAGAACTCAAAAGGAGAGGCAAAGAGATAGTTCTGGGAGTTTAATTTAGGAAAAGCTAAATAGATGTAAAGAGGAGGTGAAAGAAGAAAAAAGATTCAAGATGTGAAAATACAAAGGAAAGAAAGCGGAAGAATAGTTTTTGTCTTCAGGGCTCAACTTCGAACAATTAAGTTCTGGGGGCGTTTCAACACCTAGTACCCTAATATCATCCTGGGTATGGGAGCTCATTAACCCAAAGTTCGCAAGAGTGTTAGAAAGCTCAAAAGACAAAAACAAAGCACACAATTCCCGAAGGGTGATTAGAGAGAAAAATTCCGCTAGAATTACAGTAAGAGAATCGGGAGCAAAGGCACTGGAAAGAAGAAATTAAGGTAGTATCCCAAACATGCATTTGGGAAGTTTTGGGGAATTGAAGCAAGGAGGAAATAGAAGGAGGAGAAAAGAAAAAAAGAGTTTTGGGTTATCTTAGCCTAAAACATTCCATTCATCCCACCCTTACCCAAGCTTACATTACAAGCTCCAAAAGACCTGATTGATTCAAGGCCTAGACCACCTACAATAGCTGGAGCATCAATATGAAAATGCTTATGGAATTTGAAGAATGGAAACAATCAAAATTGTGAAAGACTTTAGGGAGTTAAATTAATTCAATATAAAATGAGAAAGGAAAATAATTTAATATTCAACCGGATCCAATGGGTATATTGTTTGTAAAACAATTTCAACATTTCGTTTTTTTGTATAGCAGAAAAAGTCGAGACCAACTTTGAATTGGACTGGAAGTTAAATGTACAGAAAATTTTGTGATACTTGAATTGCAATTAAATCGAATGCCACCATAAAAAAAAATAAAAAAAAAAACAAACAAAAACAAATGTCCTCTCGTTTCGAGGGACAAACAAATCTTTTCTTTTCTTGTTTCAGGACAAACAATCTTTTCTTTTCGCTTGAGGACAAAGCAAATTCCTGCCTGGGGGGAGTTTGATGAGCTTAAAAGTCATCTCTTTAGTCCATTTTTCCTGTTTATTTTTCGCCAGCCTAGCTGGCTTAATATACACTAAGGAAGAAACTCACCACTATTAGTTGTGAGGAAGCAAGAAAGAAGAAAAAGCAAATTAAAATGCGGAAACAAGTGGATAAAGGTACAGCGATATAGAGCAGAGCGAAAGCGAAACTACTCGTTATGATGCAGCTGGGGTTGCACACCACTGAGGTCGCGACAAAAGATAAACAAGCTATAGAAGTCGACATGAAACTCCGCACATGAGAAAGACTGAAGAATGAGCCGATGTCGCTGACACGTGAGATCAAGTCGACATCAGTTAAATGTACCGAGACTTTCAGAAGGTATGATGTGATGTCGCTGATAAGATAGCGCGGCGTCGTGACATCAGAACGGCCATCGCGCCGTAGTCGCGTGCCAAGGGTCGGCGACTAACCGCGATGTCGCGACATCAAGAGCAAACCGCTGAAAGCCCCCAGAAGCAAAATCGATGTCGCGACACCACCGCCTACTTGAAAGGTAAAGCTTCGTAAGCAAAGGTCACGACACCGGCGTCGCGATGCCGTAAGACCTAAGTCACGTATTAACGGAAAACAACGAGAGTCTCAAAGCGATCTATTGGCCGTCGCGACATGAGATCGGTCGCACATCGAACGACTGCATCAAAGATGCGTAGCCATAGGATGTCGCGACAAGACATTGATGTTTCCATGATAAATACGCCACCATTGAAGCCGCTCCATAAGATGATGTCGCGACATGAGATCGCAAGTCGCGACATCCGGCGACATCGGGCCGAAGATCGCAGTTGCCTTGTCGTGATAAAGATATCGACGTCGCGACATCGTGAGCAGTAACAATCAAAACCCGCTAAGACGCCGAGAAGATGCCGACAATAAGATGATGATGCCGACATCAAGAATGTGACTAAATCAAAGCCATAGTACGCCGGTCGCTGACGCGGGGACTGGGAGGTCGCTGATCTTGATGATGTCACGCACAAGGAAACCTAAGTCGCTGAAGTAAACAACAAGAATCATTCACCGATACTCTGACAAATTCACAAGAGTTACATCGGGATTAGGCCCAATTCTTAGGAACTCCTATAAATACACAAATTATCCAAATTTCAAGAAAGTAGCTTACGCCATGCATTTAGAGGTCCTGATTGCCAAAGCTCATTTTTCTTTTTCTTTTTTTTTTTTTTCTTTTTATTTTTATTTTGTTGTTTCCGCTGCTTTTGCAGCGCATTAAGTTTTCAGATTTTCATTTCGCCTGTATCAATCGGATGTTATCGCTTTTAAATAAGTCGAATGCGTATTTCTATTTC
Source organism: Tetrastigma voinierianum (assembly GCA_016808115.1). NCBI lineage: Eukaryota > Viridiplantae > Streptophyta > Magnoliopsida > Vitales > Vitaceae > Tetrastigma > Tetrastigma voinierianum. The sequence continues at coordinate 1,579 of JAEQBH010001274.1, read as the reverse complement.
TTTCAAATTACTACCCGAATGTTTTAGTTCGTGGCCAAATTTCAGAATTCTAATGCTTCGCTCAACTCATAGCTTTTTTCCATGATCGAGGAATGTCAGATCGTGTAATTTAGTAATCGAGAATCCAAACTTCCATTAATTGAACGATATACGTAATTTATCTTTCCCGTAGTCGCTCTAGCGCTTGTTAATTTCGCTACTTAATTTACTTTATTTTGGTTTTATTGATTTTGATCCGAATACCGCCATACCCGTTAAGAATCAAGGCCACACTTCCCGATTTCCTCAAGGAAGTCCTCCACAAGTGGACACAGGAAGACAACTCAGGGTAACGCCTAGTTCTTTAAAAAGGTATACTAACTCCGTTATTAGATCCTGCGCCTTGCAAGCTCACTTGATAAATCCTCTTCTCACTTGAAGTCAAGAATGAGCCTAATGAGTTATCCACCTTAAACAAGCAAAGAGTTCACTCCCCACCTGATAATGAGACTAATCCCGTGTTAGCCGAGATCTAATCAAGGAAAGGTTGATCTAGTCCTAATTTCGGTGGAGGAGAAATCGGAAGTTGTATATTCCTTGCTCAATTGGATAAATCCTGGGGAGTTATGCTTTCATAAACATAAAATGGTATAAAGTATCAGAAAAGAAAATACCTTATTAAGAAGTCCTTAAATATAGTTATCTAATTCCCTCGTATCTCTGAGAGAATCAGCCACAAATTAGATAATGAAATGTGGAGTGTGTGGAGAGATCCAAATTGCACTACAATTGCCTTGGACAGACATTTTTTGAAACTTGAGTTAATCAAGAAATTTAATTATTTAACTACAGGAAATCGATAGTTCACTATAACTCGCTTTTTATCGATGTGTCTCGAGATAACTATTCAAGATTCATTTCTTTATTATTAGAAATTCATTATCTTTATTCTTTATTCCCAAATTTAGTTGGTTATTTCAGCTTATTTCCTTTTGTTCTTTCAATTTTCCAAAGATTCGAATGCCGGACTCCATCATCATTTTATCGCCCAAATAAAGATGAGCTCGAGTAGTCGTAAAGTAGTTGATTTAAAATTCCCGAGACTGTGATCGATATTCACTTAAATCCATTTTACTACTTGTTGACTCGTACCGCAGTATCAGCAAATCAAAACAAAGCTTTGAAATGACTTATTTTAAGAGATTGCTCTACCTATTATAATTTCCACCGGGCCATGGTAAGGTCAAGCTGAGGATTAGACAATAGTCCTTGGTAATAGTTTCACTAATTCAGACATGTGTTTTGGTTTGTCAACACCGAGCAAAAGATGGAAAACCGAACAAAAAATAGAAAGAGAAGGTTTAAACCTACACACTGCAATGATTCCCACAAAGACTTCGGTATGAAAAGAAGGAGGAACAATTTTCTAAATTCCTCGAGATTTCAAGAAGATAGAAATTAAAAATTCAGAGATTTATGACCTAAATGCCAAATTCATGCCAATTAAGGATATATCGAGCAAAAGAAGAAATTGTCGAGGAAGGAGCGGTGAGCCTAACCCGCAACATTCGAAGAGTCTACCGCTAAGATGAAAGACCGT